>JAMKCF010000007.1:18437928-19637928 GCA_023634235.1 Pisaster brevispinus | reverse complement strand
AAGTTTTGCTCACGATTATTCTAAAAAAGATGACATCTACACACACAAAAATACAAAATCATTGGACCTGCTGTCACAATCTGTCTTAAAATCTTCAACAGAGCGATGTTTGTGAAAAAAAAATAATCAAAAATTCATTCTTTACCTTTCCCGTTATTGACCTCTATTACCGACGTCAGCCACAGAGACCGGTTAAATCTGTTCAGTTGTGGTGACGTCACCTCGAAGGGTCCATTCTATCGAAAGGGTTAAAAATTACAACGCTTAGCGTCAACGTTTAACACCAACATTCATACTACAAACTAATAATCCAACTAACATTTCAACACAATCCTGCGTGATGTCTTTCCAACAAAAAAACACGCCCACTTATCACAGTTTGGCCCAAACAGGGAAGTTCATTGAGCTAAGCCATTATCAATGTCAACATTGTGTAGTCGGAATTGCCTTCGAGCAGAAAAAACAAGCGAATTCAGATTAAATTACCACTCACAAAACACGTGGAATCCTTACAGCCATAGGTGAAAAAAACACCTAGAAACATGTGATCACTGAGCATGCACATATCGTTTGGACTAACCCACAGACCAAGGGTTCTTTCAGAAAACATGCTTTTGCTTAAAGTCTCCGAATGTCTTTAAAGGTATGGTCAATGAGCTGCTTAAGCACAAACATTTGCTAAGCACAATAACATTTTGCTTACCAGAATAAGGTTACCAGTCAAACTACCATGTCACGTGTACAATTTGTGACTGGTATCCTGCTCATTTCTGCTTAGCAGGAAATTGTTAAGCATTATTTTCTGCTTAAGCAGCTCTATGAAATTGGGCTCTGGTCATGCATTTGTAAATACCCAAAAATTGATTACCATAAAAACTTACTTGGTGAAAGGCACTTCAGCTGTTGATAGTAAACTATTTTGGGAAAGAAGTCCCTCCAAGGTAATAGTTTGGAAAAATTTTCCCAGAAAAACATTTGAATTTGAGAAACGTTTCATTCATGAAACCTGCCTCAGATTTTGAGGGTTGGTGTCCGTTAACGAATGCTGCAGCCAGAGATAAGGTTAGTATTCACGCTGTCATCTTTCAAAATGTTTATGGATTTATAGGGCTGGATAGCTCAGTTGGTAGAGCGCCGGTACGTTAATCCGGGGGTCGTTGGTTCAAGTCCCGCTCCAGTCAATTTATTACTTGGATTTAAAGTTCGAGTGAAAACACCATGACAGTTTTTCGCCGTTTTCCCAGCAAGTAGACACTGCATTGAGCTGAGACTTTCACATGTGACTTTTATTGTACCTGTCTTGTGTCTATACATCAGCATTATGCTGACAAAAACCAATCTACGACCCACCTTAAAGAATGAACTAAGGCATTATTTAACACACAATAATTTCCTACTTACTGGCAAGTTTTTGCTTGTAGCTATTTCTTCACTAACTTCAATACCTGGACCTACAAAAGAAATTAATAACACTGTAAGTACATTATACTGTACATCGGAAGCCAAGAGAGGTGAAAGTTCACTGGTAAGGCATGCGTTACAAGGAGCTGCATGGGGTATATCCGGTTTGCGGTAACACCATGTGTATATCTACTAGCTACGTAGATTTGTTCTTAGAGAACTAGGTCTTGCTTTTTATTCTACTGCCGCGAAGTAGATTTTGGAAATCGGAAGACTACTCCAGGAGACTACTAAGTTCTGAAAAGAACTGTCCAGCTTATTAGCTACTACCTGGGCGGAGGGTTGGAAATCGGGACTACTACTTTAGCTTTAGTGGATCGGACCGAGGGGACTTCTCGTTATTAACTTCACTGCTGTGGAGTGACTTCTTAATTGGTCTCAACGTTTCGACTAGCTTGCTCTAGTCATCGTCAGTCTCCAAAATCTACTCCGCGGCAGTAGAATAGAAAAGCAAGACCTAGTTCTAGCAAGAACAAATCTACATAGCTAGTAGATATACACATGGTGTTACCGCAAACCAAATGTATATTGATACCTCACCATGCAAAGCCTCAAAAAGTATATACATGAGCTGTATGGTGCAACCAAGTGTTGGCCATATTTGAATTGACGGCTACGGATACGACTGTTGCTAATGACGTTGCTGAGGGCGTCCTATATTAAACGCATGGTGATCCAGCCCTAGCCGTAGCCGTATCCACCAATTCGGACATGGCCTTAGGATGTGTCTGATTGGCCAATGCAGTGATTGCTAACAGCAACCTATGCTTTAATGTATGTTTAACCCTTTCGTTACCGAATCGTTTGGACATAAACAACCGCTGGTGACCGCATTGTTTGACCACTCAAGCGTGAAGCACACATTCTTGCACAACAGAAAGCTTTCGTTCAAAGGCCACTTTTACAAACTCCATTATCTCCTTGAAGATATTGTTTTACAGCAAAATAAGTAATAAAAAAGTTCTTCCTTATTGAATTCCCTTTCATATAATCTAAAACTCATTGAGATTGGTCCAATAAATGTCAAAGTTCTTGGTCTTTCTTTCCTCAGTGCAATCTGTAATCCCAAACACTTTTTTGTACACAACCATATGGCGCTCCGTAGGTGTTTGGCATTTCGGATCTTCCAACTCCAATTTGAAGAGATTGCATAATAGCAACCTTATTTTATTTTACCACCATTGGAATGATCCGATCTCTCTCTTTCCAATGATGGTAAGCTTGGGTATGGAGGGTGAACATGGACAAAACAACAACTTTATTACAAATGGCCTTTGTGCTCAGGCTTGAGTGCCTTTTTGTGTGCAAGCTTGGTTGACTAAAGTCGCCAATGGTAAGGAAGAGGGGGTATGAGTGCAGTCGACTAAAGTCGCCTATGGTAACGAAAGGGTTAAACCCTTGCATTACTGAATTGGATGTTAACAACCGCTGGTGACTGTATTGTTTGACCACTCAAGTGTGAAGCACACATTCTTGCACAAAAGAAAGCTTTTGTTCAAAGGCCATCATTTACAAACTTTATCACCACCTTGAAGATATTGTTTGTCAACAAATTATATAATAAAATTGTCTCACTTATTGAATTCCTTTTAATATAATCCAAAAGTCATTCAGATCAGCTAATAAATGTCCAAGTTCTTGGTCTTTGTTTCCTCAGTGTTATCTGTGAACTCAACACTTTTTTGTACACAACAATATGGTGCTCCATATATGTTGGCATTTCGGATATTTCCACTCCAAAATTTGAAGGGGATGCAAAGCAACCTTTTTTATTTTACCATCATTGGAAAGATCTAGGGCCCAATTTCATGGCACTGCGTACAACAAATGCTTACAACAAATGCTTACCACAATACTATGTACTTACTGTGCCCTGTATAGCGTGTGACTCTATGGGCTGTAAGCGCAAATTCCATGGTAAGCAGAACCATAAAATTGCACAATGATCTTGCCCTTTTGAGAGGGTTATTACGGATAAAACTCTGGCTTTATAACAAACGGCCATTGTGCTCAGGCTCAAATTTTTGTTTCTGTAAGCTTGGTCAACTCAAGTCAAAAATTTCTTACCGTAGCAAAACAAACATTTCTACATGCTTAGCAAGCTTGATCAAGTTTGTGGAGTACGCCACTGGTTATAAGTCTATCAAAATCAGGCAAAATTAAGGGAGATACCTCTGTGATGTCACTGATGACATCACCAATAATAGCATACCTGCAATCCCTAGTACCACTGAGAGCGTGAATGCTGTGAAGAATGACACAAAGACCAGCACGAAGTGCCTCTTCGTTAGTGTGTAGAGTCGCATCTGGACTGACCTGGGAAGGAGGCAAACGAGAAAAAACATTTCCATCAATTTACAATTCCAAAAATCAAGCATGAGTAAGTTTTTATTTTAGTTTTTTTTTTAAATATGGTCCAGAGCTACATGTACTAACATTTGCATCCTGCAATAAGAGATATTTTGTACAACAATCAGGGAGATTAGAATTACGTTTACATTCAATATACTAGGGAAAAAGATGATCAAATTTGTTCATCAGAACATGGAAAGATTGGTTTATTTTAAGGGAACTTTCTGCAGAACCAGGGCCCAATTTCATAGAGCTGCTTAAGCACAAAAACCAGCTAAGCACAACAAAATGATGCTTACCAGAACAAGGTTACCAGCCAAACTACCATGTAACATGTACAATTTGTGACTGGTATCCTGCTCATTTCTGCTAAGCAGAAAAATGTTAAGCAATATTTTCTGCTTAAGCAGCTCTATGAAATTGGAAATATCCACAAGACCCCAGGGCTTGTAACTCATAGTTTTTACCGGACCAGAATTTATTTTACAAGACCGGAATCCAAATGAGTTGAACCAGCACAAAGAGAAAATCCATCTCACTTGTCTATTGTGTAGTGTACTTCGATACTGAAGAGAATTGACAGATCTTTATCAGATTTCTAGTCAACATTTTTTTCACAAAAATATTACACAATGAAGTAACCTATTATTATTCAGTTGAAAAACACAAGACTACCGGGCTTGTCCGATCATGAGTTTACTGGCCCGATGCTAAATTCACTGGCCTCGGGCCTGTGGTCCAGTGTTAATTTCGAGACCTGAGAACCGGGGAGAGTTGGCAGGTCTGATGGTAGTTTAGTGGTAGGGCAATGGCCAGAGCCAAGGAGACAATAATTGCAGTGAGTTACAGATGTTGTTTTTACTAGGTACCAATCGAGGGCTTGAATTTGGGGGAAAATCTACAAGATCAGAATCAAAATGAGAAAAAAAAACCTTCCCGACATAGTTCATTTAGCTGTTTTTATTTGAACAAGCACTAAGACATAAACGGAAAGCTTTTTCTCATTTGTCTTTTTACGTATTAGGATACTTCATCACTCAATAGAATTGTAAGGCAATCATCAGACCCACTCAATGTTTAAACATAATTTTTGGGGGGTTCAAGATATTACATGTACACAGTGACAGATTCCTACAACTCAAATAAAAAACACAAACGACCAGACTTGCCCAGTCATGCTTTTACTAGCCCGGTGCTAAAAACTACTAGTATTAGGATACTTCATCACTCAACAGAATTGTAAGGCAATTATCAGACCCAGTCAATGTTTAAACATAATTTTTTGGGGTTCAAGATATTACATGTACACAGTGACAGATTCCTACAACTCAAATAAAAAACACAAACGACCAGACTTGCCCAGTCATGCTTTTACTAGCCCGGTGCTAAAAACTACTAGTATTAGGATACTTCATCACTCAACAGAATTGTAAGGCAATTATCAGACCCAGTCAATGTTTAAACATAATTTTTTGGGGTTCAAGATATTACATGTACACAGTGACAGATTCCTACAACTCAAATAAAAAACACAAACGACCAGACTTGCCCAGTCATGCTTTTACTAGCCCGGTGCTAAAAACTACTAGTATTAGGATACTTCATCACTCAATAGAATTGTAAGGTAATTATCAGACCCAGTCAATGTTTAAGCATAATTTTTTTTGGGTTCAAGATATTACATGTACACAGTGACAGATTCCTACAACTCAAATAAAAAACACAAACGACCAGACTTGCCCAGTCATGCGTTTACTAGCCCAGTGCTAAAACTACTGGCATTGGGCTTGCAGTCCAGTATAACATTCGTGCCCTGCATTCCTTCAACACCTTCATGCACAGAAAAATTCTGTTGAAATTTATCGCGTACAAAAATACTTCGGTCAAAATTACGCATTTTGTGAAAAGGGACAAATCATTAGCCATGATTGTCATGCTGAGCAAGGCTGATAACGGATACAGCACACCTGTCCGCAGTACGGCTCAGAATTTTGTAGCAAATGACTGTTTTTCCTCTGCCCGCATCTCATAAATCAGTACGCTGAATCAACAACATGTCAAAAGTTGTCAGGCTTGCTGGTGATCCATCACATGAAGATCCATGGACAGATATCAGCCATGTGCACGTGTGTACCACCAGAAAATTCTGCTAGGCAAATTTCTTTACTTAGCAAGAAATGAGCGGGGTACCAGTGGCAGTAAAGTAAACTACATGGAATGTTGGCTGGTAACCTGTTTCTGCTAAGCAATATCTTTATGTGCTTAGCAAGTTTCTATGCTTACAGGCTTCATAAAATTGGGCCCAGGTGCGTACAATATGAACAACTCGCTTGGAAATTCCATGACGACTACTTTTAAGAAGCCTATTATAAGCTGACGTTTTCTGCGTACACGGCAGCTCTCAGCAGATTTTCTATTGTACTATTCTTACATATGTATTTCTGGTAATGAAACTAAGAATGCCTCATAAGTGAACTTAATCACTGTAGCTTGCAAGCCTGAGGAAACCTGTAAACAAGGGTGCTTGCTATGTGAACAAGAAACATTGAGGTTAACCCCTACTCTTCCAAGATAAGTGTTTTGGGTTCTTTTATGTGCACTGCCAATCCTAGTACACGGGACCAATGGCTTAATGTCCCATCCAAAGGACACAAGTGCCACAACCAAAACCCAAACCCACACTCTGCTGATCAGAAACACCAGAGCTTGAATCTGACGCTCTTAACCGTTCAGCCACGACATGCCACAACTGCTTAGTTACAACAATATTTCTAACTAAGGCCTAATTGTGAAATTATTACATGGGGCAGGTCTTGAAACTTGTTAAAAATGTTTAAGTAATTAATGTTGTACAAAAACTACTTGCTAATTAGTGAAACTACAAAACTATTACGTGTACTGTTAGGTCCTAAAACTTGTTGAAAATGTTAAATGTAATGAATAGGCCTGTATATTAACACTTTGTGCTAAACCTACAATGTATTTGCAAAATTTTGTGATTTTTAACCGGTATATCAGTGCGAGGTGCAACTGAAATGTGTATTATGCGAAAGAAACAACGGTTTTAATAATTAAAATCAATTCAAGATAAATTACTCCTGGTGGAAAATGAGTTTGGACTTTGGAGAAACAGATGTCAGTTGTTGCGTAATAAAAAGTTTGCATTCGTACAAACAGTTAAGTTCTTGATGATAGCTGGATTAATAATTAATACATTGTTTAATTAGCTGTGCGGCATTATTTACAGATGGTTGTGTGCTTTAACAACCTGGCTCACTAGGATTATGTACATGACTGCATTTTGACATTCTCTGTTGAATGGAACATTCCATCTTTCAACTCATGAAAATATTCGCACTGTTGCACGAATGAAAAACATTAATTATTTGTTTTATATAACATCCAAGTAGATCAGTAACACTGCTGCATTACCAAAGACACACGCAGTGATGTTTTACGCACCGTGCAATAGTACTTTTCGGATGGAACGAAAAATGCACGGTGAATGGAACGAAAAATGCACGGTGAGTGACGTAGCGTGCAATAGTACTTTTATTTGCAATCACGTGACGGACAATCCTTCAATCAAATGGCAAGGATCTGCTTGGATGTTATATAATTTTAAATGTAACCATTCCACCAATACATGCATGTTTGAAAAAAAGTGATGTGACAAAAATTAAAATTGAAGCTCAATGGTGACCTTATCATTGCAAGACTTAAGCAGTCTATAGATGGAGTGCACATGACATCAATGGCTGCCATCTTTGGTGACAAACAATGGAAAAGTGCAGGCGTGTACGCGCTGCGCGCGACTCTCAGCCAATGATAGCCTTTCAGGCATGCGCGTTTCATCAGCGATGGCGGCCAATGCAAGGGGTCAATTGACAATGACCAAGTTGGCCGTGAGCTTTACGAAAAAATCCCCCCCAAAATGGTTTATAAATGTTTTTCATGGATTCTGTGCATGTTCAGATCTAAGGCTTATTTCTTTTGTGGCAATCAAAATAAGCTATGAAGAATTGTTGTCTTTAATGCCTATTTCCTTGCAATTGAAATTATTTTAGATAGACATGTTCCTTCGGAATATTGGAAATATAACAAACTTATACTTATACTATATAGTGAGTGAGCTTTCAAATTGAAACTTATAATATATACATTTTTTTATTATTTTGAGATGGCTTTGTGTGTCTTTTCCAAAATGGCCACATTCCACAATGGCTGCAATCCATCAAGTTTTAGTCTGAATTATAGCCGACAAGGCATCCTAATGGAAACATCACACCAACTTTTTATAAAGAAGACAATGAAGAAATTTAAGTTTTTTGACATGGGAGGAAAGCCCTTTGGGGAAAACCCCTGCAGTCAGGTAAGGACTGACTGAAAAACCAAATCCACATGCAAGCTCCCGTCCAGGTATCGAACCGGTGTCCACAGAGGGACAGAAACCACTGAGCCAATCTAACTGCCCAGTACCACTACACTAGACCTAGCCCCACTTGTGTGGCCAAGGGACAGGAAACCTGAATCCTTGGCCACACGTCGTCACCCATATTTTCGTCAGCCCACCGATTAAAAAATAGAGGCGCATTCCCTACGGGCGGGTCGGCGGTTTAAACCACCTCAATGTGTTCACCTACCTCTTAGCTTGACCTGGGTGTTTTGGGTGAGTACATAAATAACAATTTCAAAAGATATTTCAATTCAAAATTTTCAACTTTATCCGAATTAGATTTTCGCGACATGTACCGAGCGCGGCCATTTTGGATTGATTCTAATCGTGCCAATCAATTCATGACGTCACCGGCCGGCCGGGTTGTGGGCGGAGCGGATACATAAAGCAACCATTGCAATGTGCGCATCTTCGCTCCGCCCACAACCCGAGGATTCAGGTGGCCAAGGATTCAGGTTTCCTGTCCCTTGGCCACACAAGTGGGGCTATCATATACCTGGCTAGTTGGGTGCCGTGCCTACTACATGATTATGAAAGAAGACTAATACGGAATAGGTTTGTGGAAACGAACCTCATTTTTTAGTATACATCATGTAGTCGCGATAATCGTAACCTCCATCCTCTTGACCCTAGGATGGAGGGTTATCCTTCCGACAGGGGGATGCAGGGCTCGAATTTGGGGGAAATATCCACAAGACTGCAGGGCTTGTAGCTCAAAATATTTACTGGACCAGAATTTATTTTACAAGACCAGAATGAAAATGAGTGGAACGAGCACTAAGAGAAAATCTGTGTAGCACTTCGATACTGAAGAGAATTGAAAGATATTTAACAGATTCCTAGTCAACATTTTGTCACAAAAATATTACACAATGAGGTAACCTCTTACTTATCATTGAATTGAAAAACACAAGACCACCGGGCTTGTCCGTTTGTGAGTTGACTGGCCCGATGCTAAAATCACTGGCCCCGGGCCTGTGGTCCAGTGTTAATTTCGAGCCCTGCGGATGGAGAGTTACGATTTTTGCAACTATTTTTAGTATTGGGTGGGTGGGCTGGGAGTACTCCTACTGAACTACAACGTACAAGGTTCGTTCTGCTATCGTCTCCATTTGAACCTCATAACAGAGTCTGACATGGATGTACAAAATCCTTTTTCGAAACTTTGTTTTTGCCCTTCACAATTGTGTCACTCAGTCAGTGTCAGTTCGTAGGAGTACAAACCCACCACAACTTGCACAAGAAACTTGCACTGAAAAGAAGGCCGGATCTTTTTAACAGTACACTGAAAAACACAACATGGGACCCGGACCTATGTTTAACCCTTTCAATACCATTGTCGAGTTTACTCGACCGTGCGCCGTGTGTGCTTCCATACCAATGTCGAGTTTACTCGACCAAAAAAGTCGCGGCGTTTGAGACCCTGTATTTATTTTGTTTGGCGCCCTCTGTTGTTGACCTTTATATAGACATGTAGCTTGTTTATCGAGCTTTACAATGGTGTGTATTGCATAGGGGGTCGCCATTACGATTTTCCGAGAAAAACTACGTTGTATGCAGCAGTACTTCCAGATTTCACGCTTCCGTTTTCCCGACAAAAAATCACCATCATGGCTGTTCGTGACCCGGAGGTTTTGGTTGAAATATTTGTCGTTAGTGACTCCGAATTGGACTTGAAAATATCTGAAGAAGAACCTAGTGAAGATTCGGATGAAACTCGTGATGTTTCGTCGCAAGGCACGTACAATGGTGGCAGCGATCCTGATGATATACCAATAGCTGGACCGAGCACTGCACCCCTTCAACGCCGTGGGCTTGGGCATGGGCTCGGCGGGCCTCAACCCATTCGTGCCGATCGAGGTGGCAAAGGACATGAAGATAATATATACAAATTTGACATCATATGTATGAAAGGTCATTTCATTAGCTACAAATTGTATGCACAAAGTTTTTCCACAAAAATATGTCTTCACACAGAAAATCAAGATTGAAAAAAGTGAACACTGCACTTTGCTTTTTGTGTGAAAAAATGCGGTACACAGCTGTGTGACCCCTATAAACAATGCGGTATTGAAAGGGTTAAAACCCCAATCCATTGTACCTACTTTTATAAACATTGTTGTACATACTCAAAATTATTATTTTGTTGAAATGGGCGTGGGGCACACTCATGTACTTACGGTTCGATTTCTCTACCCATTGTTTCGTCAAACCGGGTCTGGATATATGACACTTGAGGAAACACCACAGAATATTTTAAATTTGGTTTCGAATCCGCATTTTACCTCAAAATGCAACAGAGTCGAGCTATTTTGTACAGAAATTATTTACGATAAAACTGTTGCACGTATTCGATCCAAATTATACATTGTACACGCGCACACCTTATGATGAATGGATGTACGTGTGTGATTTTTGTTGTTGGCTGGTACACCGCAATAGTTACAATAACGTGTCTGTTGTTGTTTGGTACCAGCCATTATGTTAGTCTCTTTTCGTAAGTTGAACAGACGAATCAAAACATGATGTGGATGTTAATTTGAGACTGCATGTCAGAGACTAATTGAGGGAAAATGTTAGGGGAGGGGCTGGTACAGTGGGGGGAGGTAGATCGAATTTAAAATCCAACATAACCCTCCTGAAGTAAACTGGATTTCTTTAGTTTTATTCTAACCAAGCTTTGGGTTTTGATTTTTAAAAATCTAATCAAAGATTACAATGATAATTACAATTGATTTTAATCTTAATCAACGATTAGATTCAAAGACACTAGACATAGGTGCCAGGGATTTCAAGGGGCGCCTTACAACAACAACAAAATACAATTTAAAGAAATCCGAACCAGAAAAACTGAATTAGCTGTTGCAACCTGCTTATCAACCAAAAGGACTTATGGTATAAAATGCAAACAATAATGAGTGGCCTGACGTTTCGACCCTAGCAGAGTCTTTCTCGAATAATAGATCTAATGCCAGTAATAATATCGGTCATTCGGCCATAAGAACAGAACATGGAATGATCTTCCACTTGCCATTAAAAGTTTGCCAACTACTACGAATTTTAAAAAAACATGTCAATGTTTTGCTTTCTTTGATTTCTATTTTGTATGTGTTTTTTAATCTCCAAATCTTTGTAAAATTAAGCTTTTTAGCTAGAGTCCATTGTGTCTTTCTTTTTAATAATTCTGATGGTATATTTGTTTTTTACTAATCATCTATTTGTACTGAGGGCCTCCATGGAAAGCAGTGGTAGGCGCTGATTGGAGTTTACCCTCATTAAAGATGACGTAAATAGAATAAATAAATAAATAAATGCTTACAAAAGAAAGGACAAAACAACAACAACAACAACAACAACAACAACAACAACAACAACAACAACAACAACAACAACAACAACAACAACAACAACAACAACAACAACAACAACAACAACAACAACAACAACAACAACAACAACAACAACAACAACAACAACAACAACAACAACAACAACAACAACAACAACAACAACAAGAAGAAACAACACAACAACAACAACAACAGCAACACGACAACAACATAAGGCCTATACTCTAGTTTTAATAAGCCTCAACCAGTTAAAATAATACATCTTCAATCGTTCTTGATTTGAAACAGATAGTGCTGGATGAATGTTCTTAAAAAATACAGATAATACTACCTAGGTCTAAGTATAGTTTGATGCAGTCGACCACTTTCCCACATAGGCCTAGTGAAGTTAATATAGTAAAGGATTTAAGAGACAATAAGGAGAAACACTTCTCTACTCCATCCACAATTACAATGAGCTTAATTGCATAATGATCGAGTCATTGACGCTGTGCGTTATCCCAACCCTACTTTCATCATTCTAGACCCCCGTATCAGTTGTCAGTAAAATAATTGGGAACGGGTTGGGGGGGGGGGGGGCATGAAAGTGATGACAGAATTGTGATCACCCAGATATCCATGTAGAAATAATATCAGCCTCAGATAATATAAAGCAATGGCTTATTACAATGAAGCATGCGCCGCCTCCCCCAATCATGAGGTCATGAAAAAAAGACACATGCACTCACCGGTATGACCTGTCATGATAGTATTTGGGTACGATGTAATCCTGTACGGCATCGTAAAGTCCCGTAGCATAACCCCACGCATCCTTGAACTTCCCCTTCCACTGTGGCGTCTGGAAGGAGTAGTTGACTGCATCCATGTTGGATGGGAGCAACAAAATGACGGGCCAAAGACGAGTGTCTTACGGTAGCAATCCTCCCTACATCACGCCGAAGATGTGACGATGAGTTTGCCAAGCCGGTGGTTCACCACAAGATGCCGATGACGTCAAAGATTGCGATGCTAAATTAATGCTAATTTAATATTCGCGTTGTGCACATTATTATACAAAATAATTTGCCTCTACACATGGAGAGCGACAGTCGCCGACAACACAGGAATAATTTAACGCTGGGAAGAAAGCCGTGAGAATTAATCAATAGCAACGAGGGCTCGCTCTTAATTATTCATAAGGATCTGCTACCTCGACGTTACGGTGTAGCAACACGCGTAAAAAAAACTCTCAACAGACTGCTTTAACATCTCTAGCAGCGCTCATAATGATGCAGCGTGCACGATTTTCCCAGATGGAATCTACGTATGTGGTGCATTGTCGTTTCGGTCCGTGTCGTTGCCTGGAGCAATTAGGAAGGATGTGTTGCTAAGCAACGCTCTTTACGTCAGATCCTTTCGAGTTATCCACGAAATGTCAAATGGCAAGAGCACTACGGAACTAGATTTCCTTTTTTTTTTCTTCTTCGGGTTTTAACTATAATGGTTGACGATGCAGTGTGCAATTAACAGCTAATACATGCGTAAATTAGGCCTATTGTAAAATAGATGAGTGGCATTATTACATAGACCTACTTAGGGATAAATGCATTCTAACCATTTCTTTAAACAATGAACGAAAAGCAATCACTGTATCACTTTAAAAATGGTTTGGCACTTTTCATGAAAATAAAAAATACCTTTTATAATGTTTCCCCCTTGCTTTGCACCGCGTACAAGTTGGTCAAAGAGTATGGATTTAACGTAGTCCTTTTTGGGGTAATTCTATCGAGGATGTCACTTTTTATTGACGTCATTATTAGGAAGAAAAGTCGGCCATGTGCAAACTTGTTCCCGTCACCACAAACATATCATTCTCATTAGTAAATGTATTTATTTTTTTACAAAACCCCGCATTATAGCTATTATCACTGAAAAGGCGGCTAACCGTTTATAAGTCAGATTTTCAAATCTCTCAACTTCTCCTGATGAAAATTAAACAAATACAACAACACTCCCAACAGACAAAACAAACAAATAACCCAAACAAACACTCCAACCCCTAGAACAAACAAAATCAACACAAACAGAGGAGCAGTGAACTCACACTGAAGATAAAATTGATAAACCATACTCAATGAAACGATTTCGATTATTAATCAAATTTAATCCGCAGTAACGCCCCCGGCAAGCGAGTTCCGCAAAAACGGTTTATTGGTTTTAAGATGCCACTAGCTTACATCTGAGATTACAAGCCATTATACACGTATAAAATCGATTAGAAGAAATTGCTGAAAAAGATACGCAGATACCACAAAAAGTATGTTGCTGGGGCGCCCTCTCACGTTAATCGAGGGTTAGTTGAACGGGGGCCCAAAGTTTCAAATGCAGTTTTGGGCAAAACAAAATAAACGATTCTTTGTTTTACGAACTGCAAACTGAATAGGGAAAACTCGATAGCTGTGTTTGCAATGATCTGCTGTGGGACGCGTACTATCAGAGTGATGTTTGCTGGAATGAAACCGACGGAAGTGTATAATCTTAGGGTTTGTTTAAAAATAGAAAAAACACTTGCTTTATTATTGGGCTTTTATCATGTATTCCCCAATTAGAAATTAAAAGGAATTAATAAAGAATGTACTTATTAAACCACATGAAAGAAAGGGTCAGCAAATTATACGAAACAACGGGAGTAACATACATACATTTTAATTTTTATTTTGAAGGGGGAGGCGTGGGCAAAGGCATAATTTTTGGGGGTCTTTGATATATCGAATCATTCATTTTGTGAATTCAATTTGTGAATCTCAAGAGGGGAGAGGGGTGCCGTGGTTTGGGGACGCTGTCGCCCCTGCCTCACCCCTGCTGGTTACGGCCACAGCTCCAAAGGATCGCATGAGCCAAGATCATGACAGGAGAGAAAGGATCCGCCCCTTTGAGGTATTTAAGAGCATGGAGGTCAACTCGATCGTCTACACTCAGAATTGACCCAAATTCCAGTTACCAGAGGGGCGCCCAACATGGAGCTAAACTGACGCAGAATTCGAGTCGAAATCCCCATTCTTAAAGCTGTTTTAATTTCCGGGCCAGCCTAACCCAGAAATAGGTCAGCCCCCCCCCCTCCCCGGGACACAGACTCCTGGTCGATTCTGACACGGAATATTTTAGAGTGTGTATATTTTATAATAAGCAAGTAATTTTCGGGCAGGGAAATGGCTTAAAAACTTTCAAAGTCTCGTGTCGACCATTTGGCCCCGTGAAAGTGCGTGATTTTTGCCTCCTTCACACGTAAAACAATACGTGGGTACAGCAGGATCTCAAAATGTTCAGATACGTACGAGACTAAACCGTGCAAGTCTCGCACATATTCGAAACTGTTAAGACCACTGTGGTCCCAGCATAGTTTTGTCATCGCCTGAAGGGAAAAAAACCTCGCACACTTTTAACGGATCCCAAATATTCGCATACTTGCGAGATTTCACAGTCTCTTGTCGGTCTGTTTTGAGAAAGTCACGAGCCCCTTTGTTTATTATGCGGTTCTCTACCACAGTAAACTTATCTCATTTATTCTCGCAATGTTTACAAATACACGAGAAAAATAATCTAGCTGATTATGTATAATGAGAATATTCTTAAAATAATTACATAAAGGGAATACTATGACAAAACATGGCGGTCACACAATGTGCTGCTCCTATCGACCATAATCCTATGGGGGCATCCATGTTATATTTCTACCAAATCAGTATAACCAAACCGAGGCTGGAAGGGAAAATAGTCTGGTGATTTTTTGGTTTGATCAGCGTGCATTACAGGGGGACTCGACGAAAATGCATTGCCTTTTCGCAAACCTCGGCTTGGGCTCCGGCTCTGGCTTTGGCTCTGAATATACTTTTCTGAAGCAGCGTGTATTTTGTACGCAAGCAGTGGTTTGATTACCAGACTGAGCCTGTAGCCGGAGCCCAAGCCGATCAGGTTGGGAAAAGCCCACGGTGTCAGTATGATAAAGGGCTATTGACAACCAACTCTGTACGTGTTTATCTTTGGTAGGGACAGATCACTTCCCGAACCCAAGTTCCTAGAATCGAGTCTTTTATTCCCGGAAAAAGGCGCGCTCCTTAAAGTTGGTGGTCCGTGGCGGTAAAGACCTGACACCGATCTACCGTTAGGGGCGGTGTGCGATCTTGTTCGTAGAGCCTGGCTTCCTCCGCGTCGAATGTCGTGTGGAGTACCTGGATAATGATGGTGTGGTCCGGTTACAGAATAGTAGAGCCCAAGACGATGCGCGGGAAAAGCACCTATGAAATGTAAAACACAAACATAAACGGAACATTGTGACGTCATGTATATTCTTGACATAGGGCTTACACTGTGGCTAAAGCAAATGTCTAACACCCCTTTTCTATATAGGAAAATTCTATAAGCGTAACAAACAACAAATACTGACCAGCCGTATTTATTGAACCCAAATATTAATTGTCTATTTCCAATGGCGTAAATGTAAATTTTCGTGGGGGGAATAATTATTTCATTTTATATTATTACTTTCTTTCTTTCTTTTTATTTATTTATGTGGGGCGGGGCTTTTGATAATCGAACCATTGATTTGTACAAAGTTTCGATCTCACTGTGGGGGAGGATTCTGAGCTACCGCCCACTCACTGTCTGTTTCACAGTATTTTATTTTGCACATTCTTGTGTCGAAATAAAAAGTTCGGTATCGCTGAAATACGGGCAGATTGTTGAGCTATTATTGCCATAAGAAAACTGTCTGAAATTCAATAGACTCTATTTCAAGCTATGTGCGACGGTTCAGGATTGTTCAGAATATTGTACAATCTAAAGGGTAACCGGTGGCGACCTTTGTTGACCTCAAACTGCTCGCGATCGACCCTCTTAGTGAGACAAGGTCAAACAAGGTCGCTGTTGTCGCTGACCGGCGACCTTTAAAGTAGAATCTACCATTTATGGATTAAAATGAGCGGATAGCCTATAGATCTATCATTGTGCGACAATCTTGGTTCTCTCCCTAATTGATGTATTATTGTTGTTTTGTTTGTATAATGTTCAATGATTTTGTGATAATTATATTGCTCATTACTATTGTAAACGCTGTGATATAGTTTTACTACGAATAGCGTACCAAAATGCATAATAATAAATAAATAATAAATAATAAATAAGTCTATGTAACCAAACCGAAACTGAAAGGGTCGATAGTATGGTTCCTTTTTGTACGATAAATATTAGCATTCATTTCTGCTTTTGGATACAGGGAACATGACCAAGATAGTGGCAATATGATGAAGATCTATTGGTTAAGCCCAAGTCTTAATAAAACCCACCATGACTTTGATACGGTATGTGGGACTCTCTATTCTTCAGCAGCATGGTTAGTGATTCCTTATTGGGCTCCTGCATCATAGATGGGTACCCTTGACCTGGATCAGTTTGCGAACGATGCATGCCGCCGGGCCCTCTTCGCAGTGCCCTAGAGCGGACGCTCGGAGTTGGGCTTTCCCGGAACGCTTCGGACGTCCAGGCGGACCGTTTCTTCAAGGTGTCTTCTGAGAAAAGATCCCCCTTTGCAAGCTTCCCGTTGACGATGATCATGCAGCCTCTCTGGACGGCAGTTTTCATGGGGGGACTCGCACCACTTGGCCCCATCACCTGCTTCTCGATGTCTGGTTTGGGGACGTCTTTCCTCGGACTTCCCTTTGAAATGTTTGGGTCACATACGGTTTGTACACTCAAAGTCTCTACAATCTCGTCTGTCTCGTTTGCTTGTCTGCGTCTTTGTTTGTCTGAGCTGTAATTCTCACCTATGGATCTGCTGATAATGATGACAGGATTTTTGTCTTTGGTGTTTATTTCATTGTTCTTTGCATCTTTCTCGAGATAGTGGGACAGTTTCTTCCGCATGTCCTCAAGGACTATCTCACGCGTGGGTGGATTTTCACGGGGAGCGGGCTTGTTTTTCCGGGCATCGATCGAAAGTGGGACGGGGGTTTTCGGATCAGTTGCGTGGGCACTCTTTAATCTACTCTCCTGTTGGAGTGTGCTTGGTTTAGCTGCCAGCTGGGATTTGGCTCGATCCTGTTTCACGACGCTACTGCCAGGCCGGGAGCGACGGCTGCTCCCGGGGCGAGAGTGGCTGCTGCATGGTCGAGAAGACCCACCGGCGGGAGGTGCAGGGGTAAAAATAAGAGAACCCGATTCGAGGTCAACAACCTCCTCGGCAGGACTACCTTGGTTGTTTGTAACTGACGGTCTCCCATCAGGAAAACCCCACCCTTTAGAAACGCGCATGCGTAGTAGATGATACCCAGCCGTCTCTGCGATTGGTCTATTCTGAGTAACCGCGTCCCTGATGGCCGACTCGGCGAATCCGCCAGATACCAGGGATGAGATGATACTTGTGTCAAGCTGCTCATTGGTGAGTCTGTTGGGAAACTTTGAAGGGTACAGTCTGCGCGTGTAGCCTCTGTTTATCCATGGATGGCGCATGACGTCACTCAGTGAGATTCTTTCATTCTCGTCCGCTGTGAGAAGCTTACCTAATAGGTCTTTACATTCTAAAGGAATAACAAAAAAGTGATATCGAGAGTTATTTACAACGAAGAAAAGTTTGAATGATAAGGTATACCATTGAAGAAGTTATAAACAAAGCTGGTAAATGTAAAACCTTATCTCATTAAAACGGAAACAAAGGAGAAAATTAGGCATATTGACCCTGGCACTGATGCACACGCGGCTACAGCCAGCTCATGGGTTTGTCATTTTGGGAACAAAGATCATGGTGCGCGTCTAATTACTCGCGCATTACTTAATATGCACACTAAACACACACAACCTTACGGATCCGGTTTGTGGGGTACTGCTATTGTTGTTCTATTGTTCCCTTTTCTAAAGAATTCCCTTGTGGGGCCCTATTGTTCCTATTGAAATTGCCTTGTGGGGTCCATTCTTCCATTGTTAAAAGAACCCCGTAAGTTGGCATGTGTAAGGGCACACACACACACACACAGTCTTTTACACGCAGAGTTGTGGGGACTTGCTATTGTTGTTCTATTATTCCCTTTTCTAAAGAATTACCTTGTGGGGACCCGGTTTAACAAAGAAAAACGTTGTGGGGACCTTTGTTCCATTGTGTAAAAGTCCCCACAACGGTGTGTGTGCTAACCCACACACCCAGGGGAATCTGCTTTCTAAATGGCGCAAACACACTTGCTGTCTGCTGTATCGTTGATTCCCCGTATATAGTTGCAATTACCAGCAATATTTACCATATTTCATGCTTGTGAACTCTCAGATGTTGTCTGTCCTTGAAAAGAAAACGCTTCTCCAAACATGAGATAATATCTCATAAATGTTTGTTTCTTAAACTGGTCCCACAAAACCCCACAGTCAGTCCCAGGTATATCTTACCACGTGTGAGATGTTGTGGTATGGTGCAGCCCTGCATTATCTTTGCGTGGAGTTTCGTCATGTTGGTTGGTGGATCAACAGTGAAAGGAAGCTCACCCGTGAGCATGGCGAACATGTTCACACCTCTGGCAACAAAATATATGTTTGGTCATATCAACGTTTAATAAATGAGAAATATATTGGCGATTTGTCAGCCGAAACTTGATCAACCTCATTTCTTTCATCTATTAATATTCTGGTTGTGATTTTATTTCATGGATGTTTCGTTTCTGAAACTGGTTCCACAAAACCCCACATTCAGAACCGGGCACATCTTACCACGTCGTGAAGGCAATGACTCTAAGCAAACTTTAACCACTGATATAGCCAAGAACCCCATGGAGAGAAGACAATGAAGGAAGTTTCAGTTTTAGATGTGGGAGTAAAACCCCAGAGAAATATTCCAGAGAAAACCCACGCAATCGAGTAGGGACTGAAAAAACAAAAACCCCAGCAGGATTGGAACCAGGGTTCCAGAGGTAAAAGGCGAGAAAAGATACAACTACGCCAACCTGACCACCACTATACCAGTACCACTATTGTCTTGATCCACATTTCTGTCTGAAACACTACACAATGAGATTTCTTATTTTGATTGCCAATATAGGAACACGAACGTTCAGAAAAATAAAAGACAACACATTAATGTTAAAATTCACCATTTAAAATAGTAGGCTACGGTAAGTCTCCAACGTAAAATAAGTCGCATCTCTATGAATTATGGAGACGTCAAATTGCTACATGAGTTACAAATATTATCATTATTATTATTAAAAAGATTTATTCAGCGCAATAAAAATGCACGCAAAATACCAGGAACCATTGAATGAATACAAAAGCACAACAACGAAAAACTTGTGAGAAAAAAAATATATACATATAGATATAAAAACGTTCAAAGGCAACATGAAAACTCCACAATAAAATCAAAACAACGATCAGTAAAAAAAATACCCCAGGACGTTACAGAAAAAATTAGTTTAAAACCCCCAAATTAAACTTCCTTTGGAAAAAGGAATTTTTTAAAATTTTGTTTGAACAATTTCACATTTGGAGCCGCATGAATATTCATAGGTAGGTTGTTCCACAGTCTGGGCCCTAACGCAGAAAAAGATTTGTCCCCAAAAGATCTTTTGGTGGAGGAGATGGCAAGACGAGTGTGATCTTGGATAGATCTGAGCCCTTGACGGCCAGACTTGTATTAAGTAAGGAGCTCTTGTAAATAAACAGGTATTGATCTCTTGTAACAAATATAATGAAAACATACAGAAACAAGGGAAGAAACTGCCTTGCACAAATCACCTCGTAAAGTAATTAGATGTCTTTTGTATGACAACAGGAACAAGAAATCTGTCGAATGAGTTGCATTAGTAAGAGTAAGTAGAAGGGCATCACACCTATTTTTCAAAGAAAGTCACAGAGCGATCAACTTGAAAATTTTGTATTGGCTCTTCTATACGCTTCCATTCATACCGGTATAGTCATAAGATGTGGATGGATATAATAATAATTATGCATAAAAAATATATATATATAGTGGTGCACTCATTGGCCTACTTACATACTCCAGACGTCGACAGCAGGCCCGTAGCTAGCATTACAGAAAATCTCTGGGGCGGCATATGCTGGTGAACCACACTGAGTTTTCAGCAAGCCGTCGGAACCCATTATATTACTGAGTCCAAAATCTGATACGTGTAAATATGTGAGATATGTTCAAACTTAAAAAGTAGAAAACGAAGAAATTTACTAAGGAAAGCTGACGAAGACTCATAAGTTAATTAAGAAGTCAATGCTTCCGGTTCAAGAAGTAACCCTGATTTCGAACTAAAGGTCATATCCGGGTCGTAAAACGGAACACAAAATGACCTCTAAAAACCTCTGAATGATAGAAATTGTTTTGTCAGTTTAGGAACTATTGCGTACAGCCGTTTCCATTTCACGTAACTTTAATACAGTTTTGTTGAACTATTGTTTTCGGGGTTTTTTTTCGTCTGTAAATTGTAATATTTAATTTTTGGTTTGGACAAAATGTATTGTAAAAAACCGTAACCATAAACGTATTCTGGAATAGAGGTCCAAGCAGACGTCATTACTGATCATAAAACATGGCACAACACTCACCTATTACTTTTAAATTCATATCTTCATCCAATAGAAAGTTTTCCACTTTAATATCTCTGCGAATGAGAAAGAAAAAACACTGCATTCACGCACAAGTCGATTACATTATAGTATGTGGATGGGAATGCATTTTACTTCAAAAACAAGGGTGTATTGGTTTTTCACTATCACTTTTGGCAAGTAAGCGGCCGATTTAAAAGTCATATTTTTCTATAGACCATGTGACCTGCGACGTCACTGTATAACAGTTTGAGAAACGATTCACTTCATAAGAAATGTGATTGTAGAGAAAGAGATTCAAGGAATATCAATCTGCGAAATGTTTCATGCGTATTCCAATTACGGATTATTCTTCCTGCGTGGACAAAACCGCTCCAGATTTTCGGCGATATCTCAAAAACGCTACCACCTTTTCAAATAAAATTTTCACAGGTACGTTTTTAGTGTACACATCTACATTCATATAAGATTAAAACAACCGACTGGTTCCAAAAACCAAAGTATACGATGCCTTTAAAGATCAAGTCAAAGAAACACTTTTTCTTAACACTGACCTATGGACCACGTCAGCTTGATGCATCAACTCCACAGCAGACACCAACTGCCGCATAAACTTCCTCGTTTCCCGCTCGCTTAATTTTTTCCTCTCGCAGAGATATTTCATGAAGGGGCCTCCTTCAGCGAACTCCATAACCAAGTAGTAGTTGTTGGTTGTTTCCAAGACCTCGTAGAGGCGGATGATGTTAGGGTGACTTAGCCGTTGCAGGACCACCGCTTCACGGCGCAGATTCTTCCGCACATACTCGCGTTTTGCTACAAGTTTCTTGTCGATGATTTTCATAGCAACCTGAATAACAAATTTGAATAAATGAAAGTGAAAAAACTTCTCTGGTCGAACACAAATTGGCTGGATTGGACTCGAACCCTGCCTCATGATAGACCTATGTCTTCTACATTCACTCAAAATGATTTGCAAATGCAGTAGTACGAGTGATAAAAGTAGTTACCAAAATTTACGAGAGTTAATTTGACATTTTGTTTCCTGAAGCGTAATAGTAATCAGGAATACCGACTTTCGTTCTACCAAAAAGGGTCAATCGGACTAATTTTAGTGTCGGTTTGGCTACATTGATTTGAATAGGAGCAAAAAAGATGGCTGCCACAAAAGATTTTAAAAAGGAATAAGTCGTCAATGAATCGGGCCTGAAGAAGTTTAAATGTGGTCAAATCTTACTGTTTTAGTATAGCAATAACGGCTAATCTTTTCCCATCTTTTCTGGTAAAAAAAATAAAAATAACCATTGAGTGAAATGTTCTCAAAGGAATATTTTCAATAGCTGTACTTAAATTAAAGGAAACACTACACAAGCATTTCAGTAGCTTCGTTGAAAAGGGCAAACGTATAAAAACTATTTTTAAAAACCCCACACAAACAAACATCTGGAAGGTGGAATCAATTGAACTCTTCCAAAATCAATGTTGGCGGTGTTCTTTCTTAAAGAAAACTAAAATTCAAAGCTTACCCTTTCTTCAGTGTCGGTGTGAGTACCGATCCGCACCTTACCAAACGACCCCTCACCAATGGTCTCCCCAACCACATACCCTCCTACCCGCTTACGGACGGCAACAGCCGGCCGGGACATCGTACGGGAGTCAGAGCGTCGCAAAGCCGGGCCAGTCACGGGCTTCGGGCCCCGGTCAACTTGGCTAGATTCGGGGACTGTGGCCCCGTTAACCATTGCAGGTTCCAAGTCTAGGAATCAACTGAACAAGTTGACATGCCCCTATTAGCTTCCCCGAGCATAGCAACGCGACTTGGGTGCAGTTATATGCCTGATCGATATGGCATGAATGGGGTGTATTGATCACTGGAATAATCAATGTAATCACCCTTTTATAATCTGGCTTACACAGTACCTCCTAAGTAAGCAAAATCATTAGCACATAACTGTAGTACATTGTGTAGTTATCTAAAACTGGATACAATCATGTTCAAGGTTTCT
Organism: Pisaster brevispinus; assembly: GCA_023634235.1. Classification (NCBI taxonomy): domain Eukaryota; kingdom Metazoa; phylum Echinodermata; class Asteroidea; order Forcipulatida; family Asteriidae; genus Pisaster; species Pisaster brevispinus. The sequence continues at coordinate 19,614,739 of JAMKCF010000007.1, read as the reverse complement.
TTTAAGGAGTATAACTGTTCACTCCCCCACCCTCCCTGAAGCATGAAAACAACAAATAAATAAACAAACAAACAAACAAACAAACAGCACACAGAAAATAAAAAACACAAGAAACATAAACCAGATTATTTTAAACATTTTTGATTTCATTTTGAATTCTCAGCATTCAAAAAAACGGTGTATTTACAACCTAGACCAGCCCCCCCCCCCCCGAATTAAGTTTTACTTTCCCACCTCTTTCACCTCAAAGGCAGCTATCTGCTAAAAGGACACATGTCTAATTTACCGTACAGAGATTTGTTGCTGGGTGCATATCTAGACTGTGTAGGGCAGATGTTTCTTCCAGCCTTTCTGGTGTACATTATTATGACTCAAATAGAGTTTACATCAAAAACCAGAAGTATTGTTACACAACAAATGTTGTACCTTATCTTGATTCAAAGAGAGTAAGCATACCAGCAGGTAACTTTGCGAACATTACCAATGCATCAATGTGTATCTCAGATTTAAAGTAAATGAGGACACGAGCTGCAGCAGTTTGGCCACTTTTACAATCCTGTACTTTATCTTGACTCAAAGAGAGTAAAGACGCCCACTGTAGCAGGTTTTCTCACTATAAGACAATACTGAATCACAACACTATCATTGCATTAATTTTTTATTTTTTTACCCTACACCGATGTGTGTTAGCACTGTATACTCAGTACTTTCCCGAGTTCTGTGAAAAAAATCACAAAGTGAGTATACAGTGCTAACACACATCGGTGTAGGGTAAAAAACCAAAATTAATCTTATTTATCCCCGATGCAAAACTAACATCTACTATCATTGTAGCAAAGGGGTTGTGTCATCAAGATCAAAGCAGGCCTGTTGCCCTACATGGACTTCATCAACTCTCATCCCGTTAATTCCCATGAGTGCTTTCTCCATAGATATGATATTGAGGGAGGGCCCGCGCGTGCAGTAGCTGCGCGAGAGTTTATAATTCCATGTACAGCCACTGGCCTGCTTTGATCATGACAACACTAATGTCATGTCAGGAATTAATCGTGTGACTTTGCAAATTTGGTATGCCCAGCCTATATGCAATAGTTAAATCCCATTTACTTTGCCAATAAACACAGCCGAAGTACCTAACGTGATTATTGGTACTGTATTGTCTACTCACAGCATACAACCAGCATTCCAAATAACAATAGACTTTCGATGAGAAAGAAGTTATTGATCTTACCACTGAAGCAAAGGATTGGGGAAAAGTCCAAGTATCAATTAGTCATTAAATATTCATAACTGAGGAAACGGGTTTGACTGTGCCAGGGCCTGTGTGCCAATTAGGTGGAGAGGTACTGTGGGTCATGAATAAATTATGGACCAAGGTGTGTATGTGAGAGGGAGGGGAGTGGAGAGTGTAAGGGGGGCATATTATGCAAATATTGAGTGCTACGGTTAAAACTATGACTCCAGAGGAGGCCCTTGGTGTGTTAACCATAGCTTGAGGAAAGCAGTCAGCTTGTTTTATATCACCCCATACATATATTGTGCCTACATGTCTAGGTACCAAGAAGCTGCTGTTGCTATGGGTACAGTACACCAGTTTCTATGGGATGGTCTATTGGTTGCTATGGGTATAGTACCTCACTTACATTTTGAAGTACACAGGGAGAAGTGGTATGGTGTTTATGGTGTCTAGATTGGCCTTGGAAGTTCATTTCTGTTTAATGTATTTAATAATGCCTGGTAACCACACAGTGATGCAGCTTTGCATGACGCTGGTCTTACCAATGCCATAGGTTACTAGTAGTTGACTTTATACAGAACGGTGCTGAAACTGGGAGGGTTCAAAATGGTTCCTACTAGAACTCTGCACATTGTACAGGGTTCGTACACTTATAATAGCTATAAATTCAAGGACTTTTCAAGGACTTTCAAGGTCCAGAAATCCCATTATCAAGGACCAAAATCCAGCAAATATTGATGGTTTATTTGAGACTTGTATATAAAATGCTTGGTGTTGGGTGATTTGATTCTGTACAATTAGTTAAAGTTTAAAGGTTGGCTGGTCACTTAAACTTAAACTTGATGAAAAAACACAACATTACTCTGCATGATTAAATACTTTAACTACAAAAAGTGAATTTTCAAGGACTTACAAGGACCTTAGATAAATCCAAGGACTTTCAAGGCCTTGAAAAACAGATTTTCAAATTCCAGGACTTTCAAGGATTTTCAAGGACCGTACGAACCCTGATTATAGCTTAAGCAATGATGCTCTATATGAACCATGGCATACCAATTCCATCACAGTCCATAGGTTTAGTAGTTGACTTTATACTGAATGGTGCTGGAACCGAAAGGATTCAAAATAGTTCCTAGCTGGACTGTGCTAGCAATGATGCTCTTTATGGACTAAGGTTGACCAATTCTATCACAGTCCATAGGTTTGGTAGCTGACTATTTACAAATTGGTGCCGGAACTGGAAGGACTCAACATGGTTCCTTGCAGGACTGTGCACATTATAGCTTAGGGAGCGTCTGAAACGTCAAGCCAGTTCCTAGGCGTGAAGGAACGCTCGGCAGGCATCTGCCCACAATCCAGTGGACCGCACAATCATGCTGAACAATGGGATCTTTCCTATATGAGAGAACTCGCACATTAGCATTTTAAAGGTTCCAACGGTCCAGCAGTATACCATGCATGGCCGCTGGTATACTTTACTGATCCAATTCAGGGCTCGAAACTAACACTGGACCGCAGGCCCGAGGCCAGTGGTTTTCGCATCAGGCCAGTAAACTCACAACCGGACAAGCCCGGTGGTCTTGTGTTTTATCAATTGAATAGGCTACCTCATTGTGTAATATTTTTGTGAAAAAATGTTGACTAGGAATCTGATTAATATCTGTCAATTCTCTTCAGTATATCGAAGTACACTAGACATTAGACAAGTGAGATGGATTTTCTCTTTGTGCTGGTTCAACTCATTTGGATTCCGGTCTTGGAAAATAAATTCTGGTCCAGTAAACATTTTGAGCTACAAGCCCTTTGGTCTTGTGGATATTTCCACCAAATTCGAGCCCTGCAATTAGAGCATTCCTGACATTCTGAGTTTTGAGATTCTCTCTTAACCAGTGATGCTTGCTCTTTACGGACCAAGGCATACCAATTCCATCAGAATCCATAGGTTTGGTGGTTGATATAAAAAATGCAGCTAGAATTTGATGGATTCGGGAACATTGGGAAACAGGGATAGTCCTTACGGTCAGCTTTCCTCAGTTCCTCTGCCTTCATGATGCTCTGTCACATTGGGTACTCCTTTATCCTCTGTCATATATTTCTCTTGTGCTGAAGCTGTCGTAATCTCCAGTTAAGAAAACACATCACACTACATGTATTCAACAAGCAAAGGAAGGGGGTTCACAAAATGAGCTCATTTATTTATGCGTTTATTTTATCAAGCATCCAGTGTTGAAATGTTGTGGCTGAGTAGTATAGCTCACCTGATTCAAGTTCTGGTGTTGCTGGTAGAAGAGTGTGGGTTCGAATCACAGTCGTGGTGTGGCAGGAGATTCTGTCCCACCATATGGCAAACTGTGTACAAATTTCTTTTGATAGCGCCCTCCTTTGAATAAAACTCTTTCAGGCCATGTTAATTGCCCACATGGGGGACATTACACAGTGACAGTGGCACCTGTGTTCTTCAGCAAGACACTTAACCATGATTGCTTCATCCTTCAGATGGGATGTAAAGCCCTAGGCCCCGTGTGCTGTGTAATGCATGTTAACACAATTGAATGTTTTGCTAACAATCGGTGGTTCATGCCATCCAGCGTGATTTGTTTACCAACAACAGCAAGGTCTATTTGATTAACCCTTTCTGGACCATTCATTCCTGTGCAGTCATCGCAATATGCCCATAAGTGGCTACTTTGTGTTGATTTTCTTACTCTCACTTTTTCAAAGTAAGGTTTGCGGTAACACCATGTGAAAATCTCTTTTGAGTAGTGTAGGTTCTGAAAAGAACCAGTGGTTATTGACTCAACGTTTCGATCAGTATGCTCTGATCGTCTTCTTTTTCCTTCTCCTGAAGACAATCAGAGCATACTGATCGAAACGTTGAGTCGTCAACCAACGGTTCTTTTCAGAACCTACACTACTCAAAAGAGATATTCACATGGTGTTACCGCAAACCTTACTTAGCTGTACCTCCACCATGCAAAGTTTCAAATCCTACTCATTTTTTCAGTAAAAATGTGCACAAAAACAATATAAAACCGAAATTTGGTATTGTGCTACAAATATACAAAGTATGTCAACATGGGAAACATTGGAAAGTATCAATTCTAGGCATGACCTTTAGTTTGACCTCTTTGGGTGAATGGAAGTAGGTTAAATCTTGCGGCTGTTATCGGCATTTTGGTACAAGCCATTTGTGCCCTCTATGGTCCCTAAAGGATGAAGTGACAGTTGTTGTTCGACTAACACCCGGTTCAGACAGACGCTCTAGAGTCGCGCCGAACCAAATTATTGAGTTAAGTACATGTAAAATTCGACGTCTGAAACAGTTAGGAGTGACTGGACACACTAGAAGTCGAAAGATCGACTGTTGCAGTCGTTCAGAACGACTCTGGAGCGCCTTGGTTTCAGACGTCGATCTTGTCATGAGCCGAACCTAATGCAAATTTTAATTTAAGTTCGCCTGTCTGAAACCAAAAAGTATTTGGGTTGACCTAGAGTCGCTCCTAATCTATTTGGTTCAGCGCGACTCTGGAGCACCTGTCTGAACCGGGTGTTAGAAGAAGAATGTCAACCTCTTGGTCATAATTCTGGAGCATTTCTCAAAGGATATTTGAAGTATTCAAAATCAGCCCCCACTGCACAAGACATCAGTGTCTGCATGTTGCGTTCCTCCAAATCACCAAAGACGTAACCATTAGCTTTATCAACGACTTTAAGAACATCTAGAGTGCTCTCTCTGTCCTGTAACAAACAAAAGATATATACTCAATGTGATATAATTTTGTACGGACCAATGGTGTATTAGTCATAATCAACACTTATAAAATGCTGGCATCTACCACAGATGGGCGTTCACGGTGCTAAATGCTGATATTCACTCTTCCAAATCACATCCAGGATGCTCAGACTATTCCTATTTTCAAGAAACTGCTCAAATGTTATCTTTCTCAACTAGTGTATCGTAAATAATTTCATGTAACTCTCGTTAGCGCCTTCGAACAATTTCTGTTGATTTTGGCGCTATATAAATGTCTTCTGATTGATTGATTGATTGATTATGATGTGTTTTGATAGGTATGCAGAGCTATGAATTTTGAGTCCCATTTTATCCCATGAAACTTGATCCTTCGAAAAAAAGTAGGACGGTGTTACCAAATACAAATGCAAAAAAAATAGTTAGTGGCCTGACGTTTCGACCCTAGCAGAGTCTTTCTCGAAGGCTAAAGGACAAGACTACAAACATAAACAGGTACATGTACCTGTGAGTATACATGTACCTGTTTATGTTTGTAGTCTTGTCATTTAGCCTTCGAGAAAGACTCTGCTAGGGTCGAAACGTCAGGCCACTAACTATTTTTTTTTTGCATTTATACCATAGGTCCTTTGGTTGGTAAGCAGTTTCCAACAGCTAATACTATTTTTCAAATACAAATGGTGTAGGCCCTCTTTGTTTCTATAGACCTTTCAAGCCATTTAATAAACAATTTGTTGTTTTTTAAGTGGGCAAAACAAATTATTATACTGTCAGTGCAAAAACGTTATATCTTGATTTTGCAAAAATGTCATATCTCAGATGTGCAAAAATGTAGACCTCTGCGTGTACTTATTCTATGTGTACATCCGGGTAAGATCTGTTTTGAAAATTTCAGACTCGCGCGTAACTTAAGTGCTATTTTAGGAGATACGTTTTTGCACTGATGCAACGATATAGTCCCTTTAATAATGTTTACAAGGTGATGCAGTGCATTCTGTTGCCAACCATACACCAGAAACACCAGGGCAAAGCCCCTTCTCTTAACGATAGGTGCACTGGGTTCTTAATGCGAATCACACAACCCATAGGACCTACAGCTTTATGTCCCATCCAAAGGACAAAGCAACATGCACTGATACCTCTGATGGGGGCGTGTCGTGGCCGAGCGGATAAGAGCACCGGACTCAAGCTCTGGTGTTTCTGATCAGCAGAGTGTGGGTTCGAGTCCCGGTCATGACACTTGTGTCCTTAAGCAAGACACTCAACCATGATTGCTTCGTCCTTCGGATGGGACGAAAAGCCGTTGGTCCCGTGTGTTGTGTAACACACGTAAAAGAACCCAGTGCACTTATCGTAAAGAGAAGGGGTCCGCCCCGGTGTTCCTGGTCTGATCGGCTGCATATTGCGCCACATCACCTTGTAAACCATTACATGGTGCTATAAAGGAATAGGTCTCATACTTCAAAATGTAGCTCCACATACCTCGCAGGAAAAAAAAAAATACTGAGCGCTTTGATACGCCCCTAGGGGTGTGATAAAGCGCTATATAAGAACCAAGTATTATTATTTATTATTATACCCCGACCAAGACTTATTAGAGAGTTGGCTTATGAACTACGTGTTCCACTCACAGACATCCTCAATAGCTCTTACACTGAGGGAACTGTTCCAATACAATGGAAATTAGCAACCATTATTCCCAAACAGTATCCAGCTAATATCGATAAGTTGAGGCCAGTATCCCTGACAGATGGATTTGCTGAAAAATAGTGAAGAGTTTATCACAAAGTGGATACCTCAGGATGTCCACCACAAAATTGATATTAATCAGTATGGTAATGTGAGAGGAGTCTCTACTTGAAACATTTTCTACGTAAGGGGGCTGATTCATCAAATAGTATTGGTTGTTTTAATTTTTTTTTTTGCTGGCCAGTCACTACAAAATTTAAGGGCAAACCCTCCCCTGGAATGTACCAGGTCACTCTTTTTGTGAAGAAAATTAACATGTTCTATAACACACTAACCTGTATGTTGAGAGTAACAAATGAGACCAGGCTGTAGTCTTGGACCAGTCCAATCAAGGCTTCGTTTAGCTTCTTGTATTTCTTCAAGAACTGATCGCCCTCCATGTATTGCAGAAGATATTGAAGGTCTAGGACCTCAGTGTAGAAGTCAAGGTTAAATGCTGTCAGGGTGAAAACACACATAAAATTACTGCTGGTCAAGACAGGACACACAACATGCGCCCAGTTCGGCAGCACCACCGCTCTCAAGATCTTGTAATTTTCTCTTGTTAGCATATTACTATACCAGCTATCGATTTGGTTTGGACATCCAGGGGTCAGTTAGCATCTCATCCCCATTCCTGGGGTTGATTTCACAAAGATAGTCCTAAGAGTTATTAAAAAATTTAGGCTAGCCCTAAATTAGGACGAGTAACTCGTTCTAACTCGAGATAAGACTAGCCTTAACTCTGTGTGAAATCCACCCCTGATCTCTTTTCATAACCCAGCTTCAACCCGAGTGCGAGGTTTTTACATTGGAAATTCTGCTGGATAGTTTTATTATGGCTCTAATAAAGTCAGGGATGTGATACGCTGTTGAAAAAAAAAAACTGTGAGCGCAAAACGTGAAAGCTTGCGAGGGCGAAAACATTCAGTGCGCAGTATCCCTTGTTTGTGAGCAAGTCATGCAAACAAGCCAGTGACTTTTTCCACTGCTGCCTCCCGCCTATGGAGTGGTCTTTCTGCCTCCATTAAAAATGCTGAGACTGTTTTGTCCTTCAAAAAGGGTCTCACGACTCACCTGTCCTCCAACTTGTAGCTGGCTGTCCCCATTACTAAAGTCTTTCTCCTTCTCCCTTAAGTGCATTGCATCCTTTGGTTATTCAGTGCTTCATGAATCCAGTTATTTTTATTCTTTCTGTAACAATAACTGGATTTATAAAGCACCAAATCACCAAAGGACACCAGGAGCTTGTGGGGGGGGGGGGGGGGGGGACAACAGTAATGGGGACAACCATACAAGTTAGAGAACAGGTGAGTCTTTTAGAACCTCAGGGGAAAAATTGCCTCTACTGGATGAAACTGTAGAGGGCACACTGTATTGTAAATCGCTTGTGTTGTAAAGTCATGAACAGGCTTGATACTTTGATCAAGCGACTAAGGCAATAGCAGTAGTTGCCTCTTTGCCCTTCGGTCGATGCCTTGGTGCCCCTCGAAATGTTCCAGTAGAAATTTACATCTGTTACTCATCGAGGTGCCCCTTAATAAGAACAAATTGCCTTGCCCTTGACAAAAACATGCCCTTACAAGATCGTGCCCTCAAAAGAATATGCTCTTACAAAAACCCTTCCAAAAGTCAGCTATTTACAAGGTCCTAAACTTATAAGCGCCGTTTATAATTGACAGCTTTGGGGAAAAATGGCCCTTTACTAACAAAAATTTGTCATGCCCTTTTCAAGAACACAGATTCACAAGAATGTACCTTCATGAGAATAAATTACCAGGCCTGCATGACAATGGTTTCTGGGTTTCCATAATGACCTAGCTCTCCCTCATAGAGCTGCCCTTATACTAACCCAAAACTGCCTTGCCCTTTTCAAAAACATGCCCTTACAAAAGTATGTCCTCAAAAGAACACGCCCCTTCAACAAAGTATCAGGTCTACATGACAACGATCCCTGGTGCTTCTGATCAGCAGAGTGTGGGGTTTGAGTCCAGGTCGTGGCACTAGTCTCTTTGAGCAAGATATTTTACCATAATTGCTTTGTCCTTCGGATGGGACATTAAGCAGTAGGTCCCGTGTACTGGGATGGTAGTGCATGTAAAAAACCCAGAACAATTATCATGGAAGAGTAGGAGTTAACCCCAGTGTTTCTGCTTCACATAGCAAGCACCCAGGTTTCCTGAGGCTTGTGAGCTACAGTGATTAAGTTTACTTGTGAGGCATCCTTGGTTTCATTACCAGAAATATATAATAATACTAATACAGACCTAGCTTTCCATACTTCTCAAGCAGATCAATCTTGGAGAGTACATTGACATGCGGCAACTCCATCTGAAGCATTGTGGATAGCGATGTGAGTAAAACAGAGATGAACTTAGAGGGCTCACTGCAGTAGTGTGAATCTACCAGATGGACAGCGACAAGCTGAGGAATCATAGTCCATAAAAACAAAAACAAACATAATTTTAGCGGAAAAAAATTCAAGGTGGAACTGACACACAAGTTCTGCATTTATGAACAAGAAATCGACAGACCTTTATCATGGTTCTACCATCTTGGTTTTTACCAGCATTCAAATCAATGTAAGGGTTTATCTGAATTAGCGGCTACACCTATGGCAACGACTGTTGCGAAGGGTGTTTCTAAGGACGTTCTATACATGTACTTTAACGTACGATGACAGCGATCGAGACGTAGACGTACCCCTAGCCGCCAATTCAGAGTTCAGACACGACCAGAACCAAACAGAGGCTGGAAAGGAAGAGTCTGGAACCTTTCCAGTAAAATGACAATCGGTATTCAATAATGCAATCTCCATACGGGGAGCAAGACTAAAGATGGCGGCAGCATGACAATGGTTTGTTTCATAATGCTGCTTAAACAAACAATAGTGCTTAACAATTTTCTGCTAAGCCAAAATAAGCAGAAAACCAGTTGCAAATGGTACATATAACATGGTATTTCGAATGGTAACCTTTTTCTAGTAAGCAAACTTTTCGTGTTCTTTGCTGATTTTTGTGCTTTAAGGAGCTCGATGACATTGGACTCCGATCTTGATTATTTCTCTTTACAACTAACAGTCAGTTCAAAGAAAAACTGCCAAGGCCAAATCAGCGAGGTGGAGGCATTGATACATAAGGGCCCAATTTCTGCTAAGCAAAACTTAGCAGTATAAACCAGTCAAAAGTGGTACATTGTACATTCACAAAAGTGATATGGCATTTTGGCTGGTAACCTTATTCTGGTAAGTAAAATTATGTTGTGCCTACCTACTTTTTGTGATTAAGCAGCTCTATGAAACTGGGCCCAGGGCCCAATTTCATAGAGCTGCTTAAGCAGAAAATAATGCTTAACAATTTCCTGCTAAGCAGAAATGAGCAGGATACCAGTCACAAATTGTACACGTGACATGGTAGTTTGGCTGGTAACCTTAATCTGGTAAGCAAAATTTTAATGTGCTTAGCAAATTTTTGTGCTTAAGCAGCTCTATGAAATTTGGCCCTGGTCTGATTTGAGGAAATATTAATGCATATTGTCACAACATTCTATGGATTCTTTATCTATGATAATTCAGAACTTAATCTCACATTATAACTCCATTTCTGTAGTAAAGCCACAATGTTCCTCATGGAGTTATGGTGGGTATAGAGCTCCACTTGGCCTGGGCAATCAAACAGCACATACTGTCCTTTGAGAGCAGTCAGTTGCGTTTTCAACCAATCCACGTTTTTCTCTAGATACTCCATACAGTACACCAAGCCACCGTTTGGTCCCAGTTTCAATTTGTCCATCACATCCGAGACTGTGATCAGATCAGCAATGTCCACAGCAGCCTCGTACGGTAGAATATCATTTGCCGGGTCAAGGTTGACGACAGCCACTTTGCGTCCTAAACTTGTGAGGAATTCCTTCATACCAGTGCAGTAAGTGGTCTTGCCAGCACCAGGCGGTCCAATAACGACCTGGGCAAAGGCCATAGTGCTTGGATTGTGACTAATCAAGTTGTTTGAAACATCTGTACATGTCAGCCTTGCGTAGTCTCCTGCAAAACAAAAGCGGTTAAATTGTGAGGAAATTTTAACTTTCAAGATTTGCAGTGTACCATCAAACAGGGATGTGATAGGCTGTTGAGAAAAAAAACCTGAGCTCTGAGCGCAAAGTGCGAAAGCATGCGAGCTCGAAAACTTGCCAGCATGAAGCCCAATATTAACATTTATCCTTGGTTTTAAAAGCCCTACTCTGCAATCTGGAGCTTTATTAAATGGTTTTGTCTTCATTTTTTTAATGAATTCGATATAAAAAATAAAATAAAAAAAACCCAGGAATTTCTTCTTTTTTTTAGGGCAAAAAAAAAACAAAAAACGGAATTTTGGTTAAAAACAGAGAAATCACATCCCTGATTAAACAACAAGTCTGGGTGGCAAATGGGAAGGAGATATTTAATCCATACCAGCATTTTGCATGCACGGACTACTGAGTGATATTTTGTTTTTTGAAAGGTGATGCCCGTTAAGCATTAAGGATTCTGAATGACAGTGAGAATGTGTATTTTCTGGACCCACCCCAAGCTCACTCACTGCAAGTACAATACCAAGAACATACCGTCGTGTGCCCGGTAAAAGGACATAACGAAAAGTTCCCGTTAAAAGGACGTAAGCAATTAATGTGCAAAATTGTGTTTCATGAAAACTGAGTGCGAAAGTTTGATCGGTTTTCTGCCATTCATAAATAAATATAGGAAGGTTAAATTCTGTATGGGAATGAGAAAACATGTCTTGGGGTAATTCTAGCAACAAAAATGTAACATTTATACCATATTTTTTTGTCAGAGGAGCCATTTTGTTGCTTATGCCCTTTCATTACTAACAACAGTACTTTGTGTGCCCGGTAGAAGGGCATAAGGACTTACGCCCTTCTACCGGGCACACGACGATACTATAGTCTGTTGACATAGTGTAGAGTCTAAATTTACGCGATATCCGGTTTAAAAAAGAACTGTGTTATGTGTAACTGTAAAGAGAAGACTCTTGCGGTGCATTAAACGTAGGGTAAAAAATTTTGAATACGATTTTGTACATGATTTGACTCGGGGTTCATATGGAGACGATAGCGGAATGAACCTAGTACTTAAGTATAGGTATGTGACAAAAGCATGATCAACTGGAGCCTGTTGAAGAGTCTTTTGCGTTTCATCTTATGTGAGCTTCTCACCAAAGAAATTTGTCTTCATTGACAGTGTATTGCTAGGGTTTGCAAGATACAATTTTATCGTATCAACAACACCTTTCACAATAACGATCCCATCAAGATGGCTAACTTGGGTGGCTGCAGAAGTATAAAACTTTGACATCCATGGGCAGGATAACAATTTCCCCAAAAGTCCTAAAACTTGCATTTCCACTTTTCGACAGGTGAAATGAAGTCAGCAAGAATGGAAGCATGACGCGATTCCTGTAGTAAGAAACTTAACAAAGGCATCATGATACCTTATGAACACACCACGCAGGTGAAACAGTATATATATGCAGCCTGTTCCCACGATATCTTGGGAGAAGTCCTCTTGGCAGGTGTTCTCTGTCCAAGAATGTAGCGAAACCTTTGGGATCTCCTTTTCCGTCCTTGAAGTGGAACTTGTTCATAGCCAGAACACTGTTCCCAGCTACACAGTCTTTCCCAAATAGCTTTCCTGGCTCTGTCTCGGTGTTTTTCAGTGCTGATCTTGACGAGCTAGCAATTGTCTCGAGTGGGTGAAGGTGGCAATTAAGCTCATTCACGCTTCTTCCCCAAGTATCCTCAAGGCGGACAATGGTGGCGTGATTAACTGCTACGCGATCAGTCATTGTGTTTTTGATGTGGCTAACCATTTTGCCACGACAGGTTTCAAAGTCATCTCCGTGGAAGGCACAATACACTTCTGCCACTCGATTGATTGAGTCTGCTATATGTAGCTCGTAATCTTCTGCGAGGCAACTGGTCAATTGACACAGCATGACAAGCATGTTCACTTGTCACATGCACCCCATTGACGTGAACCCTCTCCTGAGTCGTAGCGTCAAAACCAAGGATAAGGTCGTCCTTTTCCATTAGAACTTCTGCAACTTGAAAGTCGGAAAAGACACCTAACTCCCTCGTCATCATCTCCACAGTGCTTCTGTGCGGCACACTATCAATATGCAAGCCCGATCTTTCTGCAAATTTGTTAATCAGAAGTGGTATATTTCTTATGGGAACATGGTTTACCACAGCGTCATATACAAACAAGCGCATATTGGTGGAAAACATTTTCCCCTCTTTCTTCAACGCTGTGGAACATGTTGCTTTCGACTACAATAGTTTCTATTCCAAAATGAGCTTGTCCTTCTCTAAACTCTTCAGCTAATCATCTTTTGATTGAAGTTCATCAGTTAATCTTGCAACTTTATCAACTTCAGTACCAGCAACTGACGCACGTTTCCTTTTCGTCGAGTCCTTCAGTCTATGATGTCTTCGGCGCAACTGAATCAATTGACGCTTGGACTTCGCTAGTTCTTTGGCCAGATCGCTGGATCTCTGTTGCTTCCGCAATTTGTTGATTATTATCTGCTTCCTTTTAATTACTTGATTTAGCCGCTTTACTTTGTTGAGTTGCTTCTGGAGCTTTGCCTTCCATTCCTTTGTGTTTTCTGCATATTTCTTTTCCATTTCGCTTTTTGATTTTGCTACGAATGCAAGCCTCTGCTTTAGTTGAACTTTTCTTGGTGTCAACAGTTCACGTGAAGAGGACTTTACAGGTGGTGTTGATGGTCTAGGAGTTTCATGGGATGTTGATGGTGGGGGAGTTTCTCGGGAAGTGGAAGGTATGGGAGGTTCATGGGAGGATGACGGTCCAGCAGTTTCATGGGAAGTTGACGGTGCAAACTCTGCTTCAGACTGACGGCTTGTGGAAACAGAGGTCTCAGGAACAGACTCCCCAGTTCTAGGTCTGTCAAACGAATACAGCTTGTGACAAGCTTCATCAAACTTCTTCATGTCGGCTTCACGATACAGATTCTTATACTTCAGTAGAGTTCTACCGGCGAGACTCTTCAACTGTTGATGAGTCATCAGAACTGAAACACCAAGCTTTGCTTCAACAGCTTGAATAGTATTGATGAAAGAACGCTCATTTTCAATGAACAATAGCAGTATGTGTCCAATTTGAAAATCACTCTCTGGAACGGGACTGAAGTTGTCAATCAAGTACTGATAGGCCTTGCCATGGACAGCAGGCATTATGTGTCTTTTATTTTTAGGTGGCATTGTCGTTCACCTAAAAAAAATTCAAAAAGCAAGTAAGTTACATTATTCATCTGGATGTGTAAAAAACGTGACAGAAATGCCAAACCCTTATGAATTATTGAATACAGACGTAAAGTCAATAAAACAAACAAAAGTTGGAAGAATGCAGCATCCTGTCAGCAATTTTTTTACCAGAAATTACTATATCATAACATTAATTATTTACAGCCAAGATGCTGAATGAGATAAACAAAATATGTACCAGCTAAACAGCTTTGACTCTTTATTATATATTTGTTTTTAAATTAAAAAAAATTAAAAAATGGCAGACAATTTTTTTTTTCAATTTTTAAAAAAAAAAAATACTTAGAAAGAGGTTCAAAACTTCACATCTGGTATTTTTACAGAAAGTGGAGGCAGAATACTGAAGTCTTTCCAATAATACAGTGAAATGGCTTGTCAAGTAATTGATGACCCAATTTACAATTATGAATTAAGCCATTGACAAATTCGCCCCAGGTGTGTACAAAAGGAAGTGGGGCGACTTCGCAAATCTCATGAAAAAAAAAGCCATAAACTTGTCCATTAAAATCAAGCATCATCATGTCCAGAAAGGCATTATTTCAAATAAATACTAAGAAATGTTTTAACATCACTACAAATGCTATATTTCCCGAAAACAATACCCAATACAATGTGTTCTGAAGTTAGTTTCTTCGCGTGACATTTGTGAAAACGCAACACATCCACCATGTTGGTGGCCATGTCGCTGTCCAAAAAAATAGGATCATTTTTTTTTGCGAGTCCTAAAAAACATGTGTGCAGCGACCAATCACCACCAAATTTGGCAGAAATGTAAACAAAGGTATAAAGGTGGTGGCCTATATATTTTAAAAAGGATTATCACTCACCTTCCGGGTTTAAATAACTTGACTTTGACGGCTTTAATTTTCGGGCGCATTGTAACTCAACTTTCAAGTATTGTACTTGTAGGAAAAAAAATTGAAGACGACGACCATCCGCAGGATATAATGCAGAAAAATGTCCATATCCTGCCACCACTTTTTCACTCATTTTTACCCAAAATAAAGGAATATCTCATTTGAGTAAATTAGGGCCTACATCTGTACATCATCATGTCTGATGTAGATACTGTTTTATTTCATAACGAATGAAAAAGTGGTGGCTGGATACGGAAATTTTTCCTTAAATATAATTACCTTGCTTTAGCACTAGCACTGTAGGGCAGCCGCTGGCAACCACACAAAACTAGGACTTTAGTTTAACTAGGGGAGTAGAAATCTAAGTCAGCACCTGCACCGTCAGGTCATGGGCGCCGCCATTTTTTACAAATATTAGATTGTCCATAAATTCTTTACTCTAATAAGTTGCAAGGCTAAACCATTCTACACATGGGGAAGCCATGCTGCATCTTTAAATACAATAAAAACGATAAAGAATAACACAAATTTAACTTAACATTTGTAAAATATAAAAAAAATTACAACCAAAATAAAATAGAAAAATAGAGAATAAAAAAACATGAAAAAAAGAGTGTCATAAAAAGTTGTTCAAAGTAAAATTGATTTTTAATAAAATTTGTTTCCCCTTCTTTATTGTTTGAGTAGTTCCGGAAGTGATGCCGGCGCGGGACATTTATTTATTTCTAAGATGAGGGCAGCAGACGACTACGACTTAATTTCTTCCAGATAAAAGAGGCAAAACTCTTGGAAGTTGAAGTTATGTTGAGAAATTGAGAGTAAGTTGTCAAACATAAAGAAATTATGTTGCTGTGAAGATAGAGTATTTAGATAAGGATGAGGCTGAGCCACCAAACTGAGTGTTGTTAACTTATTAAAGTTTAAGTTAAAAGTCTCAAAGTTCAAGTTAAGTTTGCCGCCGGACGGACTGTTTGTTCAGTCTTGATCGAGTGTCCATGTTCCGCCCCAACTTGATGATCGTCCTATTAGTTGCGACCGTCGGGAGGAGGATGGAGGGTTACGATCATCGCAACTATTGAGTCCCGTGCTCTTAACCGCTCGGCCACGACACACCACATGTTGAATTAAAAAAGGCAATGCTTTTTATTTCTAGTTTAGTACCCCCCCTTCCTGTGATGTCATTGTCTGTCAGTGTCAATCAGTACAGTAGTAGTGTCCAGATTACTTGCTGTTCCTTGCTCCATCACATCAACCATGTCACCCCTACCCTTCCCCCACAGACTACTGACGCTGGCAGTGACACTGTGTAGTCTGTAGTGTTACTGTTATTTTGTTTTAGTGAGTTACTCTGAACTTTTTACTGTTGTACACATGTACTTTTTGTACTGCCACTGCCAGAGATCAGGGCCCAATTTCATGGCTCTGCTTAAGCACACAAATTTGCTAAGCACAATAAAATTTTGCTTACCAGAATAAGGTTACCAGCCAAACTACCATGTCACGTGTACAATTTGTGACTGGTATCCTGCTCATTTCTGCTTAGCAGGAAATCGTTAAGCATTATTTTCTGCTTAAGCAGCTCTATGAAATTGGCCCCTGTAACTATTCAGCAAGTTTTCATTTCCATACCTTTCATTGCAGAACAACTTGTTTCAATTTGATCTTGTTTCAGGACCACAATGAATTTGGAGGTTCCAGAAGTTACTGCATTCCTTAAGGCCAGACATGTTCCAGTTATTAATGAGTGGACAGTCGAGTGCCTGGACTGGCTCAAAGAAGAATACCAGGTAGTGAATTTAGTCCAAGCGTTTTTGTTTAACATTTTGCCGTAATCTTAGGGCTCGAACACTGGATCGCAGGCCCGAGACCAGTGATAACAACACTGGGCCAGTAAACTCATGACCGGAAGTAGTGTCTGTGTTCAAGTATTGACTTTCACTCTGATAAATATAATTCTGTTGATTATTGAAGTTCCTTTATTTCATAATAATATAAAAAATGAGATAACTCTTCTCTTTGCGCTTTTTAAAAAGGGTCAGAATGTAACTTCAGATGAGATGAAACAGAACGTTTACGAGCAGTGGCTAGATTCAGATCTCAAAGAAATTGCAGGGCCGTCTCTACCCGGGAATATATCACAGCAGAAGAAAACAGTACTCTCTGGCCATTATGCCCTACAGGTAAGAATCTACATTCAAACTGGGACTGTTTAAGCGCTTTATCACACCCAACAGGGGGGTCTCAAAACACTTATTTTTTAAATGACGGGTATGCAGAGCTATGCTTGAGTTATGAGACCCATTTATGTAGCACCTTGTAACTTGTAAGGGTTTAATAGGTGAGACGGTGCAGTCTACTACCAGCCAAACCAGAAACACTGGGGTCAACCCCTTCTCTTAATGATAAGTGTACCGGTATCTTTTACGTGCATTACACAATAATAATAATAATAATAATAAAGACATTTGTAAAGCGCCTAATGCATAAGCCTCTAAGCGCATAAAGAGAACAATAAAATATACAAAGAGTGAAAGAAACAATTACAAATAAGCAGATTACAAATAAGCAGCTTCAAACAAATGTGTTTTTAACAGAGACTTAAGACACAAGACTTAGGTCCCATCCCAAGGACGAAGCAGGTATAGTTACAAGAGCTGCCAACTCTCCCTGATTCTGCAGAAAGTTCCCTGAAAATAAAGCAATCTTTCCATGTTCTGATGAACAAATTTGAAAACCTCCCTGGGGTGGATTTCACAAAGAGTTAAGACTAGTCTTATCTCGAGTTAGGACGAGTTACTCGTCCTAACTTAGGACTAGCCTTAAGTTTTTAATAACTCCTCGGACTAGTCCTAAGTTAGGACTATCTTTGTGAAATCGACCCCTGATTCTGGAAACTGTTTCCCCATCATGTTGAATGTAATTCTGAATATCTCCCTGATTGTTGTACACAATCTCTCTGATTGCAAGATGCAAATGCTGGCAGCTCTTAGTTACTGGTGTCTTGCTCAAGAATACAAGTGCCATGACAGAGACCCAAACCCCCAACCTCGTTCCCAGGGGTGATCGAACTCGCCGCGCCATTTTTTCCCAGCATGCCTTGCTTGCTCATAACCCCTGGAATTGGTTCATTAAAATGTGCTAGAATCTAGCACATTTTAATTAGGCCTGTGGTCGATCCACTCTACGCGCCCGCTCAAATTATTTTACTCTGTTCCATACTTTTGTTGGGTTGCTGCTTCGTTCAAATTTTTGTTTTCAGGTTTCATAACTTTGTAGATAGCAGATACTAATATTAATTTTTGATGTTCCGTTTGTAACACTTTTTTTAGATCAATTCGTTGCAAGATGTCAGCGTTCCTGCGTATGGACAGTTAGTCAAA
The DNA here is from genome assembly GCA_023634235.1 of Pisaster brevispinus. NCBI lineage: Eukaryota > Metazoa > Echinodermata > Asteroidea > Forcipulatida > Asteriidae > Pisaster > Pisaster brevispinus. Next base: position 19,596,445 of record JAMKCF010000007.1, on the reverse strand, counting down.
CTACAAGGGAAGGAGAATGAAAATGTTCTTGTGTGTGCAACACAGCAGACCCAGCAAACTCAAAACAAGGTAGGATCATTGTAACTGTTTTCATTTAACGAAGCATCAGAAGAAGAAAAAACTGGCTGTCTGATAAGGGGCAATTTCATATGGCATGTCAAGGCCAAGCGAATAAGAGCACTGGACTCAATTATATAATAATAACAATGGAAACAATGGACATTTCTCTAGCGTTGTATCCGCTAATAGCACTCTGCACAAATGCTAAAAACAGAAGCTCAAAACCAGGGGCCAATTTCATAAAGCTGTTAAGCAGATAGCAAATTTCTTTACTTAGCAAGAAATGAGCGGGGTACCTGTGGTAACAATGTACACTTTATGGAATGTTGGTTGGTAACCTTTTACTGCTCAGCAAGTTTTTCCTGTGCTTAGCAAAATTTTGTGCTTACAGGCTTTATGAAATTGGACCCTGGATGTCAGAGAAGTTTCAAGATTCACTAACATAAATGCAGGTACATGTCCAAGCTTTATGTTTACTCGTGTGTACTGACTGCTTAGTCTGGTGCTCTGATACGGTGATTTCAGTTGATTTATTATGTTGATAAATTGTTAACTTGTTGTAGTTTGAGCCCAAGTCAAACCGGATGCTGATGCTACAATTGACTGATGGTCACCAGTCCTTAGAGGGCATGGAGTACCAGCCAATACCGGGTCTCAGTGTAGACACACCACCTGGCACTAAGGTCAGTCACTGTTAATAAATAATAATAAAAATGGCTTCTTATATAGCGCTCATATCTGTCACTCAGTGACGCTCAAGGCGCTTCAACATTCAGTATTTTCCTGCAAGGTATGAGGGACTATGTTTGAAGTATGAGACCAACTCCTTTACATAGCACCATGTAATGGTTTACAAGGTGCTGTGGCGCACTATGCAGCCAATCAAACCAGGAACACCAGGGCGGACCCCTTCTCTTTTCGATAAGTGCACTGGGTTCTTTTACGTGCATTACACAACACACGGGACCAACGGCTTTACGTCCCATCCGAAGGACGAAGCAATCATGGTTAAGGGTCTTGCATAAGGACACAAGTGTCATGACCGGGACTCAAACCCACACTCTGCTGATCAGAAACACCAGAGCTTGAGTCCAGTGCTCTTACATGCTCGGCCACGACACGCCATAAATGAAGAAGCACAGGGTTTGTTATCAGGTAAAAAATCTGACTTGAAGTTTCAACCTTCAAGTCTGCTGGTTACAAAGGTCACACCATTGAGTGTCATTGGACGTGGTCTGGCTCCCAGAGTGACACTAGTTGAGCCATCTCTTGTTTGCTTCTCTAGCCGTGCTCACTGAATCTCAATCGCCTCTGGAGTAAGGTCGGCGATACCTTTGGAATATTTCCGTAGATCTGATAATTTGGTATGTGGTCTTGCCGGGTCTCGAATTGGGGACAGCTGTGAATAGAAGCTATAACCCTGTATTATCATAATATAATAATAATATTACGTTCTTATGGAGCGCATTTCAGTTCTGAGAGAACTCTCAATGCGCTTATTATTACCCCTGGTCACTGGGCCTTAATTCATTCCTTAAACCATCTCAGCTCCCTGGGGAGTATACAGCCTGTGCAACAATTAATAATGCGCTACTCGGCTAAATCAATCACAAGAACCATCTCTGCCCTCACAGGTACCCATTTACCCCTGGGTGGAGAGAAGTAGTTATAGTTAAGTGTCTTGCTCAGGGACACAAGTGTCACGACCGGGATTTGAACCCACACTCTGCTGAACAGAAGCACCAGAGCTTGAGTTCGGTGCTCTTATCCACTCGGCCACGACACCCTATCATGGTAATGTAATGACACTTTCATCCAAACAGAAACATAAATATAAATGAAACACACAGTCGAGTCTCTACACGCACAAGGCGGATGCAACAACCATCATCAAGCGTCATCAAACTCATTCAATATGTATTATTATTGACAGATCTTGGTGTGTGGAACCGTGCAGTGTCGGCTCGGTGTGCTTCTACTGACGGCTCAGAACGTTCAAGTTCTTGGTGGCGATGTCGAGGCTTTATTAGAACCAAACTCAAAGCTCCAAATTCTGTCGAATGTTCTGTAAGTAAACACATCAACAGGAACCTTTTCGCTTTATGGTTGTGTGTAAAGGAGATTCTAACACAAACATTTGTCAGTTTTGTATGAAAACGTCCAAGTACGCTGCTTCAATATTTTTCATAACTCAAATCCATGAATGGGTTTGGACGTAATGCATGTAATGAAAGTAGTTCCGGTCGGCTTTCCCAAGATGCATTACATGCTGGGGAAAGTTGGCGTTAAGTATAGCTCTTGTCCGGGAGCTCACCCTGATGAGCACACCAGGGTTGGCCCGGGGAAGCTAATCGAATACACCCACTGATCTATTGGGGGTCGGGGATAAATTGTTGGTACAAGTGCTGCTGAGATTAGGAAATTAGAATGATTATCAGCTTGCACCAACATGATCTACTTGGTAAAAAAAAAACTTGCAAAGCTTGTCAAGAAAATCCAAGTACATCATGAAGGTAGTTCCCACTTGACATCACACAGTGTAAATTCGGCCATCTTTACAGGCAAATCAATCATATTCTCAGCACATAACTGTGCAGCGCGCGGTAGTTTTATCAAATTTCTTGCGTGATTGGTCGATGAACCACTTGGCTGGGTAGAAAGGTTAGAACACTTGAGGCAGCTCAAAGCCAAAACCCAAGTTGCCCGTAAAGATGGCGTCTATGGGGAATTATCTATAGGCTAAGAATCCTTTTGACCACCTGGGCCTAATTTCATGGCTCTGCTTACCATAAGCAAAGAATCGGCGCTTACGGAAGCAGGGAATGCCATGCTTACGTCAAGCGTATTTCACGGGTTAGCATGGAATTTTTGCTTGTGCGCGTGCGTACTCCACGTTACTAGGCATTTTTTGCTTACATAGCTAGCGCAGAAATTTGGCGCTTGCAAAATAAGCGGAGAATGGTGACCGTAAGCGCATAGTTTGGCGGTAAGCAGAGCCATGAAATTTGGCCCTGGTCTGTGATGAATGACCACGAGCAGTGCTCAGAAAGCTTTAACATAGATTTAAAGAGAACTCCAAGGTCAAATTGAGTTTTGGGATGCACTCATTTTCAAATTGATAGAGTCCTCATGAAAGTGGGGAAAAAGTTACAAGTCTCTAATCTCACGTTAAAATGGTGTAAAAATATCATTTTATTTGATACTCTTTCGGAGTGAAATTTGAAACATGACATCATCAGACAGCAAACACAAATGGGTCTGTACATTCCAAACAGGAATTTCCGCCCCAGTAATACGCTCAAATTCAATGCCACTTTGATTGAATATCATCAGAATTTAGGAGTGAACTGAAAATTCTCTGTATAAAAATGTACCAACCATATATTTGAAATGTGACGACATTGAACGTTTTTTGAATTGACAAAAATTTGCACTTGAATGGTACCAAACACAGTGGCATTTTACGCCATTTTAACTTAAGGGTAGAGTCTTAGGCCGTGTCCGAAACGACGACTTCGGCTACAGCTATAGCTAGATCAGCGCGTCTGCAAGTGTTGAAGAATAGGCAGACGCACGCGATCTAGCCGTAGCTGTAGCCGAAGTCGCCATTTCGGACACGGCCCTAGTTCTTAAGATCCTTCATAACCAAAACCTCCTAGTCCTTTGATTTGTCCCAGAAACCGCTGTTGTACTTTTTGCCTTGTAAATGTTTGCATTCCATTCTTATGAGCACAGAGGAGTTGATGGGAGTCAGGTCAGCCAGCAGGAACCAGTTCAAACTGCATCAAACCGGCGAGAACCAGTCATCCAAGACACCATTGATCTCACAGTAAACACCAACAGCAGCAATGACAATGTCAGCAGCAATGCTCTTACAAACAGGGGTACCCATCAAGGCAAGTTGATATCCATCAAACGTATTGCACAGGTTAGCCGGGAATTTTCGCTTGTGCCCGTGCGCACTCCATGTTACATGCCCTGTAAGCGAAGAATGCCAATTGTAAGCGCAGAATTCGGCGGTAAGCAAAACCATGAAAGTGAGCCCTGATGTCTCAACCAAACCACCGAACTTTGGTAAAAAATCCCGGATGCAATTATTACAAATATTAAATGAACTTGATGGACGTTTGATATTGTTTTATACAGCGTTACCCAGCAGGATGAACGAGGCAGTGTTCGATGATGAAGTGGGATTCAGTGACGGCCTTGGGGATGACCTGGATGCCTTAATGCTGAATGAAATCCAACAGATTGAAGAGATGGACAGGATACAACAAATGGCAAGCAGTGTAAGGCAATACTATTAGTGGCTTCTTATATATAGCACTCATATCCGTCACTGAGTGACGCTCAAGGCGCTTTTAACATTAGGTATTTTCCTGCGTGGTATTTTGGGGCTACGTTTGAAGTATGAGACTATTCTTTTACATAGCACCATGTAATGGTTTACAAGGTGCTGTGGCGCAATATGCTGCTAATCAAACCAGGAACACCGGGGCGAACCCCTTCTCTTTTCGATAAGTGCACTGGGTTCTTTTACATGCATTACACAACACGTGTCTTGCTTAAGGACACAAGTGTCACGACCGGGACTCGAACCCACACTCTGCTGATCAGAAACACCAGAGCTTGAGTCCAGTGCTCTTATCCGCTCGGCCACGACATGCCACAATATTGACTGGCAATGAGGTCACTAGAGCATGTCTATCCCCCCAAGGGACTTTGAGTGACTAAAATGGGGACCTATTTTCCCAGGTCAAAGGCCAAGGGAGATCAAGAGGCCAAGGTCCCTCTTCCAGTCACTCACAGGCCCGAGAGGGGATAGGCGTGCACTAGTGACTGAATTATGCCAGTCCATAGTGTGTTTTATAACACATTTTGGTCTAAAGTATGAAATAAGGAAAACAACTTTTCATGGTTTTATAACTAAACTGTTTTAATTCAACAATCAATCAGGAGCAATTAATTCAAAAGCAATTTAACAATTAAAGGAACGCTTTTAGTTTCTCTAGATTCAGTTTTTAAGATGCTGTTCAATGTTCACATCATGAGAGGGCGCTGTAACAGTTAAAAGTTTTAAGTATATTTCAAATGGTACACATACGTTTGTGTTGAGGTATTGCATAGTGAGGTATCAATGTATATTCAATTTGCGGTAACACCATGTGTATATCTACTTTGCTGTGTAGATTTGTTCGTTGAGAACTTGTCTTGCTATTTATTCTATTGCTGTGTATTAGATTTCTGAATTCGGGAGACTACTTAGTTCTGAAAAGAACTGTCCTGCTTATTAACTACTTACCTGGGTGGAAGGTAGAACAACCCAGAAAAAACATTCCCCAAGGTAGTAGTTAATAAGCAGGACAGTTCTTTTCAAAAATTAGAAGTCTCCCGAATTCTGAAATCTACTCCGCGGCAGTGGAATAAATTAGCAAGACAAGTTCTCAAAGAACAACATCTGCACAGGAAAGTAGATATACACATATGGTGTTACCGCAAGCTGAATACACAAACTTGTTTCTAGTAAGCGCAATTGTTTTGTGCTTGGCTTATGTTTGAGCTCAGTTGAGATGATCAATGGTAATACTGATTGAATGTACGAAGTAAAATCTTTTCAGCTGTCCAGTTTTGAAGCAAATACAAATATCTAAAACGAGGTGAAACTTTTCTCAAGTAAATATTTGAGTTGACGTTCTAAAATATGATGTTGTAATTGTGTTTGGTGAAGGCTGATGAGGAGACAGAATGGCCAGCCGATGACGACATCGACGAGATGTGGTTAGAACAAGTAGAGCAGACTCACAACGTCCAGGGACCTGGTCATCTTGGAAGGAACGTTCCGGCTGCCTCTACTTCATCAAGAGTTTCCTCAATCATCAACCGTCAAGATGTCAAGAAAGTCCAGGAAGAAACCAGCAGTGCTTACCAAAAAGTGACCACAGCTGCGTTCCCATCAAGGACAAACAGAAGTTTCCCTTTGGAAAGCAAAGTTCAGAAAAGTGAAGGTTATGTAAAGACTGACGTCAAACTCCAAGAAAAGAAAACAGTTGGACTGTCTAAACCTACTGCCAAAGGTGTGCAAGGAAACAAGGATTTAGCGTCGGGTAAAGTTAAAATGGAACCCAAGTTAAACAACCTTCCCACTGTTAAATCAGAGTTGATCCCAGAAAGTCACAGCAGTGTCGGCTATGTTTCAACAAACTCAAACAAACTTGTAAATAACAGAAGCCGGAACTCGAACATTCCGCCGGATTCGTTTGGGCTGAAGTCACGAATCAATCCTGGCCAAACGTCAACTTCATTACCAAAGAAAGTCTCCCTAAGTTCTACTGACGTAGCTGCTGATTCAAAGCAGTGGAATCAACAGCCAAGACCAGCACTTCAAAAGGACCCCACCAGATCCCAAAGTATTTATAATCCAAACTTACAGAGAGTTTTGGGAAAGCCAGTTCCAGCGACGGGGATCGCTGTACGTATTACCAAAGAGCCCTCGGGCAAAGACACATCTGATCCGTCCATTTTATCTACCGCATCATCTGCCGATACACCAAGTTCTACCTCATGCCTAGCAGCCAATGGGGCTAATGCATTTGATGGCACTGGATCTGATATATTTGAGAGTGCAAGTTCTGCCAAACGAAGAAGATTCCATTCAAGTGAAGGTTAGTTTTACTATGTTGAAATTTTGAGTTTTATATGATTTGCTTTAACCCATTCCCTCCAGTGGAAGACTTTTTTGGATGCTAGGTGGCAGCAGATTTACTTGATGATTACAATGGCTGTCATAAATATGCGCATACCCAAATCACGCTGAACCATAGAAAAATACTTGGTACGTCGGCTGTGACCTAGCTTCTCAAAGACTCCTAGACCGATCTGTATAAGCAAATTATGCATGCCACGCTGCCATTGCTTGAATGCTGGCAGCGTAAGGTTTTGTTCACAAAGATAGGAAAACCGTTGTCGCTTTTACATTTATGCGAAAAAAGTATCTCCCTGAACGACTTACACAATTTCTCTGACAGGACAGTGTGACATAATCGTGTACTTTTAAACCCAACCGTGCAGTTTTCCTAAAGTATCACACTTGGTGTATAGTTGCTGAGCGGTCCTAGTTCACCCGGACTCGAGCACTGTTGTTGTCAGCAGCAGAGTGTGGGTTCAAATCCCTGTCATGACACTTGTGCCCTTGAGCAAGGCATTTGACCATAATTGCTTCGTAACAGTTGGGTAGGTAGTGCATTCTGCTCTACCAACCAGGCTCCTAACGGATGATACCCGCGCCTACATACTGTGAAGGGGGTAACCCTGTTTCAGCCCCAGGAGTAGGCGGCAACATGCACCCTGGTGACAGTTGGTTTTGGGTCGACAGACCAAATCAGTTAAGTGTAGCTCTCACCTTGGAGTGGCCGTCCGGCCTTGTGATGGTAGGCCATTTCTCAAAAAAGAAACAAAAAGTAAACAAAAACTACTTGCCTATTGTTTGTGCCATTTTCAAGATTCAATTTCTGTTTAATTGCAAATATTTATGGTCAGTGCTCTACAGATGAGGAATATGGTGTCTTGACTAATTTGGCTTTTGAAAAACACGGTTCGATTGACTCTGTCCATCAGATTTTGAATCCATTGCGCTGACATCTTGGCATTAGCAAGCATCCCAACTCTGTTGAACACAGATCTTTAGATTAAAAACACCACAGATATTCAACCTGGAGAGTTTGTGCTTTGTACAATTATCAAGGTGTCGTCGTCGTGGAAAGCTCTCCCATGGTCACATTGTCATCCGTCATGTCAAGGATTCAAGCACAGGAAAGCTTCACATTCAATATTAAGGTAACATAACAACTTTTCCACTTCAACCACTTCACCATGGATAACATGTGAACATACATTTTTTCTGGACTGTCCTACATAGGACTGTGTTTCAACACCGGGAGAGCAAGTGCCCTCAATTCAGAGGGCCCTCAATTTCTTGCAGTCAGTCGGACTGCTGAGGTGATTATCCACCTTGACTTTCCATTGTGTAGCGTGTGCAGGCATGCACCAACTGCACCATTCTTTGTTTCACCATACAACAAATGGACAGATGGTACTGGAAATCATGCACAAAATCTCCCTTTTTCCGGGGTTTATCGTGTAATCCCCAATTCCAGACTTTTGTCCTGTTGATATACAAATGTGGCATACAGGACTGGACAGGCTGCCTCCATTGTTTATCATTAATACACGGCCCAATGGGAAGGAAGTCCGAGCGTTCAGAGATTCCAGTATAGCATGGTAGATTATTGGCCGTAGCTTTAGGCCGAGGTTCTGCGATTCACGGTAATTGTCCTGTTTGTTGTGTAATGCACATAGAGAACCATGTACACTTATCGTTAAGAGAAAAGGGTCTGCCCCTATGTTTCTGGCATAGCTGGCTACATTCAGATTGTTCCACAGCGTCTTTTAAATTCTTACAAGATTTATACAAATGGGTCTAGTAATTTCAAACTTAGTTCTGCATACATGTAAAAAAAAACCACCATAATAAGCACTTCGAAATACCCTTTGAATGTGATGAAACGCGAAGTAAGAACTGCATATTATTATTATTTCTATAAGTCGGAACAACTCTCCCGTACTACCTGTTCCCTACTGTTTGTGCAGGGCTTTGTTGTCACCCTTCTGTCCCCATTGTCCCGTAAGGATGGCTACTGGAGCATCTTGGCAAAGATCAGCGACAAAACAGCATCAGTTGATGTAGAGCTGTCTAATCAGGTTATTTTTCTTCTTCTTAATATTATTATTATTAACATTTATTTCATCACCATCCATGCATCTTACATTCAGTTACACAGTGACGTAATTATGGTAAAGTACGCTTATAAAATGCGTACGCAATATAAATAATTAATTAAAAATAGTTTTTTATGTAACTGAAGCACAGGAAAACCAATGTTTGTATGAGAGAGATTGGCTGTTGCCAGCTTGGTACAAAGGGACAAATACAAACTCCAGAATGTGTGATTAAATGTTTATTATATGACTTCATAATGATTAGAATAAGAATTGTCGTCTAGTAATACTGAATCACAATTTCTTGATTTGTGCAATTTATAATCATAGACGTTAAACTAATGTCTGTATGTGAGAGGTTGGCTGTTGCCAGCTTGGTGTTTATATCCCCCTGTGGGAGTTTGCCGAGTTCCCTAATTGATGGGAAGATCATCTAAACAAACAAGCAAACAAATGTACACTACTGTCTAGCAAGGTGTATCTGCACTGAGTTCGCTAACCGTTTAAGCAAATTTTTAAGCAAATTCTTAAAGAACTGTTTAGCTGTTTTCACAGTATTACAAAGGTGCTCACTACCCCAGTTGAAAGTGATTGCTCTATAATTTTTTTAATTTTTTAAAAACCAAACTAAACCACTTCTTTACCCTGCAAACTTGTCTCGCGCGTCACTTATGTAACATTTTTATAACATGCAATAACTTTGTAAACATAACCTGTCTTAATCACATCTTTCCAAGTGTTCTCGCAGTCCATGTTTTAACGCACTATTCTTGTACGCTTCGCTATGACTTTTCTTGGCACAATGATAATTTGAGATTTGTTTTGCGCGATTTCCACAAAAATGATCAACTTCCCATTACATCAAAAAGGATTAAAAACAGTTGCTAAAAAGTAATGAAAAAGTACTTTCTACAATCAGAAATGTAGCACCATTTGATTTAGAACACAGCGCTTTAGCAAACAGATGAAGTCAGTTATCGTGACCTTTCCTTCTAAATTTCAGGTACTCACTCAGCTGATTGGATTTTCTGTTCCCGAAATGACAGTAAGTTTGAAATATAACAAAAAAAGTCCAAAATATTAGGGGTCTCTTTAATGAAGCTGTTTAACAGTAAGCAGATTAATATGCTAGCCTAAAATAAGTGTGAATAACTTAGGTTTTCACCAATCTTATCTTTTGCCTTTAAATAATAAATTATAAATAATCTAACAAACTTTAATTTAATTTCTTGTGCAGCAAATGAAGAAATCTTTAAAATCGTTGGAGGCAACCGAAGCAAAAGATCTGGAGACCAAACTACGCCAGGTAAGGCTATAATAAAAATGTGACAAGGTGCAGTTTAAGAATAGTATGAGGTACAAAGATGGAGGGACACAGATGTAGGTTTGCGTTGACACCGTGTCTAGACCTATTTATTGTTGATAAACAAACTGCGCTGGTTGGCATGGACTAACGAATGTTAGCAAAACATTTAAACGTGTTTATAACAGATGTTGTGACCAAATTCAACATATCTCATGATTGGTTGCTTTGATTCCAACAAATTCAATTTTGAATTTGCGTGTAACTTTGTTACAAACCGGAATTGGGCTATACAAGAGTCTTCATTATTATTATTATTATTATGCTGGAAAGATGAATAGTTGAGCATTTCAAGTTATTATTTCATCTTTATTGGTAATAAAACCAAGGTACCCTCAAAAAATAACAAGCACGGTGACCCTAGGCCTGAAGATACCTGTGTAGGGAAGGCGAGAGGAAATGTCAGTTCTAGATGTGGGATGAAAACCCCAATTAAGGGGACATTCCAGGTAGGGACTGAAAATCCAATCCTTGCAAGGCTATGGTCTGGGTTTTGAACTGGGGTCTAGGAGGTGGAAAGCGGGGAAAGGAACCACTGAGGTAACCTGAATACCTAAGTGGATTTTGGACGGGAAAAAGTCTTAACTATTTTGAAAGTTTCTAAGGACATCTTGATAAAAATTATAAATGTGCTAAACTGTGGTTGTTTCAAAACTAAACAACTGCTGGCCCAATAAGCTGTTTGCGAGTTACATTTTGAATATTGTCTGGCACATTGACTTGATTGGTTACATGTGAACAGTCATATTGGATTCCCCAGACTAAATTCGATGTTGCCGTGTCACATGGTGTGGGGCACGCTTTTGTATAGCAACCTCCAGATGGGCGAATTCTGGTACCATTGTGCCAAACACATTCATTCAAAACTGTGTATGGGTGCTCAAACGTGACTATGCAAAGGTTTGCCCCAAACAATGTGACTTCGCTCTTGAAGGGGCACGGCAATTTTCCTCTGGTAAGGGGCACTCTATGAGGAAAATATAAATTTGTATTGGAACTTTGCAAAGGGCACCACAGCAAAAGCACAGGGCACCACAGCAATTGCTGTGGGTGCTGTGGGTTATTTTGAGGCCTGCTCTAGTCTGAGGATTTCAAACGTAAGCAGTAATTTGTGACTTGTACCAGACATTCAAATCCAACTCGCAAATGATGAATTTAATTGAGCTCAGCAGAAAATGTTGCTTTCAGCTAAGATGTACAAGGCACCAGTTACTTCATACTTACTAGCAGCATGGCTGGTAACCCAATTCAGGTTTAGATCTACCTAGCATTTTTGTTTGGATCAATAAAATTAACTCTAAACTTTATTCACCATATGAATTTCTTCTTATGTAAGTTTATGTATGTTTTTTTCCTTACTCATTTGGATTCATTAGGGTCTGGCACAGTGCCAGAAATCATTAATTGATATGCACTGTCTGATGACCATCAAAGTGCGTTTGGATGAACAGCGCCCTCTGGTGACCATGGTGGGAACAACAAATCCAGAGGACATAGCAACCAATTTCAGAGAAGTGCCGAAGCAGTGATTGACCAGAATTAGCAGGCAAGATTGTTCACAGTAGTTGGCCATGAACAGCCAGTTCACCGTTGATAATTATGTGAATTGATGAAATATGAATCAACATGTTTTAACATGAAATATTGCACTTTACAAATGATCATGTAAGATGGCTACTTTTGATCCGTTTGGAGAAAGCGTAAAAATTTTGTAGAGTTTGTATTGTCACCATCAGATGTTTTTAGATGTTGGCCAAAAAGGCGAATCACTGCAAGGACTTCAGATACAATTCCTATATATGGCCGTGGTTGGAGATGGGATTCGAACTGCAGTCCACTGAAATAAAGAGAGAGAAAAAATACCACCGCATCAAGTGTAGTCTACATTTGTGTCTTACTAGTATGAATCTATTATTAACAGTGCCTTCTAAAATTAAAATAAAACAAATACAAACTATGTCTAGTGGGATTGGAACCTAGTCCACAGAGATGAAAACCAAGTATTGAAACCTCACAACTGGATCGCAATAAACATGATACCAATGACATGAAAGATCACATTTGTAGACAGTCATGCCAAGCACTGGTTTATGTTTGGATTCGAACTCTGGCCAACAGGAATTCCCTCTTTGTGTCGGGCTTGGGTCTGGGTTGGGGTTCGAACCCCGTTCTGCATTAGCAAAGAATCAGTACACCAGCATTTTCCTTGCCACTTACAATCTACCTGGAGAGAAAAATGGATTTGGAGGAATTTATGTCCGGCACTGGTTTGCATTGGGATTTCCCAATCTCATAGAGCTCCTTAAGCACTGAATATTGCTTAACAATTTTCTGCTTTAAACAGAAATGAGCATATTTTTGTTGTGCTAAGCTACATTTGTGCTTAAGCAGCTCTATATCTGGTCAGAAGAAAGTACGGAAAACACCACTCGACCAACTGGATCTCCATTTTGCATGAATTGGTTACATTTTGTTATGTTACGTTACGTTACAATTCCCTTGACTGCTGCCATCGTCGTGGGGGCATGAAAGCAGAAAAAGCCGATGCCCCCTTCATGCTGGTCTGTCTGCGGCCTACACTAAGACTTCTGGCATATTCATGTTAGACAATTCTTTCATGAGTTGGTACTTGTTCTTTAAGGTTGGGCCATACTTTGGTACTGATCCTGAATTTAGTTTATAGTTTTTTTTTCCGAAAGCCTACATGTTATAAAGATGGTAGTGGTAGTAAAGCTTCATGCGAAATTATTCTGTCTAAAGTGCCCCAATGAATATAAATCAATAAAAGTATGTGGGACAAATTGAAATCTGAGAAATTATTCGTGCACGAATCGTTTGTGAAAGTTGTCTGTTTGTGAAGGACTGAGGACTGTAGGCCCAAATATCAATTGCTCATCACTGGGTCAGGCTTGCCAATCTTTTCCAAGTCCAACTATTGTTGTATTGAGTGACCATAGAATGGAGGATACGGGAGGATTGAGGTCAGGTAATGAGTTGGTTGGCCTTGGGATCCAAACTGATTCACAAAGATGAATGACAAACAAAAGGGAATCACCACAAGACCTACCAGTAAGAATCCATCCCCAAAAAGGTGTTGGGAAAACACGTCATAGTCTGGTCATTGTTGGCATTCAGCCTTTACCAACTACATCCTCATCTTGCACTCTATGACTCTACAACTAGAATTGTATTGATTTTTTGCTTCAATCGTTCTGGTAATTAAACCAAAGGATCCTCAAAGCTACTGGCACTGTAGACTGGTCCCCTGTCTTTATCCGCAAGGATAAAGACAGGCACTGGCTTACAAACCCAATGGTTTCATTGAATATGCACGCAATAATGCAAACTACTAGGGCCCCATTGAATAGAGCTGCTTCAGCAGAAGACCATGCTTTACAATTTGTGCTAAGCAAAAATAAGTAGGATACCAGTTGCAGATTGTACACGTGGCATGGTATTTTGGCTGGTGGCCTTATTCTGGTAAGCATAATATTGTTGTGCTTAGCTACATTTTGTGCTTTAGCAACTCTTTAAAATCATAGTATCACCTGAGTGAGTATAGCGTGTGTACTGTACACACAGTATTATGGCATGTAAGGTCAAAGGTGCATCTGACAGGAAACTGCCAGGTTCTAAAGGCCAGTATCTGGCTTTTTATTCACAAGTCTCAAAGTGTTACATCAGATGTTCTGGCTACTACCACTGTAACCCATGTGACTGAAGATTCTTGTGTAGAGAAAATGATGAGGCAAGGTTCCTACCAAGGTGGGATTCGAACCAGAGACCACCCAGCGAGGTGAAAGGGTGAGATACCACTGAGGCATCATAAACACAACAATCTGTTCATAAGCTGCTTCCTAGATGTTACAAGTGACCCATGTCATGATAGCTAAGAAATGCTGAAAAAAAAGCTAAGTACCTGGTGAATCTCAGCCGTGTCGAAGTTCACTAACCTTTGTGCAAGTGCCGATAGATAGGTTGCAATATGACGTAAATCGGCCATCTTTACGGGCAATTTAGAACACACAGTCATGCGTTTTGCGCGAGAACGGCGTTCAGCACGCGCGCATTTCACAAAACTCATTGCAGGATTGGTTAGTAAACTGCGCGGCTGCGTTAATAATTTGAGCGCTTGATGCGCCTGCAAGCCAAAATGCAATTTGCCCGTAAAGATGGCGTCTATTGGGAACTATCTATTGCATGAAAGCCAGTGGCGGAATGTTTGTCTTTGGAGCAAACATGACATCATTAGTGTGGAGTGCTGGTATGTTTTTATTAATCACATTATTTTGTATGTCTTGTTTTGTTCCTAATATTTATGAAATAAATGTTATGGGAAATGATTTTATTTCTTGGGTTGGGTCATAGTCTGAATTTTAAAAGACAAATGTAAAAAACTTGCTCAAGGAAACTGTCCTTTACAGAGTGGTTGTTTTATTTATTCATTTATAATTCATTACTTATTTATACCAGTTATTTATTTTTTGAGTGGAGACTAGTTTGAGAAGGTGACCTTAGGGCCCCCTCCAAAAGCCGGCCAAATTCTCATGAAATCAGAACAAGTCTTAAAATTTTCTCACAAATACCCCCTCAAAAAACCAAACAAACAAGCAAACACCCTACAAACAAGAAACAAACCAACACAAACGAACAAAACCAAACAACAACAACAACAACCCAAACAGCAATAAAAACAACAACAACAAACATACAAACAAACAGACATGAAAAACACGCAAACAAATTAACAAATTTGAGACGCACCCCACAAGACCAGACATTAATAATGTAATACCCGATCCTTATTGTTTATACATAACAACCCGATCCCGATTTTAGAGTAAATAGTTCACCAATTGACAAAGTGACTGGGAGAGTATGTTAAATCATTTCCTAATCCACCCCATCCCATCCCAATTCGCCAATGACTTGGATGAAATTGTTAATATCAAATTAATCTCCCTGGAATTTTTGCTGCCCTAGCATTTTTTTAGTTACCATTAATTTGTTCAGTTCATGAAGTTTAATGACCATCGATGGCAACCATTATCTCTAAATGAAACTCATTGTCATGTAGTATTTTAGTTTGTAGCTTGGATGAAGTGACCATCCAATAACAAGCAGTTACACAAAAAAATGTTATGAGAAATCGCCTAACATCACAAGGCCAGGCGGCCACTTCAAGGTGAGGGCTTAAACACGTAACTAATAATTTTTTGGGCTCTCCACCCAAATCAACTGTCACCAGGGGCACGTTGCCACCTACTCCTGGGCTGAAACAGGGTTACCCCTTCACAGTCCGTAAGGATGTAGGCATGGGTATCATCCACTAGGAGCCTGGTTGGTAGAGCAGAATGCACTACCTTCACAACTTTACTAAGCAATTATGGTTAAGTGCCTATCCCAAGGGCACATTAGTGTCATGCCCAGGATTCTAACCCACACTCTGCTGCTGACAACAACAGTGCTTGGGTCCGGGTGAACTAGGACCGCACGTCCACGACAGGCCACTTTTTGGGTTTTTTTCTTATGATACCTAAGCGACTTTACAGGACTAGTGAATTTTATTTGATGAACTTATAAAAGTCGTTGTTTTCTCCTGTGTTTCCCACTTCAGCAGTTTTAAGAGTTGTTGCTATCTAATGGTGCGGATCAGCAAAGCGCACGGAGGACGGAAACACGTGGAAAAGTTAACAATTTAATTGCTCACAATGCTTGACGATGAGGGCGCTGTTGGTCTTTTCCAAACGTCGGCTTGGCCACCGGCTCTGGCTGGGCTCCGTCACTTTTGGAGCAGGGTGGATTATTTTTTACACTGGGGTGCTTTATTTTTACACTGGTGCTTCAACATCAAACGGAATCCAGTGCTGGTGCAGGGGGATTATTATGTCCCCACGAAGGATTGTTTAGAAATTTATTCTGAGAGCGCCCTCTCTTGAACATCTTCCCTCAGCTCATGTCAATTTACCGTATACACGCGTCACCGGGGCCGGACAACAATCCCTTTGCCGCCTGAGCCTTAGCTGAGATTTGGACATAACTGTACAAACACGTGTGGACTCTTTTCGAGTGTCAAAAGAATCCATACGAAAAGCGTGTACAATCATTTAATTAGGTCATGGCAGAAAACATTCTCGGATTACTATTTGGCTGTGCAACTAATGGCCCGGGCACCTACTATTTTCCCCAGGGCGCATTGCTCACCCCGGGTCGGATTCACCCGGGCAGCTATCAGCTCTTCATAGATTATTTTCCTGCCCTGGTAGCTTTTGTAATTATCCAGTTGATTTTGTTTTCCATTCAAATTCAAAGATACGGCTTACCTTTCTTATCCAGCAGAACGATCATGCACCATCAGTGTCTGGTACTCGATGTCTAATCTCAAAAAAATATATTCTCGCAAAATGTAGTGCGAGAATGAAAACCAGGTTGAAACGTCTGGCCGGAAAGAGCCGAACAGAATATTTTATAAAATTGACAAGTTGATAAATATTCATTTGATGGCGTGTTTTGTGTCACGCTGCTTCCATTTCCAATCGCCCATGCATTTGAAATTCAAAAGTTATTTCTAAGTTCAAATTTGTTTGTTAATAAAAATTAAGTATTTAAGTTTTTCGTTTTCAGTGACGAAGATTGTATTTTTGGCTGGGCGAAATACTATTTAGCCCGGGCACCTACTGTTTTCCCAGAACCAACGCCAGAGCTTTTTAATTGGTCGATTATAATATATAGAGTGTGCATTGCCTGTACGCAGCTCTTCAAAGCAGACGACAATGACAAATTGCAGAAAAAGTGACCGCCGAAAGTACAGCCCGCCCTCATGAGATCTGCGTGCAAAATTGACAACCTAAGTTTTAACCTTTGACCGAAAAATACACGTGCGAACTGTGTGTTGAAATACACTACGTTGCAGGGCAGTCTGGTTAACTTCTTCACAAAATTGGTCGACTAAATCGTTGTAGTTTATTGTTTTTGATGAAATACATGCAATACATGTTGTGTAAAGATGAATGAGTTTCGCTGGGACGTTACGTCAAGTCTTGGTAGACTTGTGTCAACCGTTTCACAACCACCGATAATTTCGTACTGCCAAGAATTGCTCGCAAAACAGGTAAGACATGTTAATAAGAATCGAATGCTCAGCTCTGCTTGCTTTGCTGTGTGAAGTGTACTTCTAGAAACTGTATAACTATAAATTATAAGGCTCCCGTGGCCGTGATAGTTTCTAGAAGAAGTATATTAAGTGGTTATCACTCGGCTAGCTATACTCTGTCTCAGTTTCACTCTCCTCAGTGTAATTCTACCTCCATGATGGTGTAAGTTAGTCGTTTTTGTTGTTTCTACTCTACTGAGATTGTAGTACTGGGATGGGGGCTGGTCATCTCGCCCCCTAGCAACCTCGCCCCCATCAAAGTCACCCCCTGCAAAGTCGCCCCCTAACCGGCTCGCCCCAGGTTGTTACAAAGTCGCCCCCAAACAATGCCGCCCCCTAGCAAAGTCGCCCCCAGATGTTATTTAGTTCGGGAAATAAGGCTTCTTATATGGTGGTAATCGAATTGAAAGGAATATTGAGTAAAGCCTAATTATAACCTGTATGTTTAGATTGTGCTTGGGTAAAAAAACGTCATCAAATAATAAACTCGATGCCCCAAATTTGTCAATGATTTTATTAACGTCGCTCAATTTATCGTAAATTATAACACCCAACAAATACTTAATAAACGTTATAGGCATTTTTTGTACAAATATAATAATACCTAGCAATTACTGAATTACAGATATAACATTTAAAAAATCGTTAGCCTACTTGTTACTAATAGACATTTTTTTTTTTTGCAAATAAATAATACATAAAAATTAAAACAAAACAATCATTAAATTTAATGATTATTGACATCGTTATTTTTTTCATCCTTTTAATTTTCTTTATTTTATAGTGGATACTCGGTGGAAAGCTACATATTTTATTAGGGTTTCTGAAGTTCAAAACTAGAAATAGCCTCCCCCATTTGGGGATGAAATACTAAATGTGGCCGACAATGACCAGGAAAACCTGTAGTAAATTTAACAATAATTTTATAGAGTAGATTTTCAATGTTGGGGGGGGGGGGGATGAAAAACGATATAGGCCCTATTTAGACCTTTCACAAGCACATTACTTCAAATGGAATCTTTTCTGAAAATGATTTTTACTATATCTTTTTTCACAGCTGCTACAAGTGGATCTTTCTGGGTCTGGCCAATTCAAAACCGTTACCATAAGAAGCCTTAATTATTTTCCAAACTAACTAACATCTGGGGGCGACTTTGCTAGGGGGCAACACTGTCAGGGGGCGACATTGTCAAGGGGCGACTTTGTAACAACCCGGGGCGAGCCGGGTAGGGGGCGACTTTGCAGGGGGCGACTTTGTTGGGGGCGAGCTTGCTAGGGGTGGGTGTGGAGTAGTCCTACTCCTTAGTCCTAGTCCTAGAACTAATGCGGTTCGTTCCGCTATTGTGGCAGAATGAACCGCATAGTTCTAGGAGTAGAGTAGTCCGATCCTATTTACTGCAATACTGGATCCAACAACACTTTTTTAACTTTGCAATTTTTTTTTTGCCATCACTTTTCAACATGTTATACTATAATTGCAATAATCGTAACCCTCCATGGATGGTGGGTTACTTTTTACGGTTATCGCAAACTAGTTTATAACCGACCATGGGATTTATTTGATTTTTAAATTGATGTCAGACTTTATTTCATGTTAAAGACAAAAATTCCTCTTCTTGATAAATTGGAATCCAAAACATTAAACTTTGAACTATAACATCAAAGAAAATTCAAGCGCAAATTTCATTGGGCAGATGGAACTCTTGCACACTAATGCCGAAAGGAACTAAATTAAGTAAAATTGGAGTGTGATGAGCAACGTTGTCAAGACCATAAACTATAGATCTGAAAAATGGCTTCTTTTTTTACGATTTTGATACTCAAGTCAGAATGCCCGTGCTTCTTTGTGTACATTCAGTCAACCCTTCTGAATGTAAGTTCTTGCAAAGTTCTAGTATAAATCACTCCCCTCAAAGCACAAAGCACACTCGATGCATGACAAACATGAATGGTCGGATCAACCATTCTGTGAAAAGTGGTGTTACCATACATATAAAAGGCTTCCAGCGCACACCGCATTTTTTTTTATCTGTGCGCTATGCATGAACTGCACCTGTGTGCCGTGATGAAGAGGCTAGGTATTTTGTAACACCCCTTTTACAGAATGGTTGGTCCGACCATTCGGGTTTGTAAGGCGTTGAGAAGAGCCCTATACTTTGACAGCAAAACAGCTGTGAGTTTTGAGTAGGAAACTTCTTTTTTTGAAGATGTTTCAGTTTGCAAAAAGGCCCCAAAAGGAAGTGGAATTTTAGCAAATTTTTGGGACAATATCTCATGTCTGGCGGCATGTCCATATAGCCCCATATAAATAATGCCAACCCATGGAAACTTTTTCCCTGTTATAAAAATTGAATGAAATTCTTAATACCTCCCTGATTGTTGTACAAAAATCTCTTTGATTGTAAGATGCAAAATGTTGCCAGCTCTGCATCAAACCAAAGAGCAAGGAACTGTTCCTTGCTCCATGATCAAATGCAGCGCCACGATGGCAAACACACCCCAGTACTCTCTACTCAGTAGTATCACATGCTGAACATGTGACCTTTGCTGACAATCGTTAGTATTGGTTGTACACGTAACATGTAGTTCTGTTTGTGTTTTGTGACATGATAAACGATACTAACAGTTTTCATAAAAATAGCGCACTGCAGTGACACGAAAGAGACTTGATGGGTAATGCAGCAATTCGTTCCAGCAAATCAACACTCATGCGCATCAAAAGTCAAAACGCTCACGGTTTCATGCAGTCTACAAACTTGTTTCACAGAACCTATCATACATGTGATATCAAGACAAAATAAACGAGGGCATCCAAAGCTGAGTTACAAATTGTCCCATTGCATCAGCTTTTCTGTGTTGTTATTTCTTAAATGTCAAGTAATAAACCACAAGGGAAACTGACTGGGTGTATCGTAAACTTGGGTTTGATCCCTGGCTACACGGCAGCTAACGGTTGAATGGCTTCTGACTGGCACTCCTGAACAAAGATATTGACTAATAGGGAGACCGCCAACATAGGGCTGGATAGCTCAATTGGTAGAGCGCCGGTACGTTAATCTGGAGGTCGATGGTTCAAGTCCTGCTCCAATCAATTTTTCTTTGTTCAAATATTTTTTAAATGGATAGATTTGGACACCAGCAGACCGCCAGCAGCTTCTGGCAAAGCTCTCCGAGTACCTTCCCCATCCAGAATGCACCCTACCAATAGCTGTAGCCTTCCGCCCCATCTTGCTGGAGCTCCTGGAAAGGGCTGGACTGCAGCTGACAACAAGAGAGTGCTTTTCCTTGGAGGAACATGAGCGTCTCTGCATAGCGCTGGGTAGACTCCTTACACTGCACCCAGATGCATACAGGTATTTTTTATTATAATTGTTTTATCCTGGAGTTAACATTTTATTGCTCTCTAATCAATCCTACGTTATCTTGTAATAATAATGAATAAATAATGTATCTATTAATAATATTAATGAAAAATAGAATTAGCTGTTGCAAACTGCTTACCAACCAAAAGGACCTATGGTATAAATGCAACAAAATTCTTAGTGGCCTGACGTTTCGACCCTAGCAGAGTCTTTCTCTTTAGCCTTCGAGAAAGACTCTGCTAGGGTCGAAACGTCACGCCACTAACTATTTTTTTGTATTAATAATATTAATTACAGTATTCACAAAGAACTTATTCCATTACAAATTACATTTCTGAGAAGTTTCGTTGGCAACAGACAGAAATTTCTCGCAAATTTAATAACTCTTCAGGTCTTTATAAAAAGGCTACGATACAGTGTCTGTCATTCATTTTCATTTTATAAATGTGAAAATGTATAAGAAATAAGATTAAGGCATTTAAATTTGTTACCAGTAAATCAAACAACATCAACTCGTTGCCTACTGCGAGACAAGCCTTGTTTTTTTCATTGATCCAATCTAAAGTTGAGTTCCAAAAAGAGAAAATGTGAAAAAATTACAAACAATATGAAGGATTCTCTTCTGTCTTACAAAGGGTACTTTTATTGGAATCCTTTTCATGGACTTTGAAAAGAAAAGAATTTCTACCTAAACTTTGAATAGAGAAGAATTTCTACCTAAACTTCTGTGATAAAGGTAGAGTGGTATTTCCTCTGAAGGGCAGAGATTTTCTGTGCTTTGACCGAACCATTTTACGTACATAAATATGTAAGTAAGTAGGATTGATGAAAGTCTGTACACATTTTTCATTGGATTGAAATTCCATTTTCACTGGATTGAAATTCCATTTTCATTGGATTGAAATTCCATTTTCATTGGATTGAAATTCCATTTTCATGGGATTGAAATTCCATTTTCATTAGATTGAAATTCCATTTTCATGGGATTGAAATTCCATTTTCATGGGATTGAAATTCCATTTTCATTGGATTGAAATTCCATTTTCATGGGATTGAAATTCCATTTTCATTGGATTGAAATTCCATTTTCATTGGATTGAAATTCCATTTTCATGGGATTGAAATTCCATTTTCATTGGATTGAAATTCCATTTTCGAATACCAGGGAAGTATGTATTGTATCGTAAAGTGCGTTTATAGTGACCTATTCCCATTTAAATCCTCTTTTGAAATCTAGTAGCTGATATATCAAAGGTATTACAAGTATTTATGGTTGTTGGTATTTTAATGTAAAACACAAAAAAAGAGGATTTTTTTTTTTAAAGCCGGCGTGTGGCAAATCTGAAAAGGCAGAGGGTCAGAAAGCCTTGTCCGTGGATGTCATAAGCATAAAAACAGTGCTGACTGTTCAATGTTGTTCAATTTTGGGTTGAACAAAGACTTAAGTATAATATTTCATTAAATTTTTCCATTCTTCTTTGATTTCTTGACTAGGTTTTTGATGAAGTACCTACAGACATCACCCCCAGTGTTTGAGAGGTTACTGACAGGAGCATCAGAAGTAAAAAAGTCAAAGAAAAAGGTTTGAAACCCTAAGGCCATCTCCCTAGGCCCACTTGTCCACTTCAGACCACTACTACCCTTCAATACAATGTCACTTTTGAGAAACATTTCACTTTGGAGTAATGTGGGTATGGAAAAAGATATCAGTTTTTATCCAAACGAATTTGAATCTGAGAAAGGTTTGTGTCGGGATGTTTCTCAGATTGTGTATTTCAATTGCGGGTTATTCTTCCTGCATGGACATAACCGCTCCGGATTTTCGGCGATATTTCAAAAATGCTACCATGTTTTGAAATGAAATGTTCTCAGATTAGTTTTATTGTATTTATCTACATTTACATGGGATTAAAACAATCGAAGTGTGCCAAAAACCACAGGTAAACGTTCCCTTTAATTAGCGCAAGCCTTGTAAAAGTAGATGAAACTGGTTATTTCCCAAAAGCATCAAATCAGAGAGACAACTGGATGAATGATATTATTGAATAGCAAGTTGCATTTAAACATTATAGCACAGAAAATTTTAATAACACTGTTGTATTTCTTTAAAGATCAGCTTGAACGAAATAGCTCAAACTAATGTGACTATTTATCTTTGTATCTTTTGGGTCTGGTAATTATTTGGTCATAATAGTGAAGTTTGTCTCCCTGAAGTTTCATTTGAAAAACTAATCCCCACTTCTTCGATTATTTAGCTCAGGTTCTTTCCCACTGTTGGCAATGCTTTGCATGGTTCCCAGAAAAGACCCATTAAATAATAAATACTGAAATCAACACTGAAGTACCAGTGCCTCAGAAAACCAGCCTAAAACCGGACCCGATGAAGGCTGTCGTTGCTATGCATATCATGAAACTCTGCATTTTTTCCCAGCATGAGACTGATCAAAATGTTTTTTTTTATAAACATTATGAAACCATGTTTATTGAGTTTTACTCAATAATATTTAACCATCACTCACTTAATTACCTTTCTATAACAAACTATATTTAACATTTCGTTCAAGTTGATCTTTAAAAAAAAACTTTAAACAAATACACATGGATTTACACCAAAGTTTACCACAAGTTTCCATGAAAAATTCTGCAGAAATCAAAACGGCGGATTCCAACCCCTACTCTAACAGACGTCTTAAGGACATGTCACAAATATCTGGAGTTCTCACCGGAGCCATTCGTAGACCTTTGGGATTGGAGTCCGATCCTAAAACTTTCTGAAGATGGTGACGTCACAACAAGATGGTAAGTCTGTGAGGTTAATACTCTAATCAGGAATGGTTGTGTGCAGCGAGGATGTGTTTGAACAAAGTTTAAGTCTACTACATGCTCTTTTAAGGTTGTCATGGCCGAGTGGTTTAGAACATCCAATTAAAGTTCTGGTGGTTAATTCATCAGGGTGTGGGTTCGAATCCCGGTCATGACTCTTGTGTCATTGAGCAAGGTGTTTTACTATAATTGCTTCTCTTCACCCAGGGGTATAAATGGGTACCTGCAAGGGTAGAGGTTGATATTGTGTTTGAAAAAGCCTTCGGAGCGCCACGGCAGCCCAGGGCTGTATACTCCCCAGGGAGCTGAGAAAGATTAAAGGAATGCTATTGACCCAATGATCAGGGCATTAATGAAAAGTGCATTGATACGTTATTGTAGAAGGTGCTGTTTGCCCCCCTCGGGTGTACAAAACAACATGGACCCCATCACAGCGTGCAAAAACTGTGTAATGTAACGTTCAGCTGCATGTACATTAGTGCTAACTGCAGATTGGCATTACATCAAAACAGCGGAATGATAATGGTCAGTCAGTAGGAAAGTTTAATGTATGTACATTCACAGGTATGCTCTACGCATTGAGTCAATATTGACAAACATGGGTGATCAGCAGACCCAGCAGTTACTAAGACACCATTTCACCAGCGACGACTTGAGACAACTGACCATCCAACATGAGCAGTCCAAACGGAACGAAGCATCCGACCATGAGAAGCAGCTCCTTCTGAATCCGAACATGACCTTTGACCCAGACCAATCGGGGAGTGGCACTCACACAATGCATCAGCTGATCGACACTGACATGAGTGCGTCTACGGTCGCTGTGTGCGGAGTTTTGCTGCCAGTAAAAACAGCAGTTGAGAAACAGGTATGTGACATCAGTTCTTAACATGGTCCGCCTTCTTAAGATGACCATATAGCTCAAAATAAGTATCTGGCTAGATAAAGGCAAGGTATACTTTTGGTAATTGTCAAGGACCAGTATCATCACTTGGTGTATCCCAACGTATGCATAAAATAACAAACCTGTGAAAATTTGGGCTCAATGGGTCATCGAAGTTGCAAAAAAATATTGAAAGAAAAAGACACCATTGTTGCATGGAATTGTGTGCTTTCAGATGCCTGAGAAAGGCTTCATGCCTAAAAACCTTTCTCCGATTCAAATTGACAGGGAAAATTACCTCTTTCTCTAAAACTATAATACTTCAAAGGGCGTCGTTTCTAAAAATGTCTTATAATACCAACAGCTCTCCAGTGCTCTTTGCCAAGTAAGTTTTTATGGTCAATAACTTGTGGAGTAATGACCAATTACCAATTGCCTTTAGGTAATATTATTAACTGTGAACTGGTCACAAAGAGTGTAAATAACCTGATGGTTAAGCTGGCAACCAGTCTCTGCTAAGCAAGAATTATTTGTGGTTAGCATTTTCCTGAGCTTCCTCCTGTATAGACAGCTATACAAAGGCTTGCCATCTGTATTGTATAGAGTAATACATAATATTGGTTGTGCGGTTTACCAAATCAAATCTGTTATGATGTCATTTGAATTGGGCCATTATAATTTGTTTAAGTCCCCAAATATCACTCTTGGATTTTTGTTTTCAGGATAATTCTAAGACACTTGTCAGGGTTCCATCGACCACTCGTAATCTTCACAGCCTGGCCTTAGCCGTGTCATCCGGCACAGCTGTGCTGCTTGAGGGCGCTGTTGGCTGTGGAAAGAGCGCTCTTGTGGATCACTTGGCACAGGTCACAGGTCGGAGGAAGACACCAAACTTACTGAAAATACAACTTGGCGATCAGACAGACAGTAAAGTAAGTTTAATTGGTAATAATCGATCCATCACAAATCTAAAGCTAAAAAGTTCTGTCTTATATTCCTCGCTCAGGTTTTGTCCTCATTTCGAGCATGCATAGAAACATTGTTTGCTCAAAAAAGTCTTGAGTATCCAGGTTTAACCACCAAACAAACCCACATTCGTCAGTTTAACATTGTTATTGTAGATTATTCTATAAGGTCAAATTTACAATTAGTATGCCAATAACAAAATGTGATCCTCCCAAGTTTTAATCTGTAAGCTCGCTGATTATGAGGTTTGTTGTGATGTAAGTCGTCAAGAGAAATTTTCCCATCTGAAGTGGGAAAAAAACACACATGAAGACCTTCCAAATCACCACTGCTTATATTGCGGTTGTAGCTATCTAAAATAGTTTTTAACAATACCTGACAAACCAAACTGTTTTTCAGTGCTTCACTAAAATATTATCACCTTATTTGATGAAATTTTCACAGTTTGATTGTTAAACATGTTTGTCAGAAATGAATTTACTGCTCCTGGAAATGGTGCTGCATTTTTTCTTCTAAAATGTCGTTGTTTATTTCCCTAAAAGAAAATGCAGAGATGCTTTTCTTGGCGTGTCTTGGCGGAGCGGTTAAGAGCACCAGACTCAAGCTCTGGCGTTTCTGATCGGCAGAGTGTGGATTTGAGTCACGATCGTGGCAGTTGTGTCCTTAAGCAAGATACTTAACCGTAATTGCGTCGTCCTTTTGGGTGGGATGTAAACCGTGGGTCCCATGTACCAGGATTTGACGTTCGCGTAAAAGAACCCAGAAGACTTATCTTATGGAAGAGTAGAGGTTAACTCCAGTATTTCTGGTTCACATTGCAAGTGCCCTTCTTTACAGGTGTGGTGTTCTTGTTTAATTCGAAAAGGGTATAGTTCTATAAAGACAAACTGGAGAGTTGTATGTACCGAACTGAGTAACTGTACTTTATTCCATATATCACTTTCCATGTGCTTACTTCCCATCATGCACTTGTACTCCATGGTGTGGCACATAGCATTGCACTACATGCTGTATCTGAATGGTGATGCAAATAGTATTGGACACTAAAACAGGTTTTATTCAAGCTTGAGAGCTACAAAGATTAAGTTCACTTTCAAGCCGTCCTTGATTTCATTACCAGATATATATAGTAATAATAACCGTGAACATATTTTCCAGGCTCTTATTGGTACGTACCGTTGCACTGACATCCCAGGGGAGTTTGTATGGCAACCAGGCACACTGACCCAGGTACGTATATGTACAGTTATCACATACATACATACAAGCTCTTCTTCGACGAATTGGTCGCCCTCAAGGCCTTGTTGCACTGGGCAATTATTACAAGCAACTTTATGAGGCAACCAACTGCACTGAATGCACAAGGAACACTTCGGCAGCACAAGAGACATTCTTCTAGCTGTAACTCACTATCCCCAGGAAAATAAGGAGAAAATGTGAATGAGTTTCCTTATTGGAGATTGCCTGGAACTGGTTGCCTGTGAATTGCCTCGTGTGACAAAGGCCTTGTTGCACCCGGCAATTATTACTTAGATGTTAAATTTGCATCAAGGAGAAGTTTACTTTTTTTGTTTCGACCCACACCGATGTGCATTATGCACTCTATACTTAGTCAGTTAGTACTTTCTCAAATCTTGTGTAATAAATTCTAGAGGCATATTTACTTGGGTGGGATTCGATCCCACAACCTTAGCCATTAAGTGTAAGTGTGTATTGTTTCTCGATTTTGAATCAGGCCGTTACTGGTGGGCATTGGATCATTCTAGAGGACATTGACTACGCTCCGATGGATGTTGTCTCTGTACTGGTACCCTTGCTAGAGACTGGTTCCCTGTCCATGCCAGGGCATGGTGACGTAGTCAGGGCAGCTCCTGGTTTCCAGCTCTTCGCTACGCAAAGGTTAACAGCTGGCCCCGGTGGCTTCTTCCGACAGCATGTATCCCATGCTGCTTTGCTGGATCAGCTGTGGTCAAAGGTCAACGTTGAGCCACTCTCAAGGGAAGAACTGCAACAGGTAATTGAAAATCGACATGTTCCTGCTCTTTAATAATAATAATAATGATAATTTGGGAGGCTAGTCATCCTTACTCACACCTGGCTGAGAAGCTGAATTGTTAAGGTTGTGGCTACAACCTGTTCAAGTAGCAGGCATGCAGAGGTGCCTTTGGCAGCCAGACACAGCCACAGCCACATCTGAGCACATCTTAGCACATCTGAGCACACCGAGAGTGTTTGTGATTTTTCCTGAGGGAAGAAAACCGGAGTGCCTGGAGAAAAACCCTCGTGGCATAGGAGAGAACCAATGCACAACTCTACTCACATATGGCCTCAGTGGGGAATCGAACCAGTGTCATATTGGTGAGAGACAAGCGCTTTATGCACTAGCCACCCTAGCCTCCCATTTAACTCTGTAACATTAGCCATAGCATTACACGAGAATGCTTTTTATGAGATTGTTGTTTTCATTTCAGAACTTGATGTGTCAAGAGAGACTGGTTTCGAACAAAATATCAAAGTTGTTTGTCTCATGACAAGAACTTCATCAAAATAAAACAGCAGTCGTTTGGTTTGGACTGATTCTATGCCTTACAAGAATCAATGCATACCAAACTCACAATGTTCCTGTGCTTTTTCTAGTTGAGTTGCTACTTGTTGTTAGACTTTAATAGATTTGCAAAGTTTGATAATAGCTGTGCACAGCAGCCTTGCTACCATGGGCAGCCCGCCGTATCGATACCTCTCACTAACCCCTGTCACTAAGTGCTGAAAAACAATGCTGATTGGCTAGCCCAAAGTGGTAGCTCTGATACAAACTTTTGAACGCTTGTATAGGGCGTGTAGCATGCGCGTGTCAAAATACAAGTATTTGTGTCGTGTTTTTTTAAACACGGTCACCCTAAACTGCATAGTTAGACATATCACAAGATCAAAGAAGAACCAGTTGCTCTATGACTTGTACCTCTTTTGACAGTGTGCTCTGCCTAGTCTTTAACACTTAATGGATCAACCACAGGACTAATTAAAATATCCAAAATATTGGGATATTTCAAACTCACACTTCCAGGGGTTACGATGGAGCAAGGCATTGTTGGGGGGAAAAAATGGGAATGAGGTTGCTGCGTACAGTAACTAACAACTAATTTGATCTCTCTGACCAGGTTGTCGTGACCCTTCACCCCAAGTTGACCTCTATTGCTGATAAGCTTCTTGATATATTCTGCATGCTGTCATCAGGCAGCCACGAGGCGCAGGGCACAACAGAGGATAACACCAAGGAACAGCATGGGTGTGTAGTGACACCAGCTGAGTTCACTGGGCACCAGGGACGATTAATATCAACCAGGTGTGTGGCTACACGTACTCTTTAACCCATAACTATGAGATTTCCCATGAAACACACAAACGCTGTTAGCTCCTAACGACGGGAAAATCCGTAGATGAACAAGAAGTTAATGTCTCTCTTTATACTCTCGCGACTAGTGATGTGGGGGAACATGGCAAAATATTTATCACATTCAAGACAATTGTGTATTCTTTCCAACGGTATACAGTTGGTTTGGGGATGTTTATTTGTAAGGCAGTCAGTAATGAATGTTTACTGTAATGCAGCGATACGCGCTACAATGGCTAAGGCAGGAACGGTGTTTATGTACTCTGACCAGTCAGGCAGCTATGGCTAACGTCCAGTATGAAACTATCAGCAAGCATTATGTTTCAGCCTTTAAAACAATGCTTTGTTTACTGATGAACAGGGGCCAATTTTATGGAACAAATTTCTGCTTAGCATAATTTAGCAGGATACCAGTCACAAATTGTACATGTGAAATGGTATTTTTGCTGGTATGCTATATCTGGTAACCAAAATTGTTTTGTGCTTAGCTTCTTTTAGTGCTGAAGCAGCTCTATGAAATTGGCCTCAGAACACAATTTGGTGCCCTATGCCAAAGTCAGGCCGTTTAGAAAATGTCCTGATTTGTGCAATTCATAATTATAGACGTTAAACCAATGACTGTATGAGAGAGATTGGCTGTTGCCAGCTTGGCGTTCATATCCCCTTGTTGGAGTTTACCGTGTTCCCTTGACGGGAAGTATCAAATACACAAACAAACATCAAAACGTCTTACAGTTTGAAACAGAAGCAAAGTCTCTCTTTCTGTTGTCTGTTCGCTTGAAAGATTCTATAGCAAATGTTTTGATTTGTGGCACATTTTTCAGGGATTTGTTGAAGTGGTGTGGACGCGTTGCAGCAAGCTTTGATGCTTCCCAGGTGCACCACAGTGCTAACCAAGTCTTCATGGAGGTAAGGAAGGAGACAAACTAGAGCGAATAAAAATAATGGCGTCGGCCTTCGTGAACCTATGTTTATTTCACATGAAAACATCACACTGACTATCCACCGTTCAAGTCTTGTGCGTATTCGAACTTCCGGGACCATTGTGGTCCCAACCCTATGGAGTTTTACGTGGGCCAGGTTTTGTTTTGCCAACTACTATTTTAGTTTACGTCCACGAAAGTTATATATGTTGTTGGGAATGTAAAACTAAGTGATAAAGAATACGACAGTAAAATCAATTCACTAGTAGAACGAAGAAAACCTGAGAATTAAACTTGACCTCAGCTTCCGGTTACGTGCACAAAATGTTTGCCCACCTCTTGAAACGAAACTCTTATGTAAACGCTTGTTTTTGATGCGCGATGATAATCGCCAGATACTGTAATTTCATCGCAGTCCTTGGTTGTTGACGCATTAGTGTCCTCTATAAACTGCGTCACGCTTCAATTTTACGCCCATGTGACCAACACGAATCTGCGTAAGGGGTTTCTAAAAAGTTAAGATCAAATAAGCATCCTTGTTCCTGAGTTTTATTTTTGTTTCAATAATAATTACCAAACTATTTGTGTACTTATTATAAAAGCTAGAACTAATTTTATAAAAAATGTAATGAGTATTTTTGTTGATAGTTTGGGTTTGAACAAAGAAAAGTTGACTGGAGTGGGACTTGAACCAACAACCTCCGGATTAACGTACGGGCGCTCTGGCAATATCTTTGTTCGGGGGTGCCAGTCAGAAGCCATTTAAATTTAAATTTACCCAGTCAGTTTCCCTTGTGGTTTATTACTTGATGAGTATTTTTGTTGTTCAGATTTTGTCATTAGATATTATTTAAAAGAAGGATTGGATTTCAGAAGAAAAAAACAAGTTCTTTGTTTGACGCGTTTCTCCTTCTGATACGCGCGAGACTTGCACAGTCTTTTCCTCAATTATGCTTGCTAGTCAAATGTAAGGTGACTTGGTAGTGGGAAGGATGAGCAGCCGATTTCACGAAACGCGAGGACTAATCCTATCTCGAGTTAGGACGAGTAACTAGTCCTAACTTAGGATTAATCTTAAGGTTTACACGTTATATACAGTGCAAGGCTGGGACTCGTCCTAAGTCCTAAGATTAATCCTAAGTTAGGAAGAGTTTGGTGAAATCGACGGCAGGCTAGTTAGGGAAAACCATAAGTGCAAAGCCTGCAAACTCCAATGACGTTTTCACATGTTGGCTGTTTGCTGTGACAACTGGTGGTTGGGAGTGAACATGTACTTACCATTTGAAGAACCCATGATATCCCCTTAAAGTTATGTGTTAGCCTTATGGTAAACACAAAGGAATATTGAACTGTTTTGGTATAACCTTTGATTCCTTGCGAAGGCCTTGGACTGTTTCTGCGCAGTCCTTCCCAAACCCAAGACCCGATCAGCCGTTGCTGAAGCCATCGGGGTGAGGCTGAACCTTAGCCTGGAGAAATGCGCTTTCTTCATCAAGAGCTACAAACCCAATATAGACATCCAACGAAAGTGCGTGTCTGTGGGAAGAGCCAGGCTATCGAGGAAGGAGGACGATATGCCCACGATTATCAGGTTAATTAAGTTTTTCATGTTTTTATTTTATTTTGGTAAAAGATTCGCCTTAACAAAACATTGACCTTACAATTTCCGTTGGATCACCACCGGTTTTCCCATTCCGATTACCCCTTGTTTTTTATTGGATTACCACAGTTTTTTTTAAAGTGGAATACCATTGAGGTTTCCATTGGAACACCACTGGTTTTCTATTGGATTACCACTATTTTTTTCAATTAGATTACCACTAGCATTCCATTGGATTACCACTGGTTTTCATATTGGATTATCACTGGTTTTCCATTGGGTTACCACTGGTTTTTGTATTGGATTACCACTGGTTTTCCGTTTGGATTACCACTGGTTTTTCATTAGATTACCAGTGGTTGTTCTCTTATTTGCCACTTGTTATACCGTGGTTTACCTTAATAGTTACCACAGGTATGTTTTCTATTAAATCCTCCAGACCCAAGCAGTCTCGCTTTGCCTTCACCAGGCCAGCCAGCATCCTTCTTGAGCGTGTCACCGTCTGTATCAACAACAACGAGCCTGTCCTACTGGTTGGGGAGACGGGAACAGGCAAAACATCAGCCGTACAGTACCTTGCTGATCTTACAGGTCAAAGGTTAAAGGTCATTAATATGAACCAGCAGAGTGACAGCACTGACCTCTTGGGAGGGTAAGCATTTTGATCCCAAGTTCTCTAGCAATAATAGCACAATAAAAGTAGCCAAGCTTAAAATAATTATGCTTACCAGAATAAGGTTACCAGCCAAAATACCATGGAAAATGTACCATTTGTTACTGGTATTCTGCTCCTTTGTGCTTAGCAGATTAAGTTATGCAATACTTTCTGTTGAAAGCCACTCTATGAAATTGGCTTGGGTTTTTCATGATTGGATGACTTTACTATTCTAACTCCTCAATGATCAATTTATGGTGAATTAAAATTTGAGAATTTAGTGTTTGATAATCTGTAATCATAACAAATAGTAAAATAGAATAAGCTGTTGCAAACTGCTTACCAACCAAAAGACCCTATGGTATAAATGCAAACAAATAGCTAGTGGCCTGACGTTTCGACCCTAGCAGAGTCTTTAGGTTGAAACGTCAGGGCACTAACTATTTTTTTGCATAACAAATAGAAACACATTAGAAGGTCGGCTGTTGTATACTTTCTCCTACATGTGACTGTGTATTCGGGGAACTGAACCAAGGTGGTTGCATCACATTTACTCTTGCAATTTTCATTAATCTTTGTTTGAAACAGCTTCAAGCCAGTGGACTTCAAGCAGCTCGTCTCTCCGCTGCGTGAGGAATTTGAGGCGCTGTTTTTGCAGACGTTCTCTCGTAAGCAGAACGTGAAGTTCCTGATCCATCTGCAAGAATGTTTCACATCGCGACGTTGGCAGGACCTGCTGAAGTTAATCAGTCACTGCCAACAAGCTGCAATGAAGAGATTTGAAAAAGACAGCCATGATGGTATGGTCAATGTAGATTCTTGTCGGTCGTGAACTTGAAAATGCAACTGAATATCTGGAAGGTTCATGGGGCTTGATCCTCTAGACCAAGAGGAGACCCAGACCCACTACCCTAGTTCTTTATTTGTGGTGATGTAGAGAGTCTTTAGAAATGTAACACCCAGGAGGTCCATGGGGCTTGATCCTCTAGACCAAGAGGAGACCCAGACCCACTACCCTAGTTCTTTATTTGTGGTGATGTAGAGAGTCTTTAGAAATGTAACACCCAGGAGGTCCATGGGGCTTGATCCTCTAGACCAAGGGGAGACCCAGACCCACTACCCTAGTTCTTTATTTGTGGTGATGTAGAGAGTCTTTAGAAATGTAACACCCAGGAGGTTGAGGGTGCTTGATCCTCTAGACCAAGGGGAGACCCAGTCCCACTACCCTAGTTCTTTATTTGTGGTGATGTAGAGAGTCTTTAGAAATGTAAAACCTTGGAGATTAGGTTTAGATCAGTGGGAAACACAGACCCATCATTTTTTTCTGTATGTGTTGAAAAGACAGTTCAAGACTTGTATGTATTCAAAAAGTTGTTAAACCTCAAATTTCAATTTGTGACGAAAGCAAAGTGTTGCAATTGAGTGGTCCTAACTTAACTTTGGTTGCTCATTTTCAGAAGAAGCAGGTAGTAGCTCAGGGAAAGAGAGTCCAGCTCAGAGACTTCAGTGGCGATCCATCGGAGAGAGAGTTCTTCAACTGAAGACACAACTACAGCATTCTGAAAACGCTCTGGCCTTCTCGTTTGTTGAGGTAATCTTTACCACTTACTGCACGGTATTAACTCTATGGAATTGATCTGTGGTTAAGGACATTTGGGGATGTTACATAAAGTGTGGGATGACTTGTTCACACGCAAATTTGTCTGGACTGGCTTACGTCAGACGGTTTTAAATTCCCGGAACAACTTTGTCAATACCCCAAAACAAAGCTATTGACAAAATAGGGAGACCGCAAATATAGGGCTAGATAGGTCAGTTGGTAGAGTGCCAGCACGTTCAACCAGAGTTTGTTGGTTAAATTTCTTCTCTAGTAAATGTTTCTTTGTTGCAACCAAATATTGAATAAAATATACCCAGTCAGTTTCCCTTGTATTTTTTAAAACTTTATATTTGAAATAACAAGTTTCATCCCCTTAAGGTGATCCCTCTGCTGCCGCTTCCAAGGTTGTATCGTAAACTTGGGTGTGATTCCTGGCTACACGGCAGTTACAGGTTGAATGGCTTCTGACTGGCACCCCTGAAGAAACCCTAATTCCCCTAAACAGTCATTCTAAAAAATGAACTATTTATCTTGACTTTGTGTTTGATTCCCAATTGGAAGCAGGAAAATTGAGTGAGTAAACCACCGCCGACGGGTGATGGGACTAGACTCCAGTACGAGTAGCGAAAGGCACCATAGAATGTGTTAAGAAACACCTTCATCTATGGTCAGATTAATCTGAACCACTTTGTAGCAAGGTTTGGGGTTATAAACTTAGCCGCTTAGTTAAACACAAAATATAGAGACCTCCAATATAGGGCTAGCTAGCTTTAGTCGGTAGAGCACCGGCACTTGAATCCGGAGGTTGTTGGTTCAAATCCTGCTCTAGTCAATTTGTCTTTGTTCAACCCCAAACTAAATATGATTATTACTGATGGCTTTTCTTTGATTGCCTTCTAGGGTACCTTGGTGCAAGCGGTGCGCAATGGGGACTGGGTGCTTCTTGATGAGATCAACCTGGCTACTGCAGAGACGCTGGAATGCCTGAGTGGTTTGCTGGAAAGCACCCAAGGGACTGTTACACTCCTAGAACGAGGGTAACACTCGTTGAGCTTTCAGTTCAAACATTCCCCAACCCAAATTTTTGTCTAGGCATTCATTTGAACCCATTGTGTAGGCCGCCTTGGCTGAGGTCAAACAATGGAACTCTCAGCCAATGATAGCTCAGCCTCGCTACCATGGGCAGCGCGCCGTATCGATACCTCTCGTCACTAACCCCTGGTAGGGATGTACTGAGAAACAATGCTGATTGGCTCACAAGGGTGACTACCTTGCGTGCACGCTTGTTAAATACTTTCGAGCACATGTATGGCGCTTGTAGGACGCTTAGTACGCGCGTGTGAAAATGCAAGTATTTTGACGCAATTCCATTTCAAATGAATCATGTTTTTACACGGTCACCCTAAACTGCATACGGTTAGACATATCACAAAATCAAAGAAGAATGACAGAGGACCAGTTGCTTTTTGGTTTGATGCCTCTTTTGCGCGTGTAGAATGGATCGGCCTCAGGCCTAATTAAAATGTGCTAGATTCTAGCACATTTTAATGAACCAATTCTAGGGGTTATGATAGAGCAAGGCATGCTGGGAAAAAATGGCCCGGCGAGATCGATCACCCCTGGGAATGAGGTTGATGATAGCTCTTCCTTTGACCTCAATGAGGGCGCTATTTGAGCTTGTGATGTCATATGCAAGGGGTATATACGTCAGTTAAAAACACAGACATGGCTCCACTTGACCTATGTTGAATCTTTTCTGTTGAAATTATTTGATTGGCTTTACCTGAACGTCTATGCTGTGTTTTATGAAAGTTAAGGCCATGGGCCCAATTTTATAAAGCTGGTTAGCAGAAAATTCAGCTTGGCAAACTTCTATACTTAGCAAGCAATGAGCGGGGTACCGGTGGCACCAATGTAAACGTCATGGAATGTTGGCTGGTAACCTGTTTCTGCTAAGCAAGATTTTTCTGTGCTGAGTAGGTTTTTGTGCATACAGGCTTTACGAAATTGGACCCATGTCACATAAGGCATTTTCTTCGGGCAACTAATTGCACTGCATGCACAAGGAACACTTCATCAGCACAAGGGGCAACCTTCTAGCTATAACTCACTATCCCCAAGAAAAAAATGAGAAAACTCAAATATCAATGGATATTCTTATTGGAGATTTCCCGGAACTGGCTGCCTATAAGTTTCCTTGTGATGCAAAACTCCATAAGGCGATGCTTATATGGTGTACTTCTGTCTTCAATTGTGCTTCTTGTTCACGTTTCCCTTTCAGTAACAAGGAGACCGCCAACATAGGGCTGGATAGCTCAGTTGGTAGAGCGCCGGTACGTTAATCCGAAGGTCGATGGTTCAAGTCCCGCTCCAGTCAATTTGTCTTTGTTCAAATCCAAATTATTTAAAAAAAGAAATAGTGCAGCATTTTTTAGGGAGCACTACCAAGCGGAGCCAGACCAATTAGCATGTCATTTTTAATAGTCCAGTTTGATTTTTTTCTGTCGAGAAGTGTCTGGTAGAAGGGCAATAAGTGGATTCGAAACCCACGTGCCTTTAATTGTTGAGAAGTTGTTGACACGGGAGGTTTTTTATTTTATTTATTTTTTTTAAAATTTCTCAAGCTGGTTTTGTGATCTTGATGAATGACTGAGCTGTTGTCGTAGTAGGGATGCTGGTTTTGTGATCTTGATGAATGACTGAGCTGTTGTCGTAGTAGGGATTTCTCGGGTCCGCTCTCGTGCTTCTACTTAGAGCCCCTTACGTGGTCGGTCAGCTTTCTTCATTTGATGGTAGCACCTCTTTTACCCTTTCTACATGTATGACCAAACATGTAGAGGCACTGGAAAAAAGATAAATTAAGAAAAGCATATATTACAAGATTTATTATTATTATTGCCATTTGGGGTGTTATGTGGCCGAGTGGTTTAGAGCATCGAATTCAAGTTTCGATGGTTAAGTCATCCGGGTGTGGGTTCGAATCCCGGTCATGACACTTGTGTCCTTGAGCAAGATACTTTACTATAATTGCTTCTCTTCACCCAGGGGTATAAATGGGTACCTGCGAGGGTAGAGGTTGATATTGTGTTTGAAAAAGCCTTCGGAGCGCCACGGCAGCTCGGGGCTGTATACTCCCCAGGAATGTTATTGGCCCAATGACCAGGGCACTAATGTAAAGCGCATTGAGACGTTATTGTGAAATGCGCTATATAAGAACTAGTTATTATTATTATTATTATTATTATTTGAATTATTATCTATCTCATGTCCCATAACTGTAGAGAGGGTATCGTCAATCAGTCAATTTATATTTTGTTCTTGTACTGAGTGAGTAGAATGCTTGATATGGCTTCTTTGGGTTTTAATCGTTGCAGTGACTTGGATCCCATTGTCCGGCACAAGAAGTTCCGGCTGTTTGCCTGTATGAATCCAGCCACTGATGTCGGCAAGAAAGAATTACCCCCAGGCATCAGGAATAGGTATGCTTTCAAAGTAATTCGTCCTAGAGTGTCTTACCGTCCCATAGATAGTTCCCAATAGACGCCATCTTTACGGGCAAATTGCATTTTGGCTTGCAGGCGTGTCAAGCGCTCAAGTTATTAACGCACCCGCGCAGTTTACTAACCAATCCTGCAATGAGTTTTGTGAAATGTGCGCGTGCTGCACGCCGTTCTCGCGCAAAACGCATGACTGTGTGTTCCAAATTGCCCGTAATGATGGCTGATTTACGTCATATTGCAACCTATCTATAGAAAAAGATGTCAAATTCAAATCTGAATATCTTTACTCCATCGAGATTGCCTGGAAATTGCCTCGTGACGAGGCGCTAATATTTTTGATGACAGCTTGCAAATATTATAACAAGTGTGCGATTAAACTTGTACTTCTGGCATCTGTTCGAAAAACTTTAAAGGTTTTTACTTTTTTGGGGGGACAGATTTACTGAGTTCTACGTAGATGAGCTTGAAGAAACCCAGGATCTGAAGATACTCGTGAGTAGCTACCTACAAGGGCTGTCCCTCTCTGCCGATAAACTGGAAGGAATTGTGCAGTGAGTATCAATCAATATCCATTATTTTGCCATGTATTTACTGCCGCGGCGCTCCAAAGTGTTAGATTGGAGTCCATTATGGATAGTCATTTGACACTTGGTAGCGGTGTTTCCAAAGATTATTCCCCACCTGTTTGTCCAAACGAGGCAAGGTCGTTGTTGTCGCGTCCTTCACAATGCAGCTGCGAGTAAGGGTGATCAGCCTCAAAAGAAAAAAAGACCCATAAAGAACCGAGTCATCGCATGCCGGATGCTGAATGATGATCAGTATAGTAGTAGACTTTTTCCCCATGGTACTCTTTGAAAATAGCCTCCCCTTTTCAAACTGGAGCGGGTAGACTGTGTCATGAATTGCCTGTATAAAAGATTCGTTCATGACTTTCATATTTAGACTATTTTTTTTTTCTCCTAAAGTACACCATAGGAAGCATGTCATTGTACTAAGATGTGTATTTATTGTTTGGTTTTCAGGTTTTACTTAGCCGTGCGTAAAGAAGCTCATGTCAAGTTAGCAGATGGTACTGGGCATAGACCTCACTACAGGTAAACATTATGGGACAATTCCATGATTCAAGAGTAGTCCAGCTCTCTAAAGTTAAACCTGTCAGGCAATAAAAAGTCACTTCCCAGGTTGTATCGTAAACTTGGGTGTGATCCCTGGCTACACGGCAGCTAATGGTTATATGGCTTCTGACTGGCACCCCGGAATAAAGATATTGACTAATAGGGAGACCCCCAACATAGGGCTGGATAGCTCCTGTTAATCCAGAGGTCATTGGTTCAAATCCCGCTCTAGTCAATTTTTTTTTGTTCAACCCAAATCATTTAGAATTTACCCAGTCAGTTTCCCTTGTGGTTTACTATTTGATGTTTTCAATCTCAGTAGGTTTTAAAAATAACAAACAAACAAACATAAAATATTATTAAATTATTGTTCCTGTTTTGAGACAGTTTGAAAAGGAGATATGATTTCATAGAAAAATGTACTCATCATTCAAGTTGATTTCTCGTTTTTTCTCTCGATACACGCGAGGCTTACAAAGTCTATAGCATATTTAAAAGTTCCCAAGATGCAAAGTGACTTTAGATTCTTTTTCCCCGATGTGAAGAAATCGCATCATCAGCGACATTCACATCACAGCGGTCATTACCTTATAAAGAATTTTCTGGTTTACTCTGCAGTTTACGCACCCTGTGCCGTGCCCTACGCTACGCTGCCACTAACCCATGTGGAGGGGTCATGAGGTCACTATATGAGGTCAGTATTATCCATAGAAAGTACATTATTCTACTCCTTTGAATCATTTTGAGGTAACCCCCCCCGGCAGGGTTCGTACGGTCCTTGAAAATCCTTGAAAGTCCTCGAATTTGAAAATCTGTTTTTCAAGGCCTTGAAAGTCCTTGGATTTATCTTAGGTCCTTGTAAGTCCTTGAAAACTCACTTTTTGTAATTAAAGTATTTAATCATGCAGAGTAATGTTGTGTTTTTTCATCAATTTTAAGTTTAAGTGACCAGCCAACCTTCAAACTTTAACTAATTGTACAGAATCAAATCACCCAACACCAAGCGTTTTATATAGAAGTCTCAAATAAACCATCAATATTTGCTGGATTTTGGTCCTTGATAATGGGATTTCTGGACCTTGAAAGTCCTTGAAAAGTCCTTGAATTTATAGCTATTATAAGTGTACGAACCCTGGGTATGGTGGACCCAGTACTATGGCTCAATTTCTTTGAGTTGCTGATTTTGAGCTTACTGCGTGAGTTTTCATTTGGTAGCGCCACTATCCGCTAGCACACGAGAAAGGCATGCTAACCTTCCGTTGCTTTCTTGATGAAAATGATTGGCGCCACAATAATAATAATAATAATAATAATAATTAAAACTTGTAAAGCGCCATCTATCTAAGACTAAACTTATTCCGAGGCGCATAAAAACCAAACAAAAAACAGAGAGTAAAAAAAAAAAGAAAAAAAAAAGAAAGATTACAAATTACATAGCTTAGAAAGAAATAAGAGCACATTGAATAAAACAGGGAACGCGCAAGCTGGCTGCCTAATTTTCTTGCTAACCTGCTAGGGCTGAAATTCGGCGCTTGCACAGTAAGCAGAGAATGGTGATCGTAAGCGCAGAAGTCGGCGGTAAGCAGAGCCATGAAATTGGGCCCAGATGTTGCCCCTCGGCACTGTTGCATCTTCATTTTAAATGATAGTTATTGATGTTTTTCCACAGAGCTTTTGCCTAAGCTTCCTAACTCAGCTCGACCGCGCCTCTCACCCATTGGTCGAACAGCTCATCTGTAAGAAGCTGATTGGCCGGGCCAATGTCAAGAGTATCCTGGGTCATCCAATCCCTCCCCCGACAGCAGGGATGTTCGTCAAGGTGGAGGGTTACTGGATTGGGACCGGTGACGGAGAACCGGTGAAACAAAAGGGATACGTGATGACGGCGTCGGTCAAGGCAAACCTGAGAGATCTAGCTCGGATTGTATCAGCAGGGTAAGGTTTTTCTACCCATATGGTTTAAAATTTAAGTAAATATTATCTGTGAAGTGTGACAGGGAGCTAGGAAGTCAACGTGCAACCATTCTCCTTCTGCAGATCTTTCCCAGTTCTCCTCCAGGGTGAAACCTCAGTCGGCAAAACCAGCCTGATCCAGTACCTTGCCCAGGCTACGGGCAACCACTGCGTCCGGGTGAACAACCACGAGCACACGGACCTCCAGGAATACGTGGGCTTTTACGCTGCCGACGAAACGGGCAAGCTGGTTTTCAAGGAAGGTTGGTCTCTTCAAACAAACTTTGCAACCAATTTTTAATTTAGTAGTGCTTTATGCATTTTTGGTGTGGCTCTAACTTTTGTTAAGGATATTAATTCTGAATAGATGTTCAATGTAAATTGGAAGTAGAGAACATTATTTGTGCTATAACCAGGGATGTGATTTCTCTGTTTTTTTTCCTGGAAATCCATTTTTTAAACTCCCCCCCCCAAAAAAAAACCAAGTATACCAAGTACCCCCCCCCCCATATACAAAGTATACAGTGCTAAACACCCATCAGTGTGTGGGTAAAACACAAAGGATATTTACATGTATGTCCCTAAAAGGCTGTACATTTTGCCTGGAAGTTTTTGTAAATTTTGCATGGGAGACTTTTGGATACTATGTGGCAGTGCTTAGATAAATCACATACTTATCCATTGTTTAGGTTGTTGCACAGATTTCCGATTACCTTGTAAGTCTGCTGCCACCTAGTGTCCCCAAAAGTCTCGCATGGATTTGCTTTATTAGTTTTGGGGAAAAATGATGTATAAAGTGCTGTATCCTAATTAGTTTGTTGTTTTTATTCTATAATGAAGTTGCTGTTGCTGTATTCAAGCCATTCAAACACCATCACTGTTATAACTCCATGAATTGTCTCTTGAGTTTTTCGTGTCTGTGGTTCACCCTCTAGGTGTACTGGTTGACGCCATGAGGAAAGGCCATTGGATTATCTTAGATGAGCTCAACCTTGCTCCCAGTGATGTCTTGGAGGCTCTAAACCGAGTATGTTACAACCTCTATCCCACAGACGTACAACTAGGAACAAACTGTACCGAGTGGTTGCCTGTAGATTTTTTTTCACAGAGCTCGGGAAAGCACTGAGCATACAGTGCTTAATACACATCGGTGTAAGGAAAAATCCAAATTAACGTCTTCATCCCGATGCAAATATTACTTTTATTAAATTGTACCCAAGTTAAGGTTCTTTGAATAAACACTGCCTGAACTGCTATTGATTAGCAATCACTGATTATCAATCCACTGATTATCAATCACTGATTATCAATCACTGATTATAAATTACTGATTAGCAATCACTGATTAGCAATTACTGCTGATTGATCATTGATTATCAAGCACTTATTATCAGTCACTAATTATCAATTAAGGGATGATCAATTGACTGATTTTCAATTACTGACTATCAATTTACTTACTATCATTTGTTATCAATTACATATCAATTATTGATAATCATAAACTGATTATCGATTACTGATTATCAATCACTGATTAACAATCACTGATTAGCAATCACTGATTAGCAATCACTGATTATCAATCACTGATTATAAATTACTGATTAGCAATCACTGATTAGCAATTACTGATTAGCAATCACTGATTATCAATTACTGATTCTTGATGGCTGAATATCAAATTACTGATGGATCGTTATGTATTGATTATCTGCAGTTATTAGATGACAATCGAGAGTTGTTCATTGCCGAGACTCAGGAGATGGTATCGGCTCATCCCAGATTCATGCTGTTTGCCACTCAGAATCCACCGGGCCAGTACGGTGGAAGAAAGGTCAGTGCTTACACATCCTCAAGCTCAAAAATATCACATCCATGAATTTTGAATCGGGTTTCTATTTTTCTGTGTTTTCCTGTCCACCCTGATGGGATTTTTTTTCTTTTTTCGGAATTGCCAGAATCATTTCTCTTTGAGAGTACCGCTGGCATAAAGAAACCCTGACTTGACAAAGAACAAGGGTTCTGTTTTTGGGGCACCGGGGTTTGTTGTTTCTTTATCAAGAAAATACCCTATTCACGGTTTTCACGCATTGTGAGTAGCGAAACCTTGGCCACTAGACACGGCTGCCAATCAAGTCCATGGCTGGTGCCGAGGCTGGAAGCTCAGTCGGCTCAGACTTACCTTCATTGAGTCAGAATCCAATGAATTACAAAAGATGGAAGCCTCTGGATGCCTTGTATAGCCTTCCTTGCAACAGGGACAACGGTCTGGACTTTGGGAATTACATAATAACCCCCAGCAAAAAGGCAGAATTTAGCATTATTTCAGACCACAGTCTGACATCTTTGTGTGGGTGAAACGTAGCGTTGCACGGAAAGTGATTGCTGTGTGCCCGCTCTACATGTATGTGGACAATACAGGAGCTCTTTGTTCCAGTCATTCAATGTGAAATGAAAACACAAAAGTCACTTCTCCCAGTATCCATGCTGGGACAACTTGGCATGCTGACACGCACGTATAAAACAACTTGTTGCTACTCTGTATTTATTCCTTCCAGGTCTTGTCTCGGGCCTTCAGGAATCGTTTTGTGGAGCTTCACTTTGATGAGATCCCGAGCAAGGAGTTAGAGACGATCCTCCATGAGCGTTGTGCCATCCCACTCTCCTATTGCAAGAAGATGGTAGCAGTCATGC
This sequence comes from Pisaster brevispinus, assembly GCA_023634235.1. Classification (NCBI taxonomy): domain Eukaryota; kingdom Metazoa; phylum Echinodermata; class Asteroidea; order Forcipulatida; family Asteriidae; genus Pisaster; species Pisaster brevispinus. The sequence goes on along the minus strand of JAMKCF010000007.1, from coordinate 19,553,626 downwards.
TGGACCTACAGGTACTTGTAGATGGATAACCCATCCACCTTAAGCGCAAACAGTAACCAAGCAATGCAAAAATGTGCTTACCAGAATAAGGTTACCAGCCAAATTACAATGTCACATGTACAATCTGTGACTGGTATCCTGCTTATTCTTGCTTAGCGGAAAACTTTGAAGCAATATTTTTTCTGCTTAAGTAGCTCTATGAAATTGGTTCGGTGTTAGGTCTTGGCCCAATCTCATAGAGCTGCTTAAGCAGAAAATATTGCTTAAAGGTTTTCTGCTAAGCAAGAAAAAGCAGGATGCCAGTCACAGAATGTGCATGTGACATGATATTTTGGCTGGTAACCTTATTCTAGTAAGCATATTTTTGCTGTTCTTTTTGTGAAATTGGGCCCTGATGCATATTAGCGCCCTCTAAACTTATCGAGGTTCTCGTAACCTTTTGAATTGGACTCAAAGAACCCAGCATATTCATTGTGAACCTGGTACTCACCAAGTATGATGCATTACGTTATTACCCCTGTCACTGGGCACCATCTCATACATGGAATCCAGCTCCCCGGCGATCGTGCAACCCATACTACGTTCCTTCAGAGGAGTATGCAACCTGTGCTGCCAAGTATGTAGCGCATCAAGCTAAATTAATCACATCCCAATATCAGCCCTCACAGGTACCGATTTACTCCTGGGTGAAGAGAAGCAACTATAGTTACATGTCTTGCTTCGTAATAAAGCAATGTGTCATGACTGGGATTTAAACCCACATTCCGGTAACTCAGCCACCTGGGCCCAATTTCATAGAGCTGCTTAAGCAGAAAATAATGCTTAACAATTTCCTGCTAAGCAGAAATGAGCAGGATACCAGTCACAGATTGTAAACGTGACATGTTAAGCTTATTCTGGTAAGCTTATTCTAGTAAGCAAACTTTTAATGTGCTTAGCAAATATTTGGGCTTAAGCAGCTCTATGAAATTGGGCCCGGAACAGACTCAGCGACTCAGCTGTTTCGTTCAGAACAGAGTTTTGAATAGCTGACTCACTGCTTTACATGTTACACTCAAAATGCTCGTTTGTCTGGCTGCAGACTCGGCGTAAAGGCTCGGGGGTGTTTTCCGGCAAGCAGGGTTTCATCACGCTGCGTGACCTGTTCCGTTGGGCGGAGCGATACAGACGGGCAAGCCAAGGGCAGGGAACTCTGTACGACTGGGATCAACACATTGCTGAGGATGGTGAGTTGTCAGTCACTTCTGCATCACTGTCGGTTCCTTTACATCACTACACTCCCACCCCATTCCAAGAAATGTCTGTGTAAACCGAAATCTAAATGACTAAAAAGTAGGGTCATCATTTGGTTTTTGTTAGCGTAATGCTGGTTTATCCGCAAAATGATCAAGAAAGAGACAATCAAATTCACTTGTGAAAGTTTCAGTTGAATATGGTGTCTACTTGTTGAGAAAACATGAAAAAAATGACATGGTATTTCAAGAACATCAAATCCATTGATCTGTAGGCATTTGTCCCGAATCCAGTGGACTGCCAGAACATTTTGCTGGACTGCGACATTGTGATGCGATATGGAGACATTTCTAAATGAGAGATTTGACGGTGGAATTTTGATCGTTTCAATGGAATACTTCACCAGTCCATTTAGAACATTTCTTCTGTTCTGACTTATGAGACGCTCCCTAAAGCCGTGTTTGCATTGGACTTTTTTGGGGTAAACTAACCGAGCAAATGGGTAACTTGACCATTTTAAGTCCAATGTGGACAGCCCAGGAAGTTTCCCTCCCAGGTAACTTACCCGACCCGAATGGGTAGTTTAACCGGCCCACTTCTGCTCGGTTAAATTGACCAGGTCAGTTTAACCGAGCCTAAAAGTCCAGTGCGAACGTGATCTGGGTAAAAGCCGTCCCGGTAAAAAGCCACATCCGGTCCCCCTCATTTACACGCACCTGTTTACGCGGAAGCTCGGTTGCACTCATTGCATTTGCACAGTCATCCACCCCAGTCAAAGGTCACTGCGATAGCGCCCTCTTGTGTTTGTCTAAAGTTAGTCGGTTAGTGTCACCGGTCGTGTCGGTTAGTTTACCCACGTCCTTAATCCAACTGTGGACGCTGGTAAGTTTCACCTATTGGAATGTTAACCACGGTCTCGGTAAAAAATGAATCCATTGCGAACACGGCTTAAGAGTCAAATGTTTGATGAGCTTTGGCTGAACTTTCTTTCCACACTTCCACCAGGTTACTTGCTACTAGCTGGCCGTGTCCGTCGCTCCGAAGAACAATCACTCATTAAGGAGGTGCTGGAAAAGCATATCAGGTGTAAAGTGGACCCCTCGCGCCTCTTCAGCCTGAATGGGGACACGTCGCCCATCACCAGGGGCATCTTGGAGCGGGTGCTAGGGCAGGGTAGTGGTGCCTCCACGCATGAGGATTTCAGCCACATTGTCTGGACACTTGGAATGAGACGGTTGGCTGTTCTTGTCGGACGAGCGCTGATGTTTCAGGAGCCGGTATTGCTGGTAGGGGAAACCGGGTAAGTTTGTGGCCGAGCGGTCAAGTCCACTGGACTCAGCCCTGGTGTATCTGACAGGGATGTGATTTCTCCGTTTTTAACCGGAATTCCGTTTTTTTTGCCCTAAAAAAAAAAAGAAATTCCGGGTTTTTTTGCGCCCCCCCCCCCAAAAAAAAAAAAAAACTTTTTTATTTTTTTTTATATTTTTTTTTTTAAAGATCAAATTCATAAAAAATGAAGATAAAACCATATAATAACGCCCCAGATTGCAGAGTAGGGCTTTTAAAACCAAAGATAAATGTTTATATTTGGCTTCATGCTCGCAAGTTTTTGAGCTCGCATGCTTTCGCGCTTTGCGCTCAGAGTTCAGGTTTTTTTCTCAACAGCCTATCACATCGCTGATCTGATCAACAAATGGCGTACAAAATTCAGCAGCCAGACTCATCACTAGAACCCGATCACTTGAACCCATCACTCCAATCCTTCGCAATCTCCACTGGCTACCTGTTAAATCACGAATAGTTTTCAAAGTCCTAACACTCACCCACAAATGCAAACACGGATCAGCACCAGACTATCTCCAGGAATTAATACAAGACTATCACCCTCCGCGAAAACTTTGTTCCAGTTCGAAAGGTTTTCTCACAGCGTATCCAGTCCACACAAAGTTCTACGGTCAACGTTCCTTCCAATATGCTTCACCAAAACTATGGAACTCTCTTCCCAACAATGTCAAAGCCTGTACCACGCTAAATCTAAACTTAAAACCCATCTTTTTAATAACAGAAGCGCATGGAGACTTTATTGTATTATGCGCTATACAAGAACTGATTATTGTTATTATTATTGTTATCCTCGATGCAAATTCAACGTCTATTTGAAGATTGAGTTTGTTTTCTCTAGATGTGGTAAGACCACCATCTGTCAGCTTCATGCCGCACTGTCAAATCAAAAGCTTTACTCGGTCAACTGTCATCTTCATACAGAGACGTCCGATTTCCTTGGTGGATTACGACCTGTCAGGCAACACAGCGATAAGGTGAGGTCATTGATGCAGGTCAGAGGTCAACTACACAGACCAATGGGCAAGCATTCGGCACAGTTTAGATTTGTCTCATCAGGGTGTATCGAGCAGTACGAGGTTGACTGCTCTCTCACCCTGGTATTGGAACATTTGCATATCAAAAAATTTTTGATACGTAGTCAAATTATAGAATAGTCTGGCTGCATATCGAAATTCACATCTTCGCCATAGTCTCGTGGTCCGGTACCAGATTTAGTAGCTTGTATGTATTGGAAACATGTACATGTGCTAATGTAATGTTGTTGTCCAATCAGGGTCCAAGTGAGGAGTTTCCATCCCAGGGTTTACTATTTACAAACATGGTTGGAAATAAAGTAAACCATGGGGACGAGGTTGGGTTTGTGGCAATACAAAAGTCACTTGTAGTTTCCAATTTGATACTTGTACCAATCATAAATAAATCCATCGGAAATACTTCAGAAAGTATAACAAATTAAAATGTACCTTTCAAAGTCTGTTGATTAATTAGGTCGTACTTTGAGGCCGTCACGACTTCTTCTTTTAAAAAAAGAGAGAAGGAACAAAAACAAAAAATCAACCCTCACAAAATTCAGACTTTTCCTAAACTGGAAGTTTAAAGTGTCTAAACTGTACCAAGGCACCTTGCTGAGTGAAACCAAGTCTTGATTATAGACCTGCTGCCGAGTCCGCCATTGCCGAGGTCAACAATGAAAGCATGTATTCATCAACTCTCGGCCAATGATTGGTCTCCTGTGACCTCAGTGAGGGCGCTGTTCAAGGTTTTCATGTCATACGCAAGGGGTCTATTAAAAGTCTTTGAATGCTTGAATCAAAGAATGGTTGGTTCAGTTTTTTGCTTGTGAAATCCAACAGGATGAAGATAAGCAGAAGCTTTTTGAGTGGTGTGACGGCCCTCTCGTCCTCGCTATGCGTGAAAATGCCGCCTTCCTCATTGATGAAATCTCCCTCGCCGATGACTCGGTCTTGGAACGGCTGAACAGCGTCTTGGAACCGGAGAGAACCTTGCTTCTCGCTGAGAGAGGAAGTGGGGAAAGCCAAGGGGACGATATTGACATGATCGTGGCTGCTGAGGAATTCTTTGTGGTGGCCACTATGAATCCTGGAGGAGACTTCGGGAAGAAGGAGGTTAGTCTGGTAGCCCAATTTCGTAAAGCTTTCAAGCAGACAATACTGCTTATTCAATTTCTTTACTTAGCAAGAAATGAGCGGGGTACCAGTGGCAACAATGAAAACTTTATGGAGTGTTGGCTGGTAACCTGTTTTTAGCTAAGCAATGTTTGTCTGTGCTTAGCAGGTTTTTGTGCTTACAGGTTTTATGAAACTGGGCCCATTACACTTCTTTTCTTTTCATTCCTAAAGACCATTAGTAGCTCGGTTTTTATACACCAGTAATGCTGTACTTTACCTTGCTTCATGGAGAGTAAAGGTACCATTAGTAGCTCGGTTTTTATACACCAGTGATGCTGTACTTTATCTTGCTTCATGGAGAGTAAAGGTACCATTAGTAGCTCGGTTTTTATGCAACAGTAATGCTGTACTTTGTCTTGATTCATGGAGAGTAAAGGTACCATTAGTAGCTCGGTTTTTATGCAACAGTAATGCTGTACTTTGTCTTGATTCATGGAGAGTAAAGGTACCATTAGTAGCTCGGTTTTTATGTACCAGTAATGCTGTACTTTATCTTGCTTCATGGAGAGTAAAGGTACCACTAGTAGCTCAGTTTTTATGCAACAGTAATGCTGTACTTTATCTTGCTTCATGGAGAGTAAAGGTACCATTAGTAGTTGTACCTTGTCTTAATTCAAGTAGGCGTACAATTTGCCACATATCCAACGCTTTACCAACTTTTTGAATGTCCAGCTGTCCCCTGCACTGCGGAATCGCTTCACAGAAATCTGGTGTCCTCAGTCAAACGACCGCCAAGATCTGGTGAACATCATCGAACACAACTTGGCCGAAGGTGTGTGGCTGTGCAACCAGGAGGATGGGTCCAGTGGGGTCGGCAATGCCATCATGGAATTCATTGGGTGGTTCCAGAGCACCGAAGCTGGCAAAAGGTAAGTGATAATGATAATCGGTACTCGCAGTGGAGAAGCTGAGTTGTGAAGGACACGACAACAACATAAACAAGTCACAGGTGCGTGTTGCAGCCAGCCAGCCAGCCGCATTGACCCATACACAGATACCACAACCACAGATCTAAAGTGTTTGATTCTCCGAACGGAGGAAAACCAGATGCCCCGGAGAAAAAAAACCCTCATTGCACAAGAGAGAACCAACGCACAACTGTACTCATGTATGGCACTAGCCAGGAATCGAACCAGGGCCACAGTGGTGAGATGCAAGCGCTTTATGCACTAGCCACCCATGCCACTTAAATTTCGTTGAAGATCACCTCCCAATGTCAAGACGACACCAGAATCACTCTGATGATATAGTTTCACCAAGTCCTTAACATTTGTCTGCTAAGCAGAAATTAGCTCGATACCAGTCACAAATTATACACGTGACATGGTAGTTTGGCTGGTAACCTTGTTCTTGTAAGCATAATTTTGTTGTGCATAGCCACTTTTTGTGCTTAAGCAGCTCTATGAAATTGGGCCCTGGCCTAACTTCATTGAGCTGCTTAAGCAGAAATTACTGCTTAACAAGTTTCTGCTTAGCAAGCATCAGCAGAAAACCAGTCATAATCGGTACATGTAAGATGGCATTTTGGCTGGTAACCATACTCTGGTAAGCTAAATTATTTTATGCCAAGATACTTTCTGTGCTTAAGGAGCTCTACTGATAACCATGTTGTGATCATCCCTTAGGTGTACAATCAGCATTCGAGACATCCTTTCATGGGTGAACTTCACCAATACATGCTGCAATGCATCACAGGTACCGGGTGAGAGAGACAGTCTGGACTCGGCATTGTCATACGTCCATGGAGCTTGCATGGTGTTCCTGGATGGACTTGGCTCAGGTAGGTCTTCCCAAGTTTGATCGGTCTAAAGATTCTCAATCAAGTCATCTGGGCCCAGTTTCATAGAGCTGCTTAAGCACAAAGATTTGCTAAGCACAATAAAATTTTCCTTACCACAATAAGGTTACCAGCCAAACTACCATGTCACGTGTACAATTTGTGACTGGTATCCTGCTCATTTCTGCTTAGCAGGAAATTGTTAAGCATTATTTTCTGCTTAAGCAGCTCTATGAAATGGGGCCCAAATGTTACATACAGTGTGTCAGGAAGACTTGATAGTTAGTGGCAGGGTGTACTATTGTCAAAGACTAGTATGTTCACTTGGTGTATCCCAACATATACATTAAATAACACACCTGTGAAAATTTGGGCTCAATTGGTCGTCGTAGTTGCAAGAAAATAATGAAAGAAAAACCACCCTTTTTGCACTGAACGCTGGCTTTCAGATGCCTGAAAAAGGCTTCCTTAGTGAAAAAGTAAATTAATCGTTCATTATAAATAAAGCAAGAATCGTATTAAATAAATACCAGACAGTTCTAACGTTGTCAAAAGGAGAGTTTAAATTACTCAAATTTACTGAAATAAATTTTTCTTCTCCAAAATTTGTTTACAGGAAGTACAAGTAACAGCTCAGTGGCTCCTGGACAAGCCAGACTAAACAGCCTGAACTTTCTCCGTGACCAAATATGGCGGTTAGTCGGTCAGGAGATTGACCTGACCTCTCTGATGGTGACCTCTGACATGAGGTCAGAGGCTGTCAACAAAATGTACTCCAACGATGTCTTTTTTGGGATGGAACCGTTTTACATTTTAAGAGGTGAGTTCTGGTAAAACATTGTTTTTTATTTTTAAAATTTGTGTTTTATCTGAGGAATTTGATATTGTAGGGTGCCGTAAAAGAAAGTCTTATCAAAGTCCAAACAATTTGGTGCGGAGTGACACAGGAGAGGAGGATGTTGGAGGATTGAGGTCACCTGTTGGCAAAAAGGTCAAGGGAGTAAGGGTTAATCTTAGATCACCCCCAAATCCATCATTCTAGTGTTGCTTAATATAGCTACTGATGGCTAAACCTTGGATCGGTAATAAGGACCAGCTCAAAAGTCGGGCACGATCTAGGCGCAAGAGAACGTTCCCGTGGCCACACGACCGCAATGCGCTGGCATTGCGGTCGTGAATGTTCCGAATGGACCATTGTGCCGAAGTAAGGAAGCAATCCTACACTAGTGAATATGCACATTAGAATTTTTATTGTTCCAATGGAACATTCCAGCAGTCCAATGGAATAGTCCACGAGCACAGACTGCTACGGGTTTTGAATTCACCATAGACTGGAGGACCGTGTTAGATTTGAGACTGTTCTTGAAATTCGAGTTGTTTTATGTTTACAGGTCCATTATCCAGCCAGCATGCACAAGACCACTATGCCTTGAATGCGCCCACCACGGCACTCAATGCCCAGAGGGTGCTACGAGCTCTGCAGCTCCCACGAGCAATCCTGCTGGAAGGGTCTCCAGGAGTGGGCAAAACTAGCTTGGTGTCTGCCATCGCAAAGGCCTCCGGACATGAGCTGGTTCGGATCAACTTATCCGAACAAACTGTGAGTACCTACGGAAAGTGAATTTCTCACACCACCAAAACTAGTGCAAGCCTGGCACGCATTCAAAGCTTCATGCTCTAGACTTGTATTCAGTCCGGTGGCTTCATGAACATATCTCCAGGTAAAGGGATCAACTTTTTCCATATAGCTCTGCCTGAGTGTCTGAAATAGAAGCTGCATGGTTATTTGTTACAAGTTTTAATGATGTGCGGAAGCGGCCCTCTATTGGTGATAAATTGATAGGCTGTATTATAATACCATGAACTTTGACCTCAGCCTGACCTAGGTCACCCAAACCGGGCACCCCCCTCTAGAATGATTCTATAGGACCTATAGAACAACTGTACAAAATTTGGTGCTTTAATTCAGCGTGTCACGATTTTGCCAAAAATTGGCCCTAAGCCACCAGACTAATTCCTTTACACTTAAACACTCTCCGTCTTTTCCAACCCTTTGAAACCATTCAACTACATGGGTTTTGTATGGTGACACAACTATCCACAGAACAACGATGACAATGAATATGCAGAAAGCAATGTTGAAGTGTTTTTGTTTGTCTTGCAGGATGTGACTGATTTATTCGGTGCTGACTTGCCTGTAGAGGGCGGTGAAGGGGGCCAGTTTGCTTGGAGGGATGGTCCCTTGCTGACAGCCTTGAAAGGTGGACATTGGGTGGTTCTAGATGAGGTAAGATCGACGTTTATTCACACTACTCTGTACTGTTTTCAAATTTGTTTATGAAATATCGCCGGACGGCCACTTCAAGGTGAGGGCTACACTGAACTGATTTGGGCTGTCGTCCCAAATCAACTGTCACCAGGGGCACGTTTCCACCTACTCCTGGGCTGAAACAGAGTTACCCCCATCACAGTCCGTAAGGATGTAGGCAAGGGTATCATCCACTAGGAGCCTGGCTGGTAGAGCAGAGTGCACTACCTTCCCAACTTTTTACAGAGCAATATATGGTTAAGTGCCTTGCTCAAGGACACAAGTGTCATGACCGGGATTCGAACCCACACTCTGCCGCTGACAACAACAGAGCTTGGCAGCACGGACGCTGGCAGCACAAAGTTTTCTACACAAAAACACAAGAAAACCAATGTCTTTTCAACTTGTTCTGCGAATTACGTGTCTTGCTCAACGATTTAACACAATTTCCCAGACAGGTCAGCATGACATCAATGCAGAACATTGACCATAAATACTTGCAACTAGAAAACTTAAACTGAATCCTGCAAACAGCGCATGCGATAGGTGAGTTTAAGTGCGATAGACACGGAAACTGCACGGTCAGGTTTAATAAAATGTGTCACATCAGCAAGGAATTTTTTTTCATTGTTTTTTTTAGTATTCACTTTCAGGTTAGTTTTTAAATATTGAATGATTTGTTTTACATCTTTCTGTCATGCTTTCCTGTCAAGGAAATTGTGTAAATCGTTGAGGATGACACTTAGTTGGCATGAAAAGTGAAAACAGATAACAGTTTTTCCCATGTTTTTGCCTACAAAACTTTGCACTGCCAGCACTCCAGCAATGGCAGTGCGGCATGCAGCACTCGCAGGTAAAGACTAAAAAAGATTTGTCTGTACACCGTGCGTAGCTTCAATGCATTGTTCTTATTGTTAATTATTATTTGGATCTCTTGACAGTTGAACCTCGCATCTCAGTCGGTCCTGGAGGGCTTGAATGCCTGTCTGGATCACAGAGCAGAGGTCTATGTCCCTGAGCTCGGTAAGACCTTCCAGATCCAGCATGACAAGACACGGCTCTTTGCCTGTCAGAATCCACTCAAACAAGGCGGGGGACGGAAAGGGCTGCCAAGGTCCTTCCTGAACCGCTTCACTCAGGTAACTTTAGATCAGACTTGCGAACCATCGGATATTTATACCCAAAATTGTCTTTGCACAAATCAGGCGGCCGACCATACCTGTCTTCCAGATACACAGGTCTACTCGTAAAATCATCTTGACATTTTGATTCACACTATTAACAAAACAAACATGTGCAAGGTACACACATTATAACTTTTCAGAATTAATACACATTATAATGTGAATGATATGAGCAGGGCTTGAATTTGGGGAAACAATCCACAAGACTGCTGGGCTTGTAGCTCAAAACTTTTACTGGACCAGAGAATTTGTTACAAGACCGGAATCAAAACGAGAAGAACACTATCTACACAGTTTCACATTTGAGCTGTTTTTGTATCGAGCACTAAGAGAAGATTTATCAAATTTTTCTTATCGGTAATACTTGATCTGAAAGATCAGTTGAAATTGAAAATACAGTGAGGTGTTATTATTCAAAAACACAAGACCGCCGGACTTGCACAGTCATAAGTTTACTGGCCCGACGCTACAATCAGTGGCCTCAGGCCTCAGGTCTGTATACAAGCTCAGTGCCGCAATTCTCAAACCCCTTCTTGCTGCCGTCTTCCCACCGACACTCCCCATCAGTCCGTCTGTCATTGTATCCAAGGACTACCATTAGAAGGGTAGTAAAAAACAAAAGATAGGTGGTTAAAAACTTCCTTAAAATGCAACTCATTATTGTTTTTGTGACATATTTGTCTTTGGATTTGTAGGTTTACGTTGAGCCATTGACTCCTGGAGATCTATTCTTTATCACACATTCGATGTACCCCATGCTTACACCAGACCTCTTGGAAAAAATGGTGGCCTTCAACAACCAGGTATTACTATGTATTTTACGTTGAAGTTGTTTAAATAAGTTGCTGGACTGGTAAAAGGTGTGCATTTTTCATTACTAGCTTTTATACTCTGATCCCGAAGGTGGTGTGGCCAGGGTCAAATTTTCAAAGAGCTGCTTAAGCACAAAAAGTAGCTTACCACAACAAAATTGTGCTTACCAGAATAAGTGGAAAATTTTTGTTAAGCAAAGTTTTCTGCTTAAGGCACCTCTATGAAATATAGCCCAGGTGCTTTCCTGAATCTGTTAGAGTTCTGTGGTCACTTCCAACCTATAAATGTTTATTCACTCTAATGATGGTCTGCCTGGGTATATGTGAAGAATGGTTATTTGCCCTGTCAGCTTCAATTCTTCCAGCTTGTCTGTGAGGACCGATTTAAATTTGTCCCTTTTTATCATGCAAAAATAGTTCGTGGCCGGGGAACAATTTCATAGAGCTGCTTAAGCACAAAAGTATGCTAAGCGCAACAAAGGGTAGCCTACCAGAATAAGGTTACCAGCCAAAACTATGTCACATGTACCATTTGTGACTGTATCCTGCTGATTTCTGCTAAGCAGGAATTTGTATAGCAATATTTGCTGCTTAAGCAGTTCTATGACTTTTTGCCATGGGTTTGACTCTAGCAGAGTCTTTCTTAAAAGCTAAAAGACTTTACTATGAGAAGTGCTTCAGTAACAGAAACATCAATATTGAAGTGAGGATTCAACTCAGTTGAATTTCATTGTGACAGCTGTATCACCAGACGATGGTGGAGTTCCAGTGGGGTCAAAGAGGGGGCCCCTGGGAGTTTAACCTCCGCGACCTCTTCAGATGGTGTGACCTCATGGTGCATGACCAACATGGCCGCTGGCAACCCGGGCAACACGTCGGCCTGATTTACAGGGAGAGAATGCGGACCCAAAAGGATAAAGAGAAGGTGAGTTCATGGTGTCCTGAGATGGGATCATTGAGATGCTTCTTGAAAATATTTAATTCTGTGAATAATTGGTTGTAATTTGGGGTTGAACAAAGCAAAATTGACTAGAGCGGGATTTGAACCAACGACCTCCGGATTAACATGCCGGCGCACTACCAACTGAGCTATCTAGCCCTGTGTTGGCGGTCTCCCTATTTTGTCAGTATCTTTGTTCAGGGTGCCAGTTTAACCAGGGATCACACCAATGTGTAGGATACTGGGAAACAGCTGCCTACAGATCACCTTAAGGGGATGCAACTTTTTTATTTCAAATGTCAAGTTATGAACCACAAGGGAAACTGACTGGGTAAATGTTTAATAATTTGGGGGTGAGCAAAGAAAAATTTGTTCAACCCCAAGTTAAAAAACAAATAAATAAACAAATATTTTCTGTTGACTTCAGGTACAAGAGCTTTTCCAGTCTGTATTCGGAGATGACTACACAGAGGTGTATGAGGGCAGCAGACAGGTCCATATCACACCTGTTTCCGTCCAGGTATGTGTAGATTGTTTTTGTTTATTTAATGATGCTTTGTAATGTGTTCGGGTAGCACCTTGCCCATTTCTGCTCAGTTGACCCTCCTATGCACTGGTGTGTGGTGGCCTAGCAGTCAATGCTAGCATAGACCTACTATAACAATGGACCTTATGCATTGACGTCATCCAACCGCCATCTTAGAGGTAAAACGGTGACGAAATAATCGAATCGCACAGATTTGTACGCGCGGCGCACAGGATTGGCCAATGAACAACCTCCTTTTGACCTCTAGGTGAGGGCGCCCTACTGAAATGACGTCATGTGCGTAAGGACTATTCCAAGCTTACAAATGAGCTAAGCATGACAAGTAACTACTTAGCAGCCACCATATGATGTATATTGTTTTTCTTGTGAGTCCATGCTTTTTTCGCTTAGCAAAGACAACAGTTGAGCCAATTATGTAACTTGGACTCAAAATAGTTACCCTGGTGTAAACAAAATGGCAAAGTTGCTGCAGAAACCATTGTGAAGTTAGACCTCCTGTGTTTTAGGTTAACAAAATTCCTTCCTAACCCCAGATGTCTTGGATTGTCTTTGATCACCAGGTCGGTCACTCATTCCTGAGGAGAGTTGAGCACCTTCCCAGTGCCCCCCACCATCATCAAATCCCTCTGCAGTTTCTACACCATAGCCTGGACCCGATAGAATCACTCATGAAATGTATTCAGATGAACTGGATGTCTATAATGGTAATGTACTAAGCAGCGGTGCACCGCTCCATGTCGGTATTTCAAAAACATTATCATGCCTCCTCATGGTATTATTATTTTCTGGAAGATTTTGTTCCTTTTGAAGCAATTTTGTTGTTTTTGAGACTATCGTTGTCTGGCGATGACTAGAGCGGCTAGTCGAAACGTTGAAACCAATAAAGAACTCACTCTGCGGCAGTGAAGTTAATGATGGGAAGTCTCCTCGATTCGCTAAGCAAAAATAGTAGTCCCGGCAGATTTCCTGCCCTCCGCCCAGGTAGTCGCTAATAAGCTGGACAGTTCTTTTCAGAACTAAGTAGTCTCCCAAAGACCTAGTTCTTTAAGAACAAATCTACATAGCTAGTAGATATACACATGGTGTTACCGCAAACCGAATATATATTGATACCTCACTACGCAAAGCCTCAAAAAGTACATAATAATAAAATGATACTCACAATAAACTCTTGCTATTTTTTGTTTAAGTGCAGTATATCAAACTGCGAGACCTTTATAATGGTGACATGAAGACATTACTCCGCGGTAGTAGAATAAATAGCAAGAAACATTCTCAAAGAACAAATCTACACAGCAAAGTAGATATATCTACATGGTGTTACCGCAAATTGAATTTACATTATTATTATTATTAGTGCCTCAATTTCAGGGTTCATTTCAGGGTCTGGATCAAACAGTCATATCCTAAAACCGGAACAGCTTTGTGTTTGTTTACAGAACAAACACTTGACATCTAGTTTTTATTATTATTATTATTATTAGGTTGGTCCAAGTGCTAGTGGGAAGACGTCCTTGGTACACCTCATAGGTCACCTGACAGGTCACAAGGTTCGAGTACTGGCTATGAACAGCTCAATGGATACAACTGAACTCCTGGGAGGTTTTGAACAGGTATGCTAAAGGATGGGTCAAGTTCCCTTTGTATAATCACAATCATGAATGCTGATTCTAATCGTCCCAAAAAGGCCCAGACTACTCCTTGTTCTGGTAACTGTGAATTATTGAAAGGCTTTGGCTTTTGGAACTAATCGATTGTTTTAATCGTATATAAATGTAGATATGTACAATAAAACTAACCAGTGAACATTTAATTTCACAAGGTGGTAGCATTTTTGAGATATCGCCGAAAATCTGGAGCGGTTATGTCCACGCAGGACGAATAACCCGTAATTGGAATACACAATCTGAGAAATGTTTCATACAGAAACAATTCTCACATTGAAAATCTAAAACCACATTCCTTCGAAGGAAATCGTTTCTCAAAGTGTTATACATTATCAACAGCTGCAGTGCTTCTTACCAAGTCAGTTTTTTATGGTCTTTAGTTTTTTTTAGTTATTACCAAATGTATACCCTTCCTTCATTTATGGACCCCACTGTTATTAAAAACATGTTTCGTGTATCTTTAGGCTGATTCCAAGCTTACAAATGAGCTAAGCATGACAAGTAACTACTTAGCAGCCACCATATGATGTATTGTTTTTCATGTGAGTCCATGCCTTTTTCGCTTAGCAAAGACAACAGTTGAGCCAATTATGTAACTTGGACTCAAAATAGTGACCCTGCTGTAAACAGCATTGTTGTGCAACAAATGTATACCCTTATTATTAAAAACATGTTTCGTGTATCTTTAGGCTGATTTGAACAGACACTGGGAAAAAGCACTACAATCCCTAAGATCTGTTGTCATGGCAACTGCAAGGCTCCTCCTATTGGCTGCCGAGAAGGATGTATCCCAGCATGCCACGCAGCTTCTAGCCAGTTGGGCTGCCCTCGGCAACATGTGCTCACAAGGTACTGCAGGTTTTTAATCATAATGTTGAGATGCTGAGAATTGTGGGTTTTTTTTGTGTTCTCTCTTGATGTCAATCAAATTGAACTTCTTCTTGTGCATATTAAAAGGCTGTGATGAGATCGTGAAGGACTTTTCCAGCAGACCAGGGATGTGATTTCTCCGTTTTTAACCGGAATTCCGGTTTTGTTTCCCTTAAAAAAAAAGAAATTCCGTTTTGTTTTGCCCCCCCCCCCCAAAAAAAGATCAAATTCATAAAAAAATGAAGATAAAACCATAAAATAACGCCCAGATTGCAGAGTAGGGCTTTTAAAACCAAAGATAAATGTTAATATTGGGCTTCATGCTCGCAAGTTTTCGAGCTCGCATGCTTTCGCTCTTTGCGCTCAGAGTTCAGGTTTTTTTCTCAACAGCCTATCACATCCCTGAGCAGACATCACCTGTAGCTGCATTCAGCTCAAACGTGGCAAACCGGCCAACCCTTTCCTCGATTCTGCAGAAAGTTCCCTGAAAATGAACCAATCTGTCCATGTTCTGATGAAAAAAAATAAAAATCTCTGATTACGGAAACTGATTCCTTATTATGGCGTGTCGTGGCCAAGTGGTTTTAGTGCATCGGGCTCAAGTTCTGGTGGCTGAGTCATCAGGGTGTGGGTTCGAATCCCGGTCATGACACTTGTGTCCTTGAGCAAGACACTTTTAACTGCTTCTCATCACCCAGGAGTAAATGGGTACCTGTGAAGACAGAGATGGTTCTTGTGATTGATTTAGCTTGGTTCCTACATATTTGGCAGCAGAGGCTGTATACTCCCAAGGGAGCTGAGATGGTTTAAGGAATGAAATAAATGGCCCAGTGACCAGGACTAATAATGTTCCAAGCACAATGATCATTCTTTGGAATTGCGCTATATAAGAGTTGGTATTATTATTACTATGTTGAATGTGATTCTGAATATCTACCTGACTGTCGTACAGAATCTTCCTGAGTGTAAGATGCAAATGTGGGCAACTGTGAGTGCATTTATAGTAATGATTGATGTCCTTCATAGCTCGCTGGTTAGTCTCAAAGGAAGTCCTTGTTATCGTTTTCCAGTTCCACGTGGCCACATCAACTATTCACCTGTTCCAATAAGAGACTTTTTGAGAAATGAACACTGGATGCAATGATGTAATAGGGCCAAGCCCAGTAACAGCTGCACTCTTACAGTCTGTGGATTTGTCTATGTATTACGGAGGCATAGTGCCACCACACAACTAACAAAAACTCCTGTACTTACATGAAAACTTATGGACCTACACGATAACTTTCATGTACGTACACGATAACTATCATGTACATACAAAATAACTATCATGTACGTACACGATAACTATCATGTACGTACACGGTAACTATTATGTATGTACACAAAACTCTGGACTGATAGTGTTTGTACAATCGTACACAATAATGATCATGTACGTACACAATAATTACACGTACGTACATGATAGTGATTGTGTGTGTACACTATAGTTACTATGTACACAAAAGTAATTGTGTGCATACATGATAAGTCTAAAGTTATTGTATACATACGTGATAATTATTGTCTACTTACAGGATAAGTCCAGAGTCCTTGTGTACAGACATGATAGTTGTTGTGTACGTACATCACAGTTATCATGTACGTACACGATAAGAGCGGGATATTTTTTATTCATGTGGCGGCACTGTGCTTACATAACATATCTATACGTATCTTCTTCATTAGTTGACCTTGTCTCTTTGTACAGGAGGTGCGGGTGACAGCTGCTCCTCATCAATAGAGGGAGTCTCTGAGAGGAAGCTCGACATGTCCAGCCAAGTACTTGACTTGACCTCTGGCCTCACACAGAACCACATCTCGGAACCTGAACTCAGTAAGCCATGCTTCGTCAGTCATTTCCGTCAAAGTGGAAATATCAAATTTAGAAAATTTAATCTCAAAATAAAGCATCAGATACCATCAGGTTCATTAAGTAATATTTTCATTTGAGATTTAAATTGGTGTGTTTTGATCTGTTCATTATATAAACAAAGACAAATTGACTTGAACCTGGGACCTCCAGCTTTACTTGCCAGTGCTCTACCAACTGAGCTACTTTGATCATCCCAAATTGATTTACATGCACCCAGTCAGTCTCCCTTGTGGTCCATGGTTAGTTAAACCAAATCATGCGTGATGATTCCTGGACAATGCTGCTTCCCAGGGCAAAACAAAATTTTGCTTACCAGAATAAGGTTACCAGCCAAACTAATATGTCCCGTGTACCATCTGTGACTGGTATTCTGCTCATTGTTGCTCAGCAGAAAATTGTTAAGCAATATTTTCTGCTTAAACAGCCGTATGGAATTGGTCGCTGGTTGTAGTGTTAATTGGGTGTGATCTCCAGTTTTAGGGCAGTACAGGGTTGGATTACTTCTAAACTGGTGTCCCAGAACAGAGGTATTAACAAAAGAGATGGTCACCAACATAGGGCTAGATAGCTCATTCTAGTCAAAATGTATAAACCCAGTCAGTTTCCCTTGTGGTTTATTACTTGATTTTTAGTCTGTTAATTGTGAGATTTTACTACACACAAATAAACTAGAAGATTGGAATGAACAAGCTACTCTTAGAAAACCGTTGTTGTGCAACCAACATAAAATTATTTTAAACACCTTTTCAAAGTCGCAAATATGACAAAGTCTCATTTTTGGCTTTGATTCCTTGACGATAACCTCCTTTCCAACTTCTCAGGTAAAGACATCCTTCATGTGGCCAACACAATAGCCCAGCTGAGAGTGAGGTTGGAGAAAGAGGGTCGAACCATTCAGCAAGGCGGGGGTGGTAAATTTGAGTGGGTGGATGGACTTCTTGTACAGGCGTTGAAAGAAGGTGATTGGCTACTCATCGATAATGTCAACTTCTGTAGGTGGGTAGAAGTTTATGAAGTTTTATCTAATTTTAAAGACGGTTTACACCCCAATTTGATATGCTTAGTACGCGCGTGTGAAAATGCAAGTATTTTGACGCGATTCCATTTCAAATGAATCATGTTTTTACATGGTCACCCTAAACTGCATACAGTTAGACGTATCACAAAATCAAAGAAGAATGACAGAGGACCAGTTGCTTTTTGACTTGATGCCTCTTTTAAGGGTTACCATACTTGAGCGCGGGCGTAGAATGGATCGGCCTAATTAAAATGTGCTAGATTCTAGCACATGTTAATGAACCAATTCCAGGGGTTATGATCGAGCAAGGCATGCTGGGATAAAATGGCGCAGCGAGATCGATCACCCCTGGGAACGAGGATGGTGACTTACAACTCTATCTTAGATAGCTGTATTGCCATTTCTGTGCTGGTACCATTGCCCATGTAGATGACTAACATTCAGTGTTTCTCAGAAATCCAAATGCTTTTTTACCCCTCAGCCCCACAGGCTGAAAGAGGGTATTGTCATTGCCTACCCATGGCATCCGTTCATCCATCTGGCTGGACACTTAAAGTACGGTATAATTTTTACAGCCATAAACTACACTAAACTAAAGTATTTGAAGGAACAGAACCACCGACACCTAAAACTCAATAAGGTTTGGTTGGGACCGTTTTGGTCCCGGAAGTTGCAATATGCAGGAGACTTGCACCGTCTGAAATGCAAGCAGTCTTCCAGCGTGTTTGATTATTTCTTTGTGTGTCTCTCTCTGTCTTCAGCCCATCTGTGTTGGATCGGCTCAATGCCCTGCTGGAACCCAACGGTGTCTTGAGTATAAACGAGCGAGGAGTTATCGATGGTCATATACCAACAATCGCGCCACACCCTGACTTCCGTCTCATCCTGGCCATGGACCCGAGGCATGGGGAGATCTCACGAGCGATGCGCAACAGAGGAGTTGAGATCTACGCCCTTGGGGAGGTATTTATTTTGATTTTTTTGTTGTTGGAATGAAATATCGGTTAACTTTACCGGGCCGGTTGGCCACTTTAAGGTGAGGGCTACTCTTAATTAATTTGGGCTGTTGACCCAAATCAACTGTCATCAGGGGCACATTGCCACCTACTCCTAGGGCTAAAACAGGGTTACTCCCTTCACAGTCCGTAAGGATGTAGGCATGGGTATCATCCACTAGGAGCCTGGCTGCTAGAGCAGAATGCACTACCTTCCCAACTTTTTACCATTATGGTTAAGTGCCTTGCTCAAAGGCACAAGTGTCTTGACCGGGATTCGAACCCACGCTCTGCTGCTGACAACACCATAGCTTGGATCCAGTGAGCTAGACTGCTTGGCCACGACACGCCACAAATTTGTATACAAAACTATTTCCTGAAACGTCCTTGGACTACAGGTGTGAAGAATTATGAGAAAACGCTGTTATATGAAGAAAACAAATGGTGAGAAAACCATGATACAAATTTGGAGCAGACAACGGCTCTTGGCGTTGTGTTTAAGTACTCTGTGAAGTGTGCCTGGCATATGCAAAAGGTTTTTTTTTTTACGTTCAAAATTTGTTATAATTTGGGTTTGAACAAAGAAAAATTGACTGGAGCGGGACTTGAACCAACGACCTCCGGATTAACGTACCGGCGCTCTACCAACTGAGCTATCCAGCCCTATTAGTCAATATCTTTGTTTCTATATTGACTTATAAGGAGACCGCCAACATAGGGCTGGATAGCTCAGTTGGTAGAGCGCCGGTACGTTAATCCAGAGGTCGCTGGTTCAAGTTCCGCTCCAGTCAATTTTTCTTTGTTCAAACCCAAGTTATTACAAAATTTATCCAGTCAGTTTCCTTTGTGGTTTATTACTCAAAAATTGTTTTGAATAAAGATCATATTAATAATAACACTTCAAAGTTCTTATGTAACACTTTATCACACCTGAGAGTGTCTATTTTCAAATGATAAGCAGGTGATAAGACCCATTTATTGACATAGCACTGGTTTACAAGGTGCTATGCTACAATCTGCAAAACACGGAGTCAAACCTCGTCTACATGCATTACACAACACAAAGGACCTACAGATTTACGTCCCATCCAAAGAGCGAAGCAATAATGGTCAAGTGTCTTGCCAAAGGACACAAGTGTCAACACCGGGACTCGAACCCACACTCTGCTGATCCGAAACACAACGGCTTGAGTCCAGTGCGCTTGACCACTCGGCCGGGACATACCACAATAAATTTGTTGGTCTTTCGGCGAAAAATCGGGCGATGCAACTTTGAAAAGTTCCTCCTTTAGGCATTGAACGATGTTTACTTAATATGATTCAAGTTTTTGTTTATTTTCTTGTTTTTAGACAGAGGGTGGTAGTTACAAGAACCTTGATCTCTTAGCGCTACTGAACGGCATTGGATTAGCAGGGAACCAGTTGACTGGTACCTTATTGAGGCTCCATGAGGATATTAAGTGCAACATGCCAGGTAAGGTCTTTTCAATTGGTTGGTTCCCATCAGACACTTATTACCAAGAGCACATGGCAGCAACAAATGTCTTTAACCCATGCACTCTTGATTGAATCGAATCAATAATCTATCGAATCAAAATGTCAATAAGTAAAATTTGCTGAAATCACTTCACTCAGTATTAAAAAATTTTTACCGTACCTGTGTTCAGTATTATTTTGTTCGGAATGATTCTTTTTGAGAATATCGGTGTCACAATGAAACCATGACTACATAAAGTGAAACAACAAACGATTCCTAAAATGCACCCACATTTATTTTCTCACTTGAGAAAAAAGTGGAATGTCTTCAGGGCGACTTGGCTGAACACCTCGCTTAAGCCACAGACGATAATCAGCCATGGTATGCTGGAATCTCGGACTTGCCTTCCATGTGACAAGTTCGATGATAAGCAATGGTGGCAGCCAATCGATCTCTCTTAATTCACGTTTGTACAGCAAAAGGACAGGGGAAAAAGAAAAACCTTGGAAAAAAGGGATATTTCGAGCATGAACTCCAGTACCCTTTGTCCCTCTTTGCACTGGGCAAACAAAACATTGAAAGGTGAGTGCGTGCCTGTGAACGCTAAACAATGGAATGTCCAGGCGTAATTATATATCAACTGACCGCATCCAAAAGGGCAATCCAAACTGCTCCAAAATATATATAAACATCCACCGTAACTTAGTTCGGAAAAAATCATGGCCAATCAGACTTCATCCTGCTTCAAGTGGTTGAAACTCGCTATATGAAGAAGTAAAAACCCACAATCACTAAAAAAAAAAACATTATAGAGAGGTTTCACGTGACGTCACTTCATTGTCTCCGTCGCCATGTTGAGTACTAAAATACCGTTCGTGTGGTGGGGAAATAGTACCCAACATGGCCGTCAAAATGACCTTTTAAGGGGTCACGCAACCTCTCTATAGGTAATTCAAAAGATCACGCTCTTCATTAGAGACTAATTTTAGAAAAGGAAAAAAAAAGAAAAAAAGATTAAGGGCGAGAGTTTTTTAAAGACTGCGATTCCATCTGGCGTTCAGTGGAGCAAGAGTCTGGTTCCTTGTTAGTATAATGAAAATCAGTATTCATTATCATTATTGCACATAGGAAACATGATCAAGACTGAGATCAAAGTGCGAATGGTGTTTATTCAGGACATTATTACACCATAACTAAGAACAAAAATACAAGTAAAGGTGTGAAAGGCTAAATATTTTTGAGGTGAGAAACAAACTCAAGTAAACTGGATAAAACGAAGTTGAATTGTGCAAAAAAATCAACTCAAAATTAATAATTTACAATTTAACAACTAAACTAAGTAAGCTTTGACAAATTTTTAAAGGTTACATGTTGTTAAAGTAAGAAATAAACTCGAGTTAACTGGTTAAATTGAAGTTATGGGCCATTCTGAATAGTCAATGTTTAGAATTGTCCATCATTTTTCAAGATTGTGGGTGGATACGTCAAAAGAAAAAAAAATCTAAATTCAGTTTACAGTTAAGATAATAGGGGAAAAAAACACATTTTTGGAGGAAAAATACTCAGCGGCACCTTCCAGATCATCTGTTATGCTTGTGCTGGCCATTGTTATCGGTCCATTGTTACCGGTCCATTGTTATCGGTCCACCTTGTCTCCAAGCTGGCCATTGTTATCTATCCATTGTTACCGGTCCATTGTTATTGGTCCACCTTGTCTCCAAGCTGGCCATTGTTATCGGTCCATTGTTACCGGTCCATTGTTATTGGTCCACCTTGTCTCCAGAGCCGGCCTCCTTACCTGTATGGGGAGACGGCACAAACTTCCTCTTCTGTTTCAACTACAAAGTTTCATACTAGGGCCAGGAAAAGCCCTTGAACACTTCTACATGTAAGCTGAGAAAGCATTGATCAAAAATATCGGCTTCATTTTAAGCATCACTTTGTTCTACAGTGTATAAGATATACTATTAGTCAGTCAATATTTAAAAATCTAAATTTGGGGCGGGTGGTTGGGTCAGAACAAATTTAAAAAAAAGATTAACATGTGTAAACATTGACTATTTTGAGAACAAAACCCCCCCAGCAATTAATAACTGCCAGTTCTACAAACACATCTTAAACTAAACGATAAACACTACACAAGTAAACAGGATAAAGTGACATTGAGAAGAGACAAAAGAAAATTAAAAATCTGAAATAATATTCCAGCTGAATTTGAAGGTTAAGGCGACCGGCAGAATAAATGCAACAATGGGAGACTTTTGAACGCTAGGTGGCAGCAGACTTACCAGGTAAAGTTCCATTGTGTACATAGTTCTCTGAGCATGCGCACCATTCTGAGAACAATGGATTTACTGGTAAGTCTGCTGCCACCTAGTGTCCCCCATTGTGACAAATAATTATTTTTGCCAACCGGTCCATAGTGAAATATTCGCAACAGTTAGTGTTAGCACACCGAAGTAATTATACTTGTTTGAAGAAAAAGACAACAACAATGTAGTTATTGAAAACATTTTAAATTAAGATGATAGTACTGGGGAAAAAATTAAGTACATGTCCTGTTAAAATGGAGGGTAAACATTTTGGTAATTACTCTAAAAATTAATGACCATACATATTTACTCGTTAAGAAGCGCTGCAGCGTGTATTGTTCTAAGAATCCAATCCCTTCTAAGGAATGTGGTTTTAGAGAAAAGGATTCAATACAATTTTAATCTGAGAAACAGTTCATGCATGAAACATTTTTCAGATTGTGTATTCCAATAATGGGTCATTCTTCCTGCATGGACACAGCCGCTACAGAGTTTCGGTAATGTCTCAAAAACGCTACCACCTTTAGAATTGAAATTTTCACAGGTTTGTTTTACTGTATTTATTTACATTTACATAGAATAAAAACAATCTAATGGTTCCAGAAACCAAAGGTATACTTTTCCTTTGAACAGGTATTTTTATTTTTTGGCATAATAAATGTTTTTTGATACAAAAAAATACATGCACATAAAGAATGCTAAATATTGATACAGCCTGAACTGTGTTGCAGAATCTAAGTTATGTACAAGCACATAAAGGGTTCAGTTGATTAGCTTACATGTGCAAGTGAAACTTACACGAGAGCGTTCGATTAGCCATCACGTGATACTCGTGTCTGCCGCGGTGTCAGCCACCACAGACCCAGCTCGCGAGTGGGTCTCTGGTGGATGCCTGGGTGTTGTGACGTAGTTTCCGGCCGCAGGCGTATCATACCAAGATGGCGGGGGACAAGATGATTTCAACGCGAGTACAAAAACTATTAGTTAATACACAGATTTATTGTCTATGTAACAATGGAAAGGTAATGTATTTCCTGAAGAAGAAAAAAATAGTTGGTGAGTTTTTGCAAATTATGAACAATATAATCAAATTGTGACCGATATAATCAAATTGTGACGTCACCGACATCAACATTTTCCAATTGAGCAGACGACAGAAATGACAGAGCTGTCTGTTTACACTTTTTAAAGTCACACCACTATGCAACAACCAAAAACACGGCAGCGTTCGATTAGCCTGGTTTCGTGGGTACCACAAGTGTAAATCCCGGGTACACAGGGGTAAGCTAATCGAGGGGGCACCCATAGAGGGATCAAAAGACAACTACAACCTTTGACCTCTATCACCAATTAACATTACTTTTGGTTTATTCATATGTCACGGGTATTACCTGGAAGATAGGATCCCGTAATGTATAACCGGTTCAAGGGTACGACAAAATTAAATAAATATGATTCAATAACGAATATGAGGTCGATAAATGACAGTCCGGTCTTAATATATTTCACCAAAACCAATTCTCCAAATAGTATCGGCAAACAACAAATTAAGATGCAATCAAGAAGAAATAATAGCACAAGTCCAATTCAAATAAAATATTAGATTTCACATAGACAAAGATTTAAATACAATGAAAACAACAAAAGGATAAATAAACTTAGCAGTATGAAGACTCTTGGTAATAGATGAACTCCACCGTACGTTACGCGACGCAACTCCGATCCACGCGATATCAACAAAAAGTTCAAGTGAAGAAAACCTGACGAACCGACGAAACAAATCCAGAAAGCAACAGGAAAAAGTTCAATTGGTCAGATTTAAGAAGATACATCGAAGAATTGAAGACTAGAAGAAATTGTAGACAAACAGGTACACGATGAAATGAAGAAACTACGAAGATAGAAACTATTGATGATGTCCAAACACCTCATCTACATCAACGGTCAGCAACTCGTCTTCAACCCACAGTTGCGAAACTACATTAACACAAAGTAGTTACCAGCAAAGCAACCTATGGTTGAAATAAAAGAGTTGTTTGGTCTTAGCACATCAACAGTGGCGATTCTAACAACAACTGCACCGTATTAGCTGTAAGACAGCTCAAGTCAGAATGCCTAAATAACAAACAAGCTTAAAATATTAAATAAACTATAAATAAACTAAAATAACTAACTAAACTCTAATAAAACCATCAATCATAATTCAACCAAAGTGAACAAAACCCTATCAACTTAGGAAAATGCAAAATAAAGAAAAAACAAAAGAGCCATAAAGTTCAATGCACTCAATGGGCTCATTGTGAATGCCCACTACACCCATAGTAAAAACAACCTTGGAGACACTATCATTACATGCACTAGGGACAGACTCTACCACTGACCAAAGGTTGTCATTAACATATTCCAAGAAACTTCACTATTGCAGTGCTCAGTGTTGCCTTAGTAACCATTCACACACAGTGTATGTACACTCTGACCAAATGACCATGAATGAAACTCTATACTATGACTAAGAACAAAGTAATTGTTAACAAGTCAATAACCCTCAAAAGAACTAACTTCAATCAACAACATGAAAATGAAGCAAAGCAGAATATTAACTGAACCTTATGAAATCATTTCCTAAACAAAATATGGAAATCCCTATGAAATTCCATAAGAAAAGTCTACCAAGGTGAACTTATGTTTAATATTCTCAACAAAACTTAGCAAAGAAATGTCTGAGCAATATTAAATTCCATACTTCTCATAAATGAAATAGTCATGCTGTATGACCAATCTGAATCTAGCATGTTACAATGATAACGAAAACATAAGCATATCTATATTGGCTGTAGTCATGATCTATAACTCCAAAACTAAGCACAAGTAAATCCAATAAATGTGACTAAATATCAAAACAATCAATATAAGAAACTCTCTATAAAACTTGGCTAGAAATGATATCAATCTCTTGCAAATAAATTCATGATGTGAAACCATAAATTATAAATTATCATTAAAAACTCTCAAAATCAAAGTTAAACTCATCTTAAACTATAAACCCTAAAATACTTCCTCAACCAGTCCTTTCCTCAAGCAACAAGGTAAAAGTTATATAAACTGATTATCATAAAAATACTAAAGAAGAACTGGATGTCGTAAACTCATGATCACATTAAATCTTCATTAGCTGTGAAAACTAATAATACGATAAATGCAACATTTTGGCTCAATCCATTCACTAGGAAAGCAAATGTTATAACCACTATAACTAATATAAATCAACAATGAATAACCCCTGAATATTACTACTGTACTTAGGTTCTTCTTAGAAAGATAGAATATATCAACTCACCTATGGTTGAAATAAAAGAGTTGTTTGGTCTTAGCACATCAACAGTGGCGATTCTAACAACAACTGCACCGTATTAGCTGTAAGACAGCTCAAGTCAGAATGCCTAGCTGATTGCCAATAGACCCAATCTTATACCCATTCTTCCAACTTTCTAAGAAACCACCCACACAATCCACAAAGGAGAAACTTCAAGAACCAGTTAAGACAAGGAAATATGAGTTATCCTTGTTTGTTCCTGCTTAGGGAGAAAAGCATTAGTCATAATGACCCAACACTGTCTTAATGATGGGAATTAGACTAGCTCAAGTCATACCCAAATGGCTCAATTTTGGGGGGTGTGACACATATTTAGATAATGCCTTTCTAACTTAACTAGTCAGTTAATTTAAATTAGTTTGAACAAGCAACATGACTTATTGCTGAATAGTTCCCAAAGGTTGCACCAAATTCACTCCCGCAATAAAATCAATAGTTGCCAGTGTTTCCAATCGTTGCTTTTCTGTGACATCAATTACAACTTGAGTGATTTCCTCTAGATCGCTCATTATTTTGGTCTTCTTCTTGAGCAAATCGTTGACGCTGGAGTGAGAAGTGATGGTCTTGATTGTTTCCAGGCATTGGTCCACTGTTGCCAACTTCTCATTCTGGTTTGTCAGGGAGATCTTGACTGCCATGAGTCTTTCCTGTCCAGTCTTTGTGACCTGATCATGAAGCTTCTGCTCCTGCTGTCGGATGTACGCAATGCTGGTGTTTGCTATTTGTGAAATCTTGTACTTGGTGTTGGCGATGGCAAACTCTAGTCTGGTGTTGGAGTGCACTGTCATATCCCGGATGCCTTTCAGCTCGGTTTTCTTGGCCTCAGCTGTTGCTAAGAGTTTAAACACAGCTTGCTTGAAGAGGCCACCTGCCTCCTCTATGGTGTAGTACATATGCTGAGGCTGTTTGTGGTCGTCAACGATGCACTCCGCACAGATCAGCAGCTGACATTTTTCGCAGTAGAGGCTCAGGTCCTGCTCACGATGTTTTCCACACTTTGGGGTGTGCTTAGGGGCTGATGCCTGGCTAGCCTGGGCTCCATACAAAGGGGTGATCTTGTGTGACTTCAGCTTGGATAGTCGCAGATGTGCCTCTTGACAGGCTATGCAGAGATAATCTTCACAGTCTAAGCATCGTGACACAGCGTCTTTTTCTTCACTACACGCCTGGCATATGACCTTTATCTTTTGACCCTTCATCAGCATCTCCTGCTCGTTGATCTCATCAATGATGGATGCCATGGCGGTGTTATCAGGCAGTCCCAGTACACCCTTCTCAGTCAGCTGTGTCTCTTTTCGGCAAACTGGGCAGGCCAGAAACGTAGAACTCGCAGATTTACCTTCCCCAATCTCCTTGAGGCACACATAGCAGAAGCAGTGAGAGCAGGCAAGAAGCTTAGGTGTTTGGTATCGATTGAAGCAGATTGTGCACTCGAGGTGACCCTGGCTGATTTTGTCCAGAACATACGCAGCTGTAACTCCACTTGCCATCTCGCTCTAAAAAAACAACAACACAAAAACACAAACAAACTGAAGCATGTTTTTTGTTAGAGCACCTTTGAACATACTTGTTGTGGACAACGGCAGAATTATAAATTGGTTTGATTGATTGCTAGATTGATTGAAACAACTTTTTAATTTACTGTTTTACTGCATATGAATTGTGATGATTCAGAAATAAACTGGTGGTTAACAATGCAACTATTTGAACAGTCTTTCGCATTGGAAACCATTTTACCATTCAGCCCTGCCATGCATGCTCCAAAGTGCCGAAAAACACAATTGTGCATAGTCAATAGTAAGTACGTGTGAGGCATATATTTGCAGCCAACTGTTTAAATTAGTTTGAACGAGCAACATGAATAGTTCCTAAAGGTTGTACAGAATTCACTCCCGCAATAAAATCAATACATTTATGTTTTCACAGTCCTCATTCCTCAATAGTCTATGTTGGTGTTTTGTGTAATAAACGTGCAGATGGTCAGGTTAACAGATGGAAAGCAAAGAAAACAACATACGAGTTGTTAAAAATATACAAATATTGATTATAGGTCTACTCAGACTGGAAACAAATACACATAGGCTTCTTTCCTGTCCTGAAACTGTATTTCAAGATTGAAATATTTCTCTTGAGGATTTGTACTGGTATGAATTTTGTGATCGTTAACCGAAACTAGTTATTTCAACAAATATATATTTGTACAAGTACCAATCCTTTAATTTGTCTGTAAGTTGCCTACTGTGCTTTTGTTGAAATACTTATTTGTTGAAAATCATCCACTTCAATTGTGAAGGAAAAAATTGAGATGAATAGTTTGCTTGGACTGTTAATGGATCAAGAGAAAGCAGGAGTGGCAGTAGTTGTGATTGAATAAATATCAAGTCTGACCACAAGGGAATCTAGCTGGGTAAACTTTAAATATTGATTGGGGGTTGAACAAGGATGAATTGATTCAAGTAGGATTTGAACCATTGCCCTCCGGATTCACATGCCGGTGCTTTACCAACTGAGCTATCTAGCCTTATTGTCGGTGGTCTCCCTATTAATATTTTGTCAATATATTGTTCGGTGGGTGCCAGTCAGAAGCCATTTAACACGTTGACTGCCGGTCATAGATTCGTAGGGCGTTCCCATTTGCCAAGTGTGGTGCGCATGCTCGCATACCAACAGCAAAAACACTCCCAAAAAAAATTGAACATACACATTCTAAGGATGTATGTCCTCACTACTGCCAGAAGCGTATTTGTTGCGTTCTACCTCCACGCTTAGACCCACTGCAAAAGAGCAGTCAACTGTTAAATGATCATTTATGTCATCTGACATTACCAGAGAGTTGCTGGGACTACTTGTCATTGCTAAGCCTGACGCGAAAAGTGTGCACCCCACTAAATAAACTCCCATAGCATCCACTGCAAAATCGTAACGATTCAAAATGACTTTTAAAATACTTGGAAGTCTCACAGCTTTTTACAAGGTAAGGGAAAATTATCTATTGGCTTTTGAACTTATACCCCCTGCTTAACTTGACAAGGGCAGTCCGGTTATTCTCCCTCCGATAAAAACACCCCTACACCTGTGGAAATTTCAAAACATCAGAGCATCAATCTTGAAAAATTTCCTTACACCTCTCGGCAAATAGGACCATTTTTCAGGGCCTAGGTCATTCAAAATACCTCAAGTTGGAAGTCAACAACCCCAAAGTCACAGTTGGGCACATTTTTTACACCATACCTCTTTTGGCTCTCAAATCTGTCTAGTGTAGAATATTAATGAGGCTGTCGTCTGTTTTCTCCTTGTTTTATGGGGTGCACCTAAAAGTAGTTCAAATGGGGCAGACATTTACATGTAGCATGAATTGGCTTATCTTTTAATGAAGCCTAACTTGTCTCCACTCAGGTGGCCAAAAAGGAGTTAGAGTTTTTTTAATGGAAGAATTATGTCCTGGTCAGTTATTGGAGTCACAATTAGAACATTGAGATCAAGATTGAGATCAAGATTGAGATCAAAACGTTTCAGGCAAAACATTTTCAAGGGAAGTTTGCCACCATGACAATCTTTCCACCATGACAATCTTTCCACCATGTATTAGTTTCATGCAAATCTTTGAATGTTAGTGGGTTTTTTTCATTTTCACACACAAAATGTTCCGGAACACCCTCTAATTTAGTTTGTAATTGCTCAAAAATCAATCATATTATAATTTATCCCTAAACTATGTCCATGTTAGTGTTTTGTTTGTCTGGGCATGCCTACCACAAGCCTTGGCTTTTCTGGTTATGCCCCCATTTCCAATTTTCCTCAACACTGTTCTTTGTTATTGTTATTTTGTTTATCTGTTGGAATGGAAATAAATGTCTGGTAAAATGAAATGAAATGAAAATGGAAATGAAATGAAAAAATGATTGCATATTTCTGAGAGAGGAAAAAACCCCAAATCACATCTGACACCTTTGACTGCACGACTTAAAAACAACTTTACTCATTTTGTTAAAAATGTAGCGACTATGAAGGGTTTGGCCTACCTTGAGGAAAGTATGGATTGCAGCGTAGTTTTAAACAAGGTTGATTCAGCACTGGATGATCTACACCTGTGAACTGAACTATCACATGTAGAGAATGGACTCCTTGTGCTGTAGCACTCAGTAACCCCATCACTCTGTGTCCTGGTGGTCCAGGATCAATCCACTCTCAGGATGGGGGTGATAAAGGGTGATAGTTAGCTTGTGCAGAGGCAAATGAGTCTGTGGGAAGTACATGTACATAATTAACTGGAAAAACCAAAGTTGGACTGCTTTCATACAAGTAGCATAGGGTAGCGTAGTTTTGGCTCAAGGGGACAGTGATTGATAGGGTACCGATTGATAGTGGATAGTGGAATGCACTGGTAGTAGTGTAGGGGGTGCACTGCACTAAACAGGCCAAAATTCATGCACCAAGCTGTTTATCATAATTTGTAGGTCCTCAAAAGCTTTTTTAATAATAACGTTTTGGGGGTCATGCAATTAATAGATTGTGTAATTATAACAATATATCACAGCCTGGGGGCTCTGTGCTTCAACTTTTGAGGAGATTTGATAAATTAAGGCTTTAAAGTTGGTCCAATTTGGCTTGGGAATGGGAGGAATGCCTCATGGAAGCTGGTAGCATGTCCGTTTGGGAAAAATCACATTTTCGGGTTGTTTTTTTCTAGGGTTAATTAGCAAAAATGCCAACCGGCTGACCAACCTACCAAAAATTGAAAAGAAATCTGAAGTTTAGTTGTCTGAAAATATATCTGGTTGGTTTTCAAGATGCTGAGAGACTTTAAATATTGAGGTTTTTTTTTATAATAATTAGCATTTAGCTTTGGTTACTATGGGAGTTTGTTTAGTGTGGTGCACCCAGTAACTTGGAGTGGTGCGCCCTCTTATGGCATGATCTAACCAATTTGACTGGCTCCCACTAACCAGTCAAGTTGGTTAAATTATGCAGCACTATTGGAATTTACTACAAGCGTGCTACACTATCCACTGTCAATCACTGACATCTTGGCTCAAGACTAAGGGTACAAAGATAAATGGACATCTGTTTTTACAAAAAAAAAATTATCACCCTCAGCAGAATGGATTTGTCTGCAATCCAAAGTTCAAAGCTTCTGTGTAATTTCACGGCTTGGGGGAAATCCCATCTTGCTGTGGGGCTAGAAATCTTTTGTCAGTTGCATTTGTTGAACGATTTTTCTGGGTAATATTTTATTCACCCCATGGGGTTGGATTGGTAGAGAAGATAATGTTGTTAGTGCTGTAAAAATGCCAAGTCTGATTTGAGCTGATTTGACACCAAAATGTAGATTCAAATTTTAAAGTCTATTTTTATAAATATTCAAGAAAGTTATAAGCTTTCATTAAATATATATAAACAAATCTGAAATCGATAAGTGGTAGTTTTGAATAAGTGTCGGGATTTCGATCTCATGTTCGTCGGCCATTTCCAAACAGTTTTGCATGTCACATGTATTTTGTGCATTTAAGTTGTCCGTGGCTTTTGCAAAAGTTTTTTGCTTTGAAAAAGCATCATTTGTGAGCATTTGTTCAGAGACAAAATCTGGGGGCAAAAAAATGGCCATCTATAGGACATTCAGTATTTGAGTTTTTAGTCTAAAAAAAACCTCTCTTTTAACCAACTTTCTATACTGAGAACCAACAACTCTAAGACCGATCCACTACAAATATTACATATTAAAATTTTGAATTTGTTTGTGATAGCTAGAGAAAGCTGAAATTTTGTACTCCCAAACTAGTAAGTAGCCTGTGAGATGAAATTGTTGCCATCTTTCATTTAATTTATTAATTCTGGTTGTGAAGCCAAGGACTCTCAGAAAAGCGAACTTAATATTTATACTAGCCGAGAACTACATGGAGAGAAGACGAAGATGGAAGTTTCAATTTTAAATGTGGAAAGAAAAACCGCAGAGAATTATTTCAGGGAAAACCCATGCATTTAGGTAGGGACTGAAAACCCAATCCACATAGTGCCCTGATGGGATTCGAACTGGGGTCCAAGAGGTGACAGAAGGCAAAGAAAGAGACCACTATGCCAACTCGACCGCCAACAAAATGCCATAGCCAGGGATCACAAGTTCCAGCCAATGGGAGGTCTTCCTTTGACCTCCGTGAGGGCGCTGTTTGGTGTCTAATGCAAGGGTTGTAACGATAACATACAACATTAGGAGAAACTATTCTAAGGAATGTGGTTTTGAAGAAAGGGATCCAGAAAATGTCAATTGAAGAAACATTTTATTGCATGATGCGTTTCTGCTTGGACACAACCTCGAACGGTTCCAAGAACCAAAGGTATAAATTGCCTTATAACTGGTTTGATGTGCACAAAGACAAAGCTTAGCTGCTGCTGGGCCAGTCACCTCAAGTCATGCTTCTTTAACATTTGTGGTTTGTTTTTGTTATATTACTTTAGGGTGTGACGTTTCTAGCCTGCCAAGTCTCCTTCTGGCCGCCTCGGTCACCATGCAGCTATTGGAGCGTGGCAGGGACATGAAGAGCGCCCTCACCCAGGCCTGCATGGATGTGTATGTCAGTGGTCAGCTGTCGAAGGTCAACAAGCAGGTCAGTGTTAAAGGTTAACTATTGCCGTGGTAATACATAAGTGTGATCTATAGATATATCTTAATTGAGATCCTGGTGTAGCCATTGCAGTTATATTTTATTCAGATCACAAGCAAAGTGATGCTGGAAGGAAAGCAGTCTGGTACTCTAGACCTTTATCATACTGCCTCCACCTTGGTCATGTTTCCTGTATCCAACAGCAGTAATGGATGCTAATATTCATTGTACAAAAAGGAACCAGACTATTTCTCCTTCCAGCCTCCGTTTGGTTACATTGATTTGAATGGGAGAACATCAAGATGGCTGCACCATGATTAAGGTCTATGTAGTCTGGATGAGCACTAGCATTTAACCCTTAGGAGACCATTCATTTCTGTGTAACTATTACCTTATGCCTAGACAAGGCTAATATTGTTGATTTTGAACTCAATAAAAGTAATACACTAACATAGAAAAAAATGTTTGTTTTAGAAATCTATCAAGTAATAAACCACAAAGGAAACTGACTGGGTAAATTTTATATATTTTGGGTTTGAACAAAGAAAAATTTACTGGAGCGGGACTTGAACCAACATAGGGCTGTATAGCTCAGCTGGTAGAGCGCTGGTACGTTAATCCGGAGGTCGTTGGTTCAAGTCCAGCTCCAGTCAAATTTTCTTTGCTCAAACCCCAAATTTTTAGAAATGTAAATACATCGTTAATATGGGAAACATTGGACAAGATCAATTCCGGACTGCCTTTACTAGGACCTATTTGGTGGAGTGAAAAGTGGATCAGTACTTGTGTCTGTGGGCATTCCAGGGTTTGGCCATAACTAGTTACCTTGTCATTTCACTGGTCCACCAGCTTCTCACTTGTCCACTCTTTACACGAAATAGGGATGCTTTCCAACACTGAACTAGCCAGCCGGACCACTTGGAGTGAGGTTTGACTGGTCCTCTGTTGTTTTAACTGGCGTTTGACCAGCGGACCAGTGTTAAGGGAGAACACTGCATTTCGTAACAAGCTACCTAGCGGCTGCCTTGTTCTCGCTAGGGAACCCTGCGAATGTTTTCAACTTGAGCAGTGTGGAGGGTTGTCCACCCGTCTGATGAGCTCCCCATTGCCGGAGGAAGAGCAAATCAAAGGGTGACCCTGCATGATTATGGTCGCACTGTAGTCATTTTGTGTGAGAGTATTGAAAATATTGCTTCTAAAGTTACTTTCTGCTGAGCAAAAATGACCAGGATACCAGTCACAAATTGTGTATGTGACATGGAAGTTTGGCTGGTAACCTTATTCTGATGAGCTTTATTGTGCTCAGCTACATTTTGTGCTTAAGGAGCTCTTTAAAATTGGGCAAATCATGCATATTCATTTTGTGTGGTTGTTCTTCCACACAGTCATGCCTTACTGTCTAATATGTTGACAAGAAAGTTGCCAGATTGATTGTTATATTTCAGGCACAATTATGTCGTTTGTTTGTTGGTCAAATGTTCATTTCAAAAACCAGAAATCTCAAGAGATCATCACCAGACATCTTGCTGCTCTAGAAGTCAACGGTGACCTGACACCTGCTGATCCTCCATCATTAGCCTCGACGGGTAAAGAGGACGGTCCGTCAATAGAGGGCGTCCTTCACCCTCGCCATCTCCCGTCAGTTGTTGAGCTTAGCCGTAATGCACCCATGGCCATGATGAAG
Source organism: Pisaster brevispinus (assembly GCA_023634235.1). NCBI lineage: Eukaryota > Metazoa > Echinodermata > Asteroidea > Forcipulatida > Asteriidae > Pisaster > Pisaster brevispinus. Next base: position 19,519,379 of record JAMKCF010000007.1, on the reverse strand, counting down.
AGAGACGGGGCTGTGTTTATGCACTTACTCAGCCAAGCCAAGACTCTAAGGTATGGTTTTTCACTTTACTTTGCATAATTTAAAACCTCGGTTGTATTTATATGTGCAATGGTATCTTAGGCTAGTTCATCATTTTATTTATCTCTTGATTATTTTTTCAAGTTTTGTTTTTAGTTTTAAGTTCTTTTCAAACAAGGTTAAAAGCCACTCTGAAAATGATGAAAATAACTCAGGGGAGCTGAAGGTAGGAATTGATATTCCTCTTAAAACAGTCTAGATTGTAGGATGGAGGGAAACATGCACTAGGCAAGGAGTTCCAAAGAGATGCAGTACATGGGAAAAGGCTAATTGGAATGGCTCTTTGTTCTATATCTCTGAAATTTCACTCTAATTAATGAGAAATGGCAGTTTGACAAAATGGCCAGTTTAGACATCCCATAGTTATTGTACAACTCTCCTGCCTTATTTATTTTTAGCATTCCTTGGCATTTCCTGGCAGGCAAGATAACCTACCCATGTTCATCTAGAAAAAAAATCCACTTTGACCTGTAAAACTCACACAAAACCAATTGTTGTAAAAGTAATGGAAGAATAACATTTGAGGTATCTATCACTTTTTCTCTTAAACAAATTATAAATGTCGTACACATGAAATATCCTCATCAAATGAACAATTTCATGCTTTATTCAAGTGATCTGTTTACACTTTGTGCCTGCAGAAGTCCAGGCTCTGTTTGTATAGTGAAGTCACATCATCAAGCTTACTCAAATGTTTTTGTTATATAGTGACAAAAGTGGGGCCGGATCACAAGCTGTCATTCCACTCATCAAGCCAGCGACACTCCTACTTATGGAGCAGGCCACACCCACAGACTGGGAGCTGCGATGTGATTGGCTGCTGACAGCCTGGAGTAAATGGCTGCCCAGCAACAAGGAACTGATTGACAGGGAGGGAAAGGAGTTTGCCAAGTATATGCCAGAGATTATCAGAGTAGGTCTTGGTGAGGTGTATAGGCATCCCCTCTGCAAGCTGTTACTTGAGATGGCTGACAAATTGGAAATATCCGCAGGTGGGTGTTCCATTTGAACCTGGTCTGAAATATGAAAAAATGCTTTGAAGATAGAACACCTATGCTGGAGCTGTGTAATGAGAGTCTGGCAACAAGATGCGATTAGAAGCCATTTTCAGTCCAAAAATGCATGTGCACACACAGGGTGCCAGACCAGACTGTCGTGCTGCATTTGGACCGAAGAAGGCGTCCAGCAACCACGTGACCAAATAAAACTGGTCCTCCATATGATCAGAAAAGGAATTCACTTCTTTGTTTTTCTTCCGGAAGATTACATTCAATCTTGTTTTCTTTGAGCACGCCACACGACCAAGCTGTGAAGATTTTATAAGTTTCAGATCGTAGTGAAAACAACCGGAAATTGGTTCATGTTGTTTTTATTGATTTCATGCACAATCTCACCAGCTTTCTTTGAATTGCAGCAATCGAAATAATGGTGTTTTTCGGGGAGCCTTAAAATTTTCTTTGATTTTGAAATTCTTTCACCCGAAAATATAGTTTGAGGAATATCTTGAACTAAATTTCCTCAAGTTCTGGTGGAATTGGAAGCCAGTTCCACAACAGAGGATGGTTTGTCTCTCAGTGATTTCAACTCTGATTTTACTTCGCTATAAACTTTACCCAATTTTGTTGGCAGCCTTCAAGATGCTAAAGTACTACCCACTGGATCTCAACTTGGCTCCTCACCTTATTGCGCACCTGGACACTTGTAGACAACAGAGGGCACCAGACAGAATGAATACTGATGACAAGTGCGACAATTTAGAGAGCGTCCACAGTCAGTTTGATGAAGCTGTAGCCATTGCCAGAAGGTTGACAAATGATTTTTTTTTTTTTATATATAATAATAATAACAGTATAAATATTAATAGTAATAATAATTCTGTGTTCTGATATAGAGTACATATCCTAGTAGCTAGATCAAGGTGCTCTACATCATTATTATCCCTGTTCATCAGGTATACATGCTCTTAGACCATTCCTCAAACTTCTTAACTCCCTTTGGGAGCATACAGCCTCAAGCTGCATAACCCTTTCCTTACCATTGGCGATTTTAGTCGAGTAAGCTGCACACAAAAAAGCACTCAAGCCTGAGCACAAAGGCCATTTGTAATAAAGTTGTAGTTTTGTCCATGTTCACCCTCCATACCCAAGCTTACCATCATTGGAAAGAGAGAGATCGGATCTTTCCAATGGTGGTAAAAAAAATAAGGTTGCTATTATGCAATCTCTTCAAAATGGAATAGGAAGATACGAAATGCCAAACACCTACGGAGCACCATATGGTTGTGTACAAAAAGGTGTTCGAGATTACAGATTGCACTGAGGAAAGAAAGACCAAGAACTTTGACATTTATAGGACCAATCTCAATGAGTTTTAGATTATATCAAAGGGAATTCGGTAAGGAAGAACTTTGTTATTACTTATTTTGCTGTAAAACAAGATCTTCAAGGAGATAATGGAGTTTGTAAAAATGGCCTTTGAATGAAAGCTTTCTGTTGTGTAAGAATGTGTGCTTCACGTTTGAGTGGTCAAACAATGTGGTCACCAGCGGCTGTTTATGTCCAAACAATTCGGTAACGAAAGGGTTAAATTAGTGCTGATTGGTTCAGCAGTAGTCGGCGTCAGTAAGGATTGGCCAGCTGAATGAAGAGGACGAACAGGAATATATCAATGCAGACTATCTGATATGTAGTCTGGAGATGAGCTTTGCAAGTGATGAGATTTATCTTATACGCGATACGCAATATGTTGAGAATGAGGTGTGCGCGAGACGAGGCGAACAGCAGTGTTTTGAACACGTTGGATTTCAGAAAGTTCTGTAACTGAAAGTCCAGTGAGAAGAGAATTGTATGAGTCGAGTCTAGAAGTGACAAAGGCGTGAACCAAGCAGCCAAGGTCAGGGGATTAGATTTGATGAGAATTTATGGGCTTAAAAACGACTTGGCTTTTGTTTTATTACATATGTTTTGCACTGTAAAACTCTTTCTTGGGTGGATGGAATTCAACAGCAGTTAATCAAGGAATAAAAGAGTGGGATGGGGCTTTGAACTCTAGTTGAAGACCTTGCGGGGTCACGGCCTTGCGGGGTCACGGCCTTGTGGGGTCACAGCCTTGCGGGGTCACGGCCTTGCGGGGTCACGGCCTTGCGGGGTCACGGCCTTGCGGGGTCACGGCCTTGCGGGGTCACGGCCTTGAAGGGTCACGGCCTTGCGGGGTCACAGCCTTGCGGGGTCACGGCCTTGCGGGGTCACGGCCTTGCGATAAAGGAACAAGTCAAAGGCAAGGTCCTTTATCTCATGGCCATGGCCCTGTTTAACGTTTCTTTACAACGCATATCCAGCTTTCTAAAGCCCCACAATGTGCGGCATATCCTTTGTGTATGTTTTTGGCTTAAACCAAAAAGACAAGTCACCACTCTTTTATACTCATTCATAAATGCTCTTTTTGCTAAAAGGCATAATAGTGTTGGAAAAACTGTAAAACCTTACTGGAAACGTATTCCTATATTTCTATACTTTTTTTTCTTTCACACTTTAAATGCATTGACATTGGAACTTAAGATTCCTAAAAATGCTCTCAACAAGTGCTTGAGGCATTTATTTCTACCAATCAAATTCAAACGGTTTAATCTGTTTGTTTTTCCAGACTCTATCTGGTTCTTCTGACCACGACCAATCGCTTTATTGAGGAGTCCAAGTTAAAACACGCAGTTGACGTCAGACACAAGCCAACCACAGCCATTCAGCTCTCTTATGCTCTACATCAAGGTGAGGAAACCCAGTGTGCAGATCAGTCTTGGGGAGGAGGTCCTGGGTATGAGGTCTTGGGAAGGAGGTCTTGGGTATGAGGTCTTGGGGAGGAGGTCTTGAGAAGGAGGTCTTGGGTATGAGGTTTCGGGAAGGAGGTCTTGGGTATGAGGTCTTTGGTTTTGAGGTCCTGGGTATGAGGTCTTGGGGAGGAGGTTTTGGGGACAAGGTGTTGGGTTTTGAGGTCCTGGGTATGAGGTTTTGGGGAGGAGGTCTTGGAAAGGAGGTCTTGGGTATGAGGTTTTGGGGAGGAGGTCTTGGGTATGAGGTCTTGGGGAGGAGGTCTTGGGTATGAGGTCTTGGGTTTTGAGGTCCTGGGTATGAGGTCTTGAGGAGGAGGTCTTGGGAAGGAGGTCTTGGGTATGAGTTCTTGGGGAGGAGGTCTTGGGTATGAGGTCTTGGGGAGGAGGTCTTGGGTATGAGGTCTTGGTTTTGAGGTCCTGGGTATGAGGTCTTGGGGAGGAGGTCTTGGGGAGGAGGTCTTGGGAAGGAGGTCTTGTGTATGAGTTCTTGGGGAGGAGGTCTTGGGTATGAGGTCTTTGGTTTTGAGGTCCTGGGTATGAGGTCTTGGGTATGAGGTCTTTGGTTTCGAGGTCCTGGGTATGAGTTCTTGGGGAGGAGGTCTTGGGTATGAGGTCTTGGGTTTGAGGTCTTGGGTATGAGGTCTTTGGTTTTGAGTCCTGGGTATGAGGTCTTGGGGAGGAGGTCTTGGGTATGAGGTCTTGGTTTTGAGGTCTTGGGTATGAGGTCTTGGGTGTGGGGTCTTTGGTTTTGAGGTCTAGGGGAGGAGATCTTGGGGAGGAGGTCTTGGGTTTTGAGGTCTTGGGGAGGAATTCTTGGGTATGAGGTCTTGGGGAGATCTTGGGGAGTAGGTTGAAGATGCTATCTCTGCAGTTTCATTATAGGAATTGATGCATCTGGTGCTTGCATTTGTGGTTGAAAGTTAAACAGTCAAAGATGGAGATGGGCACGTTGAACACAGCCTTTATTGAGTCTATGTGATTATCATGGAGTTTATTTAGTTACTTCCCTGTCAGGTCAAAGGTCACTGCTCAGGGCACCAGTAGGTAGGGTCATTGTTTGGTTTGTTTCTTCATGTATTGCTTTTTAATGGGAAAAATTATACAGAAAGATACAATAAAAATCAGATGTGAAAGTTTCAGCTTAAAACACAGTGTCTATTTGTTGCGAAAACAGCAAAGGACTGTCACTGTATTTTTACACGAAGGTTGAATTCATCCATGTTTAGCGAGGTGACAGTGGGTACCAACCGCAGCTTCGGCTGCAGCATGCACCAACGAACACCAACCCTCAGAATGCTGAAAAACAATTCATGCAGCAACCGGATTAAAATGTTTTTATTGACGGGGGCATTTCAGACGAAATCGTTTCCCAGTATGCTTTTCTACTGTTGCCATCTTTATAACAAGTCAGCTTTCCAACAGAAATTACAAAAACAAATTCTGGGGTCATTACTAAATGATGAACCTACCTTCATTCTCTAATCTGAATTAAATGACAATAAACAATGATGTAAATTAACCATTCAAAAAATGCCTTTTAAATATGGATAAATATTGGATGCTTCGTTTCACCCTATAGGTTTAGTCGCTTTTGATGATTTGCCACACCCCTTGATGGCCCATTTGTACCCCTTCTTCAAAACTCTGGACAACTTTCTATCTGAGGCAATATCAACTGCTACTCTCCGTCTTTCTGAGGAGGCTACATATCAGGTATTGGCCCAATTCACCTCATACATTTAATATTAATAATAATAATAATAATAGTGGCTTCTTATATAGCACTCATATCCGTCACTCAGTGACGCTCAAGGCGCTTCAACATTAAGTATTTTCCTGCAAGGTATTGTGGAGCTGCGTTGAGACCTATTGCACCATGTAATGGTTTACAAGGTGCTGTGGCGCAATATGCAGCCAATCAAACCAGGAACACCGGGGTGAACTTTACGATAAGTGCACTGGGTTCTTTTACGTGCGTTACACAACACACGGGACCAGCGGCTTTACGTCCCATCCGAAGGACGAAGCAATCATGGTAAAGTGTCTTGCCGAAGGACACAAGCATCACGACAGGGACTAGAACCCACACTCTGCTGAGTCCGTTGCTCTTATCCACTCGGCCTCGACACGCCAGGCCATGTAACACCATGTAACACCATCACCCATGCCGCCCCATGTAACACCATGTAATACCATCACTCATGATAAATCTTAGTTTTTGACATTTTTTTATTCCTTGTGTTACTGCGCAATGGGCATACCATATCTTTACATATATTTTACTATCTTGTATAACAGCACAAGCGCCAATAATAGAATGAATAGGAAACGGAAAACCGAAAGTCTCTTGGTGCTGTGATGAATTCCAGATCAATATTTTCTTGAAAAGGTTGGAGCTAAAGTTAGTCTAGAGTACTGCTATTAACGTTGACAGATATGTTCATAGTTTGATAATGTGGGTAACTGATTTTTTATTTCAATAGATCCTATTGGCCTTTCAGTGGAGGGATAGATGTTGGCTGGTGTGTGATCGACCAATCAAAGGCAAGGACTCATTCCATCTCGGACAGTTTGAGTTACACTGGCAATGGCTGATAAAGAACATGATCCAAGTCGTCCCTAACATGTTACTAGGCAACGATGTCACGTGAGTAGCAAATGTCACAAATTAATGTAACAGTAGTTTTTTACTCGCTGGAAACTTAAATGCTATTCAAAGAGTTGTTCTTCAGAGAAACAGGTATGCAGATGTTCTAAGAAATATTGTATAGCAGCTCTTTACAGACATTTCACAAGATGCTAAATTTGCATTTGGGATAAAGAATATTATTTTGTGGTTTTTTTTTTACCTAAACACCCGATGTGTGTTCAGCACTGTGTACTCGGTGATTTCCGGAGTACTGTGAAAAAAATCCATAGACACGTTACTCGGGAGGGATTCAAACCCACGACCTTTGCCATTCTAGAGCAGATGTCTTACCACTTGGCCACCGAGATTGCCCTGTAGCTAGAGGCAGTTCGAATCCCGTATTTTAGCAGCAGGTACATATAAAATAACAATAACAAGAACAATAATAATAACAGTATTTTATAAGTTACTCAACACATATTTTTTATGGTTTTTAATATTCAGCCTGCCGCAAAACCTCCATGCGGTTATCCACCGCATCATCGATCATCTTGCGATAGCATCGACCCTAACCGTGACTGAACACCAGAGGGCCTTACAGCATCACATGGGCCACCCGCTGCCATACAAAACAAGCTTATCTGCCAAAACATCTCAGCGTCTTCTCAAGCTCGGCCGTGTTCTTGACGTCGTTGGGGATGTCTCAAGGGTAGACGTCACCCGCCTTGGAACTCGAAAGAGAAGAAAGTTCAAGAGATCTGTTAGATTCGTCGTGAGGGACAGCGGACTTACCTGCCAGAACTTACTTCAGTTGATGACTGCAGTTGGAGAGATGAACAACCATGCTCTGGAATATTTTGGTAAGAAAAACTGAACCGTTCTGCACTCAACCGCTTTGGGTCATTGTAAAATTGGTTTGTGAACACATGTGTGCTGTTGTGTACGAAAGTTTGCTTCATGCTTTAAGGGTCAAGTAATTCGGTCACCAGCCGTAAGTCATGTCAAAACAGTTGGATACCGAGATAAATAAGTGGGTATGACTGGAAGACCTGTATGCACACAAACGGAAGTCGGGGAAATCCGCTTCTGTATACAACTAGAATATTAACACGCCGAGAACGTTAACGGGCCCCGAGATTCTAATGTGATCTGGCACAGGCATGCACTCACAGAGCCCAAAGTACAAAGGGTATTGGAATACTTGCACAAAGTCTCCCTTTTTCTGGGGGGCTGTTGCGTGATCCCCGATTCCAAAACCTTTGTTCTTTTGTTGGATTTTGAGAGATTCGATATGCTGTTTATCATTGTATCTGGCTAATAGGAGTAACTGAGATTCCAGCTTATAATGGTTGATTAGCGACCATTGCTTACAGCCAAGGTTTGGCCAATTCACAGGGAACAACAAATCTCGGTGCATTTTATGATATTGGTTTCTTTACTTGGTTTAGTTGTGGTTTCCTTGATTTCAAAAACAAGTTATTCTGAAAGCAATTTTAGAAATCCCGGCGCCAAATGGTTAAAAAATATCGCGCAAGAAAAAAAAGGACTTGCACGAAACTAACCTACAGAAAGTGCATTAGCCAGTTGAAATAGCGTCTTTTACTCGTGTTGATTTTGGACCAGACGATGAACTGCTGGATTCTATCCAGGGTGTGAAAGCAAGCCTTGCTGCACAAGGAATCTACCACCAAGCCGGCGACCATCCCGTTGCCATGGAAGCTGATGGTGACGACAACCATTCCGACAGCGAAGCGTTGTCCGATGTATCCAGCCGGGTGGGATTGTGGCCTGTTTGTGAACACATGGCCCTGTGTGCAGAGCTAGCTGTTGTCAACAGTCTTCTTGCATTCAAAGTTCAAAGGTATACGCTAATCACGTTTTACAAATTTGCCCATTTGACACAACCAATAATTTTACCTCTGAAGAGGGACAACAGGTTCTGGAAAACATGCCTTGTGAAATCCCTTTCTGGGGGTTATTGTGTGATGTCCGATTCCAGACCTTTGTCCTGTTGCTATACAAATGTGGACAGGCTGCCATCGTTGTTTTGTCATTACAATCGGCTCAATGGGAGGTAAGTCCAAGATTCCAGCATACCATATGGCAGATTTTCAGCCGTGGCTCACGTTTGAAGGTTCCACAAATCATGGTGAGTGCCTACTCGATTTTCTCGCCTGACAAGTCAAATCTCATGAGAACCTTTGACGGATTTCCTTTAGTCAAGTCGGGTTTCATTGCCGCAGCGATATATTTTCAAAGGAAAACGATTACGCAAGAAGCTCCAAAAAGATCTGAAAATATAATCCCGTCGATGGGTGCAGATTTTGTATTTTAAATACAATGGACAGCCAGAGAGCAAGTGCCTAGCTGCTTTTGGTAGCAAGCATGTACTGGGAAGTAAAGGCTGTTGTCTGGCTTAATGCTAGTGGCTTAATGCTATCCTCAACTCCATTGTCTTGTCTAACAATCCTTACAAGGCTATTTCCTAGCCCATTGGGCCTTGAAGTAAATAGATCATCAAATCAGGCAAGGTGGGGAGATCAGGGCCCAATTTCATAGAGCTGCTAAGCACACAAATTTGCTTAGCATGAAATTTCTTTCTTGATAAAAACAGGATTACCAACTAAATTTCCACGTGATTTTCAGGATAAGCAAACAACAGCTGACTACCAGTAACAAGCAATATGCAACACATGGATATTTGGTTGGTAATCTTGTTTTTATCAAGGAAGAAATTTCATGCTAAGCAAATTTTTGTGCTTAGCAGCTCTATGAAATTGGGCCCTGAGCTGTGCTATGCTTACAGTGTTAGTTAAAAAGAGAAAATCAATAGGCATTGAGGTCCCCATTACACAAAGAGCCTTCCTCATCACAAGCCATTGTAGTGTATTATAGCTTTGGAGTAATGTCCCACTTTTTCCTATCAAATGAGACTGATACTTACAGTATCCACTTATCTCCACAGTGGCCAGATAAGACAGGTTGGTTCAAGTGATGGTCTTAAGTCCATGGTAGACTTCACATCCTGCCACACTCCGTCTTCACCTCTCCATCTACTCCCCTACGCATCCCTTCTACAAAGTGGAGTGTCCCACGTGCCATCAATGTCGGAGGTCACTGGAGCGTTCATGAGGCACGTGTGGAGGAGCACGGCAACGTGTCAGGTTCCTCTGTGGTTGTCGTGGCGACAACATGAGGATGGTGATGATTCTGAGAATCTTGATGTGGGAGCTTCTGAAAACCTAAAGATGGTAAGCTAGAAAGTTTTGCCACCCCCCTTCAAATGCTATCTTATAATGATGCTGATTTATAGGCAAAACTATCCAGAAAGATATAATGAAATTCATTTGTGAAAGTTTCAGTTGAATTCAGTGTCTACTTGTTGAGAAAACAGGAAAAAAGACGTTTAGAGAGTTGACAGCGGGTACCAACTGCATCTCTGGTCGCAGCATTCGCGAGCGAACACAAACCCTCTGAAATCTGAGAATCAATTCATGCATGAATCGTTTCTCAGATTCAATTTTGTTTCAGTAGTGACTTCTAATCAGCGGGGGGCATTTCAGACCAAATAATTTCGCAGGATGCTTACTTCCATGACCATCTTCATAACAAGTAAGTTTTCGGATAGAAATTACACCATATTTTGTTTCGAAGTCAATACCAAAGTATGACCCTACGTTGGGGTTCGCTCCAGTCTTTCTGGCATGGTCAGCTGCATTAAGTTTGCGCCACAGCACCTTGCGAACCGTTTCAAGTTACAATATACCGTCACCGTTTTCACAAAGAGCCACATGTCTGCAAGTGACAATTTATTGATTAATACAGGAAGGGGCCTCTATGGCAATACTTGCAGTTTGCGTTCTCACGAAGAGTCGCACATCCCCAAAGATGCATGTACTACGTTGCAACAGAACAGCGTAACTGTAGGTCAAATAATTGTTCAGGTTTCACGAAGAGCCACTCATGTCAGTTGCGCGTGATCACGTGACATGCGCGCCCCTTTCCTATGTCAATACGTTATTCAGTTGGGTGTTTAAGTAGGTCATCTCACATTTTAGGTTTGCACGAAGAGAAAGATATCTTTGTCTTATTACTTTGGCAATTAGCGAATAATTTAAAGGAATTAGTTAGTCATTAGAGAGGTTATTTTTTTCATAGAGTCATATGAGAGGTGTTAAATTGCAAACCGTGACGTTAGTAGTGAAGATTTGCAGTTTTAAGCTAAGCACGTACGATGTAAATCTCAGTTACACGTTTTGCCATAAAGGGCTCTTCATGAAAACGTTGACAATGTATGGTTCTTATACAAAATAACGACTGCTTTAGGACACTCTACAAGATGAAAAGCACTATAGAAGAACTGTGTAATATTAATAAAGAATCCACATTGATTCGATTTTGAAACCTCTCGACCTGCTGATACCAGTGAAACTTCTCTCCGCAGGGCCCAGCTCTCCTACACACACCTCTCCAGACATTGTGCATCTTCCGCTTGCTGTACACCCCTCCCCAGCAAACACGGCAGTCCGGCAAGGGCAACAGGGACGCTAAGAAAGCCACAGTGTCAAAGGTCACAACAGCCGTGCCACTGGGGCAGTACTTGGAGAAGGTTGAGCAGTTGAGGGTCGTGATGGAGCTGCTGTGGTCAAACGCTACGGCCTTGTCAACAGACTTGCTTAACTTCAGGTAAATTTAAATATCTGGTACAGCAACACGTATAGCAATGAGCAAGTGAGGTGCTAACCTTGAATCAGTTTGCCATTTAAATCACGCATGTGTGGTCTGTGTTTCACTCAAATGCATTTAGTCGATCGATCTGTCAAATAGGGCAACCCAACAAGGCACCTGCATAGTGAACAGAACAAATATATTGGCTCGTTAAAAAAATTGCTTGCATAACACAGTGTAATAATGATCATTATATTAATGACTGACATTTTATTGGCAAAAATCTACCATTAGTCGTTAAGACTACTACTCTAAAAGATTCGCTTAAGATCAACTTTTTGTGTGTTTGCAAAAGTTTACAAAACTTTCTCTGTCACATAAACCTAACCACCATCTTGGAAAAACTTTGTGAGTTAGCTAGAGAAACAGTGCTCCAGGGCTAGGTTGATCCAGTTGGGCTAGCTAGTTCAACCTAGCAGCGTTTGAGTGACATCTAGATCAACCATGGTTAAGTCTAGTCGACTCTAGTCAGCCAGCCGAACTTGCTCAATTATGATGAGAGGATGGTTTGTTCATCGATAGGAAATTTTAAGGGTCCCTAGGGGCTGTTTTCCAACAAACTTCAGTTTATTTGAACAGCTGCCATACTAGAACCCTGCTTTTTGTTCCTTTTTATTAAGTAAGTAAGTAAAGTAAAGGTACATAAAGTTTTGATAGTTTACCTTTGGTGTGATTGAGTTGGTATTGCAATGTCAATTGGGAGTTTGTGTTATGTTTTGTTCAAACATTGTTGTATCTTTTGCCAGGTCCAATGGAGTGAAGCACTTGTTATTATCCCTGAGCCAGCTGTTTGTAACTCTAGAGCCTTTTCTTCTGACATCTGACCTGAATGCATGGAAGAGCACCTTGGATGACGTCATCACCGCTGTGAAACTTATGGACACGGACCAAACAGCCCTCAGATCATCACTGTCTGTTCTGGAGGAGGTTATTGCAAGAAGTGTTTCAGCTTGTCAAAATGTTAATGCTGACGATTCTGTAGGCAAAAGGTCTAAGGTTGTACTGGATGAGGTTGGGCCAGATCTAAAGGCTGCTTTGACTTGCATCATGGATCTCTTACAGTTCGAGAGAGAATCGGTGTCAGAAGGCCGGATTGTTTTTAAGAAGTCAGATGATCTGACCCTGGAATGTGGTCCAATGGAGCTGGACTTTGCAGAAGAGATCTCAGATGAAGCAGAAAGCCCCAAAGGTGGAAGGAATCATCTGATAGACCTGTTGACATTAGGGAAGGGTTGGACTCACCTTGGCTTACTAGAGGTACAGCTTCTGGCTCCCAGAGGTCCTGTAGATCCTGCTGAGAAGAAAGCGCTTAAACTTCAATATGTCAAAACTGAGGTAAGTCGGGTTACTCTTTAAAGTCTGCTTCCAAAACAAGTGCAATGAATAAAATGTGTCACAGTAGAAGGGCTACATGTGTAGGCTTATTTGGGCTTGTCAGAGATGTACATTTTTTTTCACCTAGACGTTCAGAAAACTAAGGTCAAAAGATAATTCAAACACAGTTGTAGTTTGTCAGTGAAAGTGCAATAAGAAAGCAACTTTGAGTTTACCTTTGGCAAGCCTTTTCCATGTTACTAGATGTTCACATGCTTTACTTTTAGATGAGCGATTTAACAAACCAGCTCAGAGTTCGCAGTTTAGCGTCTGAGCTTTTGACAGGAAGGACCCTTGAAGAGGTACCCCCAAACCATCTGCCTGAGAGAGTACGCCTTGCACAGATGCGATTGGAAGTACTGCAAGAGAGAGCACCAGAGCTTGCCAAAGAAACGGCGTACAGGCCCCAGCCTCCAATGGTAAGTCTGATGTAAAGTCTCCGTGCCAAGAAAACAAGGTCCACTAATGAGTAATGCAGGCATCAGCCTCGCTACCATGGGCAGCGCGCCATGTCAATACTTCTCGTCACTAACCCCTGGAAGGGAAACACTGAAAGTCAACGCTGATTGGCTAACCAAACGTTACTGCTTTGCGTGCACGCTTTTTAAAAACATTTGAGCACTTGTAGGGCGTTGTTGGGCGTTTAGTATGCATGTGTAAAAATGCACATATTTCGACGCAATACATTTCAAATGAATCATGTTTTTACGTGGTCACCCTAAACTGCATACAGTTAGACGTATCACAAGATCAAAAAAGAATAAGAGGGGGCCAGTTGCTTCATGACTTGATGCGTCCTTTGACAGCGCGCTCTGCGAAGTCTCTAAGCACAGAATGGATCAACCACAGGACTAATTAAAATATCCAGTATATTTGGATATTTTAAAGTCACACTTCCAGGGATTACTATGGAACGAGGCATTCTGGGAATTAAAAAAGAATGGCGCGGTGAGATCGTACACCACTTGGAACGAGGTTGAGCAGGCATGCAACTTTTCACCCAATCAGATGGTTTTTTTTTGGTTTCTAGTTTCTCAGCTAATCCATTGAAAATTGAAAAGGTAAAAGTCACGTTGTGCCTGGCACGTTTCCCATTTCTTGACGAATTGCAATTGCATGGCTGGCAACGGTTAACTTGCGGTTGTCTGTGATCTACCATTTTTAAATACCCGTGACAATTTATCCATTCTGATTGGTTGATCACGTGGCCATGTTTAAATGTGCGATATAAACAAAGTGAGGAGTGTTTTAACATACCCGTGGCGCACAATCTTACGCGTGGCGCTAAGTTACCGGTACTCGATGTAAAATTCATTAGAATGCACAACTGTGGAGCATCGCACGAATTTGACCTTTCACAAAATGGAGCCCGATGACATGACAGGAGTTTTTAAAAGACTTTAAAGAATTTTCAGTAAAACCTTGCAGGGTTGTGGCCAGTTAAGAGGACCTTGTGTTTTAAATGGCCATTTAAGATCTAGCCTCACCACTCTTTTATTCCCTTATTCATGCCTGTTGTCAGGTGGTCAGTCTGAACTCACTGAAGCCATGCCCGCTGTTCATTGCCACTTCTAAAACGGGCCGTAGGGATTTGAACACAGTAGCAAGTTTGAGGGCCAGTGAAAGTTAACTCGCTATAACTAACTACAAAAGGTTCAGATGCTGTTTTTACAATTTATCCAAGCAAGGTCAAATTGCAAGTAATATTTTTCTGTAGGAAAACGCTTGAATGCAAGTACCGTTCTGCAATTGTTCGACCTTGTTTCATAATAAGTGTCTAGTCTTATATTATAGTCTTATATAATCTACCAACAAGGCACTCAAGGCGCATGAACAAACAGAGGCATTTCAAGACAGGTGTTTGTATTATGAGACCGATTGATGTAGCATCTTGAAAGGTGATGCGGCGCATTTAGCAGCCACTGCCAGAACCACCGGGGCAAACCCCTTCTCTTGGGGCGTGTCGAGGCCGAGTGGATAAGAGCACTGGACTCAAGCTCTGGTGTTTCCGATCAGCAGAGTGTGGGTTCGAGCCCGGGTCGTGACACTTGTGTCCTTAAGCAAGCCACTTAACCATGATTGCTTCGTCCTTCGGATGGGACGTAAAGCCGTTGGTCCCGTGTGTTGTGTAACGCACGAAAAAGAACCCAGTGCACTTATCGAAAAGAGAAGGGGTCCGCCCCGGTGTTCCTGGTTTGATCGGCTGCATATAAAACCATTACAAGGTGCTATGTAAAGGAATAGGTCTCATACTTCGAACGTAGCCCCAAATACCTTGCAAGAAACATGAATGTTAAGCGCTTAGAGGCTGGCCTGCAGTAGGCGCTATACAAATACAATATATTATAAGGTGTTCGGGCATTCAGCCCGGAACACCTCTTATTATTGTTCGGTTTTTTGGTTTTTTTTCTTAATACTTCTTCTTCTTCTTCTTCTTCTTCTCAGCGTCCCTTGTCCGCTAACAAAAGCACCCTTTCCAAGCTCATATGAACTTGAAACTTCACATATAGTTAGATATTTATTAGGAGATGAAACTGCTTCAGTTACGTCATGATGACGTCATCAGGTGTTGAGTTACGTTAAATCAAAGTTTAATATTTGAAAAAATCATAACTCCAAAACTACACAATGGATTATCACAATCTATACATCATCGGGTAGGCCTGGTATAACTCTAAAAACGCTACACTGAACGCGACCTCATTTGACCTTGACTTCCGGTTCAACCCGGAAGTTGAATATTAAAAAAATTCATATCTCAAAAACTACTGATCATTTCATCACAATTTTTACATCAGATTGTAGATCTGTGATCATTCCGAAACTTTTGCACAGAAATGATGCTAATATGACCTTAACTTCTGGTCCTAAATGGGTGTTATAGCCAAAATTAGTATTAACCGCAGTTTATGTGTGTATGGAGAAAAGCGCTGTAACTGACTGTCCGCTCCATTATTCATAAGGTTCAAAGTCCACGAAGCCTGTGCACACAGTCCCACACAACGGAAATGTATCATTGCGTTGCTTATTCTTGTACCTTGTAACAACACGTGTCCCGCACATAAAAAACTCAAACTCATTCAAAGTTCAGTGTGAATTTAGTTCCGCTGTGCTCGTCTGATGGCTTAATGAAAACAAGGAATAAAAGAGGAGGTTTTACTGAGATGTCCACCTGCTTTAGGGATTTGTATGACTTTGACTAAATGACAAAAACTTCAACCGAAAAAGAACGACATTGGTTTGTTTCTAATCAAACACCGAGACCCACGTCACGTTGATCGACGTGACCATGCCTGCCAAAGGCGCTCTAGGCCCTCTGAGTATGCCCTTCAGACACGGTGATAAACATGGTAAGCTTTATTTCAAAATCACCGTTAAAAAGAGGGGGCATTTCTTTTTTGTCTACAATAATGTTGATATGTTTCATCCATGAACTTGCCTAGTGTTTTTTGTTTTGTTTTTTTACTTTCAAAAATCATTATTTTGTCATGGTTTAATTTTCAACTGTCGGATTGAATTGATGCTAATCCCCGCTCAGGTATATATGAATATGTACTGTGTATGGAAAAAAACATAACTCGTGAACCAAAAAGTGTGCAACTTTTTTGGAGTTGATTTTAACGATGTTGTAGTCTGACAAGGGTCTGGTTAAAACAAAACAAGATTTAAGAGCGCCATCTGGCGGCAGGTTAAAACAGTTCAAAATACAGTTTTAATAGAAGCCTTTTGCAGAGTTTTTATAAATGTTCAACATGGGCTCCACATACTTCACAAAAATGAATAAGTTGGTAACCTTGTCTTGACCTTTTAACCTGTCTGAACTGGAAGTTCTGTAAAACGCTTTAAAAAACATTATTTAATAGCTGTTCATTCTGTTTTCACAATAACAAACAGCACAGCTCACGATCACTCCAGTCAGCTTTACTTGAATCCGAACACCTCGAATTTGTTATCAAACAAATTCTTATGTCTAGTTATTATTATTATTATTCTTAGCGATAAGTGTAACTGGGCTCTTTTACATGCATTACACAAAACCTACGGCTACATGTTCCATCCGAAGGACAAAGCCCTAATGGTGAAAAGTTCTTTGCTTTGCTTAAGGACTGAAGTGTCAAGACTGGGACTAGAACCCACACTCTGCTGTTCAGAATCACTAGAGCATTGAGTCCAGTGCAACTGACTGCTCGGACATGACACGAGTTAAACATGTGTGTCTTAAACCATCTGACTTTTGTGTTTTATGATTTATGTTGTAGTTTGATGCCCTGCTCAAGGATGTAACCCACTACCTTACCAGCATTGGATCAAGGTCAACAGTAGAGGGCCTGCTAAATAAACTGACAGCAACCTTTGACACCCTCAGTGCTGACAAGTCAGGCGGCACTGTGCCGTATCCCATTAAAACCGTTCTAAGTGAAGAGAAGGCTTGGCAGAACTCTCAGTTCCAGTTCTTGCGCAAGATAGAAGGGGAGTACCCCCTCTACAGGGACCAGTGGGCGGGGCTTGTTACCGCGGTGATGCAGATGCAGTATGGGATCAGACTGATAGCACACGCCCTGTACAGTCTGTCCGAGAGAGGGCGCTTCTCTGAAAGGGACATTTCCAGCGAGGCAAGCCTGGGTGTTTTGGCAGAGTTTCCGATCTGCTCAGAACGGCAGGCAGTGACAGGAAGAACGCTTCAGTTGGTGAAGAGTTTGGCATCCTACTCCGCTGTGGAGTCGGAACCATCGGCATATCCAAAAATCAAGATGAAGTGAGTCCTACACTGTTCAGATCTGATATAACCATTACCATGCTTCCACCATCTTGGTCATGTTCTCTGTATCCAGTAACAATAATGAATGCTAATACTCATTGCACAAACATGGAACCAGACCATTTTTTCTTCCAGCCGCTGTTTGGTCACAATAAGTTGGATTGGAATAAAATCAAGATGGCTACACCATAAAAAGGTTTATTGATAGAGGTTTATTCCAATGTCTTCTTCATAGCTTTGTGAGGGAAAAGTCCACAGTGGACCTCGGTCAGTGTTTGATGTTAATTAACCCTTATTTATCTTTATCATGTCTCCATTAAATGCAATTTATACCTTTGCTTTTTGCAGCCGGTCCATTGTTTGAATCCTATATAAACGTAGATAGATGTACGATAAAACGAACCTGTGTAAATTTCATTCCAAAAGGCATTTTTGAGATATCAACAATCTGGGAGTCAAGCAGTAAGGTTAATCCGTAATTGGAACGCATAATCTGAAAAACAATTCATGGGTGAAATGACTTTCCCATGTAAAGCAAAATGAGTTTACAAGTGCAGTCCCCTCGGTTAAACGGAACCAAACAAAACATGCAGTTAGATTTTGAAGGATTGAGAATGATTAGAATTAATCAACCTTTACCTACTGATAGTTACCATGTCATTTTAAGGTAATTGATATTTATGAAGCATTGCATGGTGTGGGTAATAGGAAGTAACTAGTTTACCGGTGACAAACATAAAGGTAGTCTCTTCTATGTAGAAGTGGAGGTTCCAATAACAAACCAGTGGTGAGTAAAAAGACTGATGAATGAGAGTGGTGAGTCTGATTCACCACTCTCATTCAGTGGTGAGTGCATCAGACTCACCACTCTCATTCAGTGGTGAGTGCATCAGACTCACCACTCTCATTCAGTGGTGAGTGCATCAGACTCACCACTCTCATTCAGTGGTGAGTGCATCAGACTCACCACTCTCATTCAGTGGTGAATAAATCAGACTCACCACTCTCATTAGTGGTGAGTGCATCAGACTCACCACTCTCATTCAGTGGTGAGTGAAGCAGACTCGCCACTCTCATTCAGTGGTGAGTGCATCAGACTCGCCACTCTCATTCAGTGGTGAGTGAATCAGACTCACCACTCTCATTCAGTGGTGAGTGCATCAGACTCACCACTCTCATTCAGTGGTGAGTGAAGCAGACTCACCACTCTCATTCAGTGGTGAGTGAATCAGACTCGCCACTCTCATTCAGTGGTGAGTGCATCAGACTCGCCACTCTCATTCAGTGGTGAGTGAAGCAGACTCACCACTCTCATTCAGTGGTGAGTGCATCAGACTCACCACTCTCATTCAGTGGTGAGTGCATCAGACTCACCACTCTCATTCAGTGGTGAGTGAAGCAGACTCACCACTCTCATTCAGTGGTGAGTGAATCAGACTCGCCACTCTCATTCAGTGGTGAGTGCATCAGACTCACCACTCTCATTCAGTGGTGAGTGAATCAGACTCACCACTCTCATTCAGTGGTGAGTGAATCAGACTCACCACTCTCATTCAGTGGTGAGTGCATCAGACTCACCACTCTCATTCAGTGGTGAGTGCATCAGACTCACGAAACAATAATAGTGTAATGTCTTGCTTAATGACACAAGTGTTAAGACCGGGACTCAAACCCACACTCTGCTGATCACAAAACACCGGAGCTTGAGTCCAGCGCTGTTAACCGCTCGGCCTTGAAACACCACAACACTTGTTGACTGAAGTAGCAAACCGCTGTGTTAAAATTGACACCCTTTTTGCCTCTTTTCACTTCAGCTTGCTGCTACTGTCCTTGGTGCATTCACGTAACCAAGCCTTCCTTGCTGGCCATCTTGCCCCCGAGACATGCAAAGGTATCTTCTCCACCTTAGACCGCATCGTCACATCCTGGAGGCAAGCTCAGGATGCTGCCAAGCGCAAGGAGGAGGAGGCAGCCTCCCTGTACAAGTTCAAGGCTAAGACGCATGGCGATGGACTGACGGATGAGCAAAGAGAAGAGAAAGAGTTCAGGCAGAGTTTTCCATCTTTTGAGAAGGTGAGAGTTCAGATGGGCAAATATCTTAACGTTCATATATTATGACTGAAAGACAAGTAACGGACTAGTGCAGTGACCGTCACAGTATAAGCGATTATGCAATCAACCTTTCATGGGCCGGCTGCTGCCGGCATGTAACCGAGTTACGAGTCAGTTGTGTTCCTGAGTTTTTACCTGCATGTGGAATCCATCTAAGCCCTCAGTCCTCCAAGATACGACTCTTCACACCTACACTGTATTGCTGCAGAAGACAGTGTGATCCACAGTGGGAGCTATAATTACAGACCGCTACTGGAATCCTGTAGCAGCATTCAAGTTATTAGATATGACCCTTGAAAGAACATGCAAGGCTCTAATTTGGGGGCTTGTTGCTCAAAATGTTTACTGGACGAGAATTGTGTTCACAAGGCCAGAATCAAAATGAAAAATTTATAATAATAATAAAGAACACTTAGTAGAGCGCCGGTATCCGCCTAAAGAAGGCGCTCATGGCGCTTGAGGAGAGGAAGACAAATAAGGAATGAGGATTGTGTGAGTAGGCTTGTTTGAACAGGTGAGATTTTAAGTTTGTCTTGAATGTTGTGATGGATGGAGATGATTTGACAGTCAGTGGGAGTTGGTTCCACACCCGGGCTGATGCTATAGAAAAGGACCTATTGCCCCAAAGAGTGGAAGATCTGGGCTGATGAAGCATCATGAGCTCATTAGAACGCAGTCCGGTGTGTGCTGAGGTGTATGGGTGGATGAGGTTGATGAGGTATTCTGGAGCATTGTTGTGAAGGATTTTGTAAACGAATAGGCCAAGTTTGTACTGAATCCTGTGTGATATTGGCAGCCAGTGGAGATCCTGTAATACAGGAGTGATGCGGGAATATTTACTGGTGAGAGAAACTAGTCTGGCAGCGATGTTTTGTAGACGCTGCAGACGTTTCAGTTGGTTTCTCTTGATGTCATAAAGCAGTGAATTGCCCATGTCGATTTTTGAAGTGATGAAAGCGTGAACAAGTTTAATTTATCTTCTTGACTTAGTTTGTTTGAACGAGCACTTTTGTCTTCATGGGAGTTATAGGCTACTTCACTATTAATGCTCAATAGAGGGCATTTTATCAAGCTCAAAACCAACATTTGTAATAAGGGACCTCGTTAAAATTAGTCCAGGACAACCAGAGGGTAAGTAGCATCCAGGACAAGGTTTGCTTACCCGCCATTAATTCACCTTGTTTGAAATTGAGAATCGAGAAACCATGGGAGAAGTTCACAGTGCCAGGGGGTGATGGGTAACATTTGATTACAAACCACAGACACTCGGATCGCTATCTACTGGAAAGCAAGCAGAGGATCTCAGCATGGATCGCTATAATCAACTCCTCTGCACATTTGATTCTTGGTTAAAAACAAGGACCTTCAAATCGGCAAGTTTGTCTATCCTACATTGAATCTGCAGTGTGCTCAGCGGGGTGCATTGGCATGGGGCGTGTCTTTAGTGCATCTGAGAACGGCGGGCCTTTCAGCTCGTAAAACCATGTCTGTCATAGAAATACAGCAACGAAGAATTGTTATCCCACTTTCTGTCCTGGACTAATTTTGACAAGACCCCTAATTTGTTTTTGTTCAAGATATTAAGCAGATAGGTATTACCAGCACCAGCACATCTTTGTATATACACCTTTTTTGGCACATCTATTGAGTTTTTGTTTGTGATTGGCACCTTGAGTTCCCGCTGCACCGGCTCATCGGTCATCGGCTACCAAACTCCTAGTTTAGCCTTCAAGGCTGCAAGAAGGAGAAATCCACTGAAGATTATTATTCGTTAATATTCCATTGCAAAACACAAGACTGCCGGACTTGTTCAGTCATCAAGTTTACTGGCCCGACACTAAAACTGCTGATCTCTGGCAGGTGGTCCAGTGTCAAATTCAAGCCCTGACATTGTTTGCCTAAGTCGAATGATAATAATAATAATAATTGATTCTTATATAGCGCTTTATCACAGCCCGGATGCCGTATCAAAGCGCTTCTGACATTATTACCCCTGGTCACTGGGCCATATATTTCATTCCTTAAACCATCTCAGCTCCCTGGGGAGTATACAGCCGGTGCTGCGAGTTTACCGCGCTCCAAGCTAATCATTCACATAAACCATCTCTGCCCTCACAGGTACCCATTTTACCCCTGGGTGGAGAGAAGCAATTATGGTTAAGTGTCTTGCTCAAGGACACAAGTGTCACGACCGGGATTCGAACCCACATCCCGAATGATGTCCTCGAATCCTGATATGGAATGGTTTTGTAGTGAATAACGTCATACCAATACTCCATAGAATATTTCCATCTGAAGTCTGTTGACAAACCAGCTTGGAAAGCCCATCTAAATCAGTTGTTTTGATTGCAACACTCAAAATCATATTTATATGAACGAAATCCCTGACAGAAAATAAACCCTGCGTTGTGTTAATTTCAGGATTTTGCAGACATTGTGGCCGAGCCAAGCTTAGAGAGAACGCCCGACGCTGAAAATGACGACCATGACGAGACCACGGCAACCACACCCCAACTCACCCAACAACAAATGCACCAAGTCTATTCCATCCATCGAGAACTGTTCACGGAACTGGTCCAGACCGGCTGGATCCGGATCCGTCCCCATAGCAACCGCATAGATGAAAAGCCGTACAGAGAAGTACTGGAAAACGGTTATGCTACGATGGTACAGCTATATGATAAAGTTCTTCCGTTTATGGGTTGGTATTAGTCACATTTTTTACAATTTGAACAAAAACAGGCTTCTTACTTGTTAATGCATTCCTGCTGTTCATAAACTTTAACATGTGAATGCGGTCACAATTGAACAAAGAAAATTGTTGTCACTCACAACAACCGTAAACAACTTGGAGGTCGCGGTACACCTTTGGCCACTAGTATTCTGAAACTAGTCAAAAGTTGCTGATGCTTGTGTAAAATAGTGTTGCATGTGCAACTTAGCATAAGAATAAATAAGTTTTTCCCAAATTTTTCGCCTCGGGTTGTTTTTGCAATTGAGTCACAGCAAGATTTGAGAGGAAAACTTATTTTTCATTGCTCCGAGGTTGACTTTGGTGCAAGAAACATGGTTGCTCTGAAGCTGCTTAGCTGAAAGAGCCAACTAAGGCCGACACTAGTTGGATTAAATCATTTTGAAGTAACAAACCACCAGGAAAACTGACATGGCAA
Source organism: Pisaster brevispinus (assembly GCA_023634235.1). Lineage (NCBI taxonomy): Eukaryota > Metazoa > Echinodermata > Asteroidea > Forcipulatida > Asteriidae > Pisaster > Pisaster brevispinus. Next base: position 19,496,703 of record JAMKCF010000007.1, on the reverse strand, counting down.
ATTTAAAATAGTTTGGGGTTGATCGAAGACAAATTGACTACAGCGGGACTTGTGACCTCCTGGTTAACATGCCAGTGCTCTACCAACTGAGGTATCTAGCCCTAATGTCGTTAATATCTTTGTTCTGGGAGTGCCAGTCAGAAGCCATTCAACCTGTAACTGCCCTGCAGTCAGGGATCTCACCCAAGTTTACGATACAACCTGGGAAACGGCAGCAGAAGGAATCACCTTAAGGAGATGCAACATTTTATTTCATATATCAAGTGAGAAACTACCAGGAAAACTGACTGACCAACATTAGGGCTTGGCTCAGTTTGTAGAGCACAGGCACGTTAGTCCAGAGCTCGAAGGGTCAAGCCCCACTCTCATCAATTTTGTTTGTCCAACCCAAAACAAAATAATGTATTTTTTACTTACAGACTCGTTGTTGGATAGTAAACTCATAGGTTCCCATCTTCTGATGAGTCACAGTCTGTATAGCGCCCTCACTCAGCCGGATAAGTCCAGTGACACCGAGCACCGACCACCATACGACATCTACCACGACGGTAACATTAAGGAAGCTGTTCAGTGCAGACCGGTGCTAGAGGGATTCAATGCACGCATCTCAGAGCTAATGGAGGAGTGGCCAGAGCATCCCACACTGAAACAGGTGAATACAAAAAGCCCAAACGAGCGAAAGAGCCAACGGCGTGCAAATGAATCTGGGTGAAATTTAAGACCAAACAACAACAGCAACCATCATGGCTGATTTTCAAGCAATACGTTACACAACATGTAACACATGGTATAGTTACGCACACAAACTACAGCACGGCGTTCATCTTGGCATCTTGACCTAGCTGCGCCTCCGACCGGTAGTGCCATTATGATTATGACTCTGATCGTCGGGACTATTCGACTCCGTTTGTTAGTGGCGACCGTTAACTTTACGACCGTATCACATGACACAACATGTATCACATGGTATAGCTATGCACACAAACTACAGCACGGCGTCCATCTTGGCATCTTGACCTAGGTAACTGTACTTGACTTCCCAAGATGCATTGCAGTATGATATTTTTAAGATAGCGCTTGAGTATGTATGGGGTTTTTTTCGGGGGTGGGGGGAGAGAGGGGGTGGATGAAATGGATGACATTCAATATTCCTTTTTAAGTCGAGTTCAGAAAAACTATAAAATCAATCTGATATTATATCTCTTTTAATTTTACTCAGTCATAGAGAAGCTGATTACGTAATGGCCTAACAGAAAATCGTTCCTGTATTAACAAAACTATCTTGTCAGCAAAGTTGAGTAATATCTATTTGTGTTCTTACAAGTGTTATCCAATCGCATTTTCTCCCTTCAAATTGCTTTTGGACAATCACTTTGTAGCTTGCAGTTGGTGATGAACGTTTATCTTTTGAAATGTTGCAGTTGGTGATGCTGATTGGTCGAATACTGGAGTTCCCAATCACAAGTCCCTTGATGAAGTTTGTCACTGGCTTAGAGATCCTCCTGGAGAAGGCACAGGTAAGTGGGAACAAAGATGGCTGCGGTCGTTATGATTTCATTCTCGATTCTTAAATTTCCACCCAAGTTTTACCTCGAACTTTCCCCACAAAGGTACGCTTTGAGTACAAACACATCACAAATGTAGGGACTTCTCCGTTGATGTGAGTAAATGCTATTTGTGGCTGAGCGTTCTCATTTGGAAATCGGCCGGAACTACAACTTTTCCATTAAGGATCGATGGGAATTCTCGTTATTAACTTTCTGCTGTGGAGTGACTAGAGCATTTATAAAATTCAAATAAAAAATGGGAGAGCCCATTAAATTCCTCCAGTCAAAACAATTTGTACAACCAACAAGTGAAAATTTCATTGAAATTCATTTGTTAAGTTTCAGTGAGAACAACAAAAGATAGTTAATATGTTATCAGGTAGTTCATATGCAGGCTTATTTTTATTGCAGCAACCGAAATAACCAACTTTGATTTGTGGGGCCCTCAAATTGCTATTTCCTTCCCTTGACAGTTTTCGGACATATTTATCTCTCTGGAGAATTGGTATTGGTATGAGCTGCAAAATCAGTGAGCCTTCAGATTGAAACCAATCAACTTTGCTGTCTGTTAGTTTGAAATTGAACTGTTTATTATTTGAATTTAGATTGGATATAATTTGTGTTGATTTCTCTAATGTAGGAGTGGGAGAGTAACGCTAGCCGTGCTGTTTCAGTCCGCGATCATCTAGAGAAGTTGACAGACTTGGTCATTCAGTGGCGTAAACTGGAACTCAGGTACGTAACAATCCTACCACCATATCAAAATCATCTATCAAGTTGCTACTGAACTTGCCAAACTTGTGTAGAAGTGGATAAGCATCCCACATACAAAGTGTGGAACTGAGAACAAAAGAGGTCTAGACAAGACAGGGGTTTCAAACACTCTGTGGACTTACACACGTCCACACAGTGTCTTTTACAGTGTTTGAGAATAGGATTTTTCTTATAAAGACTAGGGTTGTCCTTTACTTCTTATCCCAGATCCTAAAATGAACATCAAGTGCTGTAATGTTATTTGACAGTTACGGAACAGTGGCTGTCTTACACTTTGAACCACTGCTACATTTTGCTGTCAGGTCGCCTTGCAAATTTCGTTAAACGAAATGGACATTCTGAGCTTCCGTTTAATAGGCAAATATTGATTTTTTACTAAAATACTGGGTTGGTTTTTTTTGCGGGGGGGGGGGTTAGCAACAAGTGAAGAGTTTTAGGCTGTTAGTTTACTTCTGAATTACATTATTGTGAGTTTTCAGTAACTTTTAGTAAATGTAAACTAATTTTCCTGCGATGTTCACTATGATTTGTATTCAGGTGCTGGTCTGCTTGCTTAGACACTGTTGCCTACCGTCAGGAACAGAGCGCCACCAAGTGGTGGTTTCATATCTATCAACTCGTCCAATCACATCTCTGCTCGGAGGCTACCGTGGCAACCGGTGATCAAGATGGCCGCCAGCACGGTGGGGAAGATGAAACCGAGGGGAGAGTTGAAGGCATTGAGGGCGTGATAGCCGCCCTGCAACAGTTCATGGAGGGCTCAAGCCTGGGGGAGTTTCCAACCAGGCTTCAGATGCTCTACTCCTTCCACTGTCAGACAGCAATGCAGCCGAGCAGTATAAAACAACGTGAGCTACACACCAGTGACAATCGCATGCCTGGAATGTTTATTTTTTTATTCAGAGCACACTCATCCAAAAAATCTTTTGGAATAGTTTGATTTCGCAATCAACAATTTACGCATGTTGTGGTGTGTCGTGGCCGAGCGGTTATCGTATCGGTCTTGAGTTCTAATCGTTGAATCATCGGAGTGTGGGTTTGATTTTTCCGTTCATGCGTCCTTGAGCGAGGCACTTAACCATAATTGCTTCTCTTAACCCAGGTGTATAAATGAGACAGAGACAGTATTGTTTTGGACTGACCCCTTAGTGCTAATAGATGGATTGCACATGCCGTCAGTGGCCGCCATCTTTGATGACAAACATTGGAAAAGTGCAGGCGTGTACGCGCTGCGCGCGACTCTCAGCCAATGATAGCCTTTCACGCGTGCACGTTTCATCAACGGTGGTGGCCAATGCAAGGGGTCTATTTAAGCAGCTTAGGGCTGTGCTCCTCAGGGAGTTGAGAAAGTTATGCCCACTGGACAGGGATAACAATGATGTAATGCACCTTGATCTAGCTACTGGGGTATATAGACTTAATAATAACAACCAACTATTAACTATTTTATTCTTATTATTATATCATAGCAAGAAACTTAGCAAAGCGTAAACCATGGCTATGGCCAGACCACCAAAAGGTCCTATTCAATAACATTGTAGGTGCAGTCAATGGCCAATCTGTAGCCCAAGGTACTTGGCTCGAACACAGGCTCACTTTTTCTCACTTTTGTGTACCTTTGGTAATTACTCCAAAAACTATTGACCATGAAGCACTGCAGCTGTTGATAACGTATAACATTGTGAGAAAAGGTTCCCTACAAAGGATTGTTGTAAAGAAAGAGATTTTTACAATTTTAAACCTGAGAAATGTTTCATGCATGAAAAGTTTCTCAGATTGTGTATTCCAATTGCGGATTATTGTTCCTGCGTGGACAAAACCGCTCCAGATTTTCGGCGATATCTCAAAAATGCTACCACTTTTTGGAATGAACTTTACACAGGTTATTGTATACGTCTACATTTTATGTAGGATTAAAACTATTGACTGGTTCCAAAAACCAAAGGTTGCAAAAACCAAAGGTATACTTTGCCTGTAGTAATGTGGTCTGGTTTTTTGTAATAAAATTTTGTCCCTGAAAAAGAGTCCTTACATGGAAAATCCTTATTTGCTGTTTGTTGAATTGTAGTGGAGCTCCAAAGCATTCTGTGGAATCTTCATTGTTACTACAAGCAGTTCTTGCTAGCGGTGGAGGCTGAGATCAAGAGTCGTAGGGCACCCATTGAGAAGGAATTGAAGGTAATACTGGAGCTCATGAAATCTTGTCTTATGCATTGAAGAAAGGACATTACGGGAAAGCTCCATTAAAGACAAAGGCTAGAGTTAAAACATCCTTTTCATCGGACAACTAACACCTGTTATCTCTATGTAATTCCTTTTCCAAACAGTGAATCATGCACAAACCAGTAGGGCTGCTGACTTCCCATGGCAGATTAACTGCTTGTCCATTAAGTTTAGTGAACCAAGTAAATCAATGTAAACACACCCACTGGTGAAAAGGATGTATAGTGTCTGAGTTTTTGTGGCGAAACTCAGAAAATCTTTAACGGAGCTTTCCTGTAATGGAGATCAAGCTCTTTTGTTAACCACTTGGAACTGGGAATTTCATGCTGAGGCACGGAGTGTATTTTTTGTAAACTTTCGAGAACAATTCGTTTTTTTTTTAGAATATATTGTCAGAATGAAACCGTGACTTAACCAAGTAAAGACAACAAAGATTTTCATAAACTATAAATAATGAACTTGCGGGTACAACCATGTGTAAGATCTTTCTCATAAAACGTGGCGAGATTTTTTGTTTTCTTTCAAGAAAACATGGAATGTGTTTACCTTGAATAGGCTAACCCTTAGGGCAATTGGAGGTTGGCCATGGTATGCCGAATGCAACGATGAACAATGGTGGCAGCATATCAATCTCTTATAAGTCTCATATGTACAACAAAAAGATGAAGGTCTAGGATCGGGGATAACACAATAACCCCTAGAAAAAGGGACATTTCGAGCATGAATTCCTTTACCCTTTGTCCTCCTTTGCTGGAGAGACATGAAGCATTGTATGGTGAGTGCATGCCTGTGTAGGCTACACAGTGCTCTCAGATTAAATTCTCGGCAGTGGTTGAGAAACAAGACCGAGAAAGTTTATGGTTTTGTTTCCAACTTGAAATGCTGTTGCATTTTTCCCTGCAGAAGCTAGAAAGTACTGGGTTAAACATTACATTACAATTGCATTGCTGAAGGACACAAGGCAAATAATTGTTAAACATCTCAGAAACATTAATTGTATCTTTTAACAAGTTGTTTCATTCACCTCATTTTTTCCTCAGGGTTATGTCAAGATTGCTCGCTGGAATGACATCAACTTCTGGTCAGTTAAACTGGCTGTTGAAAAATCACACAAGACGCTGCACAAGTTCAGTAAAAAATTTGAGGTACAATCTTTAAAACAGTTACATTTCTCAATTCTTGTTTAGTCAGCTTGGAACGGTGTTACAGTGGCATTTCAGTAATGCTAGGTCGAGTCTAAATTAACAGCCTTGGCTTTACTATGGCTGGAGCGGTGAGAAGGCCTGGGTCCAATTTCATAAAGCTGTTAAGCTGATAAACCAAACTTCTTTGCTAAGCCAAAAATGACTGGGGCGCCAGTCACAACGATGTAAACTTCATGGAATTTTAGCCGGTTACCTGTTTCTGCCAAGCAATATTTTTCTGTGCTTAGCAAGTTTTTGTGGTTACAGGCTTTATGAAATTGAGCCCTAGGCCAAAATTCATGGCTCTGCTTTCTGTAAGCAAGAATTGGGGCTTACGTAAGCAGATGTCAAGCATAGGTTACAGGTTAGCAGGGAATCTATCGATCAAGTGAGGTTTGTGGTAACACCATGTGCATTAATCTCTTTTAAATTGTGGTTCTGAGAAAAAACGGTGGTTTGACAACTGGCGTTTCGATCAGTATGCTCTGCTCGTCTCCTGGATGTTGCAGGGAATGTTTGTGCGCGTGCGTAGTCCACAGTACTAGGCATTCTTCGCTTACACAGCTAGTGCAGAAATTTGGGGCTTGCCCTGTAAGCGAGGAGTGGTGATCGCAAGCGCAGAATGAGGCAGTAAGGAGAGCCATTGAAAGTGGGTCCTGTTGTTTAACATTGTTTAGCTACGGCCATAGCCCGTCAAGTCGCAGACCTAAGATCAGAGTATCTTTGGAAACATTGCGACTTCATCTTACTGGTAAAAAAAGAAGAAGAAAGAAATCCTTATATTGCTTTATCATCAAGTGTGCTAAGACAATAGGGCTGACGGAAGAACCCTTGTCGGGTCTGTTACACAATGGAACAATGGACCCCACAATGTATTTCTTTGTTCAACCAGGACCCTACAGAGGGACTCTTTAGAAAAGAGAATAATAGAACAAGAATAGCAGGATCCCACAAGCCTGATCCCTAAGGCTGTGTGTTGTAACAAGATCTGAGAGCTGTACCAGTTCATCTCCTTGATTTCCTAAGTGTGGGACCCAGCAGTATCCCCTTATCCCCCCTGTGAATAATCTACTCTTGTTGGTTTTCCCCTGGCACCAGACTGAGCTGAAGGAGCCATCGAAGTGTGTCTTCACAGACAGTAAAATAGCAGAGAAGGAAGAGATCTCGGCTGCAGAGAGTCTAGGTACTGGATCGAGGGCGTTCAATGCGTTTTTAACCCCTGAGGTATACAAGGTGAGTTGCATCCACTTCAGAAAGGAGCTCCAGAGTCGCGCCAAACCAAATTATTGAATGAAGTACATGAAAACATGATGTCTGAAACAGTTAAGAGCGACTGGGCGCGCTGGAAGTCAAAAGATCAACTGTTGCAGTTGTTTGGAACATTGCAGCCGTTGCAGTTGTTTGGAACAACTCTGGAGCATCTTGGTTTCAGATGTCAATCTTGTCATAAGCCGAACCCAATGCAAATGTTATGTTAAATAATGTGTGGTTCTAGAAAGAAGGTAGCTTAGGTCTATAGACCTATTGCACAACGCGCAGCGCACATACACGCGCGTTTCCTGTCCGCCATGCTGGGTGTCAAAACGTGCACAAAAGGATGGTACACGTGTTCACACGCACATGTACCATCCTTTTGTGCACGTTTTGACACCCAGCATGGTGGACTTGAGACGCGTGTGTATGTGCGCTGCGCGTTGTGCAAAGGGTCTATATCTTCAAGCATTCTCCTTCTTCTCTTTTCAGCTAATATAGCAAAGAGGATTGTTTTACATGTGGCTCCCCATATTGTTAACTACACATTTCTTTTTACTCAACTTTTTAATGAAAACAATACACGGCAAAACTGATATCTTTTGTTAACCCTGTTGTTAACAAATAGTAAGATGGAATACCCTATAAAAAAAGGTACTCAGCACGTTTTTTTTTTTCAATTAGAATAAAACATTTTCAGCAACCTATGAAGAGTGTCCTGCTATTATTGTTTGGCGCATTTGGTGCGTTTGTTTGTATTCTTATCTCCAGCCGATTTACATTAATGCCATGCTGGGATTGGTGGCTACATCTACGGCTAGTTTTCCAAGTCATCATGCGTTGAAGCATAGGACGTCTTTAGCAACACCCTCAACAACAGTCTCAGCCGTAACTGTAGCCATCAATTTGAATACGGCCTAAGTTGGCCTGTCTGAAACTGACATCTATTCGGATCGGCCTTGAGACGCTCCTAATCTTTTTGGTTTGGCGCGACTTCGGAGTGCATCTGAAATGAGTGTGAAGAAGCCATTATGCACCGGACTTGTGTTTTAAGAGTGCAGGTTCGAGTCCCAGTTGTGACATTTATGTCCTAGAGCAAGGCGCAAACCAAAGGGATTCTTGAATGGCCTCTAGAGGGCCATGGCAGCTCGAGGCTGTAAGGTCCTGGGGAGAAAGATTACAGATATGTTATTGGCCCAACGACCAGGGGTCGATTTCACAAAGATAGTCCTAACTTAGGACTAGTCCGAGGAGTTATTAAAAACTTAAGGCTAGTCCTAAGTTAGGATGAGTAACTCGTCCTAACTCGAGATAAGACTAGTCTTAACTCTTTATGAAGTACACCCCAGGGCACTAGTGTAAAGCGCATTCAAACATTGTAAAATGCAGTATATAAGAACTAGTTATTAATTACTTAACTGTTCAATTTAATTTTGCATTGATAGAGCTACATTGGCGATATCCCACCTTCTGCCACCGTTTTGAAGAGTGGCAGTTCATTACATGCAAGGCTGTCTAGTCTCTTGCCAAGGATGACCAAGCTATGCCGCTCTTTCTTCAAGAAATGCCCATATCCAGCTCTGTCAACAGCTGTGGATGAATTCACAGGTAAAGAAAGCAGAACTAGAATCCTGCATGAGCTTAAAAATATTGTTATCCGTATAATTGATTGTTGGTTTATAAAAATGCAAACATCGCAGCCCAAGAGCCGAGTTACTCTTTAAAATAACCAAGAAGTTCAATAACACAAAAAAACCCTTCAAAATAAACTCATTAAAAGAAAAAAGGGAAGGTGTTTAAAAAGGAAAAAAACAAGTTAAATTTAGGTACATGGAGGACAGCTTCTCTAAAAATCAGCAGAAACCCATTAAAAATCTGGTAAAGATTAAGACAGGACTGTTTTTTTATACCCGTTAGTTCTACACTTGATTGGGCAACATTTGTTTGCAATTCTAAGGTTTGGGGGTTTTGAGGAATTGTATGGTGAGGTATCAACGTATAATCAGTTTGTGGTAACACCATGTGTATATATATCTACTTTGCTGTGTAGTTTTTGTTCTTTGGCAACTTGAGTCTTGCTATTTATTCTACTTTATTACAAGTAGATTTTGGAATTTGACATTGACTAGAGCAGGCTAGTTGAAATGTTGAGACCAATGAAGAGCTCACTCCGCAGCAGTGAAGTTAATAACAAGAAGTTTCCTCGATCCACTAAGCGAAAGTAGTAGTCCCGGCCGATTTCCCACTTCCTGCCCAGGTAGTAGTTAATAAGCAGGACAGTACTTTTCAGAACTAAGTAGTCTCCCGAATTTGAAATCTATTCCACAGAAGTAGAATAAATAGCAAGAGTGGTTTTCAAAGAGCAAATCTACACAGCCAAGTCGATGTATACACATGGTGTTACCGCAAACTGAATATACATTTCTGAGGCTATCGTTTATAATGGGTGGAAGCAAGTGTATCTATATTTTCAGTGACATACCAAATTCAACAGAGACAGGTGACAAACCAAACTAGGAGTAACTTTCATTGAATGGCTTAGGTCTACAATAATGCGGAGCGCCTTTCGCTGTAATACCTCTAGACATTCCAACTGAGAGTTGCTAAGACTGGAGAAGCAAACTGGACAAGTGTATTCAACTGTAGGCCTAACATACTTAAAATCATCATCAAGTCTTTGAACAGGAGTACAAACATTGCTTGAGCTTACTGTTAAAAGATTTGCACATCTGGGTCCAATTTCATAAAGCCTGTAAGCACAGAAACTTGCTAAGCACAGAAGAATATTGCTAAGCAAAAACAGGTTACCAGCCAACACTCCATAAAGATTGCATTGTTGCCACTGGTACCTCGCTCATTTCATGCTAAGTAAGAAATTTACTAAGCAGAATTTTCTGCTTAACACGTTGACTGCCACCTACGAGTATATTTGTAGTAACAGGTGTAATGGATTCTGCCACTACGAGTATACTCATAGATAATGAAAGGTCTTTCTATTGTTAATTGAACACATTGGCATCACTGAGAACGCAACAAATACGCTTCTGGCAGTGGTGAGGACATACATCCTGAGAATTTGTATTACAACATGAAGACACAAAAAAAGTGTAACCTATTTGGTATGCGCGCATGCGCACCACACTTGGCAAATGGGAACGCCCTACGAATCTATGACCGGCAGTCAACATGTTAAAAGCTTTATGAAAATGGGCCCTGGGCCCAATTTCATGGCTCTGCTTACCGCAAGCAAAGAATCGGCACTTACAGAAGCAGGGAATTCCGCGCTTACGTCAAGCATATTTCACAGGTTAGCAGGGAATGTTTGCTTGTGCGTACCCCATGTTACTAGCCATTTTTCGCTTACACAGCTAGCGCAGAAATTCGGCTTGCACATTAAGCGGAGCCATGAAATTAGGCCCTGATCAACTTGGTGTTCCATTTAAAAGTGTCCCAAGTTTTTAATTGAGATTTCCCAAACTGTTTTTACACCCTAAGGTGAAATTGTGTCTGGAGTGAAAGAATTGCAGGGTCTAGACATCACAAAGGTAAGGCTTCTGCATTTTTACAAATCTGACTGGTTTGTTTATTTGTATTTTTTGTTTTGTGTATTATTAGTCGCAGTTAATTATCATATTTAAATGTGTTTTGTATGATTAGAAATAGTGACAACTATCTGAGATTGTGTTGTACAAATTTTACTTTATTACAGGATGCAGATAAGGAGAAACAAAAGTCGCAGGTTCGTCGGATCCAACAGAGGAAGAGGAAGGCCCTAGCTGACCTTTTTAGATATCTCACCACTATCGGTAAAACATGACCCCTAACCTTCTAGAATTTGAATTATTAACCCTCCTACTGTTTGACCATTTAATATCATCCACATGGTTTTGAATGATAGGTAAACTGTGCAAGCCCGCAATGTGGCATTATGTTGTGAATACAGTACACAGTCAACCCTCCTACTGTCTGACCAATCAATAGCATCCACTGTGGTTTTTACGTTGCACTGCCACAACCCTGCAAGGTTTAAAACAGCGGTTTAAAACCAAGTCACTACTCTTTTTATTCCCATTCATGAATGTCCTTTTTGTTAAAAAGTGTATGAATGTAGGACTATATGGTATTTTGTAAATTTTTAGCTCCTATCACGTCCTCGGGCTTCGACATGTTACAGCATTGGCATCTTTGGTAAAGCTGTTGCTGTTTTTGCGCCTTCACTCTTTGAATCAATATATGGTACAATACCAGCAACGTTGACAAGACTGTTGATACTTGCTTAGTTTCTTTGAACATGCATTGCAGACGCAACCACTGAAACAGCAAGTTGATAAAAAAATAGATATATATATACTTTTTTTTATGATTATGTCCAATCATAACAGGTCTCTCATACAGGAAAGGGCTTGCTGTAGTCAAGACATCCAATCAGAATGAAGCTTTGATGGTGCCACCAATTGATCTTGCTGTTGCACTGGACACAAAAGAGGAAGGCATCGAGTAAGAAATCAAATAATAACCACTCCTGTTTAGTTAAGGTCGTGTCACTAATAGTAATTTGAGTTGTTTTATTTGTTTTGTCAATGTTGTTTTCTTTTTTCAATTTTTTTTTTTAAATCGCCCTCAAATTGTCATCAAAAATTAATGGAAAAAGTTACTCAAACTTTATTTGATTGAAATGTGAGGGTACATTTTGTAAAGACAGATTATATTGCATTGTCACGAGGCCTTTCATCTCTCTTTCTGGGATGCCATCTGACGTGGCGTGGGTCGATAATCTGCCATTACATAGCGGCTTTCCAACCGTCTGATTGTGCTTCAGAAGCAAGACTGTATACATGAGTATGAGTCATTAAAATCTGCCAAATGTCAATGAGAAAACATTTTGAGTGTCCTAACCGAGTTTCATTGACAAAGCAAATTATTAATGGCTAGAAAGAATCCTGCAAGGGTAACACACAGATGGTTTTTAATCGCGGCCCAAACATTTTCTGTTTTTGCAGCTTGAACCAATCAGAGATGGTGAGACTGTGGGAAGGATGCCAGAGTCATTTTGTCAAGTCCATCGCTAGGAGGGCAGCTTTGCAGATGGCTCTTACTGTACCTTCAAAGGTACTGTAGGGTGACTGTAGATAAACTTTCAATTCAACAACATCATATTTATTTCCATACTTTTATAAGAAACAACAATCTTTTACATGTAAATAAGGAGTTAACGAAAAATAAATCTTGCATATGCAAATATAGCTAAGGCTAATGTGCAAAACCTTGTAGAAAACGGACAAACAAAGACAATGAACGGCAAGGAACAAACAGACAAGAGAAATGACAATAGGTACACTGATGTGATACAGAAAAAATACATCAATAAGCTAGAGACAATTAATGTCATGAAGAGAGGGCAAAAATTGTTTAGGAAAAATCAATAAATGTGAAAAGATTAAGACTGAAAGCATCATGGTTCTTTAGGGAGCACCTCAGAAGTCGGAATGTTAGGAATGCTGTTCTAATTGGGTCGGCTAGGTATTCCAGTGCGTGCTCATGGATCGTTCCGTTGGACCTCCCCGGAAATTCCATTGGAACGTTCAAAAAACTACTGCACATATTCACTGGTTTAATAGATGTTGATTTTGCATCGGGGATAAAGAATATTAGTTTTGGTTTTTACCCTACACCGATGTGTGTTAGCACTGTATACTCAGTACTTTCCCAAGTTTTGTGAAAAAAATCACAGGCATATTACTCGGGTGGGATTCGAACCCACGACCATTGCAATTCTAGAGCAGTGTTTTACCAACTAGACCACCGAGATTGCCCGGTAGCTAGAGGCAGTTTGAATCCTATATTTTAGCAGCGGGTACCGCAACGATTTAATAGATGTTAATTTTGCATCGGGGATAAAGAATATTAATTTTGGTCTTACCCTACACCGATGTGTGTTAGCACTGTATACTCAGTACTTTCCCGAGTTCAGTGAAAAAAAAATCACAGGCAAATTACTCGGGTGGGATTCGTGGGATTCGTGGGTTCGAATCCCAGCCGAGTAATATGCCTGTGATTTTTTTTTCACAGAACCTGGGAAAGTAGTGAGTATACAGTGCGAACACACATCGGTGTAAGGGTAAAACCAAAATTAATATATTCACTGGTGTTGGATTGCTACCGTACTTCAGCACAATGATGGGGTCGAGCGGAACGCTCTGGCAGTCCAGTGCATTGTGGGCGTGTGCCTGTGGTACTGTACTTCCAGGCACAACTTTTAAGATGCTTCCTTAATACAACCCTATTTGCCACAGTGTTTGTTTGTTTGTTGTTTTGTTTTTTGGCTTGACTATCGACCTGGCATTTTATTTTTGATTGGGTCAAAGCCATTCTCATTTTGTTGAGGGAACTTCCTCTGGAAAACTTTTAAGTCTTGGGGAGATGCGCACCAAGGCCAGGACAACAGTAATACACAACGGAACATAATTATGCATGTTTTTTGTGTGTGTACAGTTACGCCTATGTATGTTGAATTCGATTTATAAATATCTCTCTGATTGTTGAATCTCCCTGGTTGTAAGATGGAAATGGTGTTAGCTCTGAAGTATGAAAAAGGTTAACACCCGCCTTAACAATGTCAAGATATGTGTGTGGCTTGTTCTTAGGAATTGGGTGTTGGTAATATTGAACGTTGCAAAGGATTCACTGAGCATCTTACTCAGTTAGCTGCCGCACAGAGACGACAAATCACCGACATCACCCAAGGAATAGTAGATACAAGGTCAGTATTCGAGTGCCTCCTCGTAACATATACAGAGTGCTTTATAAAGGCTTGGTTGGTCTGTAAGCAGATGTAGGCTAGACAAGTAAGCTTTCGGATAGAAATTACACCATTTTTGTGGGTGGTCATTACTACATGATGAACTGACCTTTAACATTGTACTTCTCATGCTAAACCTTCCCAGTAGGTACAATAACTTTACTCGACCTTATTCCATGCACCAATATTTTGTAAAAAAAAGTTGGTTGCACAATAATTGTTACGTTTTTGATGTGGACCTCAAGTTGGTTTTGCAAGTGAAACAAAGTGATGACGGTAGTTTTCAAGGACAGAGCAATCTTTTAAGTAACAATTTAAATTGATTTGAGGTGCTTGATCTTGAAGGAAAATTTTAACCCAAAATGTTATGGAAAAGTATGTCTGTTTCAAAATTATCAAAACATTGAAAAAGAAGCTGTGTAAATGGGTATTTCCTTCAATCAGATTCTGGCAGAAAGTTACTGGTGAGGTGGTTGAAAATTACCTTGGGATATTGGCAGTGCAAAAAGAAACAATTCTAAAGGGAAGGTTTACCTTTGGTAATTACTCCGAAGAAGCACTTTTAAAAAGATTTTTAAATTTTTTTATGAGGTATCGCCCAACTCACAAGGCCGGACGGCCACTTCAAGGTGAGGGCTAACACTTAACTGGTTTGGGCTGTCAACCCAGATCAACTGTCACCAGAGGCACGTTGCCACCTACTCCTTGGGCTGAAACAGGGTTACCCCCTTCACAGCCCGTAAGGATATAGGCATGGGTATCATCCACTAGGAGCCTGGCTGGTAGAGCAGAATGCACTACCTTCCCAACTGCAGCTGTTGATAATGTATAACATTTTGAGAAATGGAATATGGTTTAAGGGAAAGGAATTCAAAATCATTTCAATCTGAGAAATGTTTCATGCATGAAATGTTTCTCAGATTGTGTATTTCTATTACGGATTATTCTTCCTGCATGGACATAACCGCTCCATATTTTCGGTGATATCTCAAAAACGCTACCACCTTTTGAAATGAATCTTATACAGGTTAGTTTTATTGTATATATCAACATTTGTATTGGATTCAAACTATCGACTGGTTCCAAAAACAAAAGGTATACTTTGCCTTTAATTTAACTGCAATAGTAGAGTAACTATGGTCATTCAAGATCCAAGTAGATTACCATAAAGATCACTGCTTTGAGCTTTCATTACACCAGCAAATCATTCTTACTTTGTCTACTTTTTTGTTTTCGGATTGCAGAAGCTTCCTCTGCCAGTTACAGCAGCTGAAGCTGTCGACTGATTGCCATGACAACAATCCATTGATACCACCTCAGCAGAGTACAGCATCATGGGTTATGACGTTGAAGGGACTCATCGACTACATCAGAGAAACTACGCTCCAATATGGAATGCTCCTGGACGCCTGTCCAGAGAGAGATGGAGGAGCAACGGATGTGTTGTCCCCGTTACCACGGGAAACCCTTGCAACGATAGATAGCATCAGAAAAGGGGATGCATTGTGGGTAGAGACAAGAAACAAACTGCAGGTAACCAGAGCAAGTACTTTGCAAATTATATTAAAAGTGACTGGAAAGGAAAGACAAACAAAACAAGTTTTCGTTATAAGCATCAGGATTTGATGTTGTCTTGTGAATCGCAGAACTTTGGCCTTGAGCCATGGCCAATAATCTGCCATGGTAAGCTGGAATCTCGGAACGCTCAGACTTGCCTCCTATTTAGCCAAATACAATGATAAACAATGAAGGCAGACTGTTCATTCTTGTATGACACAATTATATGACAAAAGGACAAAGATTTCAAAATAACCTCCAGTACAAAGGGACATTGTGAGCCTGGTTTCCAGTACCTTCCGTCCCTCTTGTACAGGTCAAATGAAGTATAGCACTGTAGGTGTATGCCTGTGCACACTACACAATAGAATGTCTGGGTGAATATACACGCCAGCCATCTGACTGACTGCAAACAATTTGAGGGCGTTTCAAAGTTGTTCCGAGTGTTAAAAAAACCATAGGCCAGTTCAGAAAAATTTGTTGATTATATACTTCATCCAATGTCAATTTAATCAGTTAATCAATCGCAACATTTCTCTTTGGAATGTACAGACCCATTTGGTTTTGATGACCTATGACTTCATGTTTCAAATTTCACTCAGAAAGAGTATCCTATAAAATGGCATTTCACTCCATTTCAACGTGAGACTGGAGAGTTTTTCACTCTTTCATGAGGACTGTTTCCATTGTAAAATGAGTGGATCACAAACTGAAATTGACCTTGGAGCCCCTCTTTAAAACTTCTCCTTCCATAAAAAGTATTTTTGAAGTAGGTTTTCATTATTTTATTCAGGAATGTCAGACTGTCCTGGAGACTGTTAGCCAGAGGGTCCTACCAAGAGCCAACCTCATCACTAATCAGGACTTACAACTTATCTTTTGGTGAGTGGATTAAATACATCTTTAACCCTAAACCCTCTCAGATCCTTCAAAACCCTCATCAGGATACGGGTGGCTGGTGTGTAAAGCGCTTACCTCTCACCATCATGGACCTGGTTTGATTTCCGGCTGGGGACATGTGCTACCAAAATTTCTCTGGGTCCTCCAGTTTTTCTCCCTCCAGAAAAATCAATCTCTGGCTGTGCTCCATGGTCATTTATGGGTCGATGTGGCTGGCTGCAAAGGCACTCATTGCATGCCTGGGGCTGGAACCCCAACCCCACACACAAACTTCCAGTGCCCCCCCCCCATGCAAAAGCAATCCCGATAGTGCTCACAAAAAAAGGAAAACAAAAAAAGGGAAAATGCGTGTTTGTATCAACGCTACTGCAGCCAC
The DNA here is from genome assembly GCA_023634235.1 of Pisaster brevispinus. Taxonomy (NCBI): domain Eukaryota; kingdom Metazoa; phylum Echinodermata; class Asteroidea; order Forcipulatida; family Asteriidae; genus Pisaster; species Pisaster brevispinus. Next base: position 19,480,092 of record JAMKCF010000007.1, on the reverse strand, counting down.
AAAATGCTAAGACTATAAGAGGATGGTGGCCCCCTGCATCGTCCCCCTTCAAAAATAAAAGCATGACCCCATCACTGACAAACCCATCCTCCACCCCTCTGCAATAAGCAATAAACCACAAGGGAAACTAACTTGGTAAATTTTAAATGCTTTGTGGTTGCAACAGCCTCCGGATAAATGTGCCAGCGCTCTACAAACTAAACTATCTAGTCCTGTTCAGGGCTGCCAGTCAGAACAAAGGTATTGACAAATTAAGGAAACCGCCAACATAGTTCTAGACAGCTCAGTTGGTAGAGTGCTGGCACTCTAATCCGGAGGTCGTTGGTTCAAATCCCACTCTAGTCAATTCTTCTCTGTTCAACCCCAAATTACTTGTTTAATAATTCCAGTATTTCTAGTCTTACTGATAACTCTCTTTATTGTGTGCCTTGTTTCCTACAGGAATGACATTGAACTCCTTGATGAGTCCGTTGATCAGCTCCAAATAATTTCAGAGATTCTAGCTGATATTGAGCAGCTATTCTGCCTCCCTCAAGGTGGAGGTAAATCCAGCCTTGCAACCTCGTTGATGTCTGCTAGAGAACGACTTCTCAAGATGTTACTAGAGTATGGTCACTGGAGACGATGGATTCTTTGTAGTATTGAGGAGGATGCAGATCAAGATGAGATGGAGATGGGTAAGGATGAGATTGAATTTTATTTATTTAATTTTTGGTTAGTATTAAAAACATGAGTGGGAACAAGCTATCAAAGCAGTCAACAGGGGATACATCTAGATTAAAAAAAAGGGCAGGCAGTAAGAAGTGGGAATAACAAAGTACTAACAAGACTGAGGACAACAGAGAAGAAATCAACAATCCAGGACTGACAAAAGTGTCTTCTCTGTCACCATGAGGTGTGTTGGTCTAACCAGGATAAAAGACAAGAGGGCACAAACACCCCCACATAACAAAGAAGCTAACAGACAACCAACAAAACAAACAACAGATCAACGAACAAACAAACAAACAAACAAAAACCTCAAGCAGGATATTCCAAATTACCAGAATCTACTCACATGTACTCTCCTAAATACCATTTTGACTTGATGCCATGGCTTTGATTACTGTGTAATTAAGTCCTGACAACATCCCAGAATCCTAAAAACTGTAAGCACATTATCTGTGGTAAGCAGCAATTTGACAATTGTCAGTTCTTTTCTTGAATTTTGTACATTAGATTCATCTGAGCTGCTGGCAGACTTTGAGAGCAGAAGTGAGTCCCTTCTAGCTAGTATTCTATTAGTTGTGCAGAGTATGGTGAAGGCGCAAACTATAGAACAAGACAATGTTGATGACGGACAACAAGCAGCTGGTGACAAGGAGGAAGACCAAGGTAATGGCATAGGTCTAGAGTCCCTCACTACTCCCCACTCACAATCAGTGTGTTATCTGCCATTCATAAATACCTGATAGTTCGTCTGTTCAGAACCATAAGGTCACTAAGGGCATTTTCATATCTGTAATGATCAAATGGTCATGAAATGAAAATTGCCTAAAAATTGTGAAAAAATCAACAAATGAATGTTTTATTTGGAAAAAGAATGTTTCTTATTTGCCAAACAAATGCTTTGAAGACCACTCTTGGTCAATAAACTCCATTCACCAGGAGCTCCAAAATATGCAAAAGCAATTTGCAGTAATGAACTTATAGTTCTGAGCAGACGAGTTACAATTATTACTGGGATAGTTTATCCATTCTGATTGATCGAGAGGAGACCGGGTTGCCATGTTTAAATGTGCCATATAAACACACTTAAAAGCGATTAAACATAACTGACCTTATTAAGTCAAAAGAGGGCGCTATCAATTGATTCCGCTGCACTGATCTTCTTGTAGCTACAAGTGTTGTTTTACTCAATAGTTCTAACAAGCTTTTGATGACAAATTAATTAAAAAAAAAAATTTCTTATTTTTTTCAGAAGAGTTTTTTGACCTCCAGGAGGGACATCTTGTCAAGCATCTCAGTTCAGCTCTTAGCAAGGATGTCATGACCCTCGACCTTGGTCACGTGTCAAAGGTCACAGGGTCATTACTTCAAGACCTGAAAGAAACACGAGATCGATGCCAATCAGTCAGAGAAATAAGGGTAGGAAATGAAGATTTGGGCTTTTATTCTTGAATTATTGCCAGAAAGTTACACTTTTTCATTTAATAGACCTTTATGAAGTTGGACTCAGGGACGAGCTTCATAAAGCTGGTGCAGAAAATAATACTTAGATACTGTTTTGATGAGCAAAATATAAGAAGGATACCAGTCACCATAATGTAAATTTTATGGCATTTGGGCCGGTGACTTGTTTCTGCTAAGCAGGAGTTTTCTTTGCTAAGCAAATTGTTGTGCTTTTCAGCTTATTGAAGTTGGGGCACAGGAACAATAAACCGTGCAAGTCTTGTGTATTTTTAGGACCACTTTGGTTCCACGTACATTGCTTCAATGCGTGAGGGAAACAAACTCACGCACTGTAATGGGTCCTGGTCCAAATGTTGGAATACACAGGAGACTTGCACAGTCTATAGACAGGAGACTTGCACAGTCTATAGACAGGAGACTTGCACAGTCTATAGACAGGAGACTTGCACAGTCTATAGACAGGAGACTTGCACAGTCTATAGACAGGAGACTTGAACAGTCTATACACAGGAGACTTGCACAGTCTATACACAGGAGACTTGCACAGTCTATAGACAGGAGACTTGCACAGTCTATAGACAGGAGACTTGCACAGTCTATAGACAGGAGACTTGCACAGTCTATACACAGGAGACTTGCACAGTCTGTACACAGGAGACTTGCACAGTCTATAGACAGGAGACTTGCACAGTCTATACACAGGAGACTTGCACAGTCTATAGACAGGAGACTTGCACAGTCTATACACAGGAGACTTGCACAGTCTATAGACAGGAGACTTGCACAGTCTCTACACAGGAGACTTGCACAGTCTATAGACAGGAGACTTGCACAGTCTATAGACAGGAGACTTGCACAGTCTATAGACAGGAGACTTGCACAGTCTATACACAGGAGACTTGCACAGTCTATAGACAGGAGACTTGCACAGTCTCTACACAGGAGACTTGCACAGTCTATAGACAGGAGACTTGCACAGTCTATAGACAGGAGACTTGCACAGTCTATAGATAGGAGACTTGCACAGTCTATAGACAGGAGACTTGCACAGTCTATAGACAGGAGACTTGCACAGTCTATAGACAGGAGACTTGCACAGTCTATAGACAGGAGACTTGCACAGTCTATAGACAGGAGACTTGCACAGTCTATAGACAGGAGACTTGCACAGTCTATAGACAGGAGACTTGCACAGTCTATACAAAGGAGACTTGCACAGTCTATACACAGGAGACTTGCACAGTCTATACACAGGAGACTTGCACAGTCTGTACACAGGAGACTTGCACAGTCTATACACAGGAGACTTGCACAGTCTATACACAGGAGACTTGCACAGTCTATAGACAGGAGACTTGAACAGTCTATACACAGGAGACTTGCACAGTCTATAGACAGGAGACTTGTACAGTCTATAGACAGGAGACTTGCACAGTCTATAGACAGGAGACTTGAACAGTCTATACACAGGAGACTTGCACAGTCTATAGACAGGAGACTTGCACAGTCTATAGACAGGAGACTTGAACAGTCTATACACAGGAGACTTGCACAGTCTATAGACAGGAGACTTGCACAGTCTATAGACAGGAGACTTGAACAGTCTATACACAGGAGACTTGCACAGTCTATAGACAGGAGACTTGCACAGTCTATAGACAGGAGACTTGCACAGTCTATAGACAGGAGACTTGCACAGTCTATAGACAGGAGACTTGTACAGTCTATAGACAGGAGACTTGCACAGTCTATAGACAGGAGACTTGCACAGTCTATAGACAGGAGACTTGCACAGTCTATAGACAGGAGACTTGCACAGTCTATAGACAGGAGACTTGTACAGTCTATAGACAGGAGACTTGCACAGTCTATAGACAGGAGACTTGCACAGTCTATACACAGGAGACTTGCACAGTCTATAGACAGGAGACTTGCACAGTCTATAGACAGGAGACTTGCACAGTCTATACACAGGAGACTTGCACAGTCTATAGACAGGAGACTTGCACAGTCTATAGACAGGAGACTTGCACAGTCTATAGACAGGAGACTTGCACAGTCTATAGACAGGAGACTTGCACAGTCTATAGACAGGAGACTTGCACAGTCTATACACAGGAGACTTGCACAGTCTATACACAGGAGACTTGTACAGTCTGTACACAGGAGACTTGCACAGTCTACACACAGGAGACTTGCACAGTCTATAGACAGGAGACTTGCACAGTCTATACACAGGAGACTTGCACAGTCTATAGACAGGAGACTTGCACAGTCTATAGACAGGAGACTTGCACAGTCTATAGACAGGAGACTTGCACAGTCTATACACAGGAGACTTGCACAGTCTATAGACAGGAGACTTGCACAGTCTATAGACAGGAGACTTGCACAGTCTATAGACAGGAGACTTGCACAGTCTATAGACAGGAGACTTGCACAGTCTATAGACAGGAGACTTGCACAGTCTATACACAGGAGACTTGCACAGTCTATACACAGGAGACTTGTACAGTCTGTACACAGGAGACTTGCACAGTCTATACACAGGAGACTTGCACAGTCTATAGACAGGAGACTTGCACAGTCTATACACAGGAGACTTGCACAGTCTATACACAGGAGACTTGCACAGTCTATAGACAGGAGACTTGCACAGTCTATAGACAGGAGACTTGCACAGTCTATACACAGGAGACTTGCACAGTCTATAGACAGGAGACTTGCACAGTCTATAGACAGGAGACTTGCACAGTCTATAGACAGGAGACTTGCACAGTCTATAGACAGGAGACTTGCACAGTCTATAGACAGGAGACTTGCACAGTCTATAGACAGGAGACTTGCACAGTCTATACACAGGAGACTTGCACAGTCTATAGACAGGAGACTTGGACAGTCTATACACAGGAGACTTGCACAGTCTATAGACAGGAGACTTGCACAGTCTATAGACAGGAGACTTGCACAGTCTATAGACAGGAGACTTGCACAGTCTATAGACAGGAGACTTGCACAGTCTATAGACAGGAGACTTGCACAGTCTATACACGGGAGACTTGCACAGTCTGTACACAGGAGACTTGCACAGTCTATAGACAGGAGACTTGCACAGTCTATAGACAGGAGACTTGCACAGTCTATAGACAGGAGACTTGCACAGTCTATAGACAGGAGACTTGCACAGTCTATAGACAGGAGACTTGCACAGTCTGTACACAGGAGACTTGCACAGTCTATACACAGGAGACTTGCACAGTCTATAGACAGGAGACTTGCACAGTCTATAGCGAGACTTGCACAGTCTATAGACAGGAGACTTGCACAGTCTATAGACAGGAGACTTGCACAGTCTATACACAGGAGACTTGCACAGTCTATACACAGGAGACTTGCACAGTCTATACACAGGAGACTTGCACAGTCTATAGACAGGAGACTTGCACAGTCTGTACACAGGAGACTTGCACAGTCTATAGACAGGAGACTTGCACAGTCTGTACACAGGAGACTTGCACAGTCTATAGACAGGAGACTTGCACAGTCTATAGACAGGAGACTTGCACAGTCTATAGACAGGAGACTTGCACAGTCTATAGACAGGAGACTTGAACAGTCTATACACAGGAGACTTGCACAGTCTGTACACAGGAGACTTGCACAGTCTATACACAGGAGACTTGCACAGTCTATAGACAGGAGACTTGCACAGTCTATAGACAGGAGACTTGAACAGTCTATACACAGGAGACTTGCACAGTCTATAGACAGGAGACTTGCACAGTCTATACACAGGAGACTTGAACAGTCTATACACAGGAGACTTGCACAGTCTATAGACAGGAGACTTGCACAGTCTATACACAGGAGACTTGCACAGTCTATAGACAGGAGACTTGCACAGTCTATAGACAGGAGACTTGAACAGTCTATACACAGGAGACTTGCACAGTCTGTACACAGGAGACTTGCACAGTCTATACACAGGAGACCTGCACAGTCTATAGACAGGAGACTTGCACAGTCTATAGACAGGAGACTTGCACAGTCTATAGACAGGAGACTTGCACAGTCTGTACACAGGAGACTTGAACAGTCTATACACAGGAGACTTGCACAGTCTGTACACAGGAGACTTGCACAGTCTATAGACAGGAGACTTGCACAGTCTATAGACAGGAGACTTGCACAGTCTATAGAGAGGAGACTTGCACAGTCTAAAGACAGGAGACTTGAACAGTCTATACACAGGAGACTTGCACAGTCTATACACAGGAGACTTGAACAGTCTATACACAGGAGACTTGCACAGTCTATACACAGGAGACTTGCACAGTCTATAGACAGGAGACTTGAACAGTCTATAGACAGGAGACTTGAACAGTCTATACACAGGAGACTTGCACAGTCTATACACAGGAGACTTGCACAGTCTATAGACAGGAGACTTGCACAGTCTATACACAGGAGACTTGCACAGTCTATACACAGGAGACTTGCACAGTCTATAGACAGGAGACTTGCACAGTCTATACACAGGAGACTTGCACAGTCTATAGACAGGAGACTTGAACAGTCTATAGACAGGAGACTTGCACAGTCTATAGACAGGAGACTTGCACAGTCTATAGACAGGAGACTTGCACAGTCTATACACAGGAGACTTGCACAGTCTATAGACAGGAGACTTGCACAGTCTATAGACAGGAGACTTGCACAGTCTATAGAGAGGAGACTTGCACAGTCTAAAGACAGGAGACTTGAACAGTCTATACACAGGAGACTTGCACAGTCTATACACAGGAGACTTGAACAGTCTATACACAGGAGACTTGCACAGTCTATACACAGGAGACTTGCACAGTCTATAGACAGGAGACTTGCACAGTCTATAGACAGGAGACTTGCACAGTCTATAGACAGGAGACTTGCACAGTCTATACACAGGAGACTTGCACAGTCTATAGACAGGAGACTTGAACAGTCTATAGACAGGAGACTTGCACAGTCTATAGACAGGAGACTTGCACAGTCTATAGACAGGAGCCTTGCACAGTCTATAGAGAGGAGACTTGCACAGTCTAAAGACAGGAGACTTGAACAGTCTATACACAGGAGACTTGCACAGTCTATACACAGGAGACTTGAACAGTCTATACACAGGAGACTTGCACAGTCTATACACAGGAGACTTGAACAGTCTATAGACAGGAGACTTGCACAGTCTATAGACAGGAGACTTGCACAGTCTATAGACAGGAGACTTGCACAGTCTATAGACAGGAGACTTGAACAGTCTATACACAGGAGACTTGCACAGTCTATAGACAGGAGACTTGCACAGTCTATACACAGGAGACTTGAACAGTCTGTACACAGGAGACTTGCACAGTCTATACACAGGAGACTTGCACAGTCTATACACAGGAGACTTGCACAGTCTATACACAGGAGACTTGCACAGTCTATACACAGGAGACTTGCACAGTCTATACACAGGAGACTTGCACAGTCTATAGACAGGAGACTTGCACAGTCTATAGACAGGAGACTTGCACAGTCTATAGACAGGAGACTTGCACAGTCTATACACAGGAGACTTGCACAGTCTATACACAGGAGACTTGAACAGTCTATAGACAGGAGACTTGCACAGTCTATAGACAGGAGACTTGCACAGTCTATACACAGGAGACTTGAACAGTCTATAGACAGGAGACTTGCACAGTCTATAGACAGGAGACTTGCACAGTCTATACACAGGAGACTTGCACAGTCTATACACAGAAGACTTGCACAGTCTATAGACAGGAGACTTGCACAGTCTATACACAGGAGACTTGCACAGTCTATAGACAGGAGACTTGCACAGTCTATACACAGGAGACTTGCACAGTCTATACACAGGAGACTTGCACAGTCTATACACAGGAGACTTGCACAGTCTATAGACAGGAGACTTGTACAGTCTATACACAGGAGACTTGCACAGTCTATACACAGGAGACTTGCACAGTCTATACACAGGAGACTTGTACCGTCTGTACACAGGAGACTTGCACAGTCTATACACAGGAGACTTGCACAGTCTATACACAGGAGACTTGCACAGTCTTTAGACAGGAGACTTGCACAGTCTATACACAGGAGACTTGCACAGTCTATACACAGGAGACTTGCACAGTCTATAGACAGGAGACTTGCACAGTCTATACACAGGAGACTTGCACAGTCTATACACAGGAGACTTGCACAGTCTATACACAGGAGACTTGCACAGTCTATAGACAGGAGACTTGTACAGTCTATACACAGGAGACTTGCACAGTCTATACACAGGAGACTTGCACAGTCTATACACAGGAGACTTGTACAGTCTGTACACAGGAGACTTGCACAGTCTATACACAGGAGACTTGCACAGTCTATAGACAGGAGACTTGTACAGTCTGTACACAGGAGACTTGTACAGTCTATACACAGGAGACTTGCACAGTCTATACACAGGAGACTTGTACAGTCTGTACACAGGAGACTTGTACAGTCTATACACAGGAGACTTGTACAGTCTGTACACAGGAGACTTGCACAGTCTATACACAGGAGACTTGCACAGTCTATAGACAGGAGACTTGTACAGTCTATACACAGGAGACTTGCACAGTCTATACACAGGAGACTTGCACAGTCTATACACAGGAGACTTGAACAGTCTCTACACAGGAGACTTGTACAGTCTGTACACAGGAGACTTGTACAGTCTATACACAGGAGACTTGCACAGTCTATACACAGGAGACTTGCACAGTCTATACACAGGAGACTTGCACAGTCTATACACAGGAGACTTGTACAGTCTGTACACAGGAGACTTGCACAGTCTATACACAGGAGACTTGCACAGTCTATAGACAGGAGACTTGCACAGTCTATAGACAGGAGACTTGTACAGTCTATACACAGGAGACTTGCACAGTCTATACACAGGAGACTTGAACAGTCTCTACACAGGAGACTTGTACAGTCTGTACACAGGAGACTTGCACAGTCTATACACAGGAGACTTGCACAGTCTATACACAGGAGACTTGCACAGTCTATACACAGGAGACTTGAACAGTCTCTACACAGGAGACTTGCACAGTCTGTACACAGGAGACTTGCACAGTCTATACACAGGAGACTTGAACAGTCTATACACAGGAGACTTGCACAGTCTATAGACAGGAGACTTGCACAGTCTATAGACAGGAGACTTGCACAGTCTATAGACAGGAGACTTGCACAGTCTATAGACAGGAGACTTGCACAGTCTATACACGGGAGACTTGCACAGTCTGTACACAGGAGACTTGCACAGTCTATAGACAGGAGACTTGCACAGTCTATAGACAGGAGACTTGCACAGTCTATAGACAGGAGACTTGCACAGTCTATAGACAGGAGACTTGCACAGTCTATAGACAGGAGACTTGCACAGTCTGTACACAGGAGACTTGCACAGTCTATACACAGGAGACTTGCACAGTCTATAGACAGGAGACTTGCACAGTCTATAGCGAGACTTGCACAGTCTATAGACAGGAGACTTGCACAGTCTATAGACAGGAGACTTGCACAGTCTATACACAGGAGACTTGCACAGTCTATACACAGGAGACTTGCACAGTCTATACACAGGAGACTTGCACAGTCTATAGACAGGAGACTTGCACAGTCTGTACACAGGAGACTTGCACAGTCTATAGACAGGAGACTTGCACAGTCTGTACACAGGAGACTTGCACAGTCTATAGACAGGAGACTTGCACAGTCTATAGACAGGAGACTTGCACAGTCTATAGACAGGAGACTTGCACAGTCTATAGACAGGAGACTTGAACAGTCTATACACAGGAGACTTGCACAGTCTGTACACAGGAGACTTGCACAGTCTATACACAGGAGACTTGCACAGTCTATAGACAGGAGACTTGCACAGTCTATAGACAGGAGACTTGAACAGTCTATACACAGGAGACTTGCACAGTCTATAGACAGGAGACTTGCACAGTCTATACACAGGAGACTTGAACAGTCTATACACAGGAGACTTGCACAGTCTATAGACAGGAGACTTGCACAGTCTATACACAGGAGACTTGCACAGTCTATAGACAGGAGACTTGCACAGTCTATAGACAGGAGACTTGAACAGTCTATACACAGGAGACTTGCACAGTCTGTACACAGGAGACTTGCACAGTCTATACACAGGAGACCTGCACAGTCTATAGACAGGAGACTTGCACAGTCTATAGACAGGAGACTTGCACAGTCTATAGACAGGAGACTTGCACAGTCTGTACACAGGAGACTTGAACAGTCTATACACAGGAGACTTGCACAGTCTGTACACAGGAGACTTGCACAGTCTATAGACAGGAGACTTGCACAGTCTATAGACAGGAGACTTGCACAGTCTATAGAGAGGAGACTTGCACAGTCTAAAGACAGGAGACTTGAACAGTCTATACACAGGAGACTTGCACAGTCTATACACAGGAGACTTGAACAGTCTATACACAGGAGACTTGCACAGTCTATACACAGGAGACTTGCACAGTCTATAGACAGGAGACTTGAACAGTCTATAGACAGGAGACTTGAACAGTCTATACACAGGAGACTTGCACAGTCTATACACAGGAGACTTGCACAGTCTATAGACAGGAGACTTGCACAGTCTATACACAGGAGACTTGCACAGTCTATACACAGGAGACTTGCACAGTCTATAGACAGGAGACTTGCACAGTCTATACACAGGAGACTTGCACAGTCTATAGACAGGAGACTTGAACAGTCTATAGACAGGAGACTTGCACAGTCTATAGACAGGAGACTTGCACAGTCTATAGACAGGAGACTTGCACAGTCTATACACAGGAGACTTGCACAGTCTATAGACAGGAGACTTGCACAGTCTATAGACAGGAGACTTGCACAGTCTATAGAGAGGAGACTTGCACAGTCTAAAGACAGGAGACTTGAACAGTCTATACACAGGAGACTTGCACAGTCTATACACAGGAGACTTGAACAGTCTATACACAGGAGACTTGCACAGTCTATACACAGGAGACTTGCACAGTCTATAGACAGGAGACTTGCACAGTCTATAGACAGGAGACTTGCACAGTCTATAGACAGGAGACTTGCACAGTCTATACACAGGAGACTTGCACAGTCTATAGACAGGAGACTTGAACAGTCTATAGACAGGAGACTTGCACAGTCTATAGACAGGAGACTTGCACAGTCTATAGACAGGAGCCTTGCACAGTCTATAGAGAGGAGACTTGCACAGTCTAAAGACAGGAGACTTGAACAGTCTATACACAGGAGACTTGCACAGTCTATACACAGGAGACTTGAACAGTCTATACACAGGAGACTTGCACAGTCTATACACAGGAGACTTGAACAGTCTATAGACAGGAGACTTGCACAGTCTATAGACAGGAGACTTGCACAGTCTATAGACAGGAGACTTGCACAGTCTATAGACAGGAGACTTGAACAGTCTATACACAGGAGACTTGCACAGTCTATAGACAGGAGACTTGCACAGTCTATACACAGGAGACTTGAACAGTCTGTACACAGGAGACTTGCACAGTCTATACACAGGAGACTTGCACAGTCTATACACAGGAGACTTGCACAGTCTATACACAGGAGACTTGCACAGTCTATACACAGGAGACTTGCACAGTCTATACACAGGAGACTTGCACAGTCTATAGACAGGAGACTTGCACAGTCTATAGACAGGAGACTTGCACAGTCTATAGACAGGAGACTTGCACAGTCTATACACAGGAGACTTGCACAGTCTATACACAGGAGACTTGAACAGTCTATAGACAGGAGACTTGCACAGTCTATAGACAGGAGACTTGCACAGTCTATACACAGGAGACTTGAACAGTCTATAGACAGGAGACTTGCACAGTCTATAGACAGGAGACTTGCACAGTCTATACACAGGAGACTTGCACAGTCTATACACAGAAGACTTGCACAGTCTATAGACAGGAGACTTGCACAGTCTATACACAGGAGACTTGCACAGTCTATAGACAGGAGACTTGCACAGTCTATACACAGGAGACTTGCACAGTCTATACACAGGAGACTTGCACAGTCTATACACAGGAGACTTGCACAGTCTATAGACAGGAGACTTGTACAGTCTATACACAGGAGACTTGCACAGTCTATACACAGGAGACTTGCACAGTCTATACACAGGAGACTTGTACCGTCTGTACACAGGAGACTTGCACAGTCTATACACAGGAGACTTGCACAGTCTATACACAGGAGACTTGCACAGTCTTTAGACAGGAGACTTGCACAGTCTATACACAGGAGACTTGCACAGTCTATACACAGGAGACTTGCACAGTCTATAGACAGGAGACTTGCACAGTCTATACACAGGAGACTTGCACAGTCTATACACAGGAGACTTGCACAGTCTATACACAGGAGACTTGCACAGTCTATAGACAGGAGACTTGTACAGTCTATACACAGGAGACTTGCACAGTCTATACACAGGAGACTTGCACAGTCTATACACAGGAGACTTGTACAGTCTGTACACAGGAGACTTGCACAGTCTATACACAGGAGACTTGCACAGTCTATAGACAGGAGACTTGTACAGTCTGTACACAGGAGACTTGTACAGTCTATACACAGGAGACTTGCACAGTCTATACACAGGAGACTTGTACAGTCTGTACACAGGAGACTTGTACAGTCTATACACAGGAGACTTGTACAGTCTGTACACAGGAGACTTGCACAGTCTATACACAGGAGACTTGCACAGTCTATAGACAGGAGACTTGTACAGTCTATACACAGGAGACTTGCACAGTCTATACACAGGAGACTTGCACAGTCTATACACAGGAGACTTGAACAGTCTCTACACAGGAGACTTGTACAGTCTGTACACAGGAGACTTGTACAGTCTATACACAGGAGACTTGCACAGTCTATACACAGGAGACTTGCACAGTCTATACACAGGAGACTTGCACAGTCTATACACAGGAGACTTGTACAGTCTGTACACAGGAGACTTGCACAGTCTATACACAGGAGACTTGCACAGTCTATAGACAGGAGACTTGCACAGTCTATAGACAGGAGACTTGTACAGTCTATACACAGGAGACTTGCACAGTCTATACACAGGAGACTTGAACAGTCTCTACACAGGAGACTTGTACAGTCTGTACACAGGAGACTTGCACAGTCTATACACAGGAGACTTGCACAGTCTATACACAGGAGACTTGCACAGTCTATACACAGGAGACTTGAACAGTCTCTACACAGGAGACTTGCACAGTCTGTACACAGGAGACTTGCACAGTCTATACACAGGAGACTTGAACAGTCTCTACACAGGAGACTTGTACAGTCTGTACACAGGAGACTTGCACAGTCTATACACAGGAGACTTGCACAGTCTATACACAGGAGACTTGCACAGTCTGTACACAGGAGACTTGCACAGTCTATACACAGGAGACTTGAACAGTCTCTACACAGGAGACTTGTACAGTCTGTACACAGGAGACTTGCACAGTCTATACACAGGAGACTTGCACAGTCTATACACAGGAGACTTGCACAGTCTATACACAGGAGACTTGCACAGTCTATACACAGGAGACTTGCACAGTCTGTACACAGGAGACTTGCACAGTCTATACACAGGAGACTTGCACAGTCTATACACAGGAGACTTGCACAGTCTATACACAGGAGACTTGCACAGTCTATACACAGGAGACTTGCACAGTCTGTACACAGGAGACTTGCACAGTCTATACACAGAAGACTTGCACAGTCTATAGACAGGAGACTTGCACAGTCTATACACAGGAGACTTGCACAGTCTATACACAGGAGACTTGCACAGTCTATACACAGGAGACTTGCACAGTCTATAGATAGGAGACTTGCACAGTCTATACACAGGAGACTTGCACAGTCTATACACAGGAGACTTGCACAGTCTATACACAGGAGACTTGCACAGTCTATACACAGGAGACTTGCACAGTCTATACACAGGAGACTTGCACAGTCTATACACAGGAGACTTGCACAGTCTATACACAGGAGACTTGCACAGTCTATACACAGGAGACCTGCACAGTCTATACACAGGAGACCTGCACAGTCTATAGACAGGAGACTTGCACAGTCTATAGACAGGAGACTTGCACAGTCAATAGACAGGAGACTTGCACAGTCTATAGACAGGAGACTTGCACAGTCTATACACAGGAGACTTGCACAGTCTATACACAGGAGACTTGCACAGTCTATACACAGGAGACTTGCACAGTCTATACACAGGAGACTTGCACAGTCTATAGACAGGAGACTTGCACTGTCTTTACACAGGAGACTTGCACAGTCTATACACAGGAGACTTGCACAGTCTATACACAGGAGACTTGCACAGTCTATACACAGGAGACCTGCACAGTCTATACACAGGAGACCTGCACAGTCTATAGACAGGAGACTTGCACAGTCTATAGACAGGAGACTTGCACAGTCTATACACAGGAGACTTGTACAGTCTATACACAGGAGACTTGCACAGTCTATAGACAGGAGACTCGCACAGTCTATAGACAGGAGACTTGCACAGTCTATACACAGGAGACTTGCACAGTCTATACACAGGAGACTTGCACAGTCTATACACAGGAGACTTGCACAGTCTATAGACAGGAGACTTGCACAGTCTATACACAGGAGACTTGCACAGTCTATAGACAGGAGACTTGCACAGTCTAAAGACAGGAGACTTGAACAGTCTATACACAGGAGACTTGCACAGTCTATACACAGGAGACTTGCACAGTCTATAGACAGGAGACTTGCACAGTCTATACACAGGAGACTTGCACAGTCTATAGACAGGAGACTTGCACAGTCTAAAGACAGGAGACTTGAACAGTCTATACACAGGAGACTTGCACAGTCTATACATAGGAGACTTGCACATTCTATACACAGGAGACTTGCACAGTCTTTACACAGGAGACTTGCACAGTCTATACACAGGAGACTTGCACAGTCTATACAAGAAGTACATTGTAATCCCTTTGTATGATGTTCTTGTTTTATTTCCAGGAATTCAACAACTGCATTGTGCTTGTTCTAAGACTGGTACCTGTACTTCATCAGTACTTGGGCCTGGTATCATTCACTCTGAACCAATCTGTTGCATGTCATCGCACGACATGTAAATTGCTGTCTGTACTTCTTGGGATTTTCACTGAACTTGCTGCAAAGGTAATGGAAAAAGTTTTGTCGGTATTTAAACTTTTTAAACACATCATACACAATAATTGTTTAGGGGTCCTGCAAAACATGGGTGATTCTCTTTAATACGTGTTTTCTTTTGTTTTCTTCTTTTTTTCTTTTTGGAGAGATGGGGTGTTACAGCCAGAAAAATGGAAATGTGGGAACTCGTTAACTTACCTACGCATGTAGCATGATTATGTCTACCTGAATGTTAGCCACCATGATTGGATTGTTAACGTGGGCTGGCAGAGTGGCATGGCCAAGCGACCCTAGTGCACCAGACTCAAGCTCTGCTGGCAAAGCGTGGGTTCCAATCCCCATCATATAGCCACCATCATCTCCAGAATGTTTGTCCATCTTTTATGATACCAGCGTGTGTTTCAAGTTTGTTTTCATTTATGCAAATTCCCAGGGTTTTTGTTTACCAGCGGAGTTCTCCGATGAGTTGGGTGGAGAGGGTGCAACGGACTTCCAAGACATCGAAGAAGGAGGTATTGGGGAAGGCGAGGGAATGAAGGATGTGAGCGATCAGATTGATAACGAGGACCAGGTAAGGAGGAAGATTCTCTCGTTGGTTGACTGCTTTGGAAGAGTTCATCCATTCTAATCTTTCTGCTTCCAAGAAACTTAAATCTCTTTGGTGCAGACTTTGTTTAACCTCTTTATTTCAGTTTGATACAAACATTACTGTGCCTCTGCACTGTCATTTGTTTGGAATTTCCAAAGCATTTTGGGGGTTTGGAGAATATCGGTGTCACAATGAAACCCTGACCAAATAAAGCAAATCTTCAAACATTAGTCTTATTAGACTTACTCTTTCTATTCACCACAGATCCAAGATACAAAGAAACAAGGGGAGAAGGAAGAGGAGGAAGATTTCTCTAATCAGCCAGATTTGAAGGATGAGGAACATGGTATTGAGATGTCAGATGACTTCCAAGGGAAACTACACGATGGAGAACCTCAGGGTAAGAGTGGATTCTGACCTCTAAGACATCTTCTAAGATTTTGTTCTTGGATTCATGTGCAACTTCATTTGGGCGCAAAGTGGGATCAGGAACAGGATAAGCTGGGCTTAGTTTGATGATGCGTGTAGGCCGGAGCTGAAACTGAAACTAAAACTGAAAGTGAAACCCACTAGGAAGGGGTAGGGAGTGTTTACTCACGAATAGCAGGACACAATGCACATGAATGTTTGCAAAGTATCCCCAAAATAAAAAAACATGGACAAATACGAACACTGGACAAGGACTTCAAATTGATTCTTTTGATTTTGATTGGAATACTTGTTCTGTAGATGGGGAAGAGTCTGATGAAGACAATGATGAAGAGCACGAGATGGAGAAGCAGATGGGTGATGTGGACCAGCCTGGAGCAGACATGCTAGATGAAAGGATGTGGGGAGATGAGGAAGATGAAGAGGAGGGGAAAGATGGGGAGGAGGAGAAGAAGAAGAAAGAGGAGTTTGGTGAAGGCAAAGGAGAAGAGTCAAGGACGGATATGGTTGCTAAAGATGACAATCAAGGTATTGTGGAGGAGATTGTTATCTGATTCAGTCATTTTGATATCTTCCTTGTTTAATAAAAAGTTGGTGAGAACTATGACAGAATGATACGCTGCCACCATTGGTAAATTGGAGGCAAGTCCCAGATTCCAGCATACAGTGGCCGATTATCGCCAAGGCTGACGGCCAAGGTCTGGGCCTATTCATGTAATGACATTCCATAGTTTCTCAAAAGAGAACAAAAATCCTGGTGCATTTTGAGAGAGCGGAAGTTGTCTTTACTTTGTTTAGTCAGGGTTTGATTGTGACAATGATAATCTCAACAACAAGAAATTACTTTGGAACGTATGAAAAGTACCAACAAATAATACCATGCAGAGGCACAGTATAGGTTTTTATATACAGTAGGGTAAGGGAAGACACCAAAAACATTTTACTCGGCATCCCGCGTCGCGCCGCGGCGCTCCCGCAAAGCGCCGCGGTGGACTTTGCCACCCGGCTTTTGTGCGGCGCACTGCTGGCCCGAGACCTCATTATCGAAGTCCCTTGTACTTGAAGTCATGAATATGTAACAACAAAAACCAGTAGAGCATGCCGCGGCTCTCACGCGGCCGGCCGGGAACATCCCGCAAAGGCTGCGGTCACACTGTGGATATAGAGATCGGAGTGATAAAAGGTGTTCCAGATAAACAATCTTTGTCAGAGGTTAAAGACCTTACGATCGCCCTAGGGATGAGATTTATTCAACTTTGAAAACGGACTTTATTTGCAGTTCCGACTTTTTAAATCTTTGACTTTACCAAGTTGACTTTCGAAGTTCCGACATTTAATTTTCCGACATTTAAAATAACAATAAAATCATATAAGTTTTGAAGACTTTGGATTTAAATACAACAGTTCTTGCTCCGTAGTTTGTGTTGTGTCGTGTTTTCTTTTCCATTGTAGGCCACGCCGTCTCTACTCCGCACGTGGCACGGCCATGTGGTGGCCGTCAGCAGGTAGATCGAATTTCTTTCCGAGCCCCTGCACACACACTGCTACGGTACAATACAGTACTGTACAGCAAGTCCAAAGTCCGCACACTGATCGGCCTTTGATAAACTACCATACTCGTAACAAAACTTGGCTAGACTCCAACTCGGCATGTGTTCACGAGCCGTGTGAAAAAATAGCTGCACAGTTTGGTGCAGGCCTGCGGATCCTGTACTATACACAGCCTTGAACTAAGGCTATTTAAGCACCTGATTGATTGGACGAGATCAGTTTTGGTATATTGTACGATGTGCATTAAATCAAATAATACGCAAGAAAAAGCCAAGAATGGCTAAAACATAAACATTAAATATAGTAATGAAAAATGCCCATGGACGACGAACTATAAATTCGCTTTAGTAGAAGAAAGAAACTATGTTAAACTAAAGCTATTGGATAAAATTAGCCAGCACCTGCAAACAATTGATCTGAATTACACTTTGGCCAACAGTTTTCTCTTATGATTGGAAACATATGTATTCCAACGAACCTGTACTCCAACCAGTTCGTATATGTGAATCAACTTACGTTTAGATACTTGTCATCGTAAAGTTTTGACATAGTTTTACAGATATTTCCAAGGAAGGGGCTATAGTTTTTGTGCCAATAATTCTCTAACTACTTCAATTAAAAACAATATTTACAAATAACCATGGAAGTATAACTCGGGGAACTTGACAACAGGAATATAATATTATAACCGAGACGGAATTTTCCACAAATAAAATTGTTGTGAATTGATCAGAATTGATATTACTTACATGTCAATTGTTCGATAAGCATGTTAGAATATTACATAAAATGGTTTTTTTTATCGGTCCTGTCTGTCGGAGAGAAAAAAGTTAACCTGCCAAAATGACTGACAAATAATTTTAATACTGTTGAAATGTATAACATACTCTCTCCTTTGTGCGCCGCCTTTCACAACTTGATCCCGTCCTGAAGAAATGGTGCCAACTTCAAGCACCCGAGAAAAAGTGTTTTTTATATCGTTGTTGGTTTTAGAAAGAGTTTGTTTGCAACCTGCAAAAGGCTAACGAACAACAAGTGGATATTTGGTGTTTGAAGCTTATTTTGATGCAGCAATTAAAATAAGGGAGAACTGATTCATACGTGGTTTTCAGACTCAATCACGCAATTCTACTTAATCGTAAATCACAAGTGGTGTCATTCATTTTTTGTTGTTGGGGATCCTCACTCGAGATTTAAAAGCAAAAAAATACATAGTAGCTTTCTTTGCTTGAAGTTTATGTGACCCATAACATTAGTACACACATGTATGCTGGACTTATATTTTAATATTAATAACTACAATACGGTTTAAATTGCAAAAACAATTATTAAAATCAATGTTCGCTGACAAAGTCTTAAAGCTATCATAAAAAGAATCTCCTTAAAAACACTAAATGGACAAGCCGCCATCTTATTAAAACGCGTTGATAAACATCGGAGCTTTACGTCGGCTTGCTTATTTCATTCATTTAAGGAAACCTTGGGCAATGTTTTCATCATTTATAAAACAACAAGATATTCAAAGTGGGAATGAAAACAATGGACGTAACATTTCCAAAATACCTCCAACTTCTAAATTTGCGAGGGGTTGTCACAGCTCACTACAACTTACAAGCAGGCTTAAATATATTGTTACAGTGAAACCGATCTGAAAGACACCATGCAAAAATAGTATCCTGGATTACTTTTAAGAAGGTGTGTTAAAAGCACGGGCAGTTTGGGTCAGTTGTACGTCTGAGATGAATCAACGGAACTTAAAATACAAGTTTTGTAACTGAAATTACACGAAGTATGATTACTTTAATGCCGAGATACCGATAGCACTTGCGCAAGACTCGGTTAATTTTTTGGAGCAGTTATCACGTACGCTAAACTTAAAAGTGGAGGAATGAACTATTTAATAGGTTAGGTTTATCTAATCAAAAAAGGGGAAAATGAACGGTGTTGTTCAACAAAATAGTTCCATACATTGTAACATTTTGTTTCTGTTCCTGTCTATGTTATACAATGCCGTATCATTTGTTTGGCCGGCCGGCATTATCATAGCGGACCGGGATCACAGCAAATCACAAAGGAGATACGTAACATACGTTGAGGTAATTGTGGTGCGTGTGGTTTTGTATGGTCGGCCGATCCGCAGCGCGCCGCGATCTCTACAAATGCGTTCAAATGTAAACATCCCCTTTGATCCTCATGAATATGCAATTACGCCCATTGGAGGTTCGGCCGCACTTGGCCGCGATTCGGCGGGCCGCGGCCGCGACTCTGCGGTATTGCACGGCCCGCCGCGGCGCGCCGAGTAAAATGTTTTTGGTGTCTTCCCTAAGTTGTTAAGGTAACAAATAGTACAGTGTACATGGTGCATACAGAGATAGTTTAGTCAAAGAGTTTACGCACATTCATGCTTATTCTTATTCTACAAATCAAACATTTGAGTTTTAGGGGCACATCTTGTAAAAAGTAGGAAGTTTCTAAAATCTAAACTTTAAGATTGATTTTCCTGACCATTATGGATAATTTCTTAACCTAGGAGCTGCAGATGACAAAGGAGAAGATGAGAAAGAAGGCAAAGAAGGCGAGGAAGAATCAGGAGAGAACAATGAAGACCAGAAACCCAACAACCTAGAACCAAAAGATGAGGTAAGCAAATCTCAAATCAGTCAAACTGGACATTGTTCATGATGGAGTGATTTGAAGTAAGCAAATCTCGAATCAGTCAAACTGGACATTGTTCATGATGGAGTGATTTGAGGTAAGCAAATCTCGAATCAGTCAAACTGGACATTGTTCATGATGGAGTGATTTGAAGTAAGCAAATCTCAAATCAGTCAAACTGGACATTGTTCATGATGGAGTGATTTGAAGTAAGCAAATCTCGAATCAGTCAAACTGGACATTGTTCATGATGGAGTGATTTGAGGTAAGCAAATCTCAAATCAGTCAAATTGGACATTGTTCATGATGAAGTGATTTGAGGTAAGCAAATCTCAAATAAGTCAAACTGGACATTGTTCATGATGAAGTGATTTGAATTAAGCAAATCTCAAATCAGTCAAATTGGACATTGTTCATGATGAAGTGATTTGAGGTAAGCAAATCTCAAATCAATCAAACTGGACATTGTTCATGATGGAGTGATTTGAAGTAAGCAAATCTCAAATCAGTCAAACTGGACATTGTTCATGATGAAGTAATTTGAGGTTGGCAAATCTCAAATCAGTCAAACTGGGCATTGTTCATGATGGAGTGATTTGAGGTAAGCAAATCTTAAATCAGTCAAACTGGACATTGTTCATGATGGAGTGATTTGAGGTAAGCAAATCTCAAATCAGTCAAACTGGGCATTGTTCATGATGTAGTGATTTGAGGTAAGCAAATCTCAAATCAGTCAAATTAGACATTGTTCATGATGGAGTGATTTGAGATAAGCAAATCTGAAATCAGTAAAATTGGACATTGTTCACGATAAAGTCATTTGAGGTAAGCAAATCTTAAATCAGTCAAATTAGACATTGTTCATGATGGAGTGATTTGAGGTAAGCAAATCTGAAATCAGTCAAATTGGACATTGTTCACGATGAAGTCATTTAAGGTAAGCAAATCTTAAATCAGTCAAATTAGACATTGTTCATGATGGAGTGATTTGAGGTAAGCAAATCTGAAATCAGTCAAATTGGACATTGTTCACGATAAAGTCATTTCAGGTAAGCAAATCTTAAATCAGTCAAACTTGGCATTGTTCATGATGGAGTGATTTCAGAAAAGCAAATCTCAAATCAGTCAAACTGGGCATTGTTCATGATGGAGTGATTTGAGGTAAGCAAATCTCAAATCAGTCAAACTGGGCATTGTTCAAGATGGAGTGATTTGAGGTAGTCAAATCTCAAATCAGTCAAACTGGACATTGTTCATGATGGAGTGACCTGAGGTAAGCAAATCTCAAATCAGTCAAATTGGACATTGTTCATGATGGAGTGATTTAGGTAAGCAAATCTCAAATCAGTCAAACTGGGCATTGTTCATGATGATGTGATTTGAGGTAAGGCAATCTCAAATCAGTCAAACTGGGCATTGTTCATGATGGAGTGATTTGAGAAAAGCAAATCCCAAATCAGTCAAACTGGACATTGTAAATGATGGAGTGATTTGAGGTAAGCAAATCTCAACTCAGTCAAACATGACATTGTTCATGATGGAGTGATTTGAGGTAAGCAAATCTCAAATCAGTCAAACTGGGCATTGTTCATGATGGAGTGATTTGAGGTAAGCAAATCTCAAATCAGTCAAACTGGGCATTGTTCATGATGAAGTCATTTGAGGTAAGGCAATCTCAAATCAGTCAAACTGGGCATTGTTCATGATGGAGTGATTTGAGAAAAGCAAATCTCAAATCAGTCAAACTGGACATTGTTCATGATGGAGTGATTCGAGGTAAGCAAATTTCAAATCAGTCAAACTGGACATTGTTCACGATGAAGTAATTTGAGGTAAGCAAATCTCAACTCAGTCAAACTGGACATTGTTCATGATGGAGTGATTTGAGGTAAGCAAATTTCAAATCAGTCAAACTGGACATTGTTCATGATGGAGTGATTTGAGGTAAGCAAATCATAAATCAGTCAAACTGGACATTGTTCATGATGGAGTGATTTGAGGTAAGCAAATCTCAAATCAGTCAAACTGGACATTGTTCATGATGGAGTGATTTGAGGTAAGCAAATCTCAAATCAGTCAAACTGGACATTGTTCATGATGGAGTGATGTGAGGTAAGCAAATCTCAAATCATTCAAACTGGACATTGTTCATGATGGATTGATTTGAGGTAAGCAAATCTCAAATCAGTCAAACTGGACATTGTTCATGATGGAGTGATTTGAGGTAAGCAAATCTCAAATCAGTCAAACTGGACATTGTTCATGATGGAGTGATTTGAGGTAAGCAAATCTCAAATCAGTCAAACTGGACATTGTTCATGATGGAGTGATTTGAGGTAAGCAAATCTCAAATCGGTCAAACTGGACATTGTTCATGATGGAGTGATGTGAGGTAAGCAAATCTCAAATCAGTCAAACTGGACCATTTTCACAATGGAGTGGTTTGAAAGAGAAAGATGCTGTTGTAGATAGATAGATTAGCTCTTATAGACAATTTATTGATTGAGTTATTTTCATGAACCCCTTATACCTAAAGAGCCATTTCAATAGATGATGTGCCTTCTGACAATGTGAAATTTCTGCCTGGCAGTGTGGGCACACATCGTATTTTGATGTCTAGGGTCAGATCGCCTTTGAATAACCTTTGGTGTCACTCCATTAACAAATTTATGCAAACAAAGAATGGCGCGCATACCCCCAGGCACATTTACATAGAGGGTGGTTTAGTTATAAACAAAGAGCACTTAACTGATAGTGCATACACATATTTTCCTGTAAGATTTAAAATGAAAACTTATCTATTCAAAGTTTAAGTCCAGCAACAAATTACAGATCTAAGACATCTCCTGGTTTGGTTTTTTTTTGTCTCACAAAGTTTGACGCAGTATAACTTGGCCGCTACATATGAACATTTCTCTTAGCAAGAAATTCCTTAGAAGCATTCTGAACTATTGTCAAATTGTTTACTCACTAGGGTGACTTTAACGATGATGAAGTGGACCCTCGTAAAGCCAACGAGCCCCCTGAAGCTCCAGTACCTGATGATCTTGA
Source organism: Pisaster brevispinus (assembly GCA_023634235.1). Lineage (NCBI taxonomy): Eukaryota > Metazoa > Echinodermata > Asteroidea > Forcipulatida > Asteriidae > Pisaster > Pisaster brevispinus. The sequence continues at coordinate 19,456,271 of JAMKCF010000007.1, read as the reverse complement.
CATCCCAGATGATCTCAACTTGGATGGAGGGAAAATGGATGAAGAGAATCAAGATGGGGAAATGGAAAACCAAGGTTAGTAGAAGTTACCCTTCTGGATTGAAACAAACAAATTCTAATACTTGTGAAAATAAACTTTAAATTCTACTTCACATTTTTACAACACTTATGCCATAAAAGTTCACAAATGAAAGAAAATCCTTCTTTCTTATCTTCTTTTTAAGATGAAACAAATCCATTTGACATTGAGACAAAGCTACCAGATGAAAAAGAACACCAAGATGAAATGGGAGAGCAGAATGACCATGAGGATGATGCTGGAAACCAGGGGGAAGGGGACCAGGATGAGGCCAGGAAGGAGGAGGAAGAAGTGGGTGGAGACGGTGCAGAGGAAGAGAAGAGTGCAGAGGAGGATGCAGGTGGAATGGAACAGGAGGATGGAGATGGGAATGATGAGGAAGATGATGGGGAAGAGCAAGGAGGAGGAGTTGGGGTTGAGCCTCAGGTAGTTGCACAGTATTTATCAGACTTTTAGAGTATCTTTAGTTTGATGTGTCAGCCAGATGGAGGCTGAGATTGTTTGGGTTCCAGATAAAGAGCAAGATCAACATTAAGACCTGGAGGTCCAGGACAGAGACTGAGACAGATCCAAGACATGGTCAGGCACCTTTTAGTCTGAGGCTGAAAACAAGACCCAAAGGTTCTGGAATAAGACTAATACCAAGACCCAAAGAATCAAGACTAAGACAATGTCCTGTTTTAGTCTGGGACTTTGGCTTTGGTTTTGGCTTAAACACCATCATTTTGTTTTAGAATATGTACTTGTGGTATGGGGCTTAGACCGGCAGGCAGAAACTAAGCCAGAGCCAAAGCCAGGGTTTCAAAAAGCACCTGTGACAAACCTTAAGGTCTGAGACTGAGAACTAAAGGTTGAGGATTGAAGTGGAGCCCAAGTCCAAGATGCAAAGGGAATACCTAGCATAAAACCAATAGGCCTGACAAGACTACGTGTAAGCCTAAGACCTAAAGATCCAAGACTGATGCCAAAATCCAGGAGAGTCTTTCTAAGTCCATTGGAAGTCAAAACATTGTGATTCAGTAATCTCAAAACTCTGAACCTCAAGATCAAGACTTAGAGGCTTGCATTGGTTAAAGCATATATTAACACACCAGAGAAATGGAATGATACATTACAGAAATCAATGTTATGTTGTGTTTAATACAGGATGAAGATGGTGACGAGCCTATACCTGAGGATTCCAATGCCGACTATAAACCTGACCTAGCACATCACCCCCAGGCAATGCCAGAACCTGCTGAGAATTATGGCAAGTCACAGGAGAAGACAGAAACTATGCAAGAGCAAGCCATCCAGGAGGATGCAGGCAAATCTGAGGAGGAGAAAAACAAGGAGGTACGAGACTCCTAGAGAATTCTTTGTTTATGGGTACTGGATTTATGTTCCTGCAGAAACTTAATTCAGACAGGCAGGCAGCTTGGGGAACGGAGGTCTGCGGTGTCCTGCAGGACTGTCCCTCCGTATGCCTCCATCTCTGTACTTTGCCATCCTCCGGGAGGGCTCTCCTGGCACCCAGGCGTGATCGACCCAGGGGCCCTCTGCCCCGACAGACCTTCGCTCAGTGTGTCCGCTCAGTTCTCCTTGTGTTAGGGACAGGGCTGGCTCCGCTGGCTCCGCTGGGCCCCACCGGGGTGTTCCTCCGTGTACCTCAAACTCCGTAGTTTGCCGTTCTCACGATATTTTTTCTACTTTGATCTGATTTCTGATTATTTATTTATTAATTGTTTTGTCAGAAAAGTCAGCAATTTTTTTTTAAATAGCATGAAAAGTCTATCAAAACCTACAGTATAATGTAAATGTTTAGGTCAGCCCTTGTACTCAATTATGTTTTCCTACAAGTGCCAAATATCATGCCTGTGACAAAAGGGTAGCGCCCTCATAGGAGGGTGGAACAATGCTTCCCACAAGGTTTGCTAGGGAGAGACTTTCTTTAGGAAGTAGAACAATAGAGCAATGATGGAATTATACAGCATTTGGAAAGTTGTTTCGTTTAATTATTTGTAAAAGTTCACTTTAAAACAAAGGCTATAGTCTACATTCACACAACAGTTTTTTAACATAAGTAAACAAAAGTCCCAATAACAGTTCATTTTTCTTAACTGACACAATACATTCAATGATATTTTAACAGAAAGAAAACGTAGGGAGTGCAGAATCATCTCTTCAAGAAGGCCACGAGGGCGCCGTTCCATCCAAGACCCTCCCTCGTGAGAACAAGTCAGAGCAACGGCAAAATTACAAGAGGCAGCCAGGGCAGTCTGATGCTGAACGCAGCTTGGGCTCGGCTGATGAGAGGGTACAGAAGCGCCTGAGGACAACAGAAACGCTGGATGACCAACAAGAGAAGAAGGCAGAGCAGGTGAGAAATATAACCCTAGTATCAATTCATTCAATGTAGTTTGTGTCTGCAAACAATCAAACCTCTACACATTATTCTATTCTTTGTATCTATTTGTGGTTGTGGAGAGAGTCTGTAAATCACTTAAATGTAACACCCAGGAGGTTCAGGGGGCTTGATCCTCTAGACCAAGACGATGTTTCACTATAAAACTACTTACTGTGCAATCTTTACCTTTTGTTTTGTGCTGAGAAACGCTTTTGAGTTTTGAACATGAAAGTCATTGATACTCGTACACCCACAAAGAAGTAAGCTTCACTTTCTAAAGATAAACTGGAACTTTTATGAAAGTTCTTGTTTGACTAAAGCAAACGTTGTACTTGAGCTGCGCAGGGTGTAGACAGTGAGATATGGTTGCTAAGAGGCATTACTAGTCAGCCCACTGAATTTCTTGTATTTATTTGCTGCTAGAGTCCAAATGAGGAGCAAGTTGAGAAGGATGAGACCTCAGACCTCTATGAGCACATCAAGGATGCGACGTCTCGCTACGACACCCAGATGATGGATGCTGCCTCACAAGATCAGCTGATGGAGGAGCAACCAATGCCCAATCAGGAGGAAGAAGATGCAGTTGCCATGGAAACAGATGAGGAGGTTGTGCCTTTAGAGGAGGATGGAAAGGAGAAGGATGTAAGTGTCTATTTTTATAGAAGACAAAGTGATAACTAGAAAAGTGCATGAAAGTGTTTCTCTTTTGGCCTTAGAAATGGTGTGATGGAATTTTCTGCTGAGGTAAGCAAGAATTCTGTGCTGAAAATGAAGGGTAAAAGTATTGGAGGAAAGGCTAGGAGACTCTGCAAGTCTCGTGCATATTCAACCTTTTTGGGACCACTTTGGTCCCACGTCAATGCTTGAATGCTTGAAGGAAACAAACTCATGCACTTTAACGAGTCCCAATGTTTGAATATGTGCAATACTTGCACAGTCTATTGGGAAAGGAAACGCATAGAAGAGTTAGGACATGTATCCATTTCACTAAGTGCTACAATTGCACTTGACGTGAAATAGCTAAAGGGATCAGCCTAAATTGCTGAGCAACAAAAGAATTCGTTTTGGTAGTTTTTACATTCTGTCTTAAGATGAGTCTTGGTGCTTTGTCAACTTGATCCCAGCAAAGGTAAATAGGATCATTTTCGACCGTGACGATTTCAAACTAGGATTCAAACTCATTCCTTCTCATTTTTTGCTGAGAATCTGAAGTTTTTGGGCACTTTGAATTTGGCATCAAGTTCTAACGGAGTTTGGGATGGGACCGCTTGTCTATTTGTTACTGTTTGTGTTTCTTTGCTTGTCCCATTGTAACTTTTAGATTTCTTTTCTGTTTGTTTGTTTGTTTGTTTGTTTGTTTGTTTTCTTGGTGGTTTTATTCTTTTAATTTTAGTTATGGCTTTAATGTGAATTAATTCGGTTGTTTTTGTTTGTATTGATTGTGTTTCTACGATGTTTCCTGAAGATTTGTTGGGCTTTGTTATATTTTTTGCTTATTTTATTTGATATTTTACATGATTTCTAATCAGTTTTAAAGTTGATTTTGTGAAGCACCTAAGATTCTGTCTTTCCATAAATGTCAGCGCTGTATACTTTCTTTATTATGATTCAAGGAATCTGGACAAATTGAGAGCCTACCAGGGAGTAAGATCAAGGCTGGAGAGAGAAGAGCCAAGGAAGATGAGTCAGATGAACCAAACCCAGATGTAACACAGGGAGAAGAGGCAGTAGATGGAACAGCTAGTGGAGGTAAGATTCACACATATTGAGTAGAGCTCTAGTGTGTTTTAACAGCAGTGGACTTCCATGTTTGTGTACAAACCTATGTCAAAGTGCAAGTTTTTGTACAACTCTTTGCATATCAGTGCTGTCTTCATTATCAATGCGATTGTATAATCAACTTGGCAAAAACTTCAACACAAGTGGAATGTAATAAAATCCAAGTAGTCTAGTTCGACGGACTCAAGATCTGGTGTTGTCGATAGCAGAGTGGGTTCGAATCCCGATCATGGCACATGTGTTCTTCAGCAGGAGCTTAACCCTAAATGCTTCGTCCTTTGGTTGGGGCTTAAAGCCGTAGGTCCTTTGTGTTGTGTAAGGCTTGTAAAAGAACCAAGAAACACTCATTATGAAAGAGAAGTGGCTTGCCCTGTCTTTCTGGTACGGTCTGGCAGCAAATAGTGCCCTGCTAACCTAGTGGATGCTTTAATGCTTCACATAAAAATTCCTTCTTAACAAATTCCTCCCCTGCTTGTTTCTCTTTGTTAGGACGCCTTGAGTATCTGATTGGTAGATACTGGCGCTATATAAGACCCTGGCATTCTTCTCAAAGTTCTATTGTTATTATTAAGTGTATGTGATTAGAATTTGACTAGACATCAAGCAAGATCCAGCCCAATAGAGGTCTCTCTTCTAGGGTAAAAACTTCCTTGCCCTAAAAAGGACAAAGTATCAGGACTTTGTGAAGTAGTTTGGAAATAAAATATCACTTTGATATTTTATAACAGATGTGAGTGACACCAGTAAGATGCAGGGCTCAACTATTCACACAACCTTTGACCTGCTATCCCATGATGCAACACCACAGTCAGTTATGAACATGGAGGAGCTGGAAGCATTACGCCAGGAGATGGAACAGCAACTGAGCATGCTCAGTCAGAAACAGGGAACGGCTGAGGAGGTAAATTGAGTATAGCCATTGATGTCAGGCACGTGAAATTTCCATGTTTACACGAGTATTTGCCATTTTTAATTTCCCATTTCACTGTAAAAAGAAAAACTTTTTTTGGGGGGGGGGGAGTGGCTCCTCTTATTTCCCAATCGTGCTTTGAATTCTAGACTGTGCTTTTTGTGTCCAAATGGTACACATTTCTTGCACACAGAAACGGAATCAGGCATGGGGCTGCACATCCTGAAGATCGTGCTGTGGTTTTTACATTTGAGTTAAGGAATAGACCTGAGAAACGATGGAAAATCTGGCTGTGTCCAAACATAGGGCTATAAACTAGTCCAAAAAAGCAGCTACGACTACAGCTACGGCTGTTGCTAGAGGTGTTGGTAAGGGCTGCTTATGCTTCAATGCCATGATGGGCTGATTGAGCCGTAGCCGTTATCATAGCCGCTAACTTAGATCAGGGCCGGACGTCTGCACACGCAACGTTGCATGCGACATAAGACAACTTGCCTGAAAAGTGACTTGTCTCAATGAATGATTTCTCTTTGCAATCAGCATACAGATGGACGAGTTGTCTTGAGTTTGTCCATGGAAGATCCAGTTATCTATAAGCAATTAATCCTCGATGCTTTCCAGGTCCTTCAGAGTGAAAAATCCACAGGTACCTTTGGTAGGATTCAAATCCAGGACCTTCTGCTTCCAACAGCAGAATCTACCCCCGCTAGTTGACTCAGCTTGCCTGTGAGCAATTTCAAACTGGGTGGCATGAGTGGCTAGTGCATAAAGCACTTGCTTCTCACCAATATGACCCTGGTTTGATTCCTGTGTAGAGCTGTGCCATGGTTTGTTCTACGCCACAAGGGGTTTTCTCCGGGCCCTCTGGTTTTCTTCCCTCAGGAAAAATCAAACACTTTCAATCTCTGACTCATATATGGGTCAATGTGGCTGGCTGCCAAAGGCACCCTTGCATGCCTGGGGCTTGAACACCTTGTAGTGGCATCCTTCACAATTCAGCTTTTCAGCTGCAGGTAAGTATGATTAGCTTTCAAAAGCAGATATCTGACCCCACTAGATGACTGAGTTGCCTGTGAGCAGATATTTTCTGCTTACAGCGCAGTGCTTAGCAGAATGTCTATTTCATGCTAACTTGCCTGTGGTTCTTGTAAGTAGATGAATGCAATTGGGCTGTGGGGCTACATGCCTGATTGCATATTGCAAGTCACTCTATTGATTAACCATTATTTGTTTATTTGACCTGAAGGAGAGAGAAGCACAGGAGACATGGCATCGGTACGAGTCCTTGACATCAGGTCTAGCCAGGGATCTCTGTGAACAGCTCAGACTGGTCTTAGAACCTACAAGAGCCTCCAAACTAAGGTAGGTTCTAGTTGCTAGTTTGCATATAACATTCAACGTTTTCATTCCAAATTAGATAGTTGACGTCACTTGCCCATGTTTGCTGGGTTCCCTGTACCCACAATGCCAATGACTAGCTTTTGTCCTTCCAGACTCCATTTCATGACATTGAGATGAATGCAAGAAAAACAGATGCCCAATGGAAGTCATCGGTAAATTAAGCGTTGTTAGTACCAGTTTTGGCCATTGATGAAACCTCAGTGTTGTTCATGTATGAAAAAAAACATGCCTTGCACCTCATCAGGCAAGCTTTTTGTTCTATCTGTCAAAACAGCTGGTTTAGTTTCATGGCGGTGCTTACCAAAAGCGACAAATCTATGCTTACTGTTTCAGAGAATCCCATGCTTACATAAATTTTACCGAGAAAATAGAATTAGCTGTTTGCAAATTGCTTACCAACCTAAATGACTTGTAGTGTTAATGCAAAAATTAGTAAGTGGACTGACGTTTTGACCCTAGCAGAGACTTTCTCGAAGGCTAACATCTTTGAGAAAGACTCTGCTAGGGTCAAAACGTCAGGCCAGTAACTAATTTTTGCTTATATTTTCAGTTTAGAAAGGAATTTGTGCCTAAGTGTATAATTGTACTTGTCATTAATAGTGAAACCAGTTTTTGATTCACTTTACAGTAACCTTGTTAGCAGAGAATGATGACTGTAAGCGCAAATTCTGCAGTAAGCAGTTTTTGTAATTGTACCTCGCTCTTCAAAGGAGAGGATCACAGCTTTTATTCTCACTCTAGAAAATTGTGAGGTTTTTTCCACAGAGCCTTGAAGCATTCACAATTCTTGATAACTGATTGATTGTTTTCTTATTTTTCTTCTTCCTTACCAAGGGGTGACTTCCGAACGGGTAAACGCATCAATATGCGTAAAGTGATCCCATACATTGCAAGTGGATTCCGCAAAGATAAGATTTGGTTGCGACGAACCAAACCAAGTAAGAGACAGTACCAGATCTTACTAGCTGTGGATGACTCCTCTAGTATGGCGGACAACCGTTCAAGACAGGTAAGAGAAAATCTCCATTACCCTAGGTGGCATTAAGTTTACATTATGGGAAAGCTCCATTAAAGAAAGAGGCTAGAATAAAACATCCTTTTCATCTGACAACTAACACCTGTTATTTCATTGTAATTCCTTTTCCAAACAGTGGACTTAATGAAATCATGCACAAACCAGTAGGGGGCTGACTGCCCCAGGCAGATTAACTGCTCATCCGTTAAGAATGACCCAAGTAATTCAATGTAAACACACTCACTGGTGAAAAGGATGTACAGTCGACTCTCGTTAATACGAGGTCTGCCGGACTGGCCCGTTTTCCTCGTATTATCCGAACCTCATCTTAAACGCAGCGCACTTTTTACACGTCCATGTACATGTACTGTATACACACGTCGTAATAGTGCATGCACTACACACGTGTCTAGGCTAGAACGGAGCGGTTGGCTTCCTAGTACAGTTCTTACGAGCATCCTGTACACAAAAATATCAATAATAAATGCAATTTTGTTGTCTATGATCATAGAAATTTAATATTTTGTATAACTCAAAATGAAAAATCATAGCAAAGTCATGTCAAACTTGCCGTTCATGTGACCATGATGTGACAGATTCGATACTGCGTAGCGCCTATGCTAAACGTTGTTTTCGCTGGTAGCCGCTAGGCGTGTAGACGAAGTAGTATTTCAAGCATAAGTTACCAGCGTAATGTTTCTGATTTTCGGATCGGACGGAATCGTGTAACCGGTCCAATCCGATAAATAGTTTGGCAACAAGCATGTAATTTCAGAAACTTGGCTGACTGAACGGTAAGCTTTTACGCAACAATATTTTTCCGATCTCGCTATGAAAGTATGAAAAACAATACATTTTGTCATCACGGGGCCACAAAAATACCTCTTATTATCCGTGTTCTCGTTATGACCGTGCTTTGTATCTTCCGTTTTTTAAGACATAGAAACACGCATGGGACAGTTCGGGACCGGTGAAATACCTCGTATTAACCGGCGTCTCGTATCTTCCAAGCTCGTATTAACGAGAGTCGACTGTATAGTTTCCAAGTTTGTGTGGTGAAACAAGGCTTTACTATTTACTATGCATTTGTTGTATTGAATTCTTGCTCACAAAATGTCTTGATTTCTTCACACAGCTTGCTTTTGAGTCCTTAGCAGTGATCAGCAATGCATTAACCTGGTTAGAGGCAGGAGAGCTTGCAGTTTGCAGGTAGGGAAATTGCTTTTTGACTCACTCAGGTTTTTCCCTGGGCTCAGGATTTGTTGCTTAATAATTTCTCAAATTGTCTTTGAAATATTAAACTTGCTTGCTACCAAACCTCCAGCTTTTCATTTGTGGTGATGTAGAGAGTCTTTAGAAATGTAACACCCAGGAGGTTCAGGGGGCTTGATCCTCTAGACCAAGGGGAGACCCAGACCCACTACCCTAGTTCTTTATTTGTGGTGATGTAGAGAGTCTTTAGAAATGTAACACCCAGGAGGTCTATAGGGCTTGATCCTCTAGACCAAGGGGAGACCCAGACCCACTACCCTTGTTCTTTATTTGTGGTGATGTAGAGAGTCTTTAGAAATGTAACACCCAGGAGGTCTATAGGGCTTGATCCTCTAGACCAAGGGGAGACCCAGACCCACTACCCTAGTTCTTTATTTGTGGTGATGTAGAGAGTCTTTAGAAATGTAACACCCAGGAGGTTCAGGGGGCTTGATCCTCTAGACCAAGGGGAGACCCAGACCCACTGTCATATCAACATATCAACACCACCTAATGTCACCAGTTTCATGTTTTATGGAAACATTTATTAATGTTTCTAAAAGCCCTTAATTTATCCAAACCTCTGTGTCTGTAATGTTGATACAACGAGTACTCAGACCATTCTAAATGAATGCCAAGGATGCTCAGAAGACTAAAGAAAGACAATTTTCAGCTCCCAGAGTGTACAAGCTTTAAGGCCAGTTTCATACAGAGCTGTCAAGTACACAAATTAATGGGCTGCAGACAAATTCACTTTACAATGATAGATTTCAAATTAACGAGCTCGTACACAAGATGTTTAAATACTTCCACTTTGCAGTTTTTCTGTTGTAGTTAGTTTTTACCTCAGAGTCATTCCACCCAGTTTAACATGCTGTCAAGATTTTCATGTTATTTGTGCTGTGTGGTCACGTCATGCAGCTAAACAAAGCAGTCATAGCCTTGACCCTTACAGACTAGGCATCTTGGCTGGCATGTGAACCCATCCTCCAATATCCTCTTCTCTTATGTCACTCCACATAACATTGTGTCAGTGCTAAAACGTCTTATTTCATTGGAAAATGGTTCGTGCAAAAAACATTGTATCTCGGCGCATACTTGTTTTGTGTGTGCATCTGGGCTATTTTATAACTGAGATACGACATTTTGTAAACAAACTCACGCGTAACGGGTAAAAGTGTTACTTTAGGAGCTACAACGTTTTTGCACTGATACGACGATAATAACTTGGATAAGATGCTTGACCCAGTGGTAAGCACTTGTTATTTGGGTCTACTGACCTCAGTCCTTCTGAATCCTTCACTTTGGCAATTGGATATAGAAGGATTCAGGACTGTATGGATTTAATGATTGACTGAATGTGACTTTTGATTTGTAGTTTTGGTGAGTCTGTCCAGCTTCTCCATCCATTCCATGAGCAGTTTACTGATCAATCAGGAGCCAAGATACTCCGACAATTTACTTTCTCTCAGACTAAGACCAAAATTGGACAGGTAAGCCCAGTATCCACTTTGGAGGGGAACTGTGAACCATGCAGGCAGATTACTTTCTGTAATGGGATGAATAATGCCTGCAGTAGCAGATGGGTTTTGAAGAGGAAGGCAAATGTCAAATTCAATTTTGTGATGTACTCATTTTCCAATAGATAGAGTCCTCATGCGAGTGACCTCGTTGGATATGGGACGCAGAAGTGCTATATTTCTCCATATTCCATTCCCGCTTATGTAATAACTAATAATGTCGCAATACAAATCACTATGGCCACACTGACAACTCATCTGTAATTGAATCTTAGTGCATTGTGAAATCGAACCAAGGCGCTGCATCTACATCAATCAAATTGTTAGTAGTTGTTCTAAGAACCTAGTCTTCATTATTGAAGTCATGTTAATACAGAACGACTCATTGTAATCATTCACATTACATATCATAATCTGATTATTGTTTTGTTGTTGTAATCTATTATTGTCTAAAAAGCCTGAAACTTGACAAACCATCCTCCATGTTGTTTACCCCTCCATTCAATATTCTTGATAGCAGTACCTAGTAACCATTATTTGGCTGCTGGGTTGAAGGCAGCTCATTGTTTCCAGGCCACTGTTTTTTTTACCATACTTGACATTCCTGCCCTTTCAAGACTCAAGTTCCAGGCTTTACAATGTTAACATCTTCTTGGGTGTTGTTGTCCTCTCCCATCTTAGTTGTTAAACTATGCCACAGCCAGCATGCTGTCTGCCCGTTCCCGTCTGCAAACTGCAGGTAGTTCAATGGAGACATCTCAACTGCTCTTAGTCGTCTCAGATGGGAGAGGTTTGTTCCTGGAAGGCATGGAGAAAGTAAAAGCTGCCGTCAGGGAAGCCCGAGATGCCAACGTCTTCCTTGTGTTTGTGGCATTAGATAATCCTGAAAATAAGGTTAGCAGAGTCCAATGTCAGAAAGCTGTTGTGAACAAAATGTTGCTTAATGAATTTGGCAAAATGATGGAACATAGCGTCTTTTTGTACAGGGCTGATGGTGGCGTGACACATACGCGTTTGTGCGTCTGCTTAGTGCACCTCTGTATGGCATTTGCTAACCAACAGTGTCTGTATGCATGCGTGAATGTAGTTAACATATTTAATGGGAAGGGCTAATTCCACAGAAGGTGTGATAGAGAAGTTTAGTAAAGCTATTCTTTAGAAGATTGAAACTGATTGTAGAAGTTGTTTTGTGTCTGACAGGATTCCATACTTGACATCAAGGTTCCTATCTTTGGTGGAGCAGGGGAGCTTCCTCAGATCAGCACCTACATGGAACACTTCCCATTCCCCTTCTACATCATCCTTAAAGATATCAACTCCATGCCAGAGACACTCAGTGATGCCTTGAGACAGTGGTTTGAGCTGGTCACAGCTGGGGACATTCAGTAGTCACATGGCTATAGGCAGTGTTTAAGAGTTTAACTATCTTTAGGTCTGATTCCCTGACTACAAAGGTTGTAGATGTAGGCAGTACTGTTGGTGTTTGGAGCGTAATTCCAAGTAATGAAGGAGTCTGTGTGTTCAATCTCTATGCATGCGCTTGGTGCAATGACTTTCTAATGTACTCATCGAGGTAACCAGACTAATTTGTGTCTGATTGCAGCCTGGGCAACCTCACTTCCAAAATAGCGTCTATTTTGGTGAATGAAGTGAAAAGGCTGTTTCTAGTTCTTTATTCCTGCTCTCAGGAATCAAAAGGTGCTTTTAAATATGTGACTATCGGTAATTTGTATTAATTAGGAATTTCTCATAATTTGAAGAAGTTTGTTGTTGCAACTAACAGGTTTTAAGTAAACATTTGATGTACAAATCAGAGTTCAGAAATAAACTCAGAGTGACGTAAGGACAAAACACCTTTGTGGAGAATCAAAAAAATGTTGGTTGATTTTTATGTACAAAAGTATTTGTATGCATCCTATAGCTTTAATAACAATTATATGAAGTAAATCTAAGAAAAGTTTTAATCATGGTTTGGGAAAATGGTAATATTGTTTGCAAATGTTTCATCATCATGGATATTGTTTTGTATAACAACAATACTGTTGACATTTAAACAGTTATAAGAACGATGACTTTGGTCAATTTTCCAAAAATTTAAAAGGATCTGTCAAATCTATTAATTCATCGTTTAGTAAAAGAAAAAGTTTACACTCGCATACAATTTTGGCTGGTGTTGGATTGTTTCAGTGGAGCCAATTGCTCTGATTGAACAATTGCAGTGTGAACACATGTTGTCGCCACTGTTTGGAAGTTGGGACTTTGTAAGCAGTAAATGTTCTAACATGAATGTTATTGTTAAAGACCTACTTGAATGAAAACGGCAACATGTGATCTTTGCTAAAATTCATTTAAAATGTTTTCAATCGATAGGGATATTGAGTTCACATGAGATTAAACAGATTTTAATTGTGTTAAAAACAATCGGTTTGAATAGCCTTCTAATCAGAAAGATTCACGAAAAGCCCTGTTACATCATCACTCATGTTACATCATATATGGGAGCTCCGTTTTGTATAGCTGCTTTGTTGCAGCATGGAGGTATAACAAAGCAACATCCCATACATGCGTCTAGGTTTTGTCATTTTGACACACGCCATCAATGACAGAAGTGTTTCTAGTTTTTCAAAAGCTTGAAGCTTGGGGCTAATGTTTTGATAGATGATTACAAAATTTGGAATTTCATTTAAATGATAGACAAACAGTACAAACAAGTTTAAATAGCATTCCTGATGAGTAGCTGTTTAGCCATTTTTTTAAGGTTGGGACACATTTATCTATTTTATTCACATTTATCTATTTTATTCACATTTATCTATTTTATTCACATTTATCTATTTTATTCACAGAAAACAAAAGGATCTCTGGAACTTGTTATTAAAGCATCCGGTTTGATATTGTAAACAAATGGAAAATAAAATTAGGAACTACATTAAAACATGTAGTTTTCTTTTTGTGTCAATTAATTTATTGTGTCGATTAATTTATTGTGTGCGAAATAAAACATTTTTCCTATTATTAGGACAATGTTTAGGATGTCAATACATTTCGAGGCGTATTTATCTCACCCATTATCCCTGTCCCTAACCCTCACTGGTAATTCAACAGCTTTGATGTTGCACCAATTCCTCTGGGAATCCAATAGTGATAATGGTTGGTTGAAATAAATTTAAAATTATGCAAAACACTGGGCCCATTTTAAACATTATTTTGCCGACAAATAAATGGTTCGAAATCGCTAACAAATACAAGTTTATCCCCTTGCAGATTTGTTCACCAAAAAATATTGCAAAAAAGGCCTAATTTGGCAAAAAAATTAAATAAAATGGTCCAAAATCGCTTAAAAGTACAAGTTTAACCCCTTGCAGTTTTTCACCAAAAATCTTGGCACAAATAGGCCCATATTTTGTACTTTGTCAAAAGAATGGATTGGTCTGAAAACGCTCAAAAGTACAGGTTTAATCTCTTGCCGTTGTGACCCTTAAAAGGAACTGTAGCTCATGTGGTGAGAGTAGGTTTTTAATGGTGCTGACCCTGGTTCGAATCCCGTTACTGCCATTTCTTTTCTTTAATCAAGCTGTTGCCATTATCAGAGTGCAGTATTTAAGTAGTATTTAAAATCACCCGAAAACACCAACGGGCACTTCGGTGCACTGGATTCGTTCAATTGCGTGCAGTCCAGAGCTGGTACACCCGGTTCGAATCCTACCTGTACCAAAAGGGACATGACTTTTACTGTTGGCCGCTGTAGTGGATTGGGATCCGTCATGTCTCTCCCCAAATTAGGTGTGGATGAATATTCCGGGTGGGAGAGGACAAGGAGGGACCAGGACTAGCCAATCCTAGAAGGGAACTACGGGGATCACCACGCTGGTTCGACCAGACTTTGAGTCCCCCGAACTACCGGTCGCCATCCGACTAACTTTCTGCACAAATTTGTTTTACTTGAGTACATTCAAGATGCCGTTTTTTCAAATTTTGGCCGAAAATTGTTATTTTCCAAATCACCAGATATTTGATAGAGAGGTGAAATAGAGTGCGAGGAGCAGAAAAATCTTGGTTTGTGTGGTCTATCTTGGTAACTTTTGAAAATATTGATTAATTTTCGATATAACGGTGCCTCAAAATGAAGCTTAAAATAATTTTTTTGTCCAAACCCCTTGTCCCAAGCACCTGTAATTTGGCGACTGTCCTCTACATACAACGGACTTTGTTTGAGCTAATTTTGAGGCAAATCGGAGAGAAAAAATTTTCGAGGCGGAAAAAGTGACAAGCTTACCCCCTTGCAGTTTTTTCCAAATTTGGCCGAAAATTTTTGTTTTCCAAATCACCAGATATTTGATAGAGAGGTGAAATGGAGTACGAGGAGCAGAAATATTTTGGTTTGAGCCGTCTATCTTGGCAACTTTTGAAAATATTGATTAATTTTCGATATAACGGTGCCTCAAAATGAAGCTTGAAATTTAATTTTCGTCCAAACCCCTTGTCCCAAGCACCTGTAATTTGGCGACTGTCCTCTACATACAACGGACTTTGTTTGAGCTAATTTTGAGGCAAATCGGAGAGAAAAAAATTTCGAGGCGGAAAAAATGACAAGCTTACCCCCTTGCAGTTTTTTCCAAATTTGGCCGAAAATTTTTGTTTTCCAAATCGCCAGATATTGGATAGAAAGGTGAAATGGAGTGCGAGGAGCAGAAATTTTTGGGTTTGAGCCGTCTATCTTGGCAACTTTTGAAAAAATTGATTAATTTTCGATATAACGGTGCCTCAAAATGAAGCTTAAAATAAAATTTTTGTCCAAACCCCTTTTCCCAAGCACCTGTCAACTGGCGACTGTCCTCTACATACAACGAACTTTCTTCGACTCAATTTGGAGGCAAATCAGGGTTTTCCTTGCCTGGTTCACCCCTTCCCCCCTGAAACTTTTTTTTCTTCTAAATCGCCTGAAATTTGTTTTAAAGGTAAGGAGCTGATCTTTCTCGGTTTGAGCCGTCTATTTTGGCAATTTTTAAAAGATTTATTGTGTCAAGGAGAATGTACAATAAAGTGTAGACACTTAGTAAATAGACTGTACTTGCCGCAGCGAGAATATACCAAGCCCGATATGGGGCAGAGGACCCCCCCCCCCCTCATTTACTTTAACACACTATTTTCCTCTTGTATAAAAGCACCCCCTAAAATCCTCTGAAGAATTCTTGAAATTGCAAGCACACAATGAAGACACAATGGGGGGGGGGGGTGTCACCATGCCCCATATCGAGCACCAAAATGAGCAAGTACATTGTTGTCACCAACCTACACTTACGAGTTTAATCTCTGACTTAACAGACTGTATCAATGTTGTGTGATGAGTTGGTTATCTGGGACTAATTGTTAAGCTTTTTGCTTGGGAGACAGTTGCTAAAGTGTATTCAGTTCAAATTGGTCATTCTGTACCTTTCCTGAAATTATAAGAGTGTTTAATCAAGGGACTTTTAAAATATTCAAATGCAATGTAAGATTCCTTAACTTTATCTAATTTTGTGTACTTTGTAAAACGACGTTTGGTCACACTTCCACAACTGTTTTGCAAAATTCATAGGCATACTTTAAAGTGATTGCAACATTATCAAGTACAATGTTTTGATAAATTTATAGTGTTATTGTCTTACTAAAGTGAACTTTTAACTGGAAAATGTTTTTGTAAATTTGGCCGAAAAATTGCCTGTAATTGATAGAGAGGTGAACAGAGTGAGAAAGCAGAACATTCTTGGTTTGAGACTCTAACTTTGACCCAAGTTTTGTAATAATGTATCATTCCGAAAATCAACGAAATGAAAATGACTTGATAGAGCATGTCTTCCTCTATCAGAATCCACTAAGAACAAATTGGGGTCTTCAACATTTACAACTTTATGACTATTTTTGTACAGTTGGTAGGTTACAAATTAGTCAATTTATAGACTTTACATTAGAAATCCACTAACACAACTTACTGTTCTGTTTCAATTGTTACTAAAACTATTCTTGTTTGGGGAATTTCTCATGTTGAGGACTGATGTGGTCTAACCAGAATCATACTTTACATTATCAGCAGTGGCGTACCAAGGATTTGGCTCTTTTCGAGGTGTGGGGTACGGGGGGGGGGGCCTCATACTGTATTTGGTAGCAATAAAATCATGCTGGATTTGAAAACTTTTGAGACCTCAAAAACATTTAAATGGTATAGGAGCGATCGCTTCTTTTTTTTAGACCATTCTTCCTCGCATGTCGGTCATTCCATGTCAGACCAACGCACTTTTCAAAGGAACAAAATGCCAAGTCTGAGAAGTGGACTATTTGGACTTTAACTGTAGGTTTTACATAATTTTTGGTTGGAATGGTGTTACTAAAGTTTTCATATTTCCCCCCCCCCCCCCCCCCGTTGGATCATTAAGTGAGGGCAGAGTTTTTTAAACCGTGCAACAAGAGAACGAATAGTCGGGTACCCCAGTTGGTCCCTTATCAATCAATCAACGCTTTATTCAGGGTACCCGCCAATGTGCTGCGTACATGTGTATTCAAAATGGTCTCCAAGCACGATTGAACCTGGCTGTGTACGTGGACGATAAATAGAGCATTTTTGTCATAGTTTTAATCACCAGCGAACTGTTCAGGCAAGACTAATGTATACTTGTTTATTCTGGTTCTATAATAAGTCTCTCAGACCCATGAGAGCACTGATAATAGCAAGGTTTGCGCTATGTATGTTTCTAGTAGCTGTACGTATGTTCAATTTTATACATTAGGTTTGACTGGTATGCTTACTGTTCACAACACAATGGGCATAGCGTGTAATCGTTCACTATGGTGCTCTGTTATTCAGTATCGTTTGCTGTGTTCCCGTTGACAGGGATTTCTATACGTCTAATTATTCACTTTCAGACGTGTATAGCCTATCTTACATGACTTCAAAATGGGCCCAAGTTTGGCACAGTGACTGGTGCCGTATGACAGCTTCATATCACATTGTCAACATTTGTTTTATTTACACATACACATACGTCTAAATTCTTTTTAGTTTTAAATTTTTGGAAAATTTTCCGTATCCTGCCACCACTTTATCACTCATTTTTACCCAAAGGAATATCTCATTTGAGTAAATTGGATACTTTTTTATTTCATTGAATGAAAAAGTGGTGGCTGGATACGGAAAATTTTCCAATTTTTATTCATATTTCCCATGCTATTAAATCTCGAGTGTGTTATATGTCTGCAGTCGTATTATCTTGATTTTTATGGAAGTTCAATTGTAAATGAAATTAATAAACTCGAACATTAAGAAAAAAACACGAACAAGAATCCGTGCCTTGTCTATCTAGCTGGAGTTCAATTACTTAGACTAAAAATATAAGGTAGGCCTATGCCACAACCCTTGTCGTATCCAGTCCCAATCCTTTCATCGTGTCTGTTTATACGTCTCTACTTAACGGTGTTAATTCATTCTGAGGTTCTATATCACATTAATATGCAAATAAGACAGAGGACCAGTGGCCTTGTGGACAAGGATAGGGACTCCGAACCCCATGGTACCGAGTTCGAATGGCGCACACGCTATATACCATTAGTTTACTTTTTGGCCGTTTTTTGATTTGATGTATTTGGTTTTAAATTAAACTCGAACGCAATTTGAATAAGAGGAATAATGGTCCAGTGGAAGGGCTCCAGGCTCTGAACGCAAAAGTACTGGGTTCGATTCCTGGGTGTTCTTTTTATACGCTTAAGACCGTTGGTTTACGCAGGATACTACGGCATTGGGAAATCCTTGCTTTACACTAAGTATAAATAACTTGCGAGTGCAAGGCAACGCTTCGGGTATACCAATAGCTTACTTTTTGGCCGTTGTTGATTTGATGTATTGGGTTTTAAATTAAACTCGAACGCATTTTAACTAAAAGAAGCAGTGGTCCAGTGGAAGGGCTCTGGACTCTCTGTGCAATGGTACTGAGTTCGAATCCCGGTGTTATTTTTGTACTCTTAAGGCTATTGGTTTATGCAGGGTACTAATGGCAAATGAAAAACTTTGCTTTACACTTAGCAAATAACTTTCGAGTGCATGGCATTGCTTCGGGTGTATATATACAAATAGCGTACTTTTTAGCCGTTTTTGATTTGATGTAGGCCTATTGGGTTTTAAAACCAATTCGACAGCAATTTGAGTACCAGTAGCAGTGGCCCAGTGGAAGGGATTCGGACTCTGAACGTAAAGGTACTGGGTTCGAATCCTGGATGTTCTTTTTAGTTCGTTTTGATTTAAAGTTGTCCGATCTAAGGTTTAAAATTAAACTCGAACGCAATATAAGTAAGAGGAGCAGTGGCCCAGTGGAAAGGCTATCATACTCTGAACCCAAAGGTACTGGGTTCGATTCCCGGGTGTTCTTTTTGTACGCTGAAAATAAGACCGTTTGTTTACGCAGGGTACAATGGCATAGGGAAATCCTTGCTTTACACTTGGTATAAATAATTTGCAAGAGCAAGGCAACGCTTCGGGTATACTATTAGCTTACTTTTTGGCCGTTGTTGATTTAATGTATTGGGTTTTAAACTAAACCCGAACGCACTTTGAATAAGAGGAGCAGTGGCCCAGTGGAAGGGCTCCCGACTCTGAACCCAAAGGTACTGGGTTCGATTCCCGGGTGTTCTTTTTGTACGTTGTTGATTTAAAGGTGTTCATTCTAAGGTTAAAAATTAAACTCGAACGCAAATTAAGTAAGAGGAGCAGTGGCCCAGTGGACGGGCCCCGGACTCTGAACCCAAAGGTACTGGGTTCGATTCCCGGGTGTTCTTTTTATACGTTGTTGATTTAAAGTTGTTCATTCTAAGGTTTAAAATTACACTCGAACGCAAATTAAGTAAGAGTAGCAGTGGCCCAGTGGAAGGGCTCCGGACTCTGAACCCAAAGGTACTGGGTTCGATTCCCGGGTGTTCTTTTTATACGTTGTTGATTTGAAGTTGTTCATTCTAAGGTTTAAAATTAAACTCGAACACAAATTAAGTAAGAGTAGCAGTGGCCCAGTGGAAGGGCTCCGGACTCTGAACCCAAAGGTACTGGGTTCGATTCCCGGGTGTTCTTTTTGTACGTTGTTGATTTGAAGTTGTTCATTCTAAGGTTTAAAATTAAACTCGAACACAATTTAAGTAAGAGGAGCAGTGGCCCAGTGGAAGGGCCCCGGACTCTGAACCCAAAGGTACTGGGTTCGATTCCCGTGTTTTCTTTTTATACGTTGTTGTCTTGAAGTTGTTCATTCTAAGGTTTAAAATTAAACTCGAACACAAATTAAGTAAGAGGAGCAGTGGCCCAGTGGAAGGGCTCCGGACTCTGGACCGAAAGGTTCTGGGATCGAATCCCGGTTACGAAAAATATGAAGGCCTTTTAAAAAAAGTTTTTTATAAAAAAAGAATTAAAATCAATGAAAAAAAGTGCATAGGTTCGTTTTAAGTTTTAAGTTTCTAAGTTTCCTTTCTAAGCACGTGAGAGCGGTTCGTGCCACTGCGCGGTGAGTGCCGACCGCGCGGTTGCCACCGCGGCTCGAACCGGGGACCGCTGGCTTCGGTGTCCGACACCAACCCACAACACCCCTTGTGGGTCCCCCCAGGATAATTCTCATTTTAGACTTGATGAACCTTCGATTCATACTTTACACAGACGACTATGGCATGGGAAATCAGTGCTTTATACTTAGTAAATAATTTGCGAGTGGAATACTTTACACAGGATACTATGGCATGGGAAATCAGTGCTTTATACTTTGCGAATGGAAGGCACACGCTATACCACTAGTTTACTTAGGAGTAGGTATAGGCCTCTTTGGTTCGGACTTGGAAAACATTTGAGTTGAAGGCACACGCTGTAGGTATAGAAAATTAGTCACATTTGAAACGGTCCGGGGAATTTTTGGTCTGACTACTGATGGGAATACATTAGGGTTGTTACGGGTCTCCGGTATACAGTGTATAGGCTAGCTTGGATCAACATGACGGCGGGAATAACAGCGTTGATTCTACCACTACCAGACTGCTCTTGGTGGAGAATCGCCGTGGTATCGTCTGGGATGATGCATTGAATTGGAGAGGGTCAGCCGGTGAACCGGGTTGACGACCATGAGTGGATTGTGACCAAGAACATGAATTGTAGCGGAGAAGGGCCATACTGTAATTTGACGGGTGTTTTTTATTATAACATTTGAGTGTCTGATTCGGTTGTACTGGTTGTGGAATGAAGGAATAGGAGCTGGAATGTACAGGGTTTTAGAGTCTCGTTCATGTCGTGGTCAGTGAAAACTAACAATTAAGGCTAGCTGTAAACATTTCACCTGTGTTCTCGCTGGAGTTTGCATGTTCGGTTGAGTGGTTTCGTTAGGGTTTTAATAATACATTGATTGAACTGAGGTGATAAAAAGGTGGTCGTTCAAATGAATTGTATATTTTATTTTGTTATTTATTCATTTATTTATTTTACTTTTTTCTATAAATTGTTTGAGGGAATACAAAAGGTTACAGTTGTTTGGGTGTTGTTGTTTTCTTCCTTGCGTGTTAAATGCATCTTTTAATGGCCGCGTGTCACACTGTGAACGCTGAACATATAAATTGGGTCAAGGATTCAGCTTCTTTGAATGGTCGATATCGGGACCCCTTTTTCAGCTATAAGGATTTTTGGTACAAGAATTAATTGAAAACGTCTACTGTTTTGTTTAAATAAATTCGTTTTAAAATTAATGCTAATTTGTTTTTGCTTAAAATATTTGCATAGTGATAATCGAAAGGCTATCTTTTTTGTGTTTGTACAAATTGTAGCATTTACTTATTTATATAATTGTAAAGTGTTTTTAAATTATTACTTTGCGAAGCGCACTCGGCGTCTTTGAGGAGGAATTTTACGTTGGGTAAATCCACTTGGTAAGTATTCTTACAGTGATTTGTGCGGCAAAATATTGTGGGGTGTAGCAACGTCAGGGGCAACTCAAAACAATCGTTGGTAAAAATAATAATAATAACAACACATGTACAAACAAGAATTTTGTTAGAAACGCCCGCACAACCTGATTTTCAATTTCAAAAATAGTTTCTGTCTCGTTTCTGTATTTTTTTTAAACTGAAAACGTAACTTCAATTTTGTAATTATTTTCGTCAAATAAAAGAGGCGATAAAGCCTTAATTTAAAAACATTGTTATTATTATGGGCCGTACATTTTCCTTAAACGAAGAGCTCATAATTTACCATTTTAAAATTGTAAGTATTACAGAAGCTCCTACATGTATTTTGACTAACTACTCTTGCTTTTATTTATTTATTGCATTTATTTACAGTGATTTGGGAAAGGTTCCAATACACACAACATTGAATATCATTATCATTATCAACCAGAAATAAAATTACACAGTATCGTCGTTCTCTTTATTCGGTAATCGTTTAAAAAAAAATCACAACTTAAAACAGCAAATTTTATTCTTAAATCGATACCCCCCCCCCAACCTTCATATGGTGGCTTAAAAGGACAAAAACAATTTGGTTAGGGTCAGGGTGAGTTTATGTATGAATGTATGATCTCACTCTCAGATTAACAAGAATCCACGCATTGGGGTATAAATACAACATTATGAAAACTACAGTTGGTAAAACATTATGTAGCCCTGATACTCTAAAACGAAAAGTCGATTGTTTCATTTGATTGACGGCAAGCTGACATGGACTGGCACACCACAATGACCTACGCCATAGGCCAAACGCTTAATAAAGTACTTCCGGCCTTGTACTTTCAAGTGCCGTTGTTTACGTGCATGAGGTGGACAATTACCTGTTTGCTGACAATCTTAGTGTTTACACGGGTTCCACAAGGCCTAGTCCTATTCTACATTTTGAACTTAAACAAACTACACGATAAAGCTTACCTCTAGAGACATTAAATCACACCAAATGAACGTAACAGATCCACGGAGTCAACAGTAAATCAAGCATGGCGGTGGCCATTTTGAATATCGCGTCATGACATCGAGCCGTCGAGTACCCCGACCCCTACTACATGGTTAAAGACGGTAATCGCGTCATGACATCAAGCCGTTGAGTACCCCGACCCCTACTATATGGTTAAAGACGGTAATCGCGTCACGGCAACAAGCCGTCGAGTACCCGACCCCTACTATACGGTTAAAGACGGTAATCGGGTACCTGTTGTTGTTGTTGTTGTTTTTTAATTTTTTTATTTGCTGATTCCATGAGATAGTCGGACGGGGAGTAATTTTCTGGGGTGCGGCTCGTTTGAAATGATTATGATCAAACTGGGTAGATGGCTGGGGCCCATGGACTGGGAGTTCGATTTGAGGGTAGGGGAGATGGACTAGCAGTATAAACTAACATGCTGGGGGGGGGGGGGGGGGCATGAATGCGATGGGTATGGGATTAGGCCTGGTTAGGGAGGGGATGCTGAGTAGAAGAAGTCTTGTTATGTGGGGGTAAAGATTAATTGGATTTTGATGCAGGGTTGAATTTATTTAAAGTTACACTTAAACATTAATTGTTTCAAATAATACATGTAGGCCTACTTTTACTCATAAAAAAAGGGACCCACCAGGATTTGAACCCACCGAGCTGACAGCTGTAGAAATTCAGGAGCCGTGCAGCTGGACCAAATCGCCACTTGGAAAAAATGCCCGGATGTTATAAAACCTTAGAACGGATAGGTTTTAAAATATATATATAAAAAAAGAACAAAAGAGAGAGATGCACACTATGACCTTTGACTTTAGTATGAGACAGAAGAGACAAAAATTTGCGAATAAATTTGTTTTGGTGTCTGTTCTTATTGGTTCATTCGTGGAGTAAAAGTAAAGACTGTCAAGACTATCAATCATAATAAAGAGTTTAACATTAAAAAGTTACAAAAACTATTTAACAAAGATCCTTTATATCACATTTTGTCAAATTTGTGAACTAATAGACAAACTATAAGTAATACATTGTATTTTTCTATAGTAATTTAAACGTATGCTTCCATTTAATGTGGTCATTTTTTTAATAGTAACTTTAATAAAACCATATAGAAGTTATTAGTTTATAGATGTGGGTGGTAAATTTTAGTGGTGCACCACAAGTCTCCAAGGTTATTAGCTGTTCCGACATAGTAGTAGGAAAACCTATTATTTTCGTCAAGATTTGTATTTGTTTTTCTTCTTATTATTATTTCCATCCGTCAAAAATCGAATTTGATTTGTACACGAATTTGTGGCCCCAAAAAGTTATACTTAGTTTAGTCCAAGAGAGTCGGATCCTATAAAGCTTAGGTCATGAAGTTATAATTAAATGTAATTAGCTTAACTTAATAAATTACTTTACTTAGTTATAATGACTTGAATATTTAATTAGCCAATCTAGAGACCATATCTTTTGAGTGAGTTTTCGTTTTATATTGGACGGGAAAACCTGTATAATTGTTTTTCTGAAACAGTTACTTATAAAAATAAATATGAGATATAACATAGGTAAAATGGTATATGGGGGAAAATCCCAAGAGGTAAGAGGTAAGCATTGCATTGTTATAAAGATTGAGCCAATAATAGTAGGCATATGGCTGTAATTTTGTGCAACACAAAAACACGACAGTTCCTTTCTACTTAGGTTGACCCAGAATGTTTGCTAGATTTGGGGAAACATAGTGATTTTTTTAGACCAATTATTACATAAATTTGAATGGAAAATAGTTGATATATACACAGATTGCTTGTAGTATATTTATTCTGATTTAAAATAACAACATATTTTTTCTGAATACCATATATTTCATTATTCAATCAAACACCATTTTTCTTCAATAAAATAGAAATTGAAACTGTCGGACACCACTTGATAACATTGATACGGACAACTTCCATATCAAGAGAACAAGACTAGCCAAATAATTTAGACAATAGTATGGATTTATTATTTTCATATCAGACTGAATAACATTTAAGACTAGCCTACAAAAATTCATAGAGCTTACTTTTGGGTTTTGCAATATTTGTAAGGTCAATAAAGAGTACAACAAATGGCAGGGGGTGGCTTTTAGAGGCTGTGTATGCCTTTAAAGTGTTCGTTAAAAGGTCAATAATATTTGCAGCAGAATCACTGGAGGAAACACAAACACATCACAGAAGTTATACTTGTTTTTTAAACTTTGTTTATTTACATATTTTGTAAATTTATTAAAACTTATTTACACACACATATTCATATTTTGGTTTTGGGGTGGGGGTTGTTGTTGTTTTGTTTGTTGTTTAGGGGTGTTTCGGGGGGTAGCTGAGCCTTGACCATTATATTAGGGAAAATGTCTCAATAGAAGTAGTAAGATCTGCCTCTCTGTATGACCTTACAAATTTGGACAACTTTTAGGTGATCCCTGAATGAAAGAGTACAATAATAGTATGGCTTGCTGAAATGCCTATTCTTTCAATTCCAGTTTTAGCTAACTCCAGAAAGTATTGGCTTACCAGGAAATGCAGAAAACCAGCCGTTACCAACCACAAACATCAAACCATTCATCATTCGTCTTTCAGAAAGTCTCTCAAACCACCTCAAGTCAAAATCACTTTCTTAACTGTTTTTTTCTTTTCTGTTTTAACTGTACCTGGTAATTAGCATCCTTTGTTTTGTGGATTTGTACGCTTTATAAAACTTTGCTAATAGGCTACTAAACTTCATCATTGATCAATTTGTAAGATATGCAAATGTGTTTTCTAAGGAAACAATGTCCTCTCATACTATTATTGTACTCATTACAAATGTATGAATTGAATCTCCTCTTTAAGTGGATAGAGTACAAGTGGGAATCATGGCTTTAGGCTTTTATCATGTTGCAGAATTCTTGGTCTATGCAGGAACAGTAATTTAACAGAAATTTGTAATTGTATACATCCCTTCGAGCCTCTTTTTGAAGTTAAACAAAAAAACATTTTTTTAATGGTGTTTGCCTGCAACTAAAACTGTTTTTTTTATGTCTCCGGAAAGATCCTTTAAAATTTGGAATAATATAATGTGCTCAACATTTGCAGCAAAATCTAAGGAAAGGGCCCCATGTTTTCTGGTATTTAGTGAAGCTAGAGTCGTGACAACTAACACAGGAAAGGACCCTTGAGTTTAAATTTAAAAAAACCAAACAGAATCTGTTGTTGCTATAGGGGTGACTACTCATTTCAGGAAAAAAAAAATTAATCTAGTATTGCTAAAGTCAGTAAGGCTAGAGTCTTGCTTGCCAATGTTTTGATTGCTCAACACTATCTCTGGAAAGGGACCTTAAAGTTGTGCAGGTTTCAGGTATGCTAGAGTCTGGTTTATACACCCTCCAACAAAAGAGCCTCTCTAACTTTTCTAGTATTTTTAGATTATTTCTAATGTGTAGCAATACTATGAGTCATGGGCCCCTTAACCATGCCGGAATTTATTTAAACATTGAGTTATTGAAAAGGCCCCTCAAGGTTTTGTTATTTAGTCATGTTTCAAAGGTTGTTGCTGCCTACAGAACTCTCTAAGAACACACCACTACATAGCTATTATTTCAGTTGGCTACAGAAGCAATTAAACCTCTTTTTTTAGATGGAATTGCACTAAAATGTTTCTATAGCCTTTTTTTGAATGGCAAATACCATAAGTCCAAATGGCAAGACTGGTAAAGTCGTAGTCCCATTTGTACTGCTCCGTTCATTGGTGGTGCATGAAACACTGATTGGAATAAAAGTAGAGTAGAGGCTTACGTCACACCAGGATGTCTTTCATCTTGTATGGTTTCCTGAAATTTTGATAAAAAGGATCCTGCAAACAGAAGGAAAAATAACCAAAAATGTTCAGGTTATTAGTAAACATGATATAGGTGCATATTAAAACATGGAACTGTGATACTAAATTTTACAATCTGTCCAGCAGTATATTTTGGTTAGAAAACGTTTGATTCTAATTACTTATGAGCTGCAAATATTAGCAGCAGGGCTCCAATTTGGGGTAAAATTCCACAAGACCCCAGGGCTTGTAGCTCAAAATATTTACTGGACCAGAATTTATTACACAAGACCAGAATCTTAATAAGAAAGACCTTTCTACAAGTTAAAAATGTAAATTGTTTTTATTTGAACAAGCACCGAGAGAAGGTTTGTCTCATTTGTCTTATGAGTCAGGTTATTTTGATTCTCAACGCAAATGTACAAATACCAGACTCAAGGTCAACATTTGAACATTGTTTCGTTCTGTTAAAGATATTAAACAGTAGCGATTATTCAATTGAAAAACACAAGATCGCTGGGCATGTCAGGTCAAGAGTTTACTGGCCTGAGGCTAAAATCACTGGCCTCGGGCCAGTGGCCCAGTGTCCAATTCGAGCCCTGTTAGGTCTTGCGTTTGAATTTATACCAACATTTGCAGAGGTTTTTCCCCTTTTAAAATGCTTTGATGAACAGTTTAAAACTTACCCCATAGATATCTCTCAACCAGGGAGTGGTATACCCAACACTTTATCTTGCCTTTTGGTTGAAATCCTGTGTGCAAATAATAAAGCAAGGAATTAGTTACACATTTGATTTAGAAAATGTAGTCATTAAATGGTGTTTGAAGCTTTGCATGGTGTGGAGGATAAGAGTAACTATAAATATAAATATAAATAGTAAAAATAGTAAACTTGCGGGTACAACCATGTGTAAAAACTCTTTGAGGGAGTGTTGGCTCTGAAAAGAGCCGGTTTGGTCTCGACGTTTCGAACAGTATACTCTGCTCGTCTTCAGGAGAATGCTGGACTACTGGTGGTGGTTGAGCTTATGTATGGCTTGGGGGATGCACATTTGGGCGGGAAGGATCCAAGCTGTTCTTGTCTAGTGAAGCGTGTGAGTTGGTTGCTGGCTGGATGTGTGTGCGTTGGAGTGTGTCAGTGTTGTGGTGAGCTGCTGCTGGAAGTGTGGGCTTGAGAAGTGGTGACCAGATGTCGTTGATGAAGAATCCGATGTCTTGTGGAACGGTGTTGTGAGCCTTGATCTCTATTGCCTCCCTTACTCTGCGTTGGTGCCAGAACTTGACTGGAGCGATGAGCTTGGCTTGTGTCCATTTGATGAGATGATCTTGTTCATGTGAGTGTTTGATGATAGCTGATTTGTCTAGGTGCCCTAGTCTGCCGTGTGCTTGGTGTTCTTTGATTCTGGTTGATATGTTGCGGCCGGTCTCTCCGATGTAGACTTTGCCGCATTCGCAGGGAAACGATGCCGCAACGCCAACCTGATACCCCAAGGCCTCCAACTCCACGACCCGATCCGCACCACCCGTTCCAAGAGCATCCTGCACCGTGCCGGTTTAGCACTTCTCCGAGAACGCATCTCCGCCACCAGAGCTCAACTAGCTGAATTAGAATCGGACACTGCAACCCTCAGGCAGTCCCTCCAGTCTACCCTCAACCTTCAAGACTACTCCAAGATTCAAGATCTCAACCGAGCATCCACCACCCACCACTTCCAAGTTACCCGCAAGAAACAAGTCAACAAGTTCACCGAGCTTTGGTCCAGCAAAAGAGCAGAGTCCACTAACGAAAGAAATATAAACAAAAGAGATTTTCGTGGTACTCAGCACTTTGCTACCAAGCCCCATCTACGCAGTACCAAGGCCTTCACACAGCACACCGTCGTCAACCTCAGCCAACGCCGACTCACCCCGATTGAAACCAAGGTCCTCTCCAAAGGCATGAACTTCGCCCTCACACCGCGCACCATCCCAGTAAAAGACATCATCCAAGCCACAGAACCAGCACTCAAACATCTCGACAAGACAGCAGCCAATCAAACCCGCATCAAGATTCTAGAAACCCTCAAGAACGCCAAGCTACCAAGGCCGAACACCAGCAAACAAGAGAATACCGCTATCCGAGCTCTACACCGGGACAAATCGATCCACATCATGTCAGCAGACAAGGGCAACGCCACTGTGGTCATGTCTACTGCTGATTACGACCAGAAGGTGACCGATATCCTGTCGACCGACACGTACAGACGCCTGTCAAGAAACCCCACCACTGCCATCGAACGCAAGATCAACAACCAGCTCCGCGCTCTCCATCAAGATCAAGTCATCGACACACCCACGTACCGTCACCTCAAGTCCTCTGCACCCACCTGCCCACGCTTCTTTGGTCAACCCAAGATTCACAAGCCTGATGTTCCACTCCGTCCCATCGTGGCGTCCAGAGGTTCACCAACATACAACACAGCCAGATACCTCACCAAGATCCTGCAACCACTAGTCGGCCTCACCCAACATCACATCACCAATTCCAACCAGTTCGTCAACATCATCAAAGACATCCAACTCAGCCAATCTGACATTCTTGTCAGCTTTGACGTAGTCTCCCTCTTCACGAACATACCAACTATAGAAGCTTGCCACATCGCCAAAGATCGACTAGCAGCAGATCCCTCCATGACCGACCGCACAAGCCTGACTCCCGAACAAGTACAAGAACTGCTCCTCACCTGCGTCTCTTCATCCAGTTTCCGGTGGAGGGACCAGTTCTATGAACAAACCTCAGGGGCCGCCATGGGATCTCCTCTATCCCCGGTCCTTGCGGATTTGTTCATGGAAGAGTTTGAACTTGACACCATCGAGAATGCTGATCTTCGCCCCAACCTCTGGCTCCGCTACGTTGATGACACTTTCGTGGTTTGGCCCCACGGCAAGTCAGCACTTCACCAGTTCCTGCAGCATCTCAACTCCCAGCATCCACTCATCAAATTCACCATGGAGCAAGAAGAAAACAACACCATCTCCTTCCTTGATGTCCAAGTCACCAGAAGAGCAGATGGGACCCTTTCTCACACTGTACACCGCAAGCCCACACACACAGACCGATATCTACACAGCTCTTCATTCCACCATCCTCGTTTCAAGTCTGCCGTCCACAACACATTGGTCCGCCGTGCATTCAACACCTGCGACCAAGACAGCTTGAAGCAGGAACTTCACCACATCAGGACATCACTACAACTCAACGGGTACAAGACATTCAACTTCAGCCAGCCCAAACCAAGCCTCCCACCTGAAGACAGACCGGAGTTCAAGGCAACCGTCACCATCCCATACATCGGCCACGCATCACACCAACTTCAACGCATCTTCAGCCAAGTCCAAGTCAAGACATTCCACACAGCACCCAACAAGATCCAAGCATCTCTTCACACACACAAGGACAAGCAAGACACTCAAGCCAAGCCCGGCGTTTACCGCATTCCCTGCGAATGCGGCAAAGTCTACATCGGAGAGACCGGCCGCAACATATCAACCAGAATCAAAGAACACCAAGCACACGGCAGACTAGGGCACCTAGACAAATCAGCTATCATCAAACACTCACATGAACAAGATCATCTCATCAAATGGACACAAGCCAAGCTCATCGCTCCAGTCAAGTTCTGGCACCAACGCAGAGTAAGGGAGGCAATAGAGATCAAGGCTCACAACACTGTTCCACAAGACATCGGATTCTTCATCAACGACATCTGGTCACCACTTCTCAAGCCCACACTTCCAGCAGCAGCTCACCACAACACTGACACACTCCAACGCACACACATCCAGCCAGCAACCAACTCACACGCTTCACTAGACAAGAACAGCTTGGATCCTTCCCGCCCAAATGTGCATCCCCCAAGCCATACATAAGCTCAACCACCACCAGTAGTCCAGCATTCTCCTGAAGACGAGCAGAGTATACTGTTCGAAACGTCGAGACCAAACCGGCTCTTTTCAGAGCCAACACTCCCTCAAAGAGTTTTTACACATGGTTGTACCCGCAAGTTTACTATTTATATTTATATTTATAGTTACTCTTAATGTAGTCATTGTTTGGAAGGTTTTCCAGGTCAATTTCAACAAATATTAATTCACTTTGGGTGTGAACAAAGACAACTTGACTGGAGCGGGACTTGAACCTACAACCTCCAGATTGACGTACTAGCCCTCTACCAACTATGTTAGCGGACTCCCTATTAGTTATTTTGTTACTTTAAAATACACACTAGTTTCCCTCAATCACACTAGGGTTTCGTTCTAGCTAGTATTGCATTCAATTTCGTTTTCGTGCACATACAAAAAAAAAATTAATTCAGATTATTTTCATTTATTCTATTTCATTTATGGATGATCAAGACTACATTTTCACCGTTCTTCAGTTGAACTTTGCTTCACAATTGACATAACTGAA
The DNA here is from genome assembly GCA_023634235.1 of Pisaster brevispinus. Lineage (NCBI taxonomy): Eukaryota > Metazoa > Echinodermata > Asteroidea > Forcipulatida > Asteriidae > Pisaster > Pisaster brevispinus. The sequence goes on along the minus strand of JAMKCF010000007.1, from coordinate 19,425,721 downwards.
CGGTTGACCAGCTTCCTGTTGGCTTTTGTGAAATTGAATGATCTTTGCGACATGAACTTGAATGCTCTTATTTGTCCAGAGAGTGCCAAGTTTTTTTTAACCGAGTTGCTCTTTTTACTGATGCAACAGAGCATTCATTTTCAAACAAAATTGATTAAGCTGGGTCTTAAGTTGACTTTACTTTTGTTGAAATTGGCCGGGAAAACCGATGGTCACTTGGATTGCAGGTTAAACCGGTCCATAATTCAATTAATAGAGCGAGCACATTTACCCAGGTTGATTAAACTGTTTAAGGTTTTTCGGGGGGAGGGTACAAACAAATTACTATTTTGGAGGGGGGTGCTTAAGGTAGCTACTCTCTGTAAGACATTCAAAATGTTTGACAAATTAAATCTCTTAGTTACAAATGCTTGATCTGTCAGGACAATCTGGAAGGTCTAATTTGATGCCAAATTGAAACTTCTTGTTTAAGTGATTTCATGATTGCTGTATACTTACATACTGTGCTGCATCTAGTGACCAGTGTAGAGTGTTGACGGGTTCCTGCTGGCTCCCAGATATAGCAAGGGTCTGAAGAGAGAGATATAGGGACAAGTTAAAAATTAAGTCTGACTTAAACTCTGGCTCAAATTCACCACTCAGTGACACTCATGGTGCTGCACAATTTGGACATTGGGGCATTTGTTTCATTTTAAACCATCTCAGCTCTCTTTTGGGTACAGCCTGTGCCGCCCGACATGTAACACACCAAGCTAAATCACTCCTAAGAACAATCTCTACCCTAACAGGTATCTAATTCACCCCTGGGTACAGAGGTGTCGCGCTCAAGGACACAAGTGTCATGAGATGGATTGGAACCCACACCCTGAAGAATTAGACACCAGACCTAATGTCCAACTTAAGTTTGATGCTCTAAACGGATTGGCCATGTAACTGCTTTCGTTAAGGGGGGCCAGAAGGGTTCATTTGTCAGAAAAGTTTAACCAGATAAAAAGTGGGTTTTTTTTCTTTCTAATCTCTGTTCAATTTTTTCTTCTTCTTGCTGTGCCCGAATTTTTCCGGGTATTTTGCCCAAGTTTGGTTAGGCAGTTGCTCCCCCTACCCCCATGGTCATACCCCTATACCCCTTATTCTAAACCCAGCACATCCCAATCAGGAGGTTTATCGGGCCTACAGGTGCTGTGTATCACAAGAAATATCAAACAGGTTTGTACACAATCCTTGGTGATTGCCCAAGGCCACTTTCCAGCTTTTGCCTTACATACTTGAAAATCGGTAAACATTATGAGGGATTTCGAAGGGCAACAGAAGAGCAACAGAAGGAAAACAAAAGCTGTTCCTGAAATCTTGGTTAGTCTGCTTTCTAAGTAAAACTGATATCCAAGTAGAAAATGTGCTTTGAAATTCATCAAAATATGGCACTCTTATCTGGAATTTAGTGGTCCTCAATTGTTCGAAGGCATGTGCAGTTGTACCATACTTTAAAGTTAACTCTGTTTATTTGACTTTAATTTTTTAGTTAACTTTTTTTTCAACTTATTAGAAAATCAAATAACATTCGTTTGGTTTGGTTGAGTACACAGACTCTTCACTTCTCAATGCACCAACAGGCTTCTTGTGCACATATAAAAAAACTTTGTAGTCAGGGATTGAGACCCACAATGTAAGATGGCTAACATATGCTTTTATTTTTAAGACGACATTAATCACAATACGTTGATTGAATTCCTTAACGCCAACAGCCACAAATCTTGTAAAATCCTTTTTAGGAAGTTGTCTGACTTTGTTAGGATTTGATGGGAGTGCAGGGCCAATTGCTTATCATTGGAACAGGCATACCAAACCATTTGGCGTTGGAGGATACTGTACTGCAGTGGGTCTCTAGCTAGTAGGTTTTAAACCAAAGAGAACAGGGGGTAGGGTTATTGAAGTATGTTTTGAGATCCACTGAAACTTACATGAGGGTTGAATTCTTAGGATCCAGTGATGCACAAGATTACTGCTTTATCTTAGGGTCTAAGTAATTCATCTCAGGGTGTAGTCTTGTCCAGTTTGAAGACACCAGGGTAAACCATCCAGGGAGTCACCTCTGGTTTTCCTGTTTGTTGCTGGTACGAAGGTATCTCACTATGAAGGGTTAAACCTATTTGAGAAATTCATACAAATCAAACTAATGATAAATTCAAACATATATTGATTAAATTTGTATACAGCTTAATCAAATTAATCCGCAAGGGAAACTGACTGGGTTAATGTTCATTCCATTTTGGGGTGAATACCGATAAAAAGTCTATAAATTGACTAATTTGTAATCTACAAACTGTACAAAAATAGTCATAAAGTTGTACATGTTGAAGACCCCAATTTGTTCTTAGTGGATTCTGATAGAGGAAGACATGCTCTATCAAGTCATTCCCATTTCGTTGATTTTCGGAATGATACATTATTACAAAGCTTGGGTCAAAGGTCACAATAACATCCTAAAGGTCATGGTGACCTACTTTTCACAAAATTTAATTTTGACAAAAGAGTTAATTTGAGCATGCAATTCTTATCATTTTAATACCAAATTTGCATATATTCAATGAAAATTGACATGGTTTTGACATATTTGTACCAAAAGGATGGTATTTTACTCTAAAAATGTCAATTTTTTTGTGGTTTCTGCCCTGATCATATGGTAGGTCAGATCGGGCTAAAAATTGGTGTGCATTCATTGCTCAATAGGACCTACATGTACAAGCACAGCAATTTTTATCAAAATCGGAAGACATAAGGTAAAAAAGTGCATTGGTCTGACATGGAATGACCCGTTAGTGAAACACTGGTGTCTTAAATTGATTTCATTCACATGAAGCATGAAAAGGCAAAAACAAAGTCTGATTTACAACGTCTAGAAAACACACTGTTTTCACTTGGCTTTGATCATGATAATATTGAATATAATAATAAATATTTGTAAGGCTAATCATCCTTACTCACAGCTGAGAAGCTGAATTGTGAAGGATGCGGCTACAACATGTTTAAGACACAGCCATGCAAGAGTGGCTTTGGCAGCCAGCTACATTGACCCACATATAAGCACAGAGCACAACCAGAGATCATATGATTGAACCAACGCACAACTCTGCTCACAATCGAACCAGGGCCACAGTGGTGAGAGGCAAGCGCTTCACACACTAGAAAACCATGCCAGTCAGTTCTGGTTGATGAAAACAGACTATGAATATTACATAGGTACATGCAGTAAAGTTATGTAAATTTCATTCAAACATGGCTTGCATATTCATTAGGGTTGACAGTAACCACTGTGATGTTATTTTATGAATGAAGTAGTGATTGAGCGGCAAATAGATAGCTCATCTGGAGAAGATGTGGGTGGAGGCAATGTGGGGGGGGGACAGATTGATCTCTGCAAAAGCATATTATGTGAAAGATTGTGTGACATCAAAGCTCAATTTGCTGTAAGTACACAATATTAACTTCCATGGGAAACAGTTACTATGTTCAGTACAGATGGGATATTTGATTTCATACAAAACAAAGTTTATGCATTTTGCTTATGTGTGTAACTTTGGTGTAATATTCAATGCTGGTGATTGGATGAAAGTTGTCCATTAACTTATTGTATTAATGGGTTACCTCTTCCAAGTATTGAATCTCAATCTAAAAATTCAGACCATTTTAATAGTAGGGCCTAAACTAAGTACACAGCTTACCTCTCATTAATGTTGTAGCTGGCTGATTTCTCTGAGCGTGAACATTTTCATGGTTTGTAAAATGAGAAGTTGGCTTCAGACAAAGTGACCTGAAATACAAAATAAAATATCAAAGATCCAAGCATTACAGAAATATTGCTCAACTTTTCACCTCAAATATAATTGGAGGGAGGGGGGGTAGACTGAATAACATTGCGTTGTATACACCAGTGTCTAGTGGGGCAGTTCCTACATCAGTGCACACAGTCAGCATGAATGTGCCTCTTTGATCATTCATACTATGCCATGACTGGACTGAATTTGTTAATCACTAGAGAGCTCTGAATTAAGGGATTGTGAAACAGCCCAACAATTGTAGCATATTGATGTGGAATGACCACTGTTAAACACTCCATGGGCCTGCTGCCTGATGAGGGGTCAAGGTGGCTTTCACAAGACTGTCTGATGTCAGTTCTCAGTCATTGAGGCACATCAGCTTTAAGTTGTGACCCTGAAGTCTGTAGTTCTGCTTCAATTTCCTTCACTACCCAGGTGAAAATCCTGGGGGGGGGAGGAGCGTTGTGAACTTATACATTGTTTTGTTGTACTGGGAGCAAAGGAATTTGTGATGTTCTGGACAATGAGGAACACATAGACACACGTCTTAGTCAAGCCCAGAATCTCCACCCATGATCATGCGATGAAATCAGATATGAATTGAGGAGGAGTTTGATCACTTCCTTCTTCTTCTTGGTAGGGATTTGCGCCAACGAGCAAGCATGTCCAGGGGGGGGGGGACTCCTGAACTCCTTCAATTACCCACCAATCAGTGTTTACTAGAGTCCATCCCAGGACCCAATCAAACATTGGAGGCAGCTACCCATGTGTCTGTTGGCATGAGGAAAGGCTGCCTCAAGTTGCTGAAAGCATCTGTGCTAGCACCGGGATATGGGTGGTTGGCAGGCAGGGACTGTTGGCTATGAGTAACCCTGCCATGGTTAAGATACCAGGGGGCTGGGGATGAGCTAGGGTTTGTTATCCCAGTCTATGCCTGGATGTCAGCTGACTACCATGGCCATTAGTAAAGGGGATATAGAATGAACAGCCTACTCAACTTAACTCTTGACACAGCATGAGGACGATGTTTCCTGTACCGGCAAGACTCTCCAGACAAACTCCTCAATCGGAAGATTGGTGGTGGGAGCATCAGGAGTGAAGGGCTGTTGAGTGGCATTTATGATGGGTATGGTGTAATGGTGCCTAGGATTTGCTTTTATTTACCCAGCCTGCTCTTCTTTTTAGAACTAGTACCGGTGCCAGGGGATACTTTTGAGTGATCTTTGCTGTGATGACTCCCTTGTCATTGACTGGCTCAATCTCATGGCCAGGACTGAAGACTGCAGGGCATAGTGGATATAAGTCTACAATTTGTTGACTGTCATTTATGGCAAACATTTCCCCTTGTCGGTTTACTTAACCAAAAGGCTGATTTCTTTACATTTAACTGAGTTTTTGCTTGAATCTCACACAATATCCCCTCTTCAATAATGGCAGACAATAAGGGAATGACAAAAGAAGAATGCAATGTTTACCTTTTTAGCAGCTTTTTCTTCTCTTATATATGGTGAACATTCCATTCACATCCTGACATTTACTTCAGATGAGAAGTACTCTGAAATGAGACCAACAAAAATATCATAAATTTGTTTTAAAATCAACTTTCTACATAGTTGTCTCAACAGGCTTTGTAATCTGAAATTCACGCATATTCCACACCAAAATCACACAGCCATCTCTATGTCAAGTGGCAAGCTCTACTCTTAAATCTTATCTAAATGATTTAAAACATCAACTACAAAGGTAACTGACTGGGTGAATACTTTTGGGTTGAAAAAAGACAAATTGACTTGAGCAGGATTGGAACCAATGACCTCCAGATTAACATGTCAGCACACTACCAACTGAGCAGTCTAGCCCTATGTTGGCAGTCTCCCTTCTTTGTCAATATCTTTGTTCAGGGAGTGTCAGTCAGAAGCCATTCAACCTGTAACTGCCCTGCAGTCAGGGATCTCACCCAAGTTTACGATACAATCTGGGAAGCAGCAGCAGAGGGATCATCTTAAGGGGATGTGACTTTTTAACTCAATACAAGTAAACCATAAGGGAAACTGACTGGGTAAATTTTAAAACATCAAACATTTGTTTAAAAAACACAATTAAAAAAACCTTATCACTGTAAAATTATGGTCATATTTTCAAGAAAACAAAGAATAAAGTTTTGTCATTTTTTTCTCCGTATTTTTTTTTTCTCCTGGTGTGTTCGTTGTTAGGCAACATCCAATTTAAATAGTTTATAAATATTTTAAGAAATCTTTAAAGAATACCACTCTCATGTACAAATGAGTAAAGACTATTTTTTGCTCATTACAAAAATTATTCAACAAATTATAAGTCAAGTAATAAACCACAAAGAGAAACTGACTGGGTAAACTCTAAACAAGTTTGGGTTGAACAAAGAAAACATTACCAAAGGACTTGAACCTGTGACCTCTAGCCTGTTAATTTGGGGGTCGCAAAACTCAAAGATGATTTGAAGATGGTGGCTAACTGGCAACAAAAGTTTCCCCAAAATGCTGTTACCAAGATTTTTAATAATGCAGCGTTAGCTGAACCACAGAACAATTGTAAACAAAAACTCAAATTTGGCTACACAAAGAAAAAAACCTAAAATTTATTTAAATATACACAAATCTTCAAAGTTAAATTCTTTTGAATCAATATAAAAATCTAAACATTTTAATTTTGAACAGAACACCCTTTTTTCCTCAATAAGTTACAAATTCAAATCTTACCTCTACCAGGGCTGATATCTCTTTGAATGAGGATGGTTCAACATTTCAAACAAGAAGTTTCCTGAAAGATGATGTAAAAACAAAAATGCTGAGATTGTAATAAAAGAAGTCTGCATTAAAGTCACTCAACTTCAGAAACTTACAACAAAATTGTGTTAAAAAATATACAGGACGGCCCCATCGTTCCTCAACAAAATTTGTGACCCGCTCTGCAAAAAAGGCCCGTAAGTCGCGCTATGCCTTTTCACGTAATGGGCTCGTCAATATTGAAAGGGTGATAAATTTTTCGTTGGTGTGATTTTTTTATTATCCCTTTTTTGACATCGTTGATATCCACACTTTCATAATTTGTAAGATTGAATGTTTATTTTGACCAATAAAGATGAAAAAAACCGTGTTTTGTGTACGTTTTGTTGGTGGTTTGCGCGATCGGTGTCCGTGGTTTTGGTGGAAAGTTGCGTCATTTTACACATCTGGCAGCACATTATTTGGAACCCCCCTATTATAATTTTGGTATCATCTGAAAGCTGAGGACGTTGCCTTTCTGTATGTGGACATAGAAAAGGTTAAAGGTCAAATGCAAAACCAAGGCAGGTTAATTTCTGACACGTATACAAAGGGCGCTTGTTACTAGGAGCATGGATTTTTTCGGTCACGTGTATACAGTGTAGTGTAACGATTGGACAATGGGCGCACGGTCGAGCGCGCTCATGCGCCCTGAATGGGATTGGTTGTTTATTCATTGTCAGGTGACTGCCATGTGACTGTTTATAGAGTGCGTGCCACGCGAAAACACAGCACAATACCTGTCAATTCTGTCCAACTCAAGTACCTTCTCTTGCTCCGAGCGTAAATATTTTCATAATTATTTACTATTTTAGCCAACATATCTTGTTTTAAGCAACAGGTTTTCTATACTGTTTCGTTAATTATTTGCTTAAGTATGGGTTTGAAGAATCAGTGTCTGGCTGAAGCTTTGAATGATCTCCGTGAGGAGAGAGACACGATTGGTCTCGTGGAACGGAAGATTACTTTGTTAACTTCCGATGTGAAAATGACGACGTTGAATCAGAAAACGATTTGGAATCTGATTCCACATCGCCATTTTCAGCAGGAGATAACGAAAAGATCGACCCTGACAGCAAAATGTTAACCCAAAGATTATTTCAAAATTGATTAATTAACTTTAGTTCGATCTTAGAAGGCAAACCATGTTGACTTGTGCTAGATTTAAATTAATAGAAGGAAATATTAAATTTGTAAACTTATTTTTTTTACAAAAACTTTAAATTTTTAGCCCAAAAATAGTTTAATCCTGAAAAGCGAGCTTATTCAAGAGTTTTATTAAACAACTCAAGCTGATAGTTTAAAATTACAAAAAAAATGTGAAATAATTTTTTTAAAATTTGTTTCCCAAAAAGCTCTTGTTTTCACACAAAAAATACATAATTTTAATTCATAGGGTTTATACAGCCAGTGTTCATTTGTTTAACTTTAAGAAAAAGCTACTCAATTCACCGAAAAAGGTCTTAACTCTTCAAAATAATTCTCAAGTGTGTGTTTGCTATTTTAAAATTTGCAAAAAAATGATAAGAAATAGCACAGTATGCAAATTAATTTTTAAAAATAGCGATATAGTGCATTAAATGAAATGCAAAATATGTTGTACTTTAAAAGACATAACAAACACTTGGTGAAAATTTCAGACGAATAGTCCAACGGGAACGTACTCGTTGCTAGGGACTTTCACAAGAACTTGGTATTGAAATACTTTAAAATACATCGTAAAGTTTAAAAGGCTGTTTCTCCATAACCTATTTTGACAAAAATGGCAAGTATTTGTATGCAAATTAGAGTATAACTCTGGATTGCAAAATGCTACAGACTTCTTAAATACACCAAATTAAAGCTGAGAGAAAGACCTTTCCATCCATGTATCTAACTCCAAAATTAATTTTTGCGACATAAGGGCCATTTTTGCAGAGCCGGTCACATTTGTCCAACATTTTTAATATGTTACCAAAAAAGCATTCATGCAGATGGCAATAACAAATTTGAAAAACACAAAGTTTACCCCTTACAGAATTATAATAATCCTAAAAAAGCTCAAAAAGTTTCTTTAATAACACAAATGACAGGTCCTAGGGAATTAAGCTTTTCAAATAGTGTCTTTCTACCACAAATCTGTTAAAACTTAAAAGACAATAGTTTCTGGGACAAAAAGTACCTTACGTGCCTTGAAGAAGGTCAGGCCATGTCCCAATTGGCAGCTACAGGTAGGGCTATGGCTATGGCTAGATTTCAACATCATTACACGCTGAAGTATAGGTTGTCCTTAGCAACAACCTTAGTAACAGCCATAGCAGTAGCTGTAGCCACCAAACTGGGTACGGCCTCAGAGAGCCTTATGCCCTTCTGCTGGGCAATCGATGAAGTTATAACAAATTTTTTAGTTAAAATTTCTCTCAAGCAATAATTGTCTCAGATTATTGACTCATAGGTGTGATTAATCTATTCAGTAATAAGTTTATCAAATTTCTTCTTGACACAACTCTTGAATCTTATGAGGTATGCTGCCCTCTACTGTTAGCTTTCAAATGGCACAACAGGCCATTAACTGAGCCTGGACAACAGAAGACTTACTTCATTATATAGAATGGAGCAAAGATGGCAATGACATCATTGAGGAGTGAAAGTGCTGGATAATCTCTTTTATATCCAGGATGAAGAGGATGCACTAAGCTCCATCTGAACAAACCTGCCATACACCTCATCCTGCAACCACAACAAGTAAACATTACTATACTCATTTTAAAATAAGAGTCCCAGATATTTTATCTTTTCAAATCTCAGACACTTGCAGACAATTAACTGGACAAAAACCAAACAATCTGATGTTAACAAGAGAGCAAGTGGTTTTTTAACCTCTGTCAGTTTCTTCTTTCATTCTCTCATGTTTTAAGAAAGTTGACCTTTGGATAGCATTTATTAAACAATGTATGTGGTGATCATGCATGCAACTTGTCACAAGTTGAATGGACTATTTGCTACGACCCTAATTCCTAATTCTACCAGAATTATTCAGGTAACTCAGCAAGCCCTGGAGGACTGGTCTAAGGGCAAATCTTGGGTCTTGTCAAATAGCAATAGGGAAGCAAATGAGCCGGGGGGAGGGGGGAAGGGGCTGGGAAGGGGCTAGGGGGATGGGAGTACCAGAAAGACCATCGAGTTTGACCCTGTGTTCTAAGGTTTGACAAATTAAACTTTGGCTAACAGAAATATAACCGTGGTAATCTGGTCAATGGTTAAGTGGGTTGTAGGTGTTGGTTATCACAAAACACTTCAGATGATGTTCCTGATTGAAGTGCCATAGTGGGAGTCAGTGTCACTAAATGGCTTTAAAAAATGCTTAATTAAAGTGCAGACAAAAACCCACCGTAATCACAAACTTGGAAGTGTTGAAAAATGACATCCTGATATAGGGATGAAAGTGGATCAACTTGGTTTTAAAAAAAAGTATTCCAAGTATTCTAATTATTTGGGTTTGAACAAAAACAAAATTACTGGAGCGGGACTTGAACCAACGACCTCCAGATTAACATACCGGCGCTCTACCAACTGAGCTATCCAGCCCTATGAATTTTATGTCTTCATTCCCACATAGCTGATCATATAACAAATATGTGATCAATTGGATTGATGGGTTTCACAAGTTATGACGGCCAAATGAACAAGAATGTTCTTTCATGACAAACAACTGAGCCAATTTAAAGGTAGGGTCATCATTTGGCTTTTGTCAATGCTGATTTATTGGCAGAATTATTTACAGTAGAAGTCACCTGATACAACAGTAGAAGTCACCTGTGAAAGTTTCAGCTGAATACAGTATTTACTTGTGAAAACAGCCAATAACTTGCACATTTTTTCCATCCACGTTAAGCGAGGTGAAAGCGGGTACCAAATTAACAACGACTCTCAGAAATCTGAAAGGAATCATGCATGAATCAGTTCTCAGATTCAAATGTCTTTAGTGATTTCTAATCAATGGGATGTTTCAGCCATAACAACCTTGCAGTATGCTTACTACCTTTTCCATCTTTATAACTAAATTTTGCTTGGAGTCACTGCCAAAGAATGACCTTACCTTTGAGCAATAACCATGTTAGAGGATTTTTAAAGTTTGGTTCTTAACAGGCTGGTGCAGCTGTTGGCTTCACCACTGTTGATTTAGCAAAACGTATTGCTTGCTTTAAACAAAAACAGAATGAAATTGTTTTACAAGGATATCTCAAGGTTACTGTTCCTTTTTAGGCCTGAAACATCTTGATTCAAACCTGATCTAAAAAAGAAACAATGACAGAGGTGGGAGTACACTGGGGCCTTGCTAGGCAGTTCAAAGATTTAAACCTGATCTAAAACAGAAACAATGACAGAGGTGGGAGTACATGGGGCCTTGCTAGGCAGTTCAAAGGTCTTTCTTAAACTTTTTACTGGCTTTTAATCAAACAAGCGAATCTATAAGTGGAGTTTGACTCCACTCACGGCACTTTTTCAAAAATCATGTCAGCAGAAAAACATGCTAAGCACAGACAAATATTGCTTAGCAGAAATTGGTCACCAGCCAAAATTTGATGAAGTTTACACTATTTTGACTGTTGCTCCACTTTGTTGTTGTTGCTAAGCATAGAAATGTGCAAAGCAGTATTTTCTGCTCAAGAGCTTTATGAAATTGGGCCCAGGTTGCTTGAGACTTGACGCCAAGTACTTGGACTGAGTACTCAGACTTGAGCTTAGGGGACTCAACACAAGAGTGTGGTTTTTTTTCTGAGATTTGTGAATAATACTGCATATAGTCCAATATACCAAAGGCAGTGGGGTCAACAATTAATTTACAATAGTTGGGTCAGAATTGGAAACGGCTATTTTAATGGAAAAAATAGACAAGTGAGTTTTCTTACTGCAGGCATCCTGGATTAGAGATCTGATGGGTTCCTCTCTTGTTAAAAAGTCTCACAAGTTCTTAATTGTTTTTACTGCTGAGGAATATTGTGGGATTATTTCACAGGAATGTTTAGAAAAAGTTAAGACAGACTGAAAAAAACGTTTTGCAATATTTGTACACAAGCTAGTCCATTGCTTCCAACTATGGGGCGCCGTTTGTCAATTAATTGTTTAGCGTTTTTTGGACATGTTTTTACCATGGTTTGTAACAATTAGATGTAAACCATAGAAATTGCTGCCATTTTTTTGTGGTTTACATACCATGAATATACAATCAAAGCTTAGAAATTATGGTTTATAAACCATGAAAATTGAATTCATCATAAAACATGGTTTATAAACGGCGCCCCATATCCAACACCTGCACTATTCAGTGACACATACTGACATTGTCAGTGTGTCACTAAAATAAAGTGCAGGTGTCTGAGGCAAGCACTGCTCCAAGAAAACAAAACAGCATAAAGTACATCTTAAATAAAGCTAAATTTCTGTCACCAATAACTGCATTAAGCGATTAATTAATTATCATTGAGTAAATCCACTGGCCTGGGAATAATGGGGCTAGTATTATTAGATTGTTAAGGTCAGGCTATCGCTAGTAATATTAAGTCTACAATTAATGTAACTACTGTCCAACTCTCAACAAAATGCACACTACTGTCCCGACACAAAGTTCCGCGACTAATTGGCCAACCCACTGTTAGACCTCTCTAGATTGCACCCAACTAAATAGGCAGAAAACAGAGCAACGGCCTCATTAATCATTTGTAAGCTCTCAAAATATTATATATAGTACCACTATTGTCAAACTACAAACAAAGTATCGCCTTATTCCGGACTAAAACAAAACAGTGTCCTTAGTTTCTCTGAATGAACACTACACTTCCTGTAAACAATAACCCTTGAACTCACCATGCATCCTGTAAAATGGAATTTCAACACCAGACTTGGGGTAAAAATGGAGATTTGGCGAAGGCAGCGTTGAGACAAACTGAATACTTCGTATTTTCTGCCCTGTGTGTAATGCTAGCCCATGTAGCCCCCACTTGTGTGACCCAGGAACCTGAATCCTTGTTCCTTGGCCACACAAGTGAGGCTAATATAATGCATGACACGACCCATAAGTTACCAGACCAGAAGGCCAGGCCCCACGTGGGCTAATTTACATAACAAAGCGGCGAACTACATGTGACCATATCTGATTTCCATATCTGGTCATGCAAATGACTCTAAAAACTCATTTTGGAGGAAAATAACTAAGCTTGGGGGGCAAAAGTTTTTAAGTCGCTCAACTTAGGTTGCAAAAGTAACATCAAATCCAGTTCTGGTTGTTGTAAATCAAAGCAAGGCTCGAAAAAATGAAATAAAAACATTTTTAAGAGATGGTTTGTTGTTTCAAAAACCTGACCAAGTTTTCTATAACAAAACCCCAGAATATAATGGAAGATACACTTTGTCTACAGCGACTTTGGATCGAGGTAAAAACAAATAGGGCCTAAGCATCGGCATTATTTTACTAAAGAAAGCACAAAATTGTGAATTTAAAAATAAAAACTACTGAGTAGGCCGCCAGCTTTCCAGTACATGTTGGGAGAAATTTAAACTTATTTTAGCATTTTATGGCCATTAATTAAATTAATATCTTAAGTGCATGCCACAACCATGGCGTGTAAAAACTATGAAAAACTTTGAAAATGGGATGAGCTAAATTTTTGTTTTGTCTTGAAATTTTAAAAATAACAGAAAAAGTAAGAAAGTAACGATGGTGCGATGTGACAAACAAATAAATACACAAAATACAAAATGTCAAGAGATATTTTGTGTTTTATTCTCAATCATTACATTACCAGTTCAACAGGCACTTTCCCTTTATTCACAGTTCATTTAGAGGTGAGGGTGTACTTTGTATCCAAATGCACCTTAGGACGTGTCTGAATTGGTGGATACGGCTACGGCTGTGGCTAGACCACATCATCAGTGTGCGTTGAAGACATCCTTAACACACCCTTAGCAACAGTCATAGACGCTACCGTAGTCATAGCCGCCAATTCATACTACTTGGCTTAATAAAAATGAACACAAGTCTGATACAGCTCAATAACACTATGTCAGTCAACATAAATAACTTGTTGTTGCAGTTTCTTCAAGGAATTCTACTCAACACAGTAATACTGGAAAGAGAGGTTGACCTTGTAAAAAGTTTGGTCACCATAAGAACCAACTGAATGCCCAAAGGTTTAAAACATTTGAAGTCAGGGAAGATGACAAGAGATGGCCATTTCAAAAGTGGCTTAACGTGGCTAACTGTTTCCTTCTTTCATGATTATTTCTGCCAACATTTTTTTAACACTTTGGAGAAAACAGAAAAGACCAGTTTATCAGAATTGTGTGTACATTCATGCCATAAAGCAATCAAGTTAGCAGCAGTGATTTATGGGGCCTTTACAAGCCACCACCCCCACCCATCATTTGACAATATTTGAGGCAAACATATAATCTTGTTAATCCATAATGGTACTGTATTAAACATCAATCATTAAAAATGTTCAAGTCAGTTATCTGTATAATAACCTTAACAAAACAAATGAGAACAGAGCTTTTACAGAGTAGCAACTTTCATCTAGATTCCATATAGACTATTCTTGTACATAACACAAAAAGGAAATTAGCTTACAAAGTTCTCAATAATAATTCTCCCTGTTTCTATTACTTCACTGGAAACTTGCTGATTTGAATTCTTGTTTTATTCCACAAAAGTAAAAAGAACATCAATCTAGGGAAGGGTTCAACCCACAATACAAATAAAAGTTTCCAGCATGACTGCAGACAGGCCTGTAACCAGAAATTGTAAAATCTGTATTTGTTTATTTGTTTATTTATTTAGTTGGTTGAAAGTTTCTGGAAACGAAGGCCCAATTCAAGCCATTCGTTGTATTTTGAGGTGTTTTTGTTCTTTTCTTAAACACCATTTAAAAATAATTTTTGGCAGAATTTCACTTTTTAATTTTTTTTTACTTTGTCAAACTTGTTTATGTTTATTGGTTTGTTTTTGATGAAGGGGCTTCTGCCCCGCCCCTAGTGACGGGCCTGACAGCAGAATTCTAGCTAAGAGCATTCATTTCAAAAATGAATATATATTTCCCTCATCTTAGTAAAAATGTACTTGGCTTAAATAATACAGAGTGAAACATGCTTTACATATCTTGAACTGCATCTTGTGCAACACTGAGAGAGTATTAAATTGGTTATAAAACAAATAGAAGATTTGTCATTGTTTCCATAATACAGAGAGTGAGGAAGCTTTTGAATTATACATCATGATAAGTTGTTTCATTTATTGCAGTCTTGAAGATTCTTGTACAACACCCAGAGAATGTTCAGTTGTAAAAAAATAAAATATATGAATAAAAAATTTGTCAGTATTTACACAATTTAGAAGATAGTGACATGATTCTTAAAAAACTTTTGCACCCTGTTACTGTCATTGTATTGGCGCAATAAGATTACTTATGTACAATAGTTGTCATTATTTACATGCAACACAAATAAGTGAGTCACTGATATGTCTTATGACGCTCCTCTCACCATTCAGAACCTTTCAACTGAATGGGTTGTGTATGGTAGAACAACTGTGCCCAGAACTAGCTGTGTATTGTGTAGATGCATTCACCACATGATATCACAAATATTGACTGCTCTGAGAGCTATGGTTATACTGCTGAGGTGATTCTTAGCGCATTCTATTTAGACTGCTCCATAGAGGGAGTCGTAGTTTTAACCAAAATACGAGTAAAAGCAGTCAATATTTGTTTTATTACACCCCAAACATAGTGTGCCTGTGTGTAACTCAGATTTTACCAAATATGAAAAAAAATATATACTGCTTCTTGTTCGACAAGCCTTGCCATAGACAAATTTATTTAGCAGCGGGTAAATTCATGACCCTGATTGTCATCAGCCATGGTTTATAGAGCCATAACAACTTAGTATCTGATGGTGCGTATTACTGCTCTTTGAGCGTACATTATGTACCTTGTCAAGATAATCAGTTTGTTTGTTTTCCGTTGTGTAGGTATGAACAGTTTGAAGAAAGTATGTGAAGGACTTAAGACTGTCCCTGTTCCAATCAGTAAGTCTAAGTCATCTGTTAAAACAGACTGGAGGTAAAACTTTTGACTGCATGAGGATTGTATGTCCGAACTTTTTTTTTTCTCACTTGAACTAGTAGTATTGAGCCTTTATTTGTAAAATGCTACTTGCACATTCCATATTGTCACTTGCACAAAACCACAAAACACAATGAAAATCATCATCTTCAGATTTGATAATTTCATCCAGGTTCTTATGGAATTCCACCTTGTCTGTTTCGAATAAGCTTTGTAAGTACTTACCTGCACAAAACTCTTGAAATGTCTTATGCAGGAACTGAATGCTGTTGTGACTTTTCAATCCCTTCAAGACCTTTTGTCTTGTAAGAATACCTGCTTTTATGGCCGATTCTAGCACACTTGGTTCAAACACTTCTTCAGGAAAAGCCAGATGTTGTTCTGGAGCAAGGAGACCATGCAAGCCAATCTTTCCAAGTTCATTTGTTACTTTTGATATTTCGTCTATTGACAAAGGCCTATCACCATCAGTTTTTCTGTGAAATATGTACTCCAATGCCTCACTGTAGATACGGGACATTGTTTCTGGGAGTGTAGATTTGTCTCTCCACAAAATACACATCAACAGAAGTAGCATTGGACTCTTTGCCAAATTAGATAAAACATTTGAGGATTCGATCCTCTGGAGAAGCCCTTCAGCTTTTCCATGTTCTCTTGAGTAAAATCTTTGCACATACTTCTTGATATCTTCCTTATCAAAACCTTCAACACTGACCTGGGTGACAGGTTTTTGAATCAATGACTTATCCACCAATTTATCGTAGTGAGAGGGGCGAGTTGTAACAACTACATAACACTCTCTGTCTTCCTTGCGGTTCAGCATCTTTAGAATTGAACCAAATAAGGCTTTATCAAGGGTAGGGGTCTGTAACTCATCAAAGCCATCCAACAAGATCAGTACTTTCTCTTCATTATCCTTGATAAAAGAACCCAAAGCAACTTTATCTATCTTGGTGTCTTCAGCTAAAAGTTGTTCAAAAATGGAGTCAATTAGCTGTGTGGTTTGTTTAACTGCACTCATTCTTAAAACAAATACAAGCTTAAACTGCTGCAGTGCTTCACCACATGCCCAATCATATGCCATCTCATCTATGACGGTAGACTTTCCTCTGCCAGGAAACCCAGTCAAAATAACCTTTTTTATGGGATCACCATCTCTTGTTGTCTGAAGGAAAATATCCTTATATGATTCCAGTTTCTTTTCAGATATCTCCAATGTTAATTCTGTAAAGATATTATTGATATGTTTGGTGTCATCATCCTCCCATAGTATCAGTTTCACATAGCTACCTGTGGTCCTATAATGAGTTATTAATGCCTCTCTACAGCTCTCTGCAGCGACCTGGGCTGGATCTTTTGTAAAATGGGCTCCTTCCTCACTTCCGCCTTCTGATTGAAAACAAAAATATAATAATTTATGAAACATTTAATCTTGATTCAACAACAACATAAATAAATTCAGAATAACCTTCAAAGAAAATATTGTAGCCTTAGTATTTCTGGATTTGTAATACCATGGCTTTTAAAAACAGCATTGATTTATATTATCCTGTAGAGCCTGATATAGATATCCGTGCTTTTAACGCTAAGAAAAGCTACCATTTAATATGCTAACAATTGTTTATGATATCACGCAGTGAAAGGGATGTTTAGAACACCTGTTGGCTTTCGGCAATCCGCACGATCAGAAATCACATACTCAAACTTGGACAAAAACAAATTTGTCATCAATGCAAAGCAAACAAGAATATTGGCAGATTTTGAACTGAGCTTACATTGATGTGAAAAATTATCACTGGTACAAGGTTTCCACATTGAGCACTAATAGCTGTGAACACAGCCTTTCCTAATTCTGGATCTTGTTTTCTTAGTCTGATCTGAATTGCGGGAAATCAAAAAGACCCTTTTGTTTCAACCATCACTAAAGATAATGAAATTGTATTGATAAACTATTCCTCTCGTTAGCTAGTAGTTTTTCCTGTACACAGATATCCTGATGGGAGAGCATAGAGATGGTAAAGTACTTAGCAATCTTCGCTTACACTAGCGCAGATCGGGCCTGGTAATTATTGTTTTTGGTTAAATCAAACATCAATTACAAGTGTCACAAACCAGAGAACCTTGAGATAACTCAATTTACTATATGTTTTCCTTTTAATCTGCTGTTGAGGTTGCTGCACAAAAATGGTATTTGTAAATAATGTGTGCCTAAATATGAATTGTATGTTTATGACATTGGCTTTGGTTCAAATTTTGTTTGCTGACCACCTGATAGCAATTGAATTCTTTCTTTTTTTTCTAGAGAATGAATTGAAATGTTTTTCTGATTCTTCTACATTTGAAACTTGAACATTTCTGGTTTGTCTTGGCAGTTGACAGTTTGTTGTATTTGGTTTATGTTTTGAAAGGGCAGTTCTAATCTCTCCAATGCAGGTAAAATATTCTCTGGAATATAAAGTTAAAGAGAAATTTGAAGCAAACAAAAAAGATGGAGAAAATTCTTGTGATGCAAGAAGGTTGATTTAAAATTTACTCAGTCAATTTCCCTTGTAGTTTATTTTTTCAGGCTAAAAGGATTAAGAGCAAAACGCTGCATAACAGAAGTACAATCTAGATACATATCAGGAGGCCTTACTCCATGATGTGTTACATTCATCGCAACTCATTTTACAGACATTATTTTAGATGGCGCTACTGCAAACCTCATCACAAAGGTTCTATCTATTCTGTTGATATGAAGTTATCCCAACAACCAAGAGTCCTCTACATTGATGTTTTAGATAATCAAATCAAACAGTTTACACATTTTGTCTTTTCCACTAAAACAAATAGAATACATTTGATCCTTTAAAATGTATACCAAAGTTCCAAATTTGTGTAGGCCCTACCTGTTGTTCCTTGCTTTAGCTGTAGGATGTTGACTGTACATTGGCTAGGATTGCTAACAGATAAATTAGCACTGCCTTCTGTGTGGTGTAGAGACAAAGATTGGACATCCATCACACACGCTCCTTTACTTGCTTGATTATCTGCTGTTGGTAATGAAGAAGAATCATTTCTACATGAAGGATGCAATAGTTTACTTTGGTAGTTTTCTTTGTCCATAAAGTCTAATCTTCAGTCTGCATTTAAGTCAAACAAGCCAATCTCCCATAATCCCATCCCCCAACTTGGAATAATCTGCTGTTGGTAAACACACATCACAGGGAAATTGAAAATGTGTTGAAATTGGAAGTGACTTCACATTTAACTTGTTTACTCTTATACAATTACTATAATTGTTGGAAAGTTATGTAATGAAAACAAATGTAGCTGGTTTTGGTAGGTTACATGCTACTAAAAGAGAAAAAACTCCGTCCAAAAATAACTAAGAATCTACCGGACGTTTAAGATAAAGTACGCAGCAGAACAATATTTGTAAAAGAAATTATTGATGCCGTACAATTGAAGCCTCACTTTATGATGTACTAGGTTCATCACAACTCATTTTACAGACACTATTTTGATGACATTACTGCAAATCTTATCACAATATATCTATTATGTTGATATGAAGTTATCATATGAAGTTGATATGAAGTTATGAAGTTATCATGATATTATTATGATGTTTTAGATAATCAAAACAAACCATTTACACCTTTGCATTTTCCAGAACAAACTAGAAATGCATTGTCAAGTCAGTTTATTTGTAATAGCGCCCAATGTCCAATGTCTCATGATCATACATTGATCTCCAATATAATGGAGATCAATGTGATCATACCAATCGCCATTTTCAAAGTCATGATTCTAAACTAATCACGTAATTTCCTCAAATAATTCCTAAATATCCAGGTCAAATTAATCTTCGAATCATTTCCCTTAATAACTAATGCCCTGTGTGTACATCATAAAAGTTAGTATTGTTTTAATCATTGCAAAAGGTGATTTTTAGGGGTTTTGTTATTCCATGTATTTCACGTTTGAATTTCTTAAAAGTAGACAATGTTGCCAATACATGTACATATATTCATATAGTCTGTTTTATTTAACCGTACTTAATTCAAGGCCATATCATTGCATATAAGGATGCTTAATGTTACATGCCCAATATGTATCATTGATTTGGGTTAATTTGTATTTTTTGTAGAACCACGGGTATATTATGATCAACCAATAAACCAACCCATCATTGCACCTTCTTTTCATGCATTTTAAAATATTATTAAACATTTTTGAGAGTCGGTGTAAGTTTTTACATTTCTTACAAACAAAAAAAACCTAGCAGTTCTTAATGGCAAGGATTGCTAACGGACAAAATACCGCCGCTTTCTACCTGATACTCTCCTTTACTTGCTTGATTATCTGCTGTTGGCAATAAAGAAGAATCATTTCTACATGCAGGATGCCAAAAACTATAAATCTGGGGAAGGATAGCATTTTAGTGCTGTCTGTAAGTATTGTTTTGTATCTAATCCGTCTTTATGTGAGAGGAATATTGTCATGTTTAAGGCTAGTTCAATTGAGATATTGTAAACTTGTGTGTATGTAGCCAGCCTCGTGTCGTGTTGACCTTTCACCCTTTCACATAGGTGACTGTGTTACTGTAGTGTCTATGCTATTTTGTATTGTGTGGTATTGAATGGAAGATTAAAATCAGCTCAAGTGCAGCAGATAATTTCATATTTTAGAAATCATTTGGATTTTGCATTCATTGTATTTTGGTGAATGCTCGTCCTTATAGTGGGCCGGCCTCCTTCCCATGTCTCTACATTAAATCAAACATCTAATACAAGTTCAGGCATTTCGTGTCATATTTTAAGCCTAAAAATGCCTTATGTAATCTCTCATTGGTATTCAACGCACATTAAAACTGGTCAAATTAATGTTTCTATATTTACCTTCTGGTGCTTGTGTCAACAACGGTTGATCCTCTTCATGTTGACTTCTTTTAACCTCCGGGACGTATTTTAATGGCTTGTGTCTTAAGTTTACCACCACAAGAAATTACACCATGTACTTACCTGGGGTTTTGAGTCGTATTGACCTTCCACTGGTAGCAGCTTGGGAGGAGTCATCACGTTCTAGAATTGGTGGAGTCCAATCTTGGTCAGATCCTACAAGAATATTTATTGGGCATGTTTGATCAAATATCAACATAGCAATAATTAACTGTCATCAATGCATGAACAGTTGAAAACACAATGAGAAAGACAATGAGAAAGTGGCAAGCCTTCTCAAGGAATGAAACTCTAGGTCTAAACAATGATATTTGTAAACAATGTATGCTAATTGTGAAGAGTGTGTTTATCACATTGGCTTTGAATTATAATCAAATAATTTGATGAGCCAAATTGTTTACTGACAGCCTGTTAGCAACTTTAATGTTTCATTCAATTGAATCGTTTATTTTTCAAAAGAATGAAATGAAATGTTTTTATTATATATTTCTACATTTAATACTTGAACATTTCTGGTTTGTCTTGGCAGTTAACAGTTTTTTGCAACTTGCATTTCAGATAAAATTACTTTTCCTGTTGAATGATAAAAGTAATTTGTTAAACCGAGAAAGCTTTCAGACTAAATTTAAAAAAAATAATAATGTTTTTTTTCTGGAATACTAAGTTTAAAGTTAATATTAAGAATATTGAGTTTCGATTGAAACACCACTTTCTCAAATCTTTGAGACCCTCAAGAATGACAAACTCGGATGTTTTGGTTGAATAAATTACCTGTTGGTTTCACTGCTGAATCCAAATGTGTTTTTAAAAAGGCAGCTAGTTTCCCCATTGCTAATACAGCATCCTCTGGAATAAAAAGTTAAAGAGAGAATTTAAGCAAACAAAAAAGATGGACAAAAGTCGACGTATGGATTATAAACAGCCAATGTGTGGTTCAGGAGTTGTGAATTTTTTAAATATTACATGGAATATAATTATTTTGGTGTGCAATATACAATGAAATAGCGAGCGACGCCAAATGTATTCGCACATGTAGCTGTATTGTACTGTACTGTACTAGGGGGAGGGGGAGGGGGAGGGGGAGGAAGAACAAAAAAAAAGAACAAACCCCCTAAAAAAAACCTTAAAAAACAGAACAATAACAAGAGGTGTTCGTGCACTTTTGCACGAAAACCTAATAATCTTTGTAAACTCATGCATATCTAACGGGGCTTTTTTGCATTTTTTGTTTGTGACATTGCTTTGGAGTAAACTAATTAAAACAGAAGTTGGTTAAAGGCAAAGCAATATTCAGATGAAATGAATAAATTGTACACAGATACCCTGATGGGAGAGATGGTTAACTATTGGAATATGTTGTCATTCCTATTTCATGAATTTCAAATCACATTTCAAAATACTTTATTGTGCAATTTCATTAAAGTCAGTTCTCTTACTTCATTTATAAAAAAGGGCAGGAAGCTATTAGTTTTAATGACAAATGTATCAACATTCTTCTTATTGAGGTCATTTCATTTAGCAGTGCATTATTTGCACAATTTTTTTCCATTGTAACCAAAAAAGGTTTAAGATTGTGTCTGTTAATCACCAAAAGTGTACCATCTTAACCAAATCATCATAGTATGGAATTTGAACATGGATATTTGGTTTATCACGAAGTGTTTGTTTAAACTTCTGTCAAAAGTGTAAGAAAAACCTATTTGTCAAAATCCATCAATTTTATTGTGTGCATTACTTGAGTAGTGAATCATTATTAGCACCAAAAAAAAATGCAACAATGTCTATTCTATTACTAAGTTTACATCATTAGAAATTACACCATTTACTTACTTATGGTTTCGAGTTGTAATGGCCATCCACTGGTAGCAGCTTGGGAGGAGTCATCTAGTTTTGGAATCTTTGGTGAGGTGCACTCTTGTCCAGATCCTACAAAAATGTTTGATTTGTTTGGGTATGTTTGATTAAATATCAAAGTATCAATGTCAGGCCTGTAACTAAATGAATAAAATAAATAAATAAATAAATACCCCCCCCCCCCCCAAAAAAAACCAAAAAAAAACAAGTGCTCAAAATAAAAAAAGGACTAGGAAAAGTCTACTCAATATTTAATAAAATGGTGTGCATTTAAAAAAATGTCCAACTCTCCCTGCGACGCTGCGCAATAGGTGGCATTAATACGCAAGGATTTACTTTTTTTCATAGTTTTTTGTTTATAAAAACAGTATTCACCCCTCCCCCCCCAAAAAAAAAAATAATAATAATAATAATAAATAAAAACTCCTAGTTACAAGCCTGATCAATATTTATTTTTCATCAATTCATACAATATTGAAAAAGGGTCTAGGAATGATCTTGAGCTGACATTAATTTCAGAGATTTCTTGACACTGCAAGCCTCATTATCAAAATGTTGCCACCAGGGAATGGTTGCATCATCTACAAATATTCCTGTAATATGCTTCAGGGGATAAATCATTGTTTTTTTGGAAGAGTTGATTCATATTTTAATCCTGATTTTCCAAACTCACCAAAAACAACCATACTGTGAACTATTTTATCCATAATGACATGGTAATATTTCAGGGGAAAATTATTTATGTTTGACAGTTACTTTGTGCAAGCTAATAATTCATTGTTTTGACTACTGCTATCTAAATAAGTGATTTGGGATTTTCAAGTTGTTATTTACTCATGGCAGTATTTAATACAAAATACTTTCTCCGGAGGATTGGTTTTGGTC
Source organism: Pisaster brevispinus (assembly GCA_023634235.1). Classification (NCBI taxonomy): domain Eukaryota; kingdom Metazoa; phylum Echinodermata; class Asteroidea; order Forcipulatida; family Asteriidae; genus Pisaster; species Pisaster brevispinus. Next base: position 19,402,322 of record JAMKCF010000007.1, on the reverse strand, counting down.
ACAGAACTGAACTTGTACTTATCTGTGTGTATCTGCTTTATTGTAAATTGGTATATCAGTTCTTAAACAGTGCTTTATTTACAGGCTTCTCAAGGCACTTGTTATGTTTAAGACAGGTAGCCCTTTGCTCAAATGTTGAATTATGAGACCCAATCCTATAGCACCTGCAAGGGTTTAGAAAGGTGCTGCTGCCCATTCAGCAGCCACTGCCAGAAACCCCACAGCAAACTTCTTCCCGTAACGGCAAGTGTGGGCTGTTTTAGGTGCATTGCATAATATACAGGACCTAAGCTTAATGTCCCATCCGAAGGACAAATCAATAATTGTTGAGTGTCTTGCCCTAGGACACAAGTGTCAAGATCACGACTCAAACCCACACTCTGCTGATCGCAGATTGTGTACAAATACCATACATTCATTGTTTAAATGACAATAAATTTTTAAGTTTTTGGGAAAAAGAGCCTTATTTGATTATTTTCGAAACTCAGTGAAGTGTATTTTAATCAATAATTTACACCATATTTTTGTTTCTTAAAATGTTTATACCTGTTGCTGCTGGCCTTTGTTGTGTGATGTTGATCTGACAATTTTGAGCACCGATGATAGTCAAATGACCGCTGCCTGATGTTTTTTGTTGAATCATGTTTGCAGAATGTAAAACTTTGTCACCTGCTAGAAGACTACTTCCTGTCAGCAATAAGAAGGAGAGTAACATCTCAAATTGGGCATCTTTAAGAAGAAGAATGTGACGGTTTTTCTTAATACTCTTTAGTTTGTTTGGTTACCTCTTATTGCAAGACACTAAATAAAGATTGCTTCTTAGTACCTTACTTGTAGATTAGTTGGTTTTATTCCTTTCCTGATACTTCTCTCTGCAGACATTCAAGTTGAGACCAGAGGCAATTTTCCAAGATTTTTACTCTAACTCCAAGATTCACATAACAATCTCTAAATCTTTTAACAATTTGAAAATCAATGGCAATAAGTACATTTTCATTTAACTTCTTGCTCTGCTAATCAAAGTAAGTTCATACCTTGCAGCATTTGTGTGTTTGCTGCTCTCATTAAGTCTCTTTCTGGCAATGCTTGAATGTTTTCAACAACAGCCAGTGATCTTTGTTCTGGTTCTTGAGATTGTCCGGCCATCTCCTCCTCTTCCATGGTCTCCTCACTCTGGTCAGCCATATCTGACAGAATCTTAAGAATCAAAGAAAGATAGTTTCTCAGATGATAGATTATACCTCTGTTTATCATTCTAGTCTATGGATTAAGACAAACAATCTACTTCTGATTAGATGTCAAAGTTCATGAAATACTGGTCAGTAATATGATGCAGTCTTACCTTCAATTCCAGGAACAATCAGTGCTTTAACCAGGCTCAGTCACCCAACAGTCAGAGAGATGAAACATCTTCACTGATGTTGCCAGTGTAGTCCTAACCCATTTCAAAGTCAACGATGTGTTGCTTGACAAACCTAATCTTGAGAATAATATAATTAAAGAAAAGTCTTAATACATTATTGTTGCATGGTGATGCAAGTTCAGGTATGGACTGTGTGCAAACCTTACCGGTATCACTAGTTACACAATAGAGCAAAGTCTTAGTTAGAGCAAGCTGGTCCTTGCCCTTTTGTTACACTGAGTATCATTAACGCAAATGAAAGTTGAAAGTAAGGCACATCAGACCCATTTGAAAAATGGGAACACCAGACCCATTTGAAGGTTTGGCACACCAGACCCATTTGAAAGTTTGGCACACTTGACCCGTTTGAAAGTTGGACGCACCAGACCTATTTGAAAGTTGGGCACACCAGACCCATTTGAAAGTTGGGCACACAAGACCCATTTGAAAGTTGGGCACACCAGACCCATTTGAAAGTTGGGCACACCAGACCCATTTGAAAGTTTGGCACACCAGACCCATTTGAAAGTTGGGCACACCAGACTCATTTGAAAGTTGGGCACACCAGACTCATTTGAAAGTTGGGCACACCAGACCCATTTGAAAGTTGGGCACACCAGACCCATTTGAAAGTTGGGCACACCAGACCCATTTGAAAGTTGGGCACACCAGACCCATTTGAAAGTTGGGCACACAAGACCCATTTGAAAGTTGGGCACACCAGACCCATTTGAAAGTTGGGCACACCAGACCCATTTGAAAGTTGGGCACACCCGACCCATTTGAAAGTTGGGCACACCAGACCCATTTGAAAGTTGGGCACACCAGACCCATTTGAAAGTTGGGCACACCAGACCCATTTGAAAGTTGGGCACACCAGACCCATTTGAAAGTTGGGCACACTTGACCCATTTAAAAGTTGGGAACACCAGACCCATTTGAAAGTTGGGCACACCAGACCCATTTGAAAGTTGGGCACACTTGACCCATTTAAAAGTTGGGAACACCAGACCCATTTGAAAGTTGGGCCCACCAGACCCATTTGAAAGTTGGGCACACCAGACCCATTTGAAAGTTGGGCACACTTGACCCATTTAAAAGTTGGGAACACCAGACCCATTTGAAAGTTGGGCACACCAGACCCATTTGAAAGTTGGGCACACCAGACCCATTTGAAAGTTGGGCACACCAGACCCATTTGAAAGTTGGGCACACCAGACCCATTTGAAAGTTGGGCACACTTGACCCATTTAAAAGTTGGGCACACTTGACCCATTTAAAAGTTGGGAACACCAGACCCATTTGAAAGTTGGGCACACCAGACCCGTTTGAAAGTTGGGCACACTTGACCCATTTAAAAGTTGGGCACACCAGACCCATTTGAAAGTTGGGCACACCAGACCCGTTTGAAAGTTGGGCACACTTGACCCATTTGAAAGTTGGGCACACCAGACCCATTTAAAAGTTGGGAACACCAGACCCATTTGAAAGTTGGGCACACTTGACCCATTTAAAAGTTGGGCACACTTGACCCATTTAAAAGTTGGGAACACCAGACCCATTTGAAAGTTGGGCACACCAGACCCATTTGAAAGTTGGGCACACCAGACCCATTTGAAAGTTGGGCACACCAGACCCATTTGAAAGTTGGGCACACCAGACCCATTTGAAAGTTGGGCACACTTGACCCATTTAAAAGTTGGGCACACTTGACCCATTTAAAAGTTGGGAACACCAGACCCATTTGAAAGTTGGGCACACCAAACCCATTTGAAAGTTGGGCACACTTGACCCATTTAAAAGTTGGGAACACCAGACCCGTTTGAAAGTTGGGCACACCAGACCCATTTGAAAGTTGGGCACACTTGACCCATTTAAAAGTTGGGAACACCAGACCCATTTGAAAGTTGGGCACACCAGACCCGTTTGAAAGTTGGGCACACCAGAATCATTTGAAAGTTGGGCACACCTGACACATTCAAACACACAAGTAGAAACTTGACTAAATGTCAAACTATACATGAAATTGCTGAGCAAACCAAACCCAGCCATTGGAGGCCATGTAGGCCTACAGTTGACAAGAATTAACTACACATGTAAACGTGTGTATAAAGACTTTGGGCAAACCATGCTAACAAACCATTTAATGAAGAAATTCTTTAAATATTAATTCAAAAGCTTGTAATGATAAAGCACAATAATACAATTTGTTACACATTAAAGCCAGAAGGACCCACCGCTTCATGAACAGAAAAAACATAAAATAAGATGCTGATTGGATACAATTTTAAACCTTCCTCCTATTGGCTATTAGAAGAGCCAATCAGAACAAATTACCACTGAGCCCTGATTGGTCAAAATACAAGGATCTGATTGGTAAACAGAACTTGATCTTGGATCCTTATTTTTCACAAAATTGTCAATGGAATGTTTTGTGTTAAATGATCTCCATAAAAACTGTGCATAGCATAAATGTAGGTCAACATAACAGAATCTAATTGGTTGACAGATCTTGAGCTTGGATCCTTGTTTTGTCACAGCATTGTCAAAGGGGCTTTTATGTGTTTTAACACATAAAAATTGTGCATAGCATCAATGTAGGTCACCTCCACCCATTGATATAAACTGCTAATGCAAATGATTTATTGATCAGCTCTCCGACTGGTCCACAGTTTACTCAACTAAGGTTTAATTTGGTTTGATCTGATAAACAGGATCCTCTGTTTGTCACAAGTATGCAATAGAAATTAGAATGTTACAGTTTTCTGAAGTACAAGCAATGGAAACTACAGTGGTAAATTTTTCTGCACCTTGAGCAACTGTAATGTGTTATTGCACAGAACCAAGTATGAGTGTACTGTCAAAAAAAAAAAAAATTGCCTCTTCAATTAGGTAAGAAGAAACACAATTTAACAACCGCTGAAGCTAAGAATAAGGCATTTGATCACTTAATGATAAAATGTGATGTTGATATGGGTATGTTGCATTGTTTGCTGCATGCATAGTGTGTCGTAAAAATAAGACGTATCATGTGACGCACCCTACCAATCAAAGGACCGAATCTTTGAAAGGGGTTATGTGACCGCTCTAAACCAATCACAAGTTAGATTAATGGGGTGATGTAACATTCTAGATATGTTACAAGAAAACTCTATAATCTCATTTATTTTACTTTTTTCTTCTTTAATGGATTGATTGATTGAGTGATTGATTGATTGAGTGATTGATTGATTGAGTGATTGATTGATTGATTGATTGATTGATTGGTTGAGTTGGGAGCAAATGAAAAGAGCTTTCAGTTTTGGCAGGAAGTGCCAATTTTTTTTGGCATGGAGCATCACATAATATTCACACAGGCTAAAATAACCTACACTGAACTGAACAAAAAATTATTTCCCTTTTCAAAAACGTTGATCTACTTATTAATAATTTTGTCTTCTAGGCAGGCCCAAAGTGACACTTCGGACATTATTTCTAAGTACAAAACATTTTGCATGCCAGTAGTACAATGTAGTATTTACAATGGAATTGTTATTTTCTATTGATTGAAGATGGTGCTTCCTTCAGAGGAACTTCATGCACTTCGTCGGTCAGAGGATTTAAAACAGTTTTATTTAATTTCTACAACAGAACAAATTTTACGCTCTCCAATCAAAGCCAAAGCCAAAGCCAAAGACATTGACAGCATCAGGCTGTGTAAAACACCCATCATCTGATCACTAAATGCCCGTTTGAAAGTGCTTATCTTGACACAAGTTCGTCAAAATCAAACTCTATTTAATGCTTTCTGTATTTTCTTACAGCTTTTTAGGCCGTTAACAAAAATTAAATATTGCCGAAGCAAAACAAAGGTCAGTTAATCTCACCACTTCAAATCCTCGACCCAGCTCGCCCATGTAACGTATTATATGCAAATGATGCAAGGGACACGTGACTCATATCACCAGCAAGTGCGTCATAGAACTGTACCCACCAGAGGTACGGAGGGTGATGGGTTGGCTCGATGCAGTCTTGAAAATAGAAAAACTTTTTCACAATTTCTTCAGTAATCAGGGGACAAAGCACAAAATATACTCACCTCGGGTTTCTACAAGGTACACCCTCCTACATATTGCGTTATACAGTCAGACACAATGCCATGGGTGGTATCAAAATCAAGATAATTTCAGCAAACTTTCACAGTACAACTCTTGTGCCCAATACCAACAGGAAAGAGAAACCAAAATTGTCCAGCCACGCCCGGACCGTTTACTCGAACCACCTTTTGAAATCAATGCGCTTTTTGCGAGTTTGTCTTATGGGAATACCGAAGCAGACACTGTGGTCTCATTGCATTTACAATTAATCAAATAAGTTTTTTGTATTAAAAATACATAAATAAAACAATGAAAACAAATTTTAGGATAAAAAGTACACACAGAACTACTTAGCAAAGTGGTAGGATATGTGAATTCCTGCCTTATGACGCGAGAAGCACACAGGTCAATTTTTTTACATGAATGATTCTGAACAAGCAAAGATGGCGTGTTAACTTGAACAGTGACGGCACATTCCAATTCAATTCAATTCGTATTAACAAAAACCAGTAGCGGTTTATGATAACAATAAAACACGAAGCTGAACACTCGTCCTGTTTACGTTCGTTCATTTGGGAAAGGCATTATAGACTGATTCGTTTTAACAACAACATTCGGGTCGATACCATGCCATCGTCTCTTCGTGTAGACCTACAACAGAAAGGCTAATTAACCCTCAAATCATTGAAACCTAACGCAGTAACTGGAAGGGGTGCTGTACTCTTTTTAAAACTTGTTTGACATCTTTGGTCCGATGTCAAATTTGTTTTTAAAGGTGTACAGCGCCCTAGTTACTAGGTCTAAATGAAACCGATGTTTTTGAGCCCGTCATTTAATTTCCTCTGTCGTCTCGACACGGAGCGAACTCACCGCTAGTTTCTGTTGCAAACCCGGATGGAGCTTTGATGCTGAACCTTTTTACTATCATGGAGGAACCATGCTATAGTTCATAAGCTGCATGGTTTTATACAAGACTCACAAATTATATTACAAATGTAATTTTAAAAAATGAAAACAAATGAGAAAATTTAGCATAATTGCCATAAATGTATAAACTACTACAATTTGTGTATCATGAAGTGATTTTGTATCATGAAGTTATACTCGGATGACAAAGAAAGAAAAGAAAAATATAACAAAAATGCAATAAACTATGCCAATTATATGTTTTTCCCTCACAACTTGACACTGCAATTTATTGAAGTGTTATTAATACCTGCAGTTAAACGCCTAATAATAACACTTTATAGAACAAGAATTTTGTAAAATGGGGCAACCCGGCTAAGACAGACGAACAAAACATACAATCAACCGATGAACAACCATATCCATCCAAAATACCACCAGTGGCCACACCAAGAACAACCATGCCCCTACCAAAGTGACCAACACCAAGGACTGAACAATATAATTAAAGTGACCACACCAATGACTACAGGGCCCTCACCAAAGTGACCACACCAAGGACTTACCAATAAAGTGACCACACCAAGGACTTACCAATAAAGTGACCACACCAAGGACTACCGAGCCCTTTTGCTAAAGTGGCCACACCAAGGACCACGTCCTTACCAAAGTGACCACACCAAGGACTACCGAGCCCTTTTACCAAATCGGCCACACTAAGGGGGTACCACATCCTTATACCAACATAAACAAAGAGGATGACCAAGCCCAGGTGTAACACACATGGACATTGTCGTGGTCCAGTGCAATTTAAAAAAAATGGAAAACGGGTGGGGGGGGGGTGCCCTGGTGGAACCGATGTGCACCCTAAATCTAACTTTACCATTAATAATAAGCTACAAAAAGAGAGAAGTGTATCCCAGTCCTAGTAACATATCACAAATTCCGAAAAAGTTGGAAAACGAGGGGGGCAGGTTAGACTTGATTCAAGTCCCTTTCTCGTGCGAGGACCCAACACACATGTAACGCGCCAGCATGCAGCCACAGCTGTACAGTATGGTGGCCCTAAAGGGACATCGCACATCGCAAATATCTTTGCAAATATTTGCGATGTCGCAAATATCTTTGCAAATATTTGCGACATCGCAAATATCTGCAATGATATTTGCAAAGATATTTGCGACATCGCAAATATTTGCAAAGATATTTGCGACGTCGCAAATATTTGCAAAGATATTTGCGACATCGCAAATATTTGCAAAGATATTTGCGATGTGCGATGTCCCTTCAGGGCCACCAAAGTACAGACATATAATACCATTCGCTCGGCCCCAGCGGCCTATCCAGGACCGCTGGGATGGGCTAATCAGCTTGCGCAGATTCTTGTTCAGGAAGTACGTCATGCGTGTAGTGCTTGCAGTGTGAGTGTGATGCATGATGGGACTGAGCATTAACCAACGAGCGTGCTTGATACGTTTGCCCATCCCAGCGCCTTTGGTTTGAAGGCAAGGCGCTGGGGACGAGCGAAATAATACCAGTGCACCCTCACCGACAAATGTAGCTATTGGGGAATGCAGAGTGGGGAATGCAGAGTGTAAAACAAGTTTTCTGACGATGAGGCAAGGAAGGGCCTTGCACGGGATTGGGACTTGAGTCAAGTCTAGGGGCAGGTAAGCTTAAGATAGCCCGACCGAAATACGGATGGCATCGTCAGAAAAATTTACAAAACCTTGCCCATTCACAACTAGAAATTATAACTGTCATTATTCTGTCATTTTTCTGAAAAAAATGCCTTTTCCATGATGGAGCTATAGGGGAGGCTGTGGGTTATACAGGTTGACTTATATCACAAGCTTGGACAAAGTGAGGCTAAACAGGACAGATTCCCTCCAAAATAAAGCAAACGCCCTGCCAATATTGTGCTCTCATTGGCTGACATTGTCTAACCTATAACCAATCAAATCACTTTCCCCACTACTACGCCATGCTGATTGGTTGTTGGCTTGATCGTGTGGATCCGCCAAACCAGTAGCCTAAAATAAATAGCTTCAACAATTTAAGTTACCCGAATCAGGGCACAATTTCCTAGAGCTGCTTAAGCAGAAAATATTAATTAACAATTACCTGCTTAGTAGAAATTAGCAGGATACCGGTCACAAACGGTACATATGACATAATGCTATGGCTGGTAACCTTATTCTGGTAAGCATAATTGTTGTGCTTAGCATATTATTGTGCTTAAGCAGCTCTATGAAATTGGTCCCAGCCGTCTACACAACTGTCTACACAATGACATGCACATACACGTACACGCCCACGCACGCTCGGCAACCGCCGATAAGCATAGAACGCACAGACAAAAGGAGAAAATGTGACAGGCCTATGGATATGCCAAGTTTAAAGCATTGATCCTAAATATGACAAAATGAAATGTAGTGTACACTACGGAGCCCGGGAGGTGACATGCCGAAAATAAAATATTTAGTTTTCCCGTAGAAATAATTTTCCACATTTCGTTTTCCCGTGGAAATAATTTTCAACATTTCGTTTTCCCGTGGAAATAATTGTCAACATTTCGTTTTCTCGTGGAGATAATTTTCAACATTTCGATTTCCCGTGGAAATAATTTTCAACATTTCGTTTTCCCGTGGAAATAATTTTCAACATTTCGTTTTCCCGTGGAAATAGTTTTCAAAATTTCGTTTTCCCGTGGAGATAATTTTCAACATTTCGTTTTCCCGTGGAGATAATTTTCAAAATTTCGTTTTCCCGTGGAGATAATTTTCAACATTTCGTTTTCCCGTGGAGATAATTTTCAAAATTTCGTTTTCCCGTGGAGATAATTTTCAACATTTTGTTTTCCCGTGGAAATAATTTTCAACATTTCGTTTTCTCGTGGAAATAATTTTCAAGATTTTGTTTTCCCGTGGAAACAATTTTTAAAAATTTCGTTTTCTCGCGAAAGTAGATTTCTAAATTCTACAACACCAAAGACAATAGACCGTGTAAGTCTCGCGCATAGTTGAACTTCTTTGGGACCACTTTGGTTGAACTTTTAAGGTATATAATTACGATTTTTACTATTAATATGAATAATAATAATAATATGGCACAGACTGGTCGTGATCTACTAATTAAAATGTACTTTGACCTTGGGATGGCGTACAAAGATATACTTTTTGTATTGGCACAACAACACAACATAGTTATAAGTGAAAGACATCTTAAGCGGCTGTTGGTGTCAATCAATCTTCATCGTAGAAGATACAGCAATTTGGCTGATGTCATACAGTTCATTCAGAATCAATTACAGGGATCGGGCCAGCTACATGGGTACCGAATGATGTATGCCAAATGCCAACAAAGTGGCCTTCGTGTCAGAAAAGAAGATGTTCGACTGATATTGAAAGCAATGGATCCAGAAGGTGTACAATTAAGAGTAGCCAGACGTCTTGTCAGGCGTGCTTATTTTGCCAAAGGACCAAACTACATATGGCATGTCGATGGCTATGACAAGTTAAAACCTTACGGTTTGTGCATCAGTGGATGTATAGATGGATACTCAAGAAAAATCATTTGGTTAAATGTGTATCATACAAATAATGATCCAAAAGTAGTTGGAGGATACTTTTTGGAAGCTGTAAAGGAATGCGGTGGTTGTCCATGCATCGTGCGCAGTGATCGTGGCACAGAAAATGGACATATTCGTGCTTTCCAACAATTCTTTCATCGCGATGACCGAGGAGATAGAGTTTACATAGAAGGAGCGAGCACTGCTAACCAGAGGATTGAATGTTGGTGGAGTTTCTTGCGGAAAGAATGTACTCACTTTTGGATTGACATTTTCAGAAACCTTCTGGAGAGAGGGGACTTTACTGGGGACTTTCTGGACAAGAACCTCGTCCAGTTCTGTTTTATGAGTCTAATGCAGGTGAGATACTCTAGTCTTAAAGTCAAATGGGCATCACCAAACCAATGACCGTGGTGATGACCGAGGTGATGACCGATAGCCCCATACTAAATAGTTTCAATACGCTGGGCTGTTTCTTGGCCCTATGCCCACACAGCACCAGGAGGTGACATGATTTTTCGAATAGAAACCCACGTTTTGGGGCGGAGGTTTTTCCCCAAGCTCAATTCATGTGGAGAGTAGGTGCCTACATAAAAATGAATGTGCAAACTTATTTTTGGTGTAATTTTATGAAAAAACTCATAGCTGATGTATGTCACCGTTACAAATTAAATCAATCTTTGTGAATATCCTTTGTGCCTTTCTAAGCCCGGTTATACTTCCTGCGAATGCAAAGCTAATTGTTACGTCATAAATTCATTGTTAATTATTCACAGTGGGCAGGGCTCAACTCTTGCGAATGTTTCGCTGCGAATCTCCGTTTCTGACGTCACTATTCGCTTTGCATTTGCAGGAAGTATGAACCGGGCTTAACACAACTGCATAATCCATGCTGCAAAAGTATACTGTGCCTCGGGGAGTTTAGGAGGTTTGACCAACTTGTGCACGAGACTTGGAATTCATTAACGTTTTAATCAGTACCTCGAAGTACAAATTCAGCCAAGTTGCACATGGGATCAAGTAATATATTTCACTCGGGCTACTATGACGAGGTTTTTATCGTATTATTATTTTGACAGGGAGAACTTGACCAGACAGTTGAAATGTGGAACACCCACACTATCAGACCCTCCAAGAACGTCCGTGTACCGAGTGGACGTCCCATCCTGATGTACTATACACCTCAGATTTGGGGTGTTGAAGACAAGCTATCTTCTGTTGGTGATGAAGAAATAACTGTATGCGACGGTGAAGCAACCTTTCGTTCCACTATACCTTGTGACCCAGATGTATACGAGTTGTGTGTAGATATCATGAGAAGGGACAACCTAACTGAACCAATGGATGTCTATCAAGCCATTGATTTGTATCTCCATCTTCAACGGGAGATCGTGGTGGTTTTACCTTAGGTCTTCTTTAACACAAATCTTGCCATAAGAATTGAAGAAACAACCTTGTGTTATAGTTTGAATACAATCGATCTTTATTTCTTTACACAATGAAAGCAAGTAGCATTTGCTAACTTTTTTCACAGATTGTTTTATTTCTTTTGTTTTATGATATACATGTAAATTATTTTACACATGTAACTGACACAGATCCTTGTAATTTGATTTGAATGGTGGAACTCACGTCACATGACATATTGACATTCACTGTTGCTCCCATATTCCGCGTCGGCGCTCTAAAAAACCTATTTGCCCCCAAAGACCTGTTCGCCCATGAGGAATGGGATTTGCTATTCAACATTCAACAAGTGCAGCGCACAACTAATAAATTGCGTGTGTGAAACAGTGTGTGAACAAGCGCAATAGCAACTAATGTCAAACTCCAACATTTCAATCAAATCAATTTTTTGTTCAAAACCTTCATTTGTGTGACTTTTCAATAATTTCAAATTCAATTAAAAATACACCAAATGAAAATGATCTAGTGGTGTCGAGTATGTAGAACAAATAGTGAGTGGCTTTAATTGTGAAATGGAAAAAACATTATCACTCGGTAAAAGCAGTGTTACGTAGTGTACGATACTTACTGTGTGGGAATGTATTTTGTGCGATTGATAAGGAATGAATCGATCAGATAAAATGTTAGGGGCGTAGGGAGTCAAAGTGTGACGTGAGTGGTGAGTTCGTGAAGGGTGCGGATACGTGGTGTGGGCAATGGCTTGGGGGAAGACGTGCATGACAGTGGAGGGGGCATGATGCTTTCGTGAAGACGGAGGAAGCTGGAGGCGCGGAGACGTGGTGTGGGTAATGGCCGATAGAGGGCGTTTCAGGAGAGTCTAGGTTAACATTTCATATTATTGATATGTGTATGTAAAGAAAGTATTGTAAGTAAATGTAATTACAAATTAATTGTCATTCGACACAAATTTGAGGTTGCAAAGAATAATTAATTATATTTGAAATGATAAAAGGAATGAGTTACATGTCGGCAGTGTTCAATTGTAAAAAGGACATAATAAATAAAGAATATTGGTATGTGAACAATAATTCAAATAAAATAATATCGTATGAACATGGTGTTTTACGTTATTAAAAGCTCATTGCCTCTTGATAAGTGATGACATGTTTATAAATATGTAGACATGTACACACTGAATACAATTGAACAGGGTTTGTAAAGGGTATCCAATAGTATGAAGGAAAGATGTGTACAACTAGACCCCTGGTAACTATAAGGTCAGGACGTGAAGATGAATAATCATATGAAAATCAGAATGATATTTATCCCTTTGAGAAATTATCCTCCATTTGGCTACGCTGTTTACGGTAATATTTAGATAAACATTGAATTTTGACAATATTTCCTAATTTAAAATCATCCTGAAGGGAGGCATTTGTATTACGGCGATATTGAATTTGATATAGAAATCTGGCTTTCTTTCCCTTTTTGAAATAATCCTGTAAGGGGGTTTGGTTCATTACGGCGATAATAATCATATTGGGTGACAATATGTACAATTGTATGGTGAAATCTGAGTATGTGTAGTACGGCATACCCCTCATCCTATCCATGTTTTCTGCCCCCCCCCCCAACAACAACTGTAGTTGCCCTTTGGTTGGAATTAGAGTTTTATTTTCATCTTTTTTTATCTTAATGGGGTAATCTTCAATACGGCGACAATAATGATATGGGTCCTATAAATTCTATTAATAATTATATAGTGAAATCGCAGTATATTTGTGGTAACATCATCCAGCTGGGTCTATATGACGGCAATATTGTATTGTATCGCATAAACGACAAAATACATTATTCGCCGCAGATGACCCCCGCTGTGTATCAGAGCCGTTGTGCAACACACTGGCTCTGACAGTTTTGATAGTAGCTCCCTCTGCCGCTTGGCTGTTATTGTAAGACTTGCCTCGGTGGCGTCCCTTGATTAGTTTGGACGTAAGCCAAGAAGGTAAGGCCGTGTCCGAATTAACGGCTACAGCTACGGCTACGGCTAGATTTCCGCGTCATCATGCGTTGAAGTATAGGACGTCCATAGCAACACCTAGCAACAGCCGTAGCTGTAGCTGTAGCCGCCAATTCGGATACAGCCTAAGCTAACTTTTCCCGGGGCAGCGGGGCTGGCCTTTATGCAAATTGCGCGTGCGTCAATTTGACCAATCAGGTTGCAATTTGGTAAGACAAAAGTGTCGGCTCATCAAAGGAGCAGGAAAGCTCAACACTTCGGCTCAGCTTTCATCTGAGTTAAACATCATTTTGCAAACCCACCACCATCCCCAATTCAGCCTCCATCAATTGGTGTTTTTTTCTGATTGGGATGCTTGATGGGGACACACAATTACTGGGGAGGGAGGGATTCAAGTTAGTCTAAAGTTAAGGTTGTACTAATATTCAGTCCGATGATACTGATAGCACCCTCTTATTCAGGTGGGCTAGGTATTGTAATCCAACCGCAAGTGCCAGCGGTGGAATCACTTTTAAGCCTTTATACTGGGCTTAACATAGCGCTTAATATTGCACATTGTCCAACGCAGTTGTGCATTTTCGAGATTAAAGAGGGCGCTGTTGTGCATCTTCCTTCCGCTAACTACGAGTGGTTGCCAAATATTTATGAATAAGCAACGGAGCCTCCGACTCGGCGGTGTACGTGTATGCTGTAAAAATGGACCGCTTGAATATAACTAAATAAAACTAAACGCTGGGGAAACTCACTTAAGAACAACTAAATTAATGTAACGATCGACTAGGGTAAAGACGCGAGGAAATGCAAGAAGTGGGACAGTGACTCAAAATGTAGGTTTCTCAACAAGCAAACAAATAACAAATAACTTTATTGATTATAAATCAATGACCAAAAGCAAAAGTGAAACCTAAATCAAAGCCAACACACAGGAAACCTGTGAAATTAAACCCAGAACACAGTGATAAAAAACTATTGAAACATTTTTAAAAACACAGTGCCAAAGACAATTACAGATTAAAGGGTGTGTACATCATTGGTAAAGTTGAAAATATAAATGTTCACAGATTTGCTTATAACTTACATGGTATAAAGATGGACATGGTTGAAAACTTGAAATAGTTTTGCTTGAAATGCCATAGTTTTTAGAAAATGAGTAAAACAACTGTATTCCTGCAGGATAAAATCTGATGTTTGAATTTTTTTTATTTTTAAAACACATATTTAAGGGGGTTTTCACTGTTTTGTCATGACTCTGAAGACCGATTTAGCTTAAACTTTCACAGGTTTGTTATTTCATGTATATGTTGGGTCACATCAAGTGTGGATACTAGTCTTTGACAATTACCAATGTTGTACACACCCTTTAAAATCAAAATGGCTTTAAAACCTGTGTATATAAAACAACAAGAAATACTGTTTATTACAACGGTTTTTATAAGAAATTAACACTGTATGTAAGCTTAACTAAACATACTCAATCAACATTATAACAATAGTTACATACAGTATACAAGAATCACTTTAATATGATTTGAAGCTTTGCATGGCAAAATACAGCTTCAGGGAAACCAATCCTTGGATGTCAATGGGCCTGGGAGCCATGCCCCCCCCCCCCCCAAGAAATAAACTTTTGTTTTAAAGATGGGTGCCAATACAGTGTATCTATGTTGTTCCCTACCTATACCTCGATTGTTAGTCTAATAAATAGTCTAATAATGCCTAAAATAATGTTCCACAAATTTCCCTCCATGAAATATACCTAACCAATACACCAAAGTAGTGTGGCACTAAACGTATGTGGCACTAAACAAATAATTTAAGGTTCACAAAAAAATGTTTGTTAGCTATTTGGCATAAATTCCAATATTAGTTGGTGTTCAATATTGTTGTTCTTAAATCTTAACTTACTCCATAATGTGTTTTTGAAGGTATATTGTTGCAAGAGGGTTCACGGTACTCTATATGAACATGTAGCTGCATGTACTGTAGGTCTACATTATGTCCATCTTGAGATATCCAGAAGACAAAACTGCTTGCCATTCATTCCTGAAATCCCTATATGTCGTGTATGTGGATGGCAGATCTAGAACCGGACCACAAGTGTGTGCAACTGGCCTGCGAGCAAGTCCAGTAATGTCCTTGAATTCTACTAAAATCCTTGATACAGAGATGATACTGGAGGCTGTCAAGTACCTGAGCAGTTTTGCAAGCCCCTCACTGTCCTGTGCTCGAATGAATTGCATCAAAAATCTTAATGATTGACTCTGTTCCTTGTTTTGAGGATCCGCATGCAGTAAGTCGCAAACTTTCTTTGATGTGGGCTTCAGTTTGGAGTACATGGACTTTATGGACTCCACATTTGGAAAAACACTGGCCAGCGAGTCTTGCACGACTCGCCTCATAGCTTCTAGAGCATAGTTGCTATTTTGTATTATGCATTTATGTGCCATCTGCATAACAACTGTTCGAACCTGTTCCATCTTGGGTATGGCATGGCATCCCTCTCGGTCAAGCAGATCTTCAAAAACGTCTTTGTCGTCGTTGGAGAGATGACCATCTAGTGCCGACTTAACAGCTTCTCTGTCAGTATCACTAAGAAACAATAAGAATGACTCACAAAGGTCTTCAGCTGATACTGTTTCTTCGCCAACAATTAATGCCTGGAAGAAAGCTGGAGCCATTTGAAGGGGAAACACCTGATGATCGAGGTAGCCTTTCGATAATATACGGCCGATAGATTGCCATTCTTCAAGTCCGTACTCTGGACTTAGCGATGGCACTCTACAATCTTCCCCATCTGCCGATGTGCTAAAAAAGGAAACCCAAAAGGCACTATATGCTTCTCTTGATACTCCTGCTGCATCTTCCCCAGCCTCATCTACAAAAGAAACCTTTATTGGTGTATTAATTATTTCTGGGGTCTTGAAAATTGCTACCATCTCCCTCTGAATGTGTATGCGATGGAGACGTATGTTTAGGCAGTTGTCATCATCCATGGTGAATAAATCATTGGTGTGTACTTCTGGCTGGGCAGCTTCAGTTGATTTATCATTTAAGCTCAAGTCTTCATCTGCTTTCTCCTGCTCAACTTGAAGAATAGGCACTTCTACAACTTCTTCTACAACTTCTGTGTATAAATCAAGATCAACAGTTTCTAGGTACACTTCAGCTTGGATTGGGGAACATTCCCATGGAAGTGTCTTGTCAAGTTGTAAAGGGTTTGCATGGGAAGTTTTCCCAAACTGTACTTCTGTTTCATCATGATCACTACTGGTATAAATTTGTGGTGATTTTCTTAGGTCACTATCATCATCAGATGAGCTATTACCTGAAGATAAGGGTTGTTGCACTTCAAGGCGCTTGGTGCAGATATACAGCCGAAGAAGTTTAACACTAGTCTGGCTGTACAGCTCGCCAATAGTAGATTTGTCCATACAACAGCCTCTGAAATCTTGCACTGAGAAAGTGAATTCATCCACCATGCCCATCTTAGATTTCCCATCGGGAAAGAAGAGCAGCTTTCCTTTTTCCATTATTGCATCTTTTCCCAGATTTTTGTCAATTACAAGTTGACGGGTACCGCCTCCCTTCTGGTTTCGAACATGCTTGTATTGCTTGTTGGTCGCATCATAATCTAACCACCCCAGTTCTATACGTCTGTCCTTTTTCATGGCATTTGTGTTACCTTTTGCTGCCTTGGAACGGGAACATGCATTACCATCAACTGATGGGTTCTTTCTTCTTTTGGAAAATTTCTCCATGAGCCTATCAAGCACAGTGGGTTCAGTGGATTGCACTTTTTCTTGCTTTTTACAAAATGAAACTGCTGCCAGTCTGTCCCCAAAGGCTGGTATGTAAGTCTTCATAGCTGTGTCCTCCATTAGCAATAGCGTGCTGCAGTCAATCTAGAAAAACAAATGATTGTAACAAATAAACAGAGTGATAATAATGCACCAAATGTTGATCCTTTATTGCATGTGTGTACAGTATGTCATTTTTCCAACATGGCTCAACACCAAGAGTATTAAACTAATAGCTGTAGTGACAGTTAAAACACAATAATTAAAGTTAACACTCTGTTTAGCTGCAATAGAGGTAGGAGCATTATTTTAGGTTAAGGTTCAATAGTTAAAAATTTGTAAGCGCCAATGGTAATGAGGATTCAACCATGAAAACAGGGTTATGATATCATGTAAAACATTTCCCAAAGTATTTAAAACAAGAGTTTCACTTCAATACCTTGTCATCCCTAATAGCTTGAAGCTCTTCATCATCAATACCTCTTTCCTTGAGAAAATTTATCAAGAGGTCTGCCATGCTTGATACAGCCTTGTTTACAACCTGTGGTAAAACAGAAACAAGATATCACTATCAGTATCAGTGAACTTGTTTGATTTAAGAGTCCCTACAACTGGTTAGTTTGACAAACAGAAATGTTCACTGATTTACATAAAACTCACTAGGTAAAAGTTGGTGGTAAGGTAATTTTTTTTAATGGAAATATTCTGCCTGATGTGCTTTCATTTTCAAGCACTTTGTAAAGTATGAACCACAAATGAATCAAAACGTTACAATGAATACGAAATGGCTGAATGCATTTCTTGCAAAGAAAACTACAAAATAAGCTGAAACTTACACAGGTTGGCTTCATCATTAGACAATATCAAGGGTCACTGATAATAAATATATTAAATGAACAGCAATAATTAAGAAAAACATTTCAATGAGGATCTTGTTTCGTGTACACTACAATAATGCATTGCTATGATGACTCTTTGCTATTTATAATAAGACAGTTACTGGTTATTACTGTAAACCCTGAATCTAGCTGTCATCACCAGTAATTATTTTAATAATAATGGTTCCTATTAGAAACACAGCCTCCTTCCAACCTTAACCCCATTATCCCCAATTATCAAGCTTCCGTCCACTTCCTTGACCATGCACTCAAACCCATAAATCACCCATGTGGTAGGCCCACTGGATACCCCCCATAGATCTGCACTGACCACCACTATTATCCGGTCAGTGACCGAGCTTTACCAATCCTCTATATATAGTCCATAGTTTAATTCTTAGAGCACTCTTTCTCTGCTTTTCTCGGTAGTCTGGTTAGCCCATGTGGCCCAATCCAGTTTTCTTTCGTCTAACCATCAGCCAGGAATAATACAATAAAATTCCAATACAGCCCAGTATACAGTACGTGTCTGCCTTCCTCTTTCTGTCGTCTACTGTATATCTGTAACATTTAGTTATCGGCCGCTCAAGTAGCACACAACAATATCTTGTGTTACATTACTACTATAAAGTACTACACTAGTACAACAGGTACAGTCTTATTTCTTCCTCCATGGAATTTATTAACTACGTAAAGTGTTACTACACTGTATTATTACTACTACTACTAGTAGTAGTAGTAGTAGTAGTAGTAGTAGTAGTACCATAGCCGTACGATGAGCAATTTGTGTAGACCCCCCCCCCCAAAAAAAACAAAAAACAAAAAAAACCATAATAATAATAATAATAAATAAAAAATTAAAAAATAAAATAACAAATAGACAGCCTATCATCATGTCTATGCTATAAAGATCCATTCCTAATCCTATCTACACATACATGTGTGCGGCACCTAAATGTAGCCCGAGTCCTTAATGATTAAGGGCTCGGGCTACATTTAGGTGCCGCACATACATGGATCTAATCTGCACTGCAGCCCGCATGAGGGAGTGCTAGCACTAGCACTCAGTAGCAGTTATGAGTTATAACCACGACTAACGTCAAACATGTCGAAAGAAAGAACCAACGTCAGAACGACAGAACCAACGTTCATGACTTAAGTGTGTACTAAATAAGACCATGGAGATAACCGAGATTCCTACCTCCATGATGATAACAAGGAGGAAAGAAATAATGAATACTTACGTTCGGTCGACTACACGCAACGAACACAATCTCCACTGTGATGTGCAGCTAGCTAGCAGCAGAGTGTGCTGTCCGCCGACCATGTGCATTTCAACTCGTTTCCACAATCTCGTTCCCCCGTAGGGCCGGCCCACACCAATACTCCGTGCTTGGAAAAAGGACGCACGTAGTTCTGAAAATTATTTCCACGAGAAAACGAAATGTGGAAAATTATTTCCACGAGAAAACGAAATGTGGAAAATTATTTCCACGAGAAAACGAAATGTTGACAATTATTTCCACGAGAAAACGAAATGTGGAAAATTATTTCCATGAGAAAACGAAATGTTGACAACTATTTCGACGGGAAAACGAAATGTTGACAATTATTTCCACGAGAAAACGAAATGTGGACAATTATTTTGCACGAAACAACGAAATGTGGACAATTATTTCCACGGGAAAACGAAATGTGGACAATTATTTCCACGGGAAAACGAAATGTGGACAATTATTTCCACGGGAAAACGAAAATTTGAAAATTATTTCCACGAGAAAACGAAATGTGGAAAATTATTTCCACGAGAAAACGAAATTTTGAAAATTATTTCCACGAGAAAACGAAATGTGGAAAATTATTTCCACGAGAAAACGAAATGTTGAAAATTATTTCCACGGGAAAACGAAATGTGGACAATTATTTCCACGGGAAAACTAAACAATTTTATTTTCGGCATGTCACCTCCCGGGCTCCGTAGTACACAGTACATCTGACTGAATTATCATAGTTTACAACGACAAAAACGAGTATTTTGATTTTGGGAAACAATTTTGAAACATTTTGTACGGTACTACCTCCGTGTTTTGAAGAAGGAAACTCACTTCCAGTGTCAGCTGTGAACATCAGAGATATGAGTAAAACCAGTATAATGTAAACCACCATGAAAAATAGACCCCAACAGTATAAATGTTAACAATTTCAATTTGGGCTATTGTTGACTGGCTGGATTAATTTGAGCGTAAGGACGTTTTCCCGATGAAGGTTGATTATTGCATTATCTTTCCATACATTTCAGTTGATGTGCTCGTTATGACCATCGGCTGAACCTAAAGTTGAACACGCGAGCTTTTAGAAATGTTTAGTTCTTTGTGTTGTTATAAATTATTGCTAAATTTGCTGTAAATTGTACTCCCTGCACACGGTGTCTGACGAGGGCGACTGGATCAGTTCGACTCGGTCTTTACCTATGGCGTTAACTGATGACACGGGATGATGGGGATCTGAGACCCCGCTGGACCGACTCGTCACTGTGTCAGGAAGATTCAACTTTAAACACATACAAGCATGGCTACACAACACGAGGCATTATTGTGAAGGAAAACAACACCTAAATTCAAACCAAAAAACGTAATTTCGCGGCCCAAAGAGGGGTGAAAGGTGCTTCCTAAACCCTATTTGTCACAGTGTTTGTTTGTTTGTTGCTTTGTTTTAGGCTTGACTATCGATCTGACATTTTATCTTTGACTGGGCCAAAGCCAGTCTCATTTTGCTGAGGGAACTTCCTCTGGAAAACGTTTAAGTCTTGGGGAGATGCACACCAAAGCCAGGGCAACAGTAATACACAAATACATAATACAGAGTGCTTTAGTTATGAAGGCTTGGTTGGTCTATAAGCAGATGTAGGCTAGTTCCCTGTCAGGCCGTTCCAATTTTATTACTTGGTTTACGGATTGCGGCGACTTATTTTGTTGAAAAAGCGAAGAAAAAAAAATTAAATCCATACCTTTTTTCTTTCTTTTTGTCCGGCTACGAATATGTTTAAAAATAGGTCAGATTATATTTTTAAAAATGTATATAATACATCGATTTTTTTATCGAGAAAACGGATTGCGAAAAACCCCCAAACATCGTGTATTTACACAGTTGCGTGGACGGTACGTAAGAGCAGCAAACTCTCTGCCTCCCTCATAATTCAATATCAAATACACATAGCGCAGCGGGCTGTGCTTAATAGCAAGAACAGCCCATGAGGACCTTTCCGTCAGCGGCCCCGTGGTGGGTTGGGTGTTAGACGAGAAGTGTAATACGCAAT
Source organism: Pisaster brevispinus (assembly GCA_023634235.1). Classification (NCBI taxonomy): domain Eukaryota; kingdom Metazoa; phylum Echinodermata; class Asteroidea; order Forcipulatida; family Asteriidae; genus Pisaster; species Pisaster brevispinus. The sequence goes on along the minus strand of JAMKCF010000007.1, from coordinate 19,380,949 downwards.
GTAAACGAAATAGGCTGATACTTGATGAAGTAAACAAAATGCTGCCGTCCGCGATTTTTTTCCCCGTACCACACGCTAGCTATGGGGCCACAAAATAGCGTTCTGATTGGTCCGTTTCTGCAGAGGTCGTGCATTTTAAATAAGGTAAACTAAGAAAGCGTTATTACACGTGTGGTACAGGGCCCTGGCCTTGGAGCACAGCATGCGGTGTGTGTGGTGTTAATACAGCGGCACTTGGTATGACCCATTTCTCTATGGTTAAGACATGGTGTCCGAGAGTGAAAATTTTGTTGACGGTGTCACGCAGGGTTAATGGCCGAATAAACCAAAATGATAGTGGCTAAACCTTCGTAGGTCGTAGGTGTGTGAGGGAATCAGAGTGAAAAATGACATCACTTCCTGGAGCAAGGGTGTCTCCCTGTTCTGGTCAGTACTGGGGGATTTGACGAATGTTTGGTGTGTTTATGTTTTGGGGCAATACCTTGACACGTAGGCCTTTATAATTATTGGGGAAGTCTCTATGACTTGTGATTTGCAAAATTGTCCTTTCGACAGTGTTTTGCATTAAATTTTGTTCGTTTACACGACTCAGAAACAACAAATAGTTGATACATTAAAAGAAAGTAGATCAGTGGAGTAAGAAAAATGGGCCGGAAATAACATTTCAGTTTGTTTAGTTTTCATGTAGGCCTACCTCTTGTGTCTATTTTTATTATCACCGATTAACATTAGCGACACCATTAGGGCCCACAGTGTACAGTAGTTAGTACCAAGTGCCGCTGTATTAACACCACACACACCGCATGCTGCGCTCCAAGGCCAGGGCCCTGTACCACACGTGTAATAACGCTTTCCTTAGCTTACATTATTTAAAATGCACGACCTCTGCAGAAACGGACCAATCAGAACGCTATTTTGTGGCCCCATAGCTTGCGTGTTGTACGGAAAAAAAATTGCCTGCCGTCCATGCACAAGATCCAGCGTTATGTCAAATTATGGTGGATCCAAATCACGGTGGCAAGTGGTACGCAAATAAATTAGTAATTTTCTGTGACTGTATAAGAGGGAGGGAAGCTGGATAAACGACTAGTTGACTGCCGTCGCACTTTGAAACAGCTGGTTCGTTGTCCAATGCAATGAGTATCAGTGAAAAGGCCCTTCGGGTACAATTTACTGCAAAGTAGAAGTTTTAAAGTGCCGTCGTCCGTCGACAAGACTTCCCTGAGACTGAGGATCGGAGAGTGAGACGAGAGTGAAAACGGCTATTTCGGGTGGAAATTAATCCAGCAGAGTGATCAAGAACTGCTCCAAAACCCATCAAGGACCTCTTTAAAAAAACTTGAAACTCACCTGAGGATCACAGAAGATGTTGCCGCTGAAAAAGGTGGTACGACTGTGTCAGGTACGTTTCTTGAAAAAAATACAAATTTTGACTTCAAAACAGAACCAATGTCCAATTTGGATCGTACAAATTTCTGTTGCACATTTTAGATTGAGTTTGCGCAATTTTTCATGTCTGACAACGTTCTTTAGCACCTAAAAAATCTGTAGACCAACTAAATAATATTGAAATGGCAATACCAGGGCACTTGTGAATCCTGTTCCGGCTGGACTTGTTCCTTGTGAGATCGGCCCAATTTCATAGAGCTGCTTAAGCACAACAAAATTAGGCTTACCACAATAAGGTTACCAGCCAAAATACCTTAGTTATACCATGTACACTCTGTGACTAGTCCCCTGCCTGTTTGTGCTTAGCAGACAATTGTTAAGCAATGTTTTCTGCTTAAGCATGCTCTATGAAATTGTGCCCAGGTTACAACTGTGGGTTTCATTAGTTTGTAGGGCTCCCTTCCAAGCCCTGTCATGTGTCACTGTTTTAGCGCTCATTCATGTATTTCTTGTATGTTATCTCCTCAAGTCATAGTTAATCAGTTTATTTTCTTCTTGTGTATACTAATACTATCTGGTTACTTGTCTACGCTAAACTGCAGTGTAGCAGTTAATTGGCCTAACCGATAACCTCATTAGTCAATTTCTGAGGACAGAACAATCTTTTATGTAATAATTTAAATTGATGAGGTGCTCTTGAAGGAAATTTTAACCAAAAGTTTATGGAAAAAGATGTCTGTTTTAAAATTATCAAAAAATTGAAAATGAAGCTGTGTAAATGGCTATTTCCTTCAATCAGATTGGCAGAAAGTTACTGGTGAGGTGGTTGAAAATTACCGAAAAGGGATAAATTGGCAATGCAAAAAGAAACAATTCTAAAGGGAAGGTACATCATGTATACCTTTGGTAATTACTCAAAAATTTCAAAACTTACTCAGTAAGAATCACTGCAGCTGTTGATAATGTATAACATTTTGAGAAATGATTCCCTTCTACGGCATGTGATTTAAGGAAAAGAAATTCAAAGTCATTTCAATCTGAGAAACGTTTCATGCATGAAATGTTTCTTAGATTGTGTATTTCAATTACAAATTGTTCTTCCTGTATAGACATAATAACCACTCCAGATTTTTGGCGATATCTCAAAAACACTACCACCTTTTGAAATGGTATTTTCACAGGTTAGTTTTATTGGATATATCTACATTTGTATTGGATTAAAACTATCCACTGGTTCCAAAAACAAAAGGTATACTTTGCCTTTAAGTTAAGTGCAATAGTAGAAACTATGGTCATTCTAGATCCAAGTAGATTACCATAAAGATCACTGCATTGAGCTTTTATCACACCAGCAAATCATTCTTACATTGTCTACTTTTTTGTTTTCGGATTGCAGAAGCTTCCTCTGCCAGTTACAGCAGCTGAGGCCGTCGACTGATTGCCATGACAACAATCCATTGATACCACCTCAGCAGAGTACAGCATCATGGGTTATGACGTTGAAGGGACTCATCGACTACATCAGAGAAACTACGCTCCAATATGGAATGCTCCCGGACGCCTGTCCAGAGAGAGATGGAGGAGCAACGGATGTGTTGTCCCCGTTACCACGGGAAACCCTTGCAACGATAGATAGCATCAGAAAAGGAGATGCATTGTGGGTAGAGACAAGAAACAAACTGCAGGTAACCAGAGCAAATACTTTGCAAATTATATCAAAAGTGACTGGAAAGGAAAGACAAACAAAACAAGTTTTCGTTATAAGCATCAGGATTTGATGTTGTCTTGTGAATCGCAGAACTTTGGCCTTGAGCCATGGCCAATAATCTGCCATGGTAAGCTGGAATCTCGGAACGCTCAGACTTGCCTCCTATTTAGCCAAATACAATGATAAACAATGAAGGCAGACTGTTCATTCTTGTATGACACATTTATATGACAAAAGGACAAAGATTTCAAAATAACCCCCAGTACAAAGGGACATTGTGAGCAAGGTTTCCAGTACCTGCTGTCCCTCTTTGTACAGGTCAAATGAAGTATAGCACTGTAGGTGCATGCCTGATGTGCACACTACACAATAGAATGTCTGGGTGAATATACACGCCAGCCATCTGACTGACTGCAAACAATTTGAGGGCGTTTCAAAGTTGTTCCGAGTGTTAAAAAAACCATAGGCCAGTTCAGAAAAATTTGTTGTTTTTATACTTCATCCAATGTCAATTTAATCAGTTAATCAATCACAACATTTCTCTTTGGAATGTACAGACCCATTTGGTTTTGATGACCTATGACTTCATGTTTCAAATTTCACTCAGAAAGAGTGTCCTATAAAATGGCATTTCACTCCATTTTAACGTGAGACTGTAGAGTTTTTCATTCTTTTATGAGGACTGTTTCCATTGTAAAATGAGTGGATCACAAACTGAAATTGACCTTGGAGCCCCTCTTTAAAACTTCTCCTTCGATAAAAAGTATTTTTGAAGTAGGTTTTCATTATTTTATTCAGGAATGTCAGACTGTCCTGGAGACTGTTAGCCAGAGGGTCCTACCAAGAGCCAACCTCATCACTAATCAGGACTTACAACTTATCTTTTGGTGAGTGGATTAAATACATCTTTAACCCTAACCCTCTCAGATCCTTCAAAACCCTCATCAGGATATGGGTGTCTGGTGTGTAAAGTGCTTACCTCTCACCATCATGGCCCTGGTTCGATTCCCAGCTGGGGACATGTGCTACCAAAATTTCTCTGGGTCCTCCAGTTTTTCTCCCTCCAGAAAAATCAATCTCACGCTGTGCTCCATGGTCATTTATGGGTCGATGTGGCTGGCTGCCAAAGGCATCCTTGCATGCCTGGGGCTGGAACCCCCATCCCACACACAAATCAGTGCCCTCCCCCCCATGCGAAAGCAATCCCGATAGTGCTCACAAAAAAAGGAAAAATGCGTGTTTGTATAATCTAACGCTACTGCAGCCACAAAATGCTAAGACTATAAGAGGATGGTGGCCCCCTGCATCATCCCCCTTCCAAAATAAAAGCATGACCCCATCACTGACAAACCCATCCCTTCCTCTTCTGCAATAAGCAATAAACCACAAGGGAAACCGACTTGGTAAATTTTAAATGCTTTGTGGTTGCACAAAGACAAGTTTATTATCCAACAGCCTCCGGATAAACGTGCCAGTGCTCTACAAAGTAAACTATCTAGTCCTGTTCAGGGCTGCCAGTCAGAACAAAGATATTGACAAATTAAGGAAACCGCCAACATAGTTCTAGATAGCTCAGTTGGTAGAGTGCTGGCACACTAATCCGGAGGTCGTTGGTTCAAATCCCACTCTAGTCAATTCTTCTCTGTTCAACCCCAAATTACTTGTTTAATAATTCCAGTATTTCTAGTCTTACTGATAACTCTCTTTATTGTGTGCCTTGTTTCCTACAGGAATGACATTGAACTCCTTGATGAGTCCATTGATCAGCTCCAAATAATTTCAGAGATTCTAGCTGATATTGAGCAGCTATTCTGCCTCCCTCAAGGTGGAGGTAAATCCAGCTTGGCAACCTCGTTGATGTCTGCTAGAGAACGACTTCTCAAGATGTTACTAGAGTATGGTCACTGGAGACGATGGATTGTTTGTTGTATTGAGGAGGATGCAGATCAAGACGAGATGGAGATGGGTAAGGATGAGATTGAATTTTATTGATTTATTTTTTGGTTAGTATTAAAAACATGAGTGGGAACAAGCTATCAAAGCAGTCAACAGGGGATAAATCTAGATTAAAAAAAAGGGCAGGCAGTAAGAAGTGGGAATAAGAAAGTACTAACAAGACTGAGGACAACAGAGAAGAAATCAACAATCCAGGACTGACAAAAGTGTCTTCTCTGTCACCATGAGGTGTGTTGGTCTAACCAGGATAAAAGACAAGAGGGCACAAACACCCCCACATAACAAAGAAGCTAACAGACAACCAACAAAACAAACAACAGATCAACGAACAAACAAACAAACAAACAAAAACCTCAAGCAGGATATTCCAAATTACCAGAATCTACTCACATGTACTCTCCTAAATACCATTTTGACTTGATGCCATGGCTTTGATTACTGTGTAATTAAGTCCTGACAACATCCCAGAATCCTAAAAACTGTAAGCACATTATCTGTGGTAAGCAGCAATTTGACAATTGTCAGTTCTTTTCTTGAATTTTGTACATTAGATTCATCTGAGCTGCTGGCAGACTTTGAAAGCAGAAGTGAGTCCCTTCTAGCTAGTATTCTATTAGTTGTGCAGAGTATGGTGAAGGCGCAAACTATAGAACAAGACAATGTTGATGACGGACAACAAGCAGCTGGTGACAAGGAGGAAGACCAAGGTAATGGCATAGGTCTAGAGTCCCTCACTACTCCCCACTCACAATCAGTGTATTATTTGTTCATTCATAAATACCTGATAGTTCGTCTGATCAGAACCATAAGGTCACTAAGGGCATTTTCATATCTGTAATGGTCATTAAATGAAAATTGCATAAAAATTGTGAAAAAATCAACAAATGAATGTTTTATTTGGAAAAAGAATGTTTCTTATTTGCCAAACAAATGCTTTGAAGACCACTCTTGGTCAATAAACTCCATTCACCAGGAGCTCCAAAATATGCAAAAGCAATTTGCAGTAATGAACTTATAGTTCTGAGCAGACGAGTTACAATTACTACTGGGATAGTTTATCCATTCTGATTGATCGAGAGGAGACCGGGTTGCCATGTTTAAATGTGCCATATAAACACACTTAAAAGCGATTAAACATAACTGACCTTATTAAGTCAAAAGAGGGCGCTATCAATTGATTCCGCTGCACTGATCTTCTTGTAGCTACAAGTGTTGTTTTACTCAATAGTTCTAACAAGCTTTTGATGACAAATTAATTTAAAAAAAATTTTCTTATTTTTTTCAGAAGAGTTTTTTGACCTCCAGGAGGGACATCTTGTCAAGCATCTCAGTTCAGCTCTTAGCAAGGATGTCATGACCCTCGACCTTGGTCACGTGTCAAAGGTCACAGGGTCATTACTTCAAGACCTGAAAGAAACACGAGATCGATGCCAATCAGTCAGAGAAATAAGGGTAGGAAATGAAGATTTGGGCTTTTATTCTTGAATTATTGCCAGAAAGTTACACTTTTTCATTTAATAGACCTTTATGAAGTTGGACTCAGGGACGAGCTTCATAAAGCTGGTGCAGAAAATAATACTTAGATACTGTTTTGATGAGCAAAATATAAGAAGGATACCAGTCACCATAATGTAAATTTTATGGCATTTGGGCCGGTGACTTGTTTCTGCTAAGCAGGAGTTTTCTTTGCTTAGCAAATTGTTGTGCTTTTCAGCTTATTGAAGTTGGGGCACAGGAACAATAAACCGTGCAAGTCTTGTGTATATTTGGGACCACTTTGGTTCCACGTATATTGCTTTAATGCATAAAGGAAACAAACTCACGCACTGTAATGGGTCCTGGTCCAAATGTTGGAATACACAGGAGACTTGCACAGTCTATAGACAGGAGACTTGCACAGTCTATAGACAGGAGACTTGCACAGTCTATAGACAGGAGACTTGCACAGTCTGTACACAGGAGACTTGCACAGTCTATACACAGGAGACTTGAACAGTCTATAGACAGGAGACTTGCACAGTCTATAGACAGGAGACTTGCACAGTCTATACACAGGAGACTTGCACAGTCTATACACAGGAGACTTGCACAGTCTATAGACAGGAGACTTGCACAGTCTATACACAGGAGACTTGCACAGTCTATAGACAGGAGACTTGCACAGTCTATAGACAGGAGACTTGCACAGTCTATAGACAGGAGACATGAACAGTCTATACACAGGAGACTTGCACAGTCTATACACAGGAGACTTGCACAGTCTATAGACAGGAGACTTGCACAGTCTATAGACAGGAGACTTGCACAGTCTATACACAGGAGACTTGCACAGTCTATAGACAGGAGACATGAACAGTCTATACACAGGAGACTTGCACAGTCTATACACAGGAGACTTGCACAGTCTATACACAGGAGACTTGCACAGTCTATAGACAGGAGACTTGCACAGTCTATACACAGGAGACTTGCACAGTCTATAGACAGGAGACTTGCACAGTCTATAGACAGGAGACTTGCACAGTCTATAGACAGGAGACTTGCACAGTCTATAGACAGGAGACTTGCACAGTCTATAGACAGGAGACTTGCACAGTCTATACACAGGAGACTTGCACAGTCTATAGACAGGAGACTTGCACAGTCTATAGACAGGAGACTTGCACAGTCTATACACAGGAGACTTGCACAGTCTATAGACAGGAGACTTGCACAGTCTATAGACAGGAGACTTGCACAGTCTATACACAGGAGACTTGCACAGTCTATAGACAGGAGACTTGCACAGTCTATACACAGGAGACTTGAACAGTCTATAGACAGGAGACTTGCACAGTCTATAGACAGGAGACTTGCACAGTCTATAGACAGGAGACTTGCACAGTCTATAGACAGGAGACTTGCACAGTCTATACACAGGAGACTTGCACAGTCTATAGACAGGAGACTTGCACAGTCTATAGACAGGAGACTTGCACAGTCTATACACAGGAGACTTGAACAGTCTATACACAGGAGACTTGCACAGTCTATAGACAGGAGACTCGCACAGTCTATACACAGGAGACTTGCACAGTCTATACACAGGAGACTTGGACAGTCTATACACAGGAGACTTGCACAGTCTATAGACAGGAGACTTGCACAGTCTATACACAGGAGACTTGCACAGTCTATACACAGGAGACTTGCACAGTCTATAGACAGGAGACTCGCACAGTCTATACACAGGAGACTTGCACAGTCTATACACAGGAGACTTGGACAGTCTATACACAGGAGACTTGCACAGTCTATAGACAGGAGACTTGAACAGTCTATAGACAGGAGACTTGCACAGTCTATAGACAGGAGACTTGCACAGTCTATAGACAGGAGACTTGCACAGTCTATAGACAGGAGACTTGCACAGTCTATACACAGGAGACTTGCACAGTCTATACACAGGAGACTCGCACAGTCTATACACAGGAGACTTGCACAGTCTATAGACAGGAGACTTGCACAGTCTATAGACAGGAGACTTGCACAGTCTATACACAGGAGACTTGCACAGTCTATACACAGAAGACTTGCACAGTCTATACACAGGAGACTTGCACAGTCTATAGACAGGAGACTTGCACAGTCTATAGACAGGAGACTTGCACAGTCTATACACAGGAGACTTGCACAGTCTATACACAGGAGACTCGCACAGTCTATAGACAGGAGACTTGCACAGTCTATAGACAGGAGACTTGCACAGTCTATAGACAGGAGACTTGCACAGTCTATACACAGGAGACTCGCACAGTCTATACACAGGAGACTTGCACAGTCTATACACAGGAGACTTGCACAGTCTATAGACAGGAGACTTGCACAGTCTATAGACAGGAGACTTGCACAGTCTATACACAGGAGACTTGCACAGTCTATACACAGGAGACTTGCACAGTCTATACACAGGAGACTTGCACAGTCTATAGACAGGAGACTTGCACAGTCTATAGACAGGAGACTTGCACAGTCTATAGACAGGAGACTTGCACAGTCTATAGACAGGAGACTTGCACAGTCTATAGACAGGAGACTTGCACAGTCTATAGACAGGAGACTTGCACAGTCTATAGACAGGAGACTTGCACAGTCTATAGACAGGAGACTTGCACAGTCTATAGACAGGAGACTTGAACAGTCTATAGACAGGAGACTTGCACAGTCTATAGACAGGAGACTTGCACAGTCTATAGACAGGAGACTTGCACAGTCTATACACAGGAGACTTGCACAGTCTATACACAGGAGACTTGCACAGTCTATACACAGGAGACTTGCACAGTCTATAGACAGGAGACTTGCACAGTCTATAGACAGGAGACTTGCACAGTCTATACACAGGAGACTTGCACAGTCTATAGACAGGAGACTTGCACAGTCTATAGACAGGAGACTTGCACAGTCTATACACAGGAGACTTGCACAGTCTATAGACAGGAGACTTGCACAGTCTATAGACAGGAGACTTGCACAGTCTATAGACAGGAGACTTGCACAGTCTATAGACAGGAGACTTGCACAGTCTATAGACAGGAGACTTGCACAGTCTATAGACAGGAGACTTGCACAGTCTATACACAGGAGACTTGCACAGTCTATACACAGGAGACTTGCACAGTCTATAGACAGGAGACTTGCACAGTCTATACACAGGAGACTTGCACAGTCTATAGACAGGAGACTTGCACAGTCTATAGACAGGAGACTTGCACAGTCTATAGACAGGAGACTTGCACAGTCTATACACAGGAGACTTGCACAGTCTATACACAGGAGACTTGCACAGTCTATACACAGGAGACTTGCACAGTCTATAGACAGGAGACTTGCACAGTCTATAGACAGGAGACTTGCACAGTCTATACACAGGAGACTTGCACAGTCTATAGACAGGAGACTTGCACAGTCTGTACACAGGAGACTTGAACAGTCTATACACAGGAGACTTGCACAGTCTATACACAGGAGACCTGCACAGTCTATAGACAGGAGACTTGCACAGTCTATAGACAGGAGACTTGCACAGTCTATAGACAGGAGACTAGCACAGTCTATACACAGGAGACTTGCACAGTCTATACACAGGAGACTTGCACAGTCTATAGACAGGAGACTTGCACAGTCTATACACAGGAGACTTGCACAGTCTATAGACAGGAGACTTGCACAGTCTATACACAGGAGACTTGGACAGTCTATAGACAGGAGACTTGCACAGTCTATACACAGGAGACTTGCACAGTCTATAGACAGGAGACTTGAACAGTCTATAGACAGAAGACTTGCACAGTCTATAGACAGGAGACTTGCACAGTCTGTACACAGGAGACTTGCACAGTCTATAGACAGGAGACTTGCACAGTCTATACACAGGAGACTTGCACAGTCTATAGACAGGAGACTTGCACAGTCTGTACACAGGAGACTTGCACAGTCTATAGACAGGAGACTTGCACAGTCTATAGACAGGAGACTTGCACAGTCTATAGACAGGAGACTTGCACAGTCTATAGACAGGAGACTTGCACAGTCTATACACAGGAGACTTGCACAGTCTATACACAGGAGACTTGCACAGTCTATAGACAGGAGACTTGCACAGTCTATAGACAGGAGACTTGCACAGTCTATACACAGGAGACTTGCACAGTCTATAGACAGGAGACTTGCACAGTCTATAGACAGGAGACTTGCACAGTCTATAGACAGCAGACTTGCACAGTCTATAGACAGGAGACTTGCACAGTCTATAGACAGGAGACTTGCACAGTCTATACACAGGAGACTTGCACAGTCTATACACAGGAGACTTGCACAGTCTATAGACAGGAGACTTGCACAGTCTATAGACAGGAGACTTGCACAGTCTATAGACAGGAGACTTGCACAGTCTATAGACAGGAGACTTGCACAGTCTATAGACAGGAGACTTGCACAGTCTATAGACAGGAGACTTGCACAGTCTATAGACAGGAGACTTGCACAGTCTATAGACAGGAGACTTGCACAGTCTATAGACAGGAGACTTGCACAGTCTATACACAGGAGACTTGCACAGTCTATACACAGGAGACTTGCACAGTCTATACACAGGAGACTTGCACAGTCTATAGACAGGAGACTTGCACAGTCTATAGACAGGAGACTTGCACAGTCTATAGACAGGAGACTTGAACAGTCTATACACAGGAGACTTGCACAGTCTATAGACAGGAGACTTGCACAGTCTATACACAGGAGACTTGCACAGTCTATAGACAGGAGACTTGTACAGTCTGTACACAGGAGACTTGCACAGTCTATACACAGGAGACTTACACAGTCTATACACAGGAGACTTGCACAGTCTATAGACAGGAGACTTGCACAGTCTATACACAGGAGACTTGTACAGTCTGTACACAGGAGACTTGCACAGTCTATACACAGGAGACTTGCACAGTCTATACACAGGAGACTTGCACAGTCTATACACAGGAGACTTGTACAGTCTGTACACAGGAGACTTGCACAGTCTATACACAGGAGACTTGCACAGTCTATACACAGGAGACTTGCACAGTCTATACACAGGAGACTTACACAGTCTATACACAGGAGACTTGCACAGTCTATACACAGGAGACTTGCACAGTCTATACACAGGAGACTTGCACAGTCTATACACAGGAGACTTGCACAGTCTATACACAGGAGACTTGAACAGTCTATAGACAGGAGACTTGCACAGTCTATAGACAGGAGACTTGCACAGTCTATAGACAGGAGACTTGCACAGTCTATAGACAGGAGACTTGCACAGTCTATAGACAGGAGACTTGCACAGTCTATAGACAGGAGACTTGCACAGTCTATAGACAGGAGACTTGCACAGTCTATACACAGGAGACTTGCACAGTCTATACACAGGAGACTTGCACAGTCTATACACAGGAGACTTGCACAGTCTATAGACAGGAGACTTGCACAGTCTATAGACAGGAGACTTGCACAGTCTATAGACAGGAGACTTGAACAGTCTATACACAGGAGACTTGCACAGTCTATAGACAGGAGACTTGCACAGTCTATACACAGGAGACTTGCACAGTCTATAGACAGGAGACTTGTACAGTCTGTACACAGGAGACTTGCACAGTCTATACACAGGAGACTTACACAGTCTATACACAGGAGACTTGCACAGTCTATAGACAGGAGACTTGCACAGTCTATACACAGGAGACTTGTACAGTCTGTACACAGGAGACTTGCACAGTCTATACACAGGAGACTTGCACAGTCTATACACAGGAGACTTGCACAGTCTATACACAGGAGACTTGTACAGTCTGTACACAGGAGACTTGCACAGTCTATACACAGGAGACTTGCACAGTCTATACACAGGAGACTTGCACAGTCTATACACAGGAGACTTACACAGTCTATACACAGGAGACTTGCACAGTCTATACACAGGAGACTTGCACAGTCTATACACAGGAGACTTGCACAGTCTATACACAGGAGACTTGCACAGTCTATACACAGGAGACTTGAACAGTCTGTACACAGGAGACTTGCACAGTCTATAGACAGGAGACTTGCACAGTCTATACACAGGAGACTTGTACAGTCTGTACACAGGAGACTTGCACAGTCTATACACAGGAGACTTGCACAGTCTATACACAGGAGACTTGCACAGTCTGTACACAGGAGACTTACACAGTCTATACACAGGAGACTTGCACAGTCTATACACAGAAGACTTGCACAGTCTATAGACAGGAGACTAGCACAGTCTATAGACAGGAGACTTGCACAGTCTATACACAGGAGACTTGCACAGTCTATACACAGGAGACTTGCACAGTCTATAGACAGGAGACTAGCACAGTCTATAGACAGGAGACTTGCACAGTCTATACACAGGAGACTTGCACAGTCTATACACAGGAGACTTGCACAGTCTATAGACAGGAGACTTGAACAGTCTGTACACAGGAGACTTGCACAGTCTATACACAGAAGACTTGCACAGTCTGTACACAGGAGACTTGCACAGTCTATAGACAGGAGACTTGCACAGTCTATACACAGGAGACTTGCACAGTCTATACACAGGAGACTTGCACAGTCTATAGACAGGAGACTTGAACAGTCTGTACACAGGAGACTTGCACAGTCTATACACAGGAGACTTGCACAGTCTATAGACAGGAGACTTGCACAGTCTATAGACAGGAGACTTGCACAGTCTATACACAGGAGACTTGAACAGTCTGTACACAGGAGACTTGCACAGTCTATACACAGGAGACTTGAACAGTCTATAGACAGGAGACTTGCACAGTCTATAGACAGGAGACTTGCACAGTCTATACACAGGAGACTTGAACAGTCTGTACACAGGAGACTTGCACAGTCTATAGACAGGAGACTTGAACAGTCTGTACACAGGAGACTTGCACAGTCTATACACAGGAGACTTGTACAGTCTATACACAGAAGACTTGCACAGTCTTTAGACAGGAGACTTGCACAGTCTATACACAGGAGACTTGCACAGTCTATACACAGGAGACTTGCACAGTCTGTACACAGGAGACTTGCACAGTCTATAGACAGGAGACTTGAACAGTCTGTACACAGGAGACTTGCACAGTCTATACACAGGAGACTTGTACAGTCTGTACACAGGAGACTTGCACAGTCTATAGACAGGAGACTTGCACAGTCTATAGACAGGAGACTTGCACAGTCTATAGACAGGAGACTTGCACAGTCTGTACACAGGAGACTTGCACAGTCTATACACAGGAGACTTGAACAGTCTATAGACAGGAGACTTGCACAGTCTATAGACAGGAGACTTGCACAGTCTATACACAGGAGACTTGCACAGTCTATACACAGGAGACTTGCACAGTCTATAGACAGGAGACTTGCACAGTCTATACACAGGAGACTTGCACAGTCTATAGACAGGAGACTTGCACAGTCTATAGACAGGAGACTTGCACAGTCTATAGACAGGAGACATGAACAGTCTATACACAGGAGACTTGCACAGTCTATACACAGGAGACTTGCACAGTCTATAGACAGGAGACTTGCACAGTCTATAGACAGGAGACTTGCACAGTCTATACACAGGAGACTTGCACAGTCTATAGACAGGAGACATGAACAGTCTATACACAGGAGACTTGCACAGTCTATACACAGGAGACTTGCACAGTCTATACACAGGAGACTTGCACAGTCTATAGACAGGAGACTTGCACAGTCTATACACAGGAGACTTGCACAGTCTATAGACAGGAGACTTGCACAGTCTATAGACAGGAGACTTGCACAGTCTATAGACAGGAGACTTGCACAGTCTATAGACAGGAGACTTGCACAGTCTATAGACAGGAGACTTGCACAGTCTATACACAGGAGACTTGCACAGTCTATAGACAGGAGACTTGCACAGTCTATAGACAGGAGACTTGCACAGTCTATACACAGGAGACTTGCACAGTCTATAGACAGGAGACTTGCACAGTCTATAGACAGGAGACTTGCACAGTCTATACACAGGAGACTTGCACAGTCTATAGACAGGAGACTTGCACAGTCTATACACAGGAGACTTGAACAGTCTATAGACAGGAGACTTGCACAGTCTATAGACAGGAGACTTGCACAGTCTATAGACAGGAGACTTGCACAGTCTATAGACAGGAGACTTGCACAGTCTATACACAGGAGACTTGCACAGTCTATACACAGGAGACTTGCACAGTCTATAGACAGGAGACTTGCACAGTCTATAGACAGGAGACTTGCACAGTCTATACACAGGAGACTTGAACAGTCTATACACAGGAGACTTGCACAGTCTATAGACAGGAGACTCGCACAGTCTATACACAGGAGACTTGCACAGTCTATACACAGGAGACTTGGACAGTCTATACACAGGAGACTTGCACAGTCTATAGACAGGAGACTTGCACAGTCTATACACAGGAGACTTGCACAGTCTATACACAGGAGACTTGCACAGTCTATAGACAGGAGACTCGCACAGTCTATACACAGGAGACTTGCACAGTCTATACACAGGAGACTTGGACAGTCTATACACAGGAGACTTGCACAGTCTATAGACAGGAGACTTGAACAGTCTATAGACAGGAGACTTGCACAGTCTATAGACAGGAGACTTGCACAGTCTATAGACAGGAGACTTGCACAGTCTATAGACAGGAGACTTGCACAGTCTATACACAGGAGACTTGCACAGTCTATACACAGGAGACTCGCACAGTCTATACACAGGAGACTTGCACAGTCTATAGACAGGAGACTTGCACAGTCTATAGACAGGAGACTTGCACAGTCTATACACAGGAGACTTGCACAGTCTATACACAGAAGACTTGCACAGTCTATACACAGGAGACTTGCACAGTCTATAGACAGGAGACTTGCACAGTCTATAGACAGGAGACTTGCACAGTCTATACACAGGAGACTTGCACAGTCTATACACAGGAGACTCGCACAGTCTATAGACAGGAGACTTGCACAGTCTATAGACAGGAGACTTGCACAGTCTATAGACAGGAGACTTGCACAGTCTATACACAGGAGACTCGCACAGTCTATACACAGGAGACTTGCACAGTCTATACACAGGAGACTTGCACAGTCTATAGACAGGAGACTTGCACAGTCTATAGACAGGAGACTTGCACAGTCTATACACAGGAGACTTGCACAGTCTATACACAGGAGACTTGCACAGTCTATACACAGGAGACTTGCACAGTCTATAGACAGGAGACTTGCACAGTCTATAGACAGGAGACTTGCACAGTCTATAGACAGGAGACTTGCACAGTCTATAGACAGGAGACTTGCACAGTCTATAGACAGGAGACTTGCACAGTCTATAGACAGGAGACTTGCACAGTCTATAGACAGGAGACTTGCACAGTCTATAGACAGGAGACTTGCACAGTCTATAGACAGGAGACTTGAACAGTCTATAGACAGGAGACTTGCACAGTCTATAGACAGGAGACTTGCACAGTCTATAGACAGGAGACTTGCACAGTCTATACACAGGAGACTTGCACAGTCTATACACAGGAGACTTGCACAGTCTATACACAGGAGACTTGCACAGTCTATAGACAGGAGACTTGCACAGTCTATAGACAGGAGACTTGCACAGTCTATACACAGGAGACTTGCACAGTCTATAGACAGGAGACTTGCACAGTCTATAGACAGGAGACTTGCACAGTCTATACACAGGAGACTTGCACAGTCTATAGACAGGAGACTTGCACAGTCTATAGACAGGAGACTTGCACAGTCTATAGACAGGAGACTTGCACAGTCTATAGACAGGAGACTTGCACAGTCTATAGACAGGAGACTTGCACAGTCTATAGACAGGAGACTTGCACAGTCTATACACAGGAGACTTGCACAGTCTATACACAGGAGACTTGCACAGTCTATAGACAGGAGACTTGCACAGTCTATACACAGGAGACTTGCACAGTCTATAGACAGGAGACTTGCACAGTCTATAGACAGGAGACTTGCACAGTCTATAGACAGGAGACTTGCACAGTCTATACACAGGAGACTTGCACAGTCTATACACAGGAGACTTGCACAGTCTATACACAGGAGACTTGCACAGTCTATAGACAGGAGACTTGCACAGTCTATAGACAGGAGACTTGCACAGTCTATACACAGGAGACTTGCACAGTCTATAGACAGGAGACTTGCACAGTCTGTACACAGGAGACTTGAACAGTCTATACACAGGAGACTTGCACAGTCTATACACAGGAGACCTGCACAGTCTATAGACAGGAGACTTGCACAGTCTATAGACAGGAGACTTGCACAGTCTATAGACAGGAGACTAGCACAGTCTATACACAGGAGACTTGCACAGTCTATACACAGGAGACTTGCACAGTCTATAGACAGGAGACTTGCACAGTCTATACACAGGAGACTTGCACAGTCTATAGACAGGAGACTTGCACAGTCTATACACAGGAGACTTGGACAGTCTATAGACAGGAGACTTGCACAGTCTATACACAGGAGACTTGCACAGTCTATAGACAGGAGACTTGAACAGTCTATAGACAGAAGACTTGCACAGTCTATAGACAGGAGACTTGCACAGTCTGTACACAGGAGACTTGCACAGTCTATAGACAGGAGACTTGCACAGTCTATACACAGGAGACTTGCACAGTCTATAGACAGGAGACTTGCACAGTCTGTACACAGGAGACTTGCACAGTCTATAGACAGGAGACTTGCACAGTCTATAGACAGGAGACTTGCACAGTCTATAGACAGGAGACTTGCACAGTCTATAGACAGGAGACTTGCACAGTCTATACACAGGAGACTTGCACAGTCTATACACAGGAGACTTGCACAGTCTATAGACAGGAGACTTGCACAGTCTATAGACAGGAGACTTGCACAGTCTATACACAGGAGACTTGCACAGTCTATAGACAGGAGACTTGCACAGTCTATAGACAGGAGACTTGCACAGTCTATAGACAGCAGACTTGCACAGTCTATAGACAGGAGACTTGCACAGTCTATAGACAGGAGACTTGCACAGTCTATACACAGGAGACTTGCACAGTCTATACACAGGAGACTTGCACAGTCTATAGACAGGAGACTTGCACAGTCTATAGACAGGAGACTTGCACAGTCTATAGACAGGAGACTTGCACAGTCTATAGACAGGAGACTTGCACAGTCTATAGACAGGAGACTTGCACAGTCTATAGACAGGAGACTTGCACAGTCTATAGACAGGAGACTTGCACAGTCTATAGACAGGAGACTTGCACAGTCTATAGACAGGAGACTTGCACAGTCTATACACAGGAGACTTGCACAGTCTATACACAGGAGACTTGCACAGTCTATACACAGGAGACTTGCACAGTCTATAGACAGGAGACTTGCACAGTCTATAGACAGGAGACTTGCACAGTCTATAGACAGGAGACTTGAACAGTCTATACACAGGAGACTTGCACAGTCTATAGACAGGAGACTTGCACAGTCTATACACAGGAGACTTGCACAGTCTATAGACAGGAGACTTGTACAGTCTGTACACAGGAGACTTGCACAGTCTATACACAGGAGACTTACACAGTCTATACACAGGAGACTTGCACAGTCTATAGACAGGAGACTTGCACAGTCTATACACAGGAGACTTGTACAGTCTGTACACAGGAGACTTGCACAGTCTATACACAGGAGACTTGCACAGTCTATACACAGGAGACTTGCACAGTCTATACACAGGAGACTTGTACAGTCTGTACACAGGAGACTTGCACAGTCTATACACAGGAGACTTGCACAGTCTATACACAGGAGACTTGCACAGTCTATACACAGGAGACTTACACAGTCTATACACAGGAGACTTGCACAGTCTATACACAGGAGACTTGCACAGTCTATACACAGGAGACTTGCACAGTCTATACACAGGAGACTTGCACAGTCTATACACAGGAGACTTGAACAGTCTATAGACAGGAGACTTGCACAGTCTATAGACAGGAGACTTGCACAGTCTATAGACAGGAGACTTGCACAGTCTATAGACAGGAGACTTGCACAGTCTATAGACAGGAGACTTGCACAGTCTATAGACAGGAGACTTGCACAGTCTATAGACAGGAGACTTGCACAGTCTATACACAGGAGACTTGCACAGTCTATACACAGGAGACTTGCACAGTCTATACACAGGAGACTTGCACAGTCTATAGACAGGAGACTTGCACAGTCTATAGACAGGAGACTTGCACAGTCTATAGACAGGAGACTTGAACAGTCTATACACAGGAGACTTGCACAGTCTATAGACAGGAGACTTGCACAGTCTATACACAGGAGACTTGCACAGTCTATAGACAGGAGACTTGTACAGTCTGTACACAGGAGACTTGCACAGTCTATACACAGGAGACTTACACAGTCTATACACAGGAGACTTGCACAGTCTATAGACAGGAGACTTGCACAGTCTATACACAGGAGACTTGTACAGTCTGTACACAGGAGACTTGCACAGTCTATACACAGGAGACTTGCACAGTCTATACACAGGAGACTTGCACAGTCTATACACAGGAGACTTGTACAGTCTGTACACAGGAGACTTGCACAGTCTATACACAGGAGACTTGCACAGTCTATACACAGGAGACTTGCACAGTCTATACACAGGAGACTTACACAGTCTATACACAGGAGACTTGCACAGTCTATACACAGGAGACTTGCACAGTCTATACACAGGAGACTTGCACAGTCTATACACAGGAGACTTGCACAGTCTATACACAGGAGACTTGAACAGTCTGTACACAGGAGACTTGCACAGTCTATAGACAGGAGACTTGCACAGTCTATACACAGGAGACTTGTACAGTCTGTACACAGGAGACTTGCACAGTCTATACACAGGAGACTTGCACAGTCTATACACAGGAGACTTGCACAGTCTGTACACAGGAGACTTACACAGTCTATACACAGGAGACTTGCACAGTCTATACACAGAAGACTTGCACAGTCTATAGACAGGAGACTAGCACAGTCTATAGACAGGAGACTTGCACAGTCTATACACAGGAGACTTGCACAGTCTATACACAGGAGACTTGCACAGTCTATAGACAGGAGACTAGCACGGTCTATAGACAGGAGACTTGCACAGTCTATACACAGGAGACTTGCACAGTCTATACACAGGAGACTTGCACAGTCTATAGACAGGAGACTTGAACAGTCTGTACACAGGAGACTTGCACAGTCTATACACAGAAGACTTGCACAGTCTGTACACAGGAGACTTGCACAGTCTATAGACAGGAGACTTGCACAGTCTATACACAGGAGACTTGCACAGTCTATACACAGGAGACTTGCACAGTCTATAGACAGGAGACTTGAACAGTCTGTACACAGGAGACTTGCACAGTCTATACACAGGAGACTTGCACAGTCTATAGACAGGAGACTTGCACAGTCTATAGACAGGAGACTTGCACAGTCTATACACAGGAGACTTGAACAGTCTGTACACAGGAGACTTGCACAGTCTATACACAGGAGACTTGAACAGTCTATAGACAGGAGACTTGCACAGTCTATAGACAGGAGACTTGCACAGTCTATACACAGGAGACTTGAACAGTCTGTACACAGGAGACTTGCACAGTCTATAGACAGGAGACTTGAACAGTCTGTACACAGGAGACTTGCACAGTCTATACACAGGAGACTTGTACAGTCTATACACAGAAGACTTGCACAGTCTTTAGACAGGAGACTTGCACAGTCTATACACAGGAGACTTGCACAGTCTATACACAGGAGACTTGCACAGTCTGTACACAGGAGACTTGCACAGTCTATAGACAGGAGACTTGAACAGTCTGTACACAGGAGACTTGCACAGTCTATACACAGGAGACTTGTACAGTCTGTACACAGGAGACTTGCACAGTATATACACAGGAGACTTGCACAGTCTGTACACAGGAGACTTGCACAGTCTATAGACAGGAGACTTGAACAGTCTGTACACAGGAGACTTGCACAGTCTATACACAGGAGACTTGTACAGTCTATACACAGAAGACTTGCACAGTCTTTAGACAGGAGACTTGCACAGTCTATACACAGGAGACTTGCACAGTCTATACACAGGAGACTTGCACAGTCTATACACAGGAGACTTGCACAGTCTATAGACAGGAGACTTGCACAGTCTATACACAGGAGACTTGCACAGTCTATACACAGGAGACTTGCACAGTCTATACACAGGAGACTTGCACAGTCTATACACAGGAGACTTGCACAGTCTATACACAGGAGACTTGCACAGTCTATACACGGGAGAATTGCACAGTCTATACACAGGAGACTTGCACAGTCTATACACAGGAGACTTGCACAGTCTATACACAGGAGACCTGCACAGTCTATACACAGGAGACCTGCACAGTCTATAGACAGGAGACTTGCACAGTCTATAGACAGGAGACTTGCACAGTCAATAGACAGGAGACTTGCACAGTCTATAGACAGGAGACTTGCACAGTCTATACACAGGAGACTTGCACAGTCTATAGACAGGAGACTTGCACAGTCTATACACAGGAGACTTGCACAGTCTATACACAGGAGACTTGCACAGTCTATAGACAGGAGACTTGCACACTCTATACACAGGAGACTTGCACAGTCTATAGACAGGAGACTTGCACAGTCTATACACAGGAGACTTGCACAGTCTATACACAGGAGACTTGCACAGTCTATACACAGGAGATCTGCACAGTCTATACACAGGAGACCTGCACAGTCTATAGACAGGAGACTTGCACAGTCTATAGACAGGAGACTTGCACAGTCTATAGACAGGAGACTTGCACAGTCTATAGACAGGAGACTTGCACAGTCTATAGACAAGAGACTTGCACAGTCTATACACAGGAGACTTGCACAGTCTATACACAGGAGACTTGCACAGTCTATAGACAGGAGACTTGCACAGTCTATAGACAGGAGACTTGCACAGTCTATAGACAGGAGACTTGCACAGTCTATACACAGGAGACTTGTACAGTCTATACACAGGAGACTTGCACAGTCTATAGACAGGAGACTCGCACAGTCTATAGACAGGAGACTTGCACAGTCTATACACAGGAGACTTGCACAGTCTATACACAGGAGACTTGCACAGTCTATACACAGGAGACTTGCACAGTCTATAGACAGGAGACTTGCACAGTCTATACACAGGAGACTTGCACAGTCTATAGACAGGAGACTTGCACAGTCTAAAGACAGGAGACTTGCACAGTCTATACACAGGAGACTTGCACAGTCTATACACAGGAGACTTGCACATTCTATACACAGGAGACTTGCACAGTCTTTACACAGGAGACTTGCACAGTCTATACACAGGAGACTTGCACAGTCTATACAAGAAGTACATTGTAATCCCTTTGTATGATGTTCTTGTTTTATTTCCAGGAATTCAACAACTGCATTGTGCTTGTTCTAAGACTGGTACCTGTACTTCATCAGTACTTGGGCCTGGTATCATTCACTCTGAACCAATCTGTTGCATGTCATCGCACGACATGTAAATTGCTGTCTGTACTTCTTGGGATTTTCACTGAACTTGCTGCAAAGGTAATGGAAAAAGTTTTGTCGGTATTTAAACTTTTTAAACACATCATACACAATAATTGTTTAGGGGTCCTGCAAAACATGGGTGATTCTCTTTCATACGTGTTTTCTTTTGTTTTCTTCTTTTTTTTCTCTTTGGAGAGATGGGGTGTTACAGCCAGAAAAATGGAAATGTGGGAACTCGTTAACTTACCTACGCATGTAGCATGATTATGTCTACCTGAATGTTAGCCACCATGATTGGATTGTTAACGTGGGCTGGCAGAGTGGCATGGCCAAGCGACCCTAGTGCACCAGACTCAAGCTCTGCTGGCAAAGCGTGGGTTCCAATCCCCATCATATAGCCACCATCATCTCCAGAATGTTTGTCCATCTTTTATGATACCAGCGTGTGATTCAAGTTTGTTTTCATTTATGCAAATTCCCAGGGTTTTTGTTTACCAGCGGAGTTCTCCGATGAGTTGGGTGGAGAGGGTGCAACGGACTTCCAAGACATCGAAGAAGGAGGTATTGGGGAAGGCGAGGGAATGAAGGATGTGAGCGATCAGATTGATAACGAGGACCAGGTAAGGAGGAAGATTCTCTCGTTGGTTGACTGCTTTGGAAGAGTTCATCCATTCTAATCTTTCTGCTTCCAAGAAACTTAAATCTCTTTGGTGCAGACTTTGTTTAACCTCTTTATTTCAGTTTGATACAAACATTACTGTGCCTCTGCACTGTCATTTGTTTGGAATTTCCAAAGCATTTTGGGGGTTTGGAGAATATCGGTGTCACAATGAAACCCTGACCAAATAAAGCAAATCTTCAAACATTAGTCTTATTAGACTTTCTCTTTCTATTCACCACAGATCCAAGATACAAAGAAACAAGGGGAGAAGGAAGAGGAGGAAGATTTCTCTAATCAGCCAGATTTGAAGGATGAGGAACATGGTATTGAGATGTCAGATGACTTCCAAGGGAAACTACACGATGGAGAACCTCAGGGTAAGAGTGGATTCTGACCTCTAAGACATCTTCTAAGATTTTGTTCTTGGATTCATGTGCAACTTCATTTGGGCGCAAAGTGGGATCAGGAACAGGATAAGCTGGGCTTAGTTTGATGATGCGTGTAGGCCGGAGCTGAAACTGAAACTAAAACTGAAAGTGAAACCCACTAGGAAGGGGTAGGGAGTGTTTACTCACGAATAGCAGGACACAATGCACATGAATGTTTGCAAAGTATCCCCAAAATAAAAAAACATGGACAAATACGAACACTGGACAAGGACTTCAAATTGATTCTTTTGATTTTGATTGGAATACTTGTTCTGTAGATGGGGAAGAGTCTGATGAAGACAATGATGAAGAGCACGAGATGGAGAAGCAGATGGGTGATGTGGACCAGCCTGGAGCAGACATGCTAGATGAAAGGATGTGGGGAGATGAGGAAGATGAAGAGGAGGGGAAAGATGGGGAGGAGGAGAAGAAGAAGAAAGAGGAGTTTGGTGAAGGCAAAGGAGAAGAGTCAAGGACGGATATGGTTGCTAAAGATGACAATCAAGGTATTGTGGAGGAGATTGTTATCTGATTCAGTCATTTTGATATCTTCCTTGTTTAATAAAAAGTTGGTGAGAATTATGACAGAATGATACGCTGCCACCATTGGTAAATTGGAGGCAAGTCCCAGATTCCAGCATACAGTGGCCGATTATCGGCCGTGGCTGACGGCCAAGGTCTGGGCCTATTCATGGAATGACATTCCATAGTTTCTCAAAAGAGAACAAAAATCCTGGTGCATTTTGAGAGAGCGGAAGTTGTCTTTACTTTGTTTAGTCAGGGTTTGATTGTGACAATGATAATCTCAACAACAAGAAATTACTTTGGAACGTATGAAAAGTACCAACAAATAATACCATGCAGAGGCACAGTATAGGTTTTTATATACAGTAGGGTAAGGGAAGACACCAAAAACATTTTACTCGGCATCCCGCGTCGCGCCGCGGCGCTCCCGCAAAGCGCCGCGGTGGACTTTGCCACCCGGCTTTTGTGCGGCGCACTGCTGGCCCGAGACCTCATTATCGAAGTCCCTTGTACTTGAAGTCATGAATATGTAACAACAAAAACCAGTAGAGCATGCCGCGGCTCTCACGCGGCCGGCCGGGAACATCCCGCAAAGGCTGCGGTCACACTGTGGATATAGAGATCGGAGTGATAAAAGGTGTTCCAGATAAACAATCTTTGTCAGAGGTTAAAGACCTTACGATCGCCCTAGGGATGAGATTTATTCAACTTTGAAAACGGACTTTATTTGCAGTTCCGACTTTTTAAATCTTTGACTTTACCAAGTTGACTTTCGAAGTTCCGACATTTAATTTTCCGACATTTAAAATAACAATAAAATCATATAAGTTTTGAAGACTTTGGATTTAAATACAACAGTTCTTGCTCCGTAGTTTGTATTGTGTCGTGTTTTCTTTTCCATTGTAGGCCACGCCGTCTCTACTCCGCACGTGGCACGGCCATGTGGTGGCCGTCAGCAGGTAGATCGAATTTCTTTCCGAGCCCCTGCACACACACTGCTACGGTACAATACAGTACTGTACAGCAAGTCCAAAGTCCGCACACTGATCGGCCTTTGATAAACTACCATACTCGTAACAAAACTTGGCTAGACTCCAACTCGGCATGTGTTCACGAGCCGTGTGAAAAAATAGCTGCACAGTTTGGTGCAGGCCTGCGGATCCTGTACTATACACAGCCTTGAACTAAGGCTATTTAAGCACCTGATTGATTGGACGAGATCAGTTTTGGTATATTGTACGATGTGCATTAAATCAAATAATACGCAAGAAAAAGCCAAGAATGGCTAAAACATAAACATTAAATATAGTAATGAAAAATGCCCATGGACGACGAACTATAAATTCGCTTTAGTAGAAGAAAGAAACTATGTTAAACTAAAGCTATTGGATAAAATTAGCCAGCACCTGCAAACAATTGATCTGAATTACACTTTGGCCAACAGTTTTCTCTTATGATTGGAAACATATGTATTCCAACGAACCTGTACTCCAACCAGTTCGTATATGTGAATCAACTTACGTTTAGATACTTGTCATCGTAAAGTTTTGACATAGTTTTACAGATATTTCCAAGGAAGGGGCTATAGTTTTTGTGCCAATAATTCTCTAACTACTTCAATTAAAAACAATATTTACAAATAACCATGGAAGTATAACTCGGGGAACTTGACAACAGGAATATAATATTATAACCGAGACGGAATTTTCCACAAATAAAATTGTTGTGAATTGATCAGAATTGATATTACTTACATGTCAATTGTTCGATAAGCATGTTAGAATATTACATAAAATGGTTTTTTTTATCGGTCCTGTCTGTCGGAGAGAAAAAAGTTAACCTGCCAAAATGACTGACAAATAATTTTAATACTGTTGAAATGTATAACATACTCTCTCCTTTGTGCGCCGCCTTTCACAACTTGATCCCGTCCTGAAGAAATGGTGCCAACTTCAAGCACCCGAGAAAAAGTGTTTTTTATATCGTTGTTGGTTTTAGAAAGAGTTTGTTTGCAACCTGCAAAAGGCTAACGAACAACAAGTGGATATTTGGTGTTTGAAGCTTATTTTGATGCAGCAATTAAAATAAGGGAGAACTGATTCATACGTGGTTTTCAGACTCAATCACGCAATTCTACTTAATCGTAAATCACAAGTGGTGTCATTCATTTTTTGTTGTTGGGGATCCTCACTCGAGATTTAAAAGCAAAAAAATACATAGTAGCTTTCTTTGCTTGAAGTTTATGTGACCCATAACATTAGTACACACATGTATGCTGGACTTATATTTTAATATTAATAACTACAATACGGTTTAAATTGCAAAAACAATTATTAAAATCAATGTTCGCTGACAAAGTCTTAAAGCTATCATAAAAAGAATCTCCTTAAAAACACTAAATGGACAAGCCGCCATCTTATTAAAACGCGTTGATAAACATCGGAGCTTTACGTCGGCTTGCTTATTTCATTCATTTAAGGAAACCTTGGGCAATGTTTTCATCATTTATAAAACAACAAGATATTCAAAGTGGGAATGAAAACAATGGACGTAACATTTCCAAAATACCTCCAACTTCTAAATTTGCGAGGGGTTGTCACAGCTCACTACAACTTACAAGCAGGCTTAAATATATTGTTACAGTGAAACCGATCTGAAAGACACCATGCAAAAATAGTATCCTGGATTACTTTTAAGAAGGTGTGTTAAAAGCACGGGCAGTTTGGGTCAGTTGTACGTCTGAGATGAATCAACGGAACTTAAAATACAAGTTTTGTAACTGAAATTACACGAAGTATGATTACTTTAATGCCGAGATACCGATAGCACTTGCGCAAGACTCGGTTAATTTTTTGGAGCAGTTATCACGTACGCTAAACTTAAAAGTGGAGGAATGAACTATTTAATAGGTTAGGTTTATCTAATCAAAAAAGGGGAAAATGAACGGTGTTGTTCAACAAAATAGTTCCATACATTGTAACATTTTGTTTCTGTTCCTGTCTATGTTATACAATGCCGTATCATTTGTTTGGCCGGCCGGCATTATCATAGCGGACCGGGATCACAGCAAATCACAAAGGAGATACGTAACATACGTTGAGGTAATTGTGGTGCGTGTGGTTTTGTATGGTCGGCCGATCCGCAGCGCGCCGCGATCTCTACAAATGCGTTCAACTGTAAACATCCCCTTTGATCCTCATGAATATGCAATTACGCCCATTGGAGGTTCGGCCGCACTTGGCAGCGATTCGGCGGGCCGCGGCCGCGACTCTGCGGTATTGCACGGCCCGCCGCGGCGCGCCGAGTAAAATGTTTTTGGTGTCTTCCCTAAGTTGTTAAGGTAACAAATAGTACAGTGTACATGGTGCATACAGAGATAGTTTAGTCAAAGAGTTTACGCACATTCATGCTTATTCTTATTCTACAAATCAAACATTTGAGTTTTAGGGGCACATCTTGTAAAAAGTAGGAAGTTTCTAAAATCTAAACTTTAAGATTGATTTTCCTGACCATTATGGATAATTTCTTAACCTAGGAGCTGCAGATGACAAAGGAGAAGATGAGAAAGAAGGCAAAGAAGGCGAGGAAGAATCAGGAGAGAACAATGAAGACCAGAAACCCAACAACCTAGAACCAAAAGATGAGGTAAGCAAATCTCAAATCAGTCAAACTGGACATTGTTCATGATGGAGTGATTTGAAGTAAGCAAATCTCGAATCAGTCAAACTGGACATTGTTCATGATGGAGTGATTTGAGGTAAGCAAATCTCGAATCAGTCAAACTGGACATTGTTCATGATGGAGTGATTTGAAGTAAGCAAATCTCAAATCAGTCAAACTGGACATTGTTCATGATGGAGTGATTTGAAGTAAGCAAATCTCGAATCAGTCAAACTGGACATTGTTCATGATGGAGTGATTTGAGGTAAGCAAATCTTAAATCAGTCAAACTGGACATTGTTCATGATGAAGTGATTTGAAGTAAGCAAATCTCAAATCAGTCAAATTGGACATTGTTCATGATGAAGTGATTTGAAGTAAGCAAATCTCAAATCAGTCAAACTGGACATTGTTCATGATTAAGTAATTTGAGGTTGGCAAATCTCAAATCAGTCAAACTGGGCATTGTTCATGATGGAGTGATTTGAGGTAAGCAAATCTCAAATCAGTCAAATTGGACATTGTTCATGATGAAGTGATTTGAGGTAAGCAAATCTCAAATCAGTCAAACTGGACATTGTTCATGATGAAGTGATTTGAATTAAGCAAATCTCAAATCAGTCAAATTGGACATTGTTCATGATGAAGTGATTTGAGGTAAGCAAATCTCAAATAAATCAAACTGGACATTGTTCATGATGGAGTGATTTGAAGTAAGCAAATCTCAAATCAGTCAAACTGGACATTGTTCATGATGAAGTAATTTGAGGTTGGCAAATCTCAAATCAGTCAAACTGGGCATTGTTCATGATGGAGTGATTTGAGGTAAGCAAATCTTAAATCAGTCAAACTGGACATTGTTCATGATGGAGTGATTTGAGGTAAGCAAATCTCAAATCAGTCAAACTGGGCATTGTTCATGATGTAGTGATTTGAGGTAAGCAAATCTCAAATCAGTCAAATTAGACATTGTTCATGATGGAGTGATTTGAGATAAGCAAATCTGAAATCAGTAAAATTGGACATTGTTCACGATAAAGTCATTTGAGGTAAGCAAATCTTAAATCAGTCAAATTAGACATTGTTCATGATGGAGTGATTTGAGGTAAGCAAATCTGAAATCAGTCAAATTGGACATTGTTCACGATGAAGTCATTTAAGGTAAGCAAATCTTAAATCAGTCAAATTAGACATTGTTCATGATGGAGTGATTTGAGGTAAGCAAATCTGAAATCAGTCAAATTGGACATTGTTCACGATAAAGTCATTTCAGGTAAGCAAATCTTAAATCAGTCAAACTTGGCATTGTTCATGATGGAGTGATTTCAGAAAAGCAAATCTCAAATCAGTCAAACTGGGCATTGTTCATGATGGAGTGATTTGAGGTAAGCAAATCTCAAATCAGTCAAACTGGGCATTGTTCAAGATGGAGTGATTTGAGGTAGTCAAATCTCAAATCAGTCAAACTGGACATTGTTCATGATGGAGTGACCTGAGGTAAGCAAATCTCAAATCAGTCAAATTGGACATTGTTCATGATGGAGTGATTTAGGTAAGCAAATCTCAAATCAGTCAAACTGGGCATTGTTCATGATGATGTGATTTGAGGTAAGGCAATCTCAAATCAGTCAAACTGGGCATTGTTCATGATGGAGTGATTTGAAGTAAGCAAATCCCAAATCAGTCAAACTGGACATTGTTCATGATGGAGTGATTTGAGGTAAGCAAATCTCGAATCAGTCAAACTGGACATTGTTCATGATGGAGTGATTTGAAGTAAGCAAATCTCAAATCAGTCAAACTGGACATTGTTCATGATGGAGTGATTTGAAGTAAGCAAATCTCGAATCAGTCAAACTGGACATTGTTCATGATGGAGTGATTTGAGGTAAGCAAATCTTAAATCAGTCAAACTGGACATTGTTCATGATGAAGTGATTTGAAGTAAGCAAATCTCAAATCAGTCAAATTGGACATTGTTCATGATGAAGTGATTTGAAGTAAGCAAATCTCAAATCAGTCAAACTGGACATTGTTCATGATTAAGTAATTTGAGGTTGGCAAATCTCAAATCAGTCAAACTGGGCATTGTTCATGATGGAGTGATTTGAGGTAAGCAAATCTCAAATCAGTCAAATTGGACATTGTTCATGATGAAGTGATTTGAGGTAAGCAAATCTCAAATCAGTCAAACTGGACATTGTTCATGATGAAGTGATTTGAATTAAGCAAATCTCAAATCAGTCAAATTGGACATTGTTCATGATGAAGTGATTTGAGGTAAGCAAATCTCAAATAAATCAAACTGGACATTGTTCATGATGGAGTGATTTGAAGTAAGCAAATCTCAAATCAGTCAAACTGGACATTGTTCATGATGAAGTAATTTGAGGTTGGCAAATCTCAAATCAGTCAAACTGGGCATTGTTCATGATGGAGTGATTTGAGGTAAGCAAATCTTAAATCAGTCAAACTGGACATTGTTCATGATGGAGTGATTTGAGGTAAGCAAATCTCAAATCAGTCAAACTGGGCATTGTTCATGATGTAGTGATTTGAGGTAAGCAAATCTCAAATCAGTCAAATTAGACATTGTTCATGATGGAGTGATTTGAGATAAGCAAATCTGAAATCAGTAAAATTGGACATTGTTCACGATAAAGTCATTTGAGGTAAGCAAATCTTAAATCAGTCAAATTAGACATTGTTCATGATGGAGTGATTTGAGGTAAGCAAATCTGAAATCAGTCAAATTGGACATTGTTCACGATGAAGTCATTTAAGGTAAGCAAATCTTAAATCAGTCAAATTAGACATTGTTCATGATGGAGTGATTTGAGGTAAGCAAATCTGAAATCAGTCAAATTGGACATTGTTCACGATAAAGTCATTTCAGGTAAGCAAATCTTAAATCAGTCAAACTTGGCATTGTTCATGATGGAGTGATTTCAGAAAAGCAAATCTCAAATCAGTCAAACTGGGCATTGTTCATGATGGAGTGATTTGAGGTAAGCAAATCTCAAATCAGTCAAACTGGGCATTGTTCAAGATGGAGTGATTTGAGGTAGTCAAATCTCAAATCAGTCAAACTGGACATTGTTCATGATGGAGTGACCTGAGGTAAGCAAATCTCAAATCAGTCAAATTGGACATTGTTCATGATGGAGTGATTTAGGTAAGCAAATCTCAAATCAGTCAAACTGGGCATTGTTCATGATGATGTGATTTGAGGTAAGGCAATCTCAAATCAGTCAAACTGGGCATTGTTCATGATGGAGTGATTTGAGAAAAGCAAATCCCAAATCAGTCAAACTGGACATTGTAAATGATGGAGTGATTTGAGGTAAGCAAATCTCAACTCAGTCAAACATGACATTGTTCATGATGGAGTGATTTGAGGTAAGCAAATCTCAAATCAGTCAAACTGGGCATTGTTCATGATGGAGTGATTTGAGGTAAGCAAATCTCAAATCAGTCAAACTGGGCATTGTTCATGATGAAGTCATTTGAGGTAAGGCAATCTCAAATCAGTCAAACTGGGCATTGTTCATGATGGAGTGATTTGAGAAAAGCAAATCTCAAATCAGTCAAACTGGACATTGTTCATGATGGAGTGATTCGAGGTAAGCAAATTTCAAATCAGTCAAACTGGACATTGTTCACGATGAAGTAATTTGAGGTAAGCAAATCTCAACTCAGTCAAACTGGACATTGTTCATGATGGAGTGATTTGAGGTAAGCAAATTTCAAATCAGTCAAACTGGACATTGTTCATGATGGAGTGATTTGAGGTAAGCAAATCATAAATCAGTCAAACTGGACATTGTTCATGATGGAGTGATTTGAGGTAAGCAAATCTCAAATCAGTCAAACTGGACATTGTTCATGATGGAGTGATTTGAGGTAAGCAAATCTCAAATCAGTCAAACTGGACATTGTTCATGATGGAGTGATGTGAGGTAAGCAAATCTCAAATCATTCAAACTGGACATTGTTCATGATGGATTGATTTGAGGTAAGCAAATCTCAAATCAGTCAAACTGGACATTGTTCATGATGGAGTGATTTGAGGTAAGCAAATCTCAAATCAGTCAAACTGGACATTGTTCATGATGGAGTGATTTGAGGTAAGCAAATCTCAAATCAGTCAAACTGGACATTGTTCATGATGGAGTGATTTGAGGTAAGCAAATCTCAAATCGGTCAAACTGGACATTGTTCATGATGGAGTGATGTGAGGTAAGCAAATCTCAAATCAGTCAAACTGGACCATTTTCACAATGGAGTGGTTTGAAAGAGAAAGATGCTGTTGTAGATAGATAGATTAGCTCTTATAGACAATTTATTGATTGAGTTATTTTCATGAACCCCTTATACCTAAAGAGCCATTTCAATAGATGATGTGCCTTCTGACAATGTGAAATTTCTGCCTGGCAGTGTGGGCACACATCGTATTTTGATGTCTAGGGTCAGATCGCCTTTGAATAACCTTTGGTGTCACTCCATTAACAAATTTATGCAAACAAAGAATGGCGCGCATACCCCCAGGCACATTTACATAGAGGGTGGTTTAGTTATAAACAAAGAGCACTTAACTGATAGTGCATACACATATTTTCCTGTAAGATTTAAAATGAAAACTTATCTATTCAAAGTTTAAGTCCAGCAACAAATTACAGATCTAAGACATCTCCTGGTTTGGTTTTTTTTTGTCTCACAAAGTTTGACGCAGTATAACTTGGCCGCTACATATGAACATTCTTTTAGCAAGAAATTCCTTAGAAGCATTCTGAACTATTGTCAAATTGTTTACTCACTAGGGTGACTTTAACGATGATGAAGTGGACCCTCGTAAAGCCAACGAGCCCCCTGAAGCTCCAGTACCTGATGATCTTGACATCCCAGATGATCTCAACTTGGATGGAGGGAAAATGGATGAAGAGAATCAAGATGGGGAAATGGAAAACCAAGGTTAGTAGAAGTTACCCTTCTGGATTGAAACAAACAAATTCTAATACTTGTGAAAATAAACTTTAAATTCTACTTCACATTTTTACAACACTTATGCCATAAAAGTTCACAAATGAAAGAAAATCCTTCTTTCTTATCTTCTTTTTAAGATGAAACAAATCCATTTGACATTGAGACAAAGCTACCAGATGAAAAAGAACACCAAGATGAAATGGGAGAGCAGAATGACCATGAGGATGATGCTGGAAACCAGGGGGAAGGGGACCAGGATGAGGCCAGGAAGGAGGAGGAAGAAGTGGGTGGAGACGGTGCAGAGGAAGAGAAGAGTGCAGAGGAGGATGCAGGTGGAATGGAACAGGAGGATGGAGATGGGAATGATGAGGAAGATGATGGGGAAGAGCAAGGAGGAGGAGTTGGGGTTGAGCCTCAGGTAGTTGCACAGTATTTATCAGACTTTTAGAGTATCTTTAGTTTGATGTGTCAGCCAGATGGAGGCTGAGATTGTTTGGGTTCCAGATAAAGAGCAAGATCAACATTAAGACCTGGAGGTCCAGGACAGAGACTGAGACAGATCCAAGACATGGTCAGGCACCTTTTAGTCTGAGGCTGAAAACAAGACCCAAAGGTTCTGGAATAAGACTAATACCAAGACCCAAAGAATCAAGACTAAGACAATGTCCTGTTTTAGTCTGGGACTTTGGCTTTGGTTTTGGCTTAAACACCATCATTTTGTTTTAGAATATGTACTTGTGGTATGGGGCTTAGACCGGCAGGCAGAAACTAAGCCAGAGCCAAAGCCAGGGTTTCAAAAAGCACCTGTGACAAACCTTAAGGTCTGAGACTGAGAACTAAAGGTTGAGGATTGAAGTGGAGCCCAAGTCCAAGATGCAAAGGGAATACCTAGCATAAAACCAATAGGCCTGACAAGACTACGTGTAAGCCTAAGACCTAAAGATCCAAGACTGATGCCAAAATCCAGGAGAGTCTTTCTAAGTCCATTGGAAGTCAAAACATTGTGATTCAGTAATCTCAAAACTCTGAACCTCAAGATCAAGACTTAGAGGCTTGCATTGGTTAAAGCATATATTAACACACCAGAGAAATGGAATGATACATTACAGAAATCAATGTTATGTTGTGTTTAATACAGGATGAAGATGGTGACGAGCCTATACCTGAGGATTCCAATGCCGACTATAAACCTGACCTAGCACATCACCCACAGGCAATGCCAGAACCTGCTGAGAATTATGGCAAGTCACAGGAGAAGACAGAAACTATGCAAGAGCAAGCCATCCAGGAGGATGCAGGCAAATCTGAGGAGGAGAAAAACAAGGAGGTACGAGACTCCTTGAGAATTCTTTGTTTATGGGTACTGGATTTATGTTCCTGCAGAAACTTAATTCAGACAGGCAGGCAGCTTGGGGAACGGAGGTCTGCGGTGCCCCGCGGGGCTGTCCCTCCGTATGCCTCCATCTCTGTACTTTGCCATCCTCTGGGAGGGCTCTCCTGGCACCCAGGCGTGATCGACCCAGGGGCCCTCTGCCCCGACAGACCTTCGCTCAGTGTGTCCGCTCAGTTCTCCTTGTGTTAGGGACAGGGTTGGCTCCGCTGGCTCTGCTGGGCCCCACCGGGGTGTTCCTCCGTGTACCTCAAACTCCGTAGTTTGCCGTTCTCACGATATTTTTTCTACTTTGATCTGATTTCTGATTATTTATTTATTAATTGTTTTGTCAGAAAAGTCAGCAATTTTTTTTTAAATAGCATGAAAAGTCTATCAAAACCTACAGTATAATGTAAATGTTTAGGTCAGCCCTTGTACTCAATTATGTTTTCCTACAAGTGCCAAATATCATGCCTGTGACAAAAGGGTAGCGCCCTCATAGGAGGGTGGAACAATGCTTCCCACAAGGTTTGCTAGGGAGAGACTTTCTTTAGGAAGTAGAACAATAGAGCAATGATGGAATTATACAGCATTTGGAAAGTTGTTTCGTTTAATTATTTGTAAAAGTTCACTTTAAAACAAAGGCTATAGTCTACATTCACACAACAGTTTTTTAACATAAGTAAACAAAAGTCCCAATAACAGTTCATTTTTCTTAACTGACACAATACATTCAATGATATTTTAACAGAAAGAAAACGTAGGGAGTGCAGAATCATCTCTTCAAGAAGGCCACGAGGGCGCCGTTCCATCCAAGACCCTCCCTCGTGAGAACAAGTCAGAGCAAAGGCAAAATTACAAGAGGCAGCCAGGGCAGTCTGATGCTGAACGCAGCTTGGGCTCGGCTGATGAGAGGGTACAGAAGCGCCTGAGGACAACAGAAACGCTGGATGACCAACAAGAGAAGAAGGCAGAGCAGGTGAGAAATATAACCCTAGTATCAATTCATTCAATGTAGTTTGTGTCTGCAAACAATCAAACCTCTACACATTATTCTATTCTTTGTTTCTATTTGTGGTGATAAAGAGAGTCTGTAAATCACTTAAATGTAACACCCAGGAGGTTCAGGGGGCTTGATCCTCTAGACCAAGATGATGTTTCACTATAAAACTACTTACTGTGCAATCTTTACCTTTTGTTTTGTGCTGAGAAACGCTTTTGAGTTTTGAACATGAAAGTCATTGATACTCGTACACCCACAAAGAAGTAAGCTTCACTTTCTAAAGATAAACTGGAACTTTTATGAAAGTTCTTGTTTGACTAAAGCAAACGTTGTACTTGAGCTGCGCAGGGTGTAGACAGTGAGATATGGTTGCTAAGAGGCATTACTAGTCAGCCCACTGAATTTCTTGTATTTATTTGCTGCTAGAGTCCAAATGAGGAGCAAGTTGAGAAGGATGAGACCTCAGACCTCTATGAGCACATCAAGGATGCGACGTCTCGCTACGACACCCAGATGATGGATGCTGCCTCAGAAGATCAGCTGATGGAGGAGCAACCAATGCCCAATCAGGAGGAAGAAGATGCAGTTGCCATGGAAACAGATGAGGAGGTTGTGCCTTTAGAGGAGGATGGAAAGGAGAAGGATGTAAGTGTCTATTTTTATAGAAGACAAAGTGATAACTAGAAAAGTGCATGAAAGTGTTTCTCTTTTGGCCTTAGAAATGGTGTGATGGAATTTTCTGCTGAGGTAAGCAAGAATTCTGTGCTGAAAATGAAGGGTAAAAGTATTGGAGGAAAGGCTAGGAGACTCTGCAAGTCTCGTGCATATTCAACCTTTTTGGGACCACTTTGGTCCCACGTCAATGCTTGAATGCTTGAAGGAAACAAACTCATGCACTTTAACGAGTCCCAATGTTTGAATATGTGCAATACTTGCACAGTCTATTGGGAAAGGAAACGCATAGAAGAGTTAGGACATGTATCCATTTCACTAAGTGCTACAATTGCACTTGACGTGAAATAGCTAAAGGGATCAGCCTAAATTGCTGAGCAACAAAAGAATTCGTTTTGGTAGTTTTTACATTCTGTCTTAAGATGAGTCTTGGTGCTTTGTCAACTTGATCCCTGCAAAGGTAAATAGGATTATTTTCGACCGTGACGATTTCAAACTAATAATAATAATAATAATAAAGACATTTATAACGCGCAAAACATATCCACCCAAAGGATGCTCAAGGCGCTCACAAGAAGAATAGTAAATAAATAGTAATTAAATATGACGTGTCATCAGGTGAGATTTCAGTTTGCTTTTGAAATTATCAATAGTTGCACATGTCTTGATTGAGTTAGGGAGTTTGTTCCACAAGCGAGGAGCGGCGGAAGCAAATGCTCGATCACCCCATGATCGTTTTGACTTGGGGACGACTAGAGAAAAATCACTTGAAGACCGGAGACCAGAGCGTTTTGACTTATGTATGTGGATTAGAGAAGCGATGTATTCAGGTGATGAGAACTTTAATGCACGGAAGGTGATGAGAAGGACTTTGTATTCAAGGCGCTGTTCAACTGGCAACCAGTGGAGGCTTCTAAGGACTGGAGTAATGTGCGAGTATTTCCGTGTGTTTGTGACTAGACGGGCTGCGGCATTCTGGACCCGTTGGAGCTTCTGAATTAGGTAATTTGGAAGACCTATCAGTAGACAATTGCAGCAGTCAATTCGAGATGTAATAAAAGCGTGAACGAGCTGTTCAGTAGCCATTGGAGTGAGATATTTTCGAATCAGGCGAATGTTACGAAGACTGTGAAATGCAAGTTTAACACAGTTAGACACTTGTGACTCCATTGTCATGTTGGAGTCAAAAATGACCCCAAGATCTCTGACTTTACCAGCACGGGAAATTGATGTGGTGCCAATGCGTACGTCTTGGACTTCAAGCTTGGCAATCTGTTGCTTTGATCCCAACAAGAGAAATTCGGTTTTTGCATCGTTAAATTTTAAGTAGCTCTCTCGCATCCACTTCCTGATATCGCTGATACAGGCTTCGGTGCAAGAGATCCATCTGTCGAGCTGTTCTTGTACTGGTGGGCATGAAAAGTAGAGCTGCGTATCATCAGCATATATATGATAGGAGAGATTGTGTTTCTTGATGATGTCATGTAGTGGGAGAGTGTAGATGGATTCAAACTAGGATTCAAACTCATTCCTTCTCATTTTTTGCTGAGAATCTGAAGTTTTTGGGCACTTTGAATTTGGCATCAAGTTCTAACGGAGTTTGGGATGGGACCGCTTGTCTATTTGTTACTGTTTGTGTTTCTTTGCTTGTCCCATTGTTACTTTTAGATTTCTTTTCTGTTTGTTTGTTTGTTTGTTTTCTTGGTGGTTTTATTCTTTTAATTTTAGTTATGGCTTTAATGTGAATTAATTCGGTTGTTTTTGTTTGTATTGATTGTGTTTCTACGATGTTTCCTGTAGATTTGTTGGGCTTTGTTATATTTTTTGCTTATTTTATTTGATATTTTACATGATTTCTAATCAGTTTTAAAGTTGATTTTGTGAAGCACCTAAGATTCTGTCTTTCCATAAATGTCAGTGTTGTATACTTTCTTTATTATGATTCAAGGAATCTGGACAAATTGAGAGCCTACCAGGGAGTAAGATCAAGGCTGGGGAGAGAAGAGCCAAGGAAGATGAGTCAGATGAACCAAACCCAGATGTAACACAGGGAGAAGAGGCAGTAGATGGAACAGCTAGTGGAGGTAAGATTCACACATATTGAGTAGAGCTCTAGTGTGTTTTAACAGCAGTGGACTTCCATGTTTGTGTACAAACCTATGTCAAAGTGCAAGTTTTTGTACAACTCTTTGCATATCAGTGCTGTCTTCATTATCAATGCGATTGTATAATCAACTTGGCAAAAACTTCAACACAAGTGGAATGTAATAAAATCCAAGTAGTCTAGTTCGACGGACTCAAGATCTGGTGTTGTCGATAGCAGAGTGGGTTCGAATCCCGATCATGGCACATGTGTTCTTCAGCAGGAGCTTAACCCTAAATGCTTCGTCCTTTGGTTGGGGCTTAAAGCCGTAGGTCCTTTGTGTTGTGTAAGGCTTGTAAAAGAACCAAGAAACACTCATTATGAAAGAGAAGTGGCTTGCCCTGTCTTTCTGGTACGGTCTGGCAGCAAATAGTGCCCTGCTAACCTAGTGGATGCTTTAATGCTTCACATAAAAATTCCTTCTTAACAAATTCCTCCCCTGCTTGTTTCTCTTTGTTAGGACGCCTTGAGTATCTGATTGGTGGATACTGGCGCTATATAAGACCCTGGCATTCTTCTCAAAGTTCTATTGTTATTATTAAGTGTATGTGATTAGAATTTGACTAGACATCAAGCAAGATCCAGCCCAATAGAGGTCTCTCTTCTAGGGTAAAAACTTCCTTGCCCTAA
Source organism: Pisaster brevispinus (assembly GCA_023634235.1). Lineage (NCBI taxonomy): Eukaryota > Metazoa > Echinodermata > Asteroidea > Forcipulatida > Asteriidae > Pisaster > Pisaster brevispinus. Next base: position 19,342,542 of record JAMKCF010000007.1, on the reverse strand, counting down.
AAAGGACAAAGTATCAGGACTTTGTGAAGTAGTTTGGAAATAAAATATCACTTTGATATTTTATAACAGATGTGAGTGACACCAGTAAGATGCAGGGCTCAACTATTCACACAACCTTTGACCTGCTATCCCATGATGCAACACCACAGTCAGTTATGAACATGGAGGAGCTGGAAGCATTACGCCAGGAGATGGAACAGCAACTGAGCATGCTCAGTCAGAAACAGGGAACGGCTGAGGAGGTAAATTGAGTATAGCCATTGATGTCAGGCACGTGAAATTTCCATGTTTACACGAGTATTTGCCATTTTTAATTTCCCATTTCACTGTAAAAAGAAAAACTTTTTTTTGGGGGGGGGGGGAGTGGCTCCTCTTATTTCCCAATCGTGCTTTGAATTCTAGACTGTGCTTTTTGTGTCCAAATGGTACACATTTCTTGCACACAGAAACGGAATCAGGCATGGGGCTGCACATCCTGAAGATCGTGCTGTGGTTTTTACATTTGAGTTAAGGAATAGACCTGAGAAACGATGGAAAATCTGGCTGTGTCCAAACATAGGGCTATAAACTAGTCCAAAAAAGCAGCTACGACTACAGCTACGGCTGTTGCTAGAGGTGTTGGTAAGGGCTGCTTATGCTTCAATGCCATGATGGGCTGATTGAGCCGTAGCCGTTATCATAGCCGCTAACTTAGATCAGGGCCGGACGTCTGCACACGCAACGTTGCATGCGACATAAGACAACTTGCCTGAAAAGTGACTTGTCTCAATGAATGATTTCTCTTTGCAATCAGCATACAGATGGACGAGTTGTCTTGAGTTTGTCCATGGAAGATCCAGTTATCTATAAGCAATTAATCCTCGATGCTTTCCAGGTCCTTCAGAGTGAAAAATCCACAGGTACCTTTGGTAGGATTCAAATCCAGGACCTTCTGCTTCCAACAGCAGAATCTACCCCCGCTAGTTGACTCAGCTTGCCTGTGAGCAATTTCAAACTGGGTGGCATGAGTGGCTAGTGCATAAAGCACTTGCTTCTCACCAATATGACCCTGGTTTGATTCCTGTGTAGAGCTGTGCCATGGTTTGTTCTACGCCACAAGGGGTTTTCTCCGGGCCCTCTGGTTTTCTTCCCTCAGGAAAAATCAAACACTTTCAATCTCTGACTCATATATGGGTCAATGTGGCTGGCTGCCAAAGGCACCCTTGCATGCCTGGGGCTTGAACACCTTGTAGTGGCATCCTTCACAATTCAGCTTTTCAGCTGCAGGTAAGTATGATTAGCTTTCAAAAGCAGATATCTGACCCCACTAGATGACTGAGTTGCCTGTGAGCAGATATTTTCTGCTTACAGCGCAGTGCTTAGCAGAATGTCTATTTCATGCTAACTTGCCTGTGGTTCTTGTAAGTAGATGAATGCAATTGGGCTGTGGGGCTACATGCCTGATTGCATATTGCAAGTCACTCTATTGATTAACCATTATTTGTTTATTTGACCTGAAGGAGAGAGAAGCACAGGAGACATGGCATCGGTACGAGTCCTTGACATCAGGTCTAGCCAGGGATCTCTGTGAACAGCTCAGACTGGTCTTAGAACCTACAAGAGCCTCCAAACTAAGGTAGGTTCTAGTTGCTAGTTTGCATATAACATTCAACGTTTTCATTCCAAATTAGATAGTTGACGTCACTTGCCCATGTTTGCTGGGTTCCCTGTACCCACAATGCCAATGACTAGCTTTTGTCCTTCCAGACTCCATTTCATGACATTGAGATGAATGCAAGAAAAACAGATGCCCAATGGAAGTCATCGGTAAATTAAGCGTTGTTAGTACCAGTTTTGGCCATTGATGAAACCTCAGTGTTGTTCATGTATGAAAAAAAACATGCCTTGCACCTCATCAGGCAAGCTTTTTGTTCTATCTGTCAAAACAGCTGGTTTAGTTTCATGGCGGTGCTTACCAAAAGCGACAAATCTATGCTTACTGTTTCAGAGAATCCCATGCTTACATAAATTTTACCGAGAAAATAGAATTAGCTGTTTGCAAATTGCTTACCAACCTAAATGACTTGTAGTGTTAATGCAAAAATTAGTAAGTGGACTGACGTTTTGACCCTAGCAGAGACTTTCTCGAAGGCTAACATCTTTGAGAAAGACTCTGCTAGGGTCAAAACATCAGGCCAGTAACTAATTTTTGCTTATATTTTCAGTTTAGAAAGGAATTTGTGCCTAAGTGTATAATTGTACTTGTCATTAATAGTGAAACCAGTTTTTGATTCACTTTACAGTAACCTTGTTAGCAGAGAATGATGACTGTAAGCGCAAATTCTGCAGTAAGCAGTTTTTGTAATTGTACCTCGCTCTTCAAAGGAGAGGATCACAGCTTTTATTCTCACTCTAGAAAATTGTGAGGTTTTTTCCACAGAGCCTTGAAGCATTCACAATTCTTGATAACTGATTGATTGTTTTCTTATTTTTCTTCTTCCTTACCAAGGGGTGACTTCCGAACGGGTAAACGCATCAATATGCGTAAAGTGATCCCATACATTGCAAGTGGATTCCGCAAAGATAAGATTTGGTTGCGACGAACCAAACCAAGTAAGAGACAGTACCAGATCTTACTAGCTGTGGATGACTCCTCTAGTATGGCGGACAACCGTTCAAGACAGGTAAGAGAAAATCTCCATTACCCTAGGTGGCATTAAGTTTACATTATGGGAAAGCTCCATTAAAGAAAGAGGCTAGAATAAAACATCCTTTTCATCTGACAACTAACACCTGTTATTTCATTGTAATTCCTTTTCCAAACAGTGGACTTAATGAAATCATGCACAAACCAGTAGGGGGCTGACTGCCCCAGGCAGATTAACTGCTCATCCGTTAAGAATGACCCAAGTAATTCAATGTAAACACACTCACTGGTGAAAAGGATGTACAGTCGACTCTCGTTAATACGAGGTCTGCCGGACTGGCCCGTTTTCCTCGTATTATCCGAACCTCATCTTAAACGCAGCGCACTTTTTACACGTCCATGTACATGTACTGTATACACACGTCGTAATAGTGCATGCACTACACACGTGTCTAGGCTAGAACGGAGCGGTTGGCTTCCTAGTACAGTTCTTACGAGCATCCTGTACACAAAAATATCAATAATAAATGCAATTTTGTTGTCTATGATCATAGAAATTTAATATTTTGTATAACTCAAAATGAAAAATCATAGCAAAGTCATGTCAAACTTGCCGTTCATGTGACCATGATGTGACAGATTCGATACTGCGTAGCGCCTATGCTAAACGTTGTTTTCGCTGGTAGCCGCTAGGCGTGTAGACGAAGTAGTATTTCAAGCATAAGTTACCAGCGTAATGTTTCTGATTTTCGGATCGGACGGAATCGTGTAACCGGTCCAATCCGATAAATAGTTTGGCAACAAGCATGTAATTTCAGAAACTTGGCTGACTGAACGGTAAGCTTTTACGCAACAATATTTTTCCGATCTCGCTATGAAAGTATGAAAAACAATACATTTTGTCATCACGGGGCCACAAAAATACCTCTTATTATCCGTGTTCTCGTTATGACCGTGCTTTGTATCTTCCGTTTTTTAAGACATAGAAACACGCATGGGACAGTTCGGGACCGGTGAAATACCTCGTATTAACCGGCGTCTCGTATCTTCCAAGCTCGTATTAACGAGAGTCGACTGTATAGTTTCCAAGTTTGTGTGGTGAAACAAGGCTTTACTATTTACTATGCATTTGTTGTATTGAATTCTTGCTCACAAAATGTCTTGATTTCTTCACACAGCTTGCTTTTGAGTCCTTAGCAGTGATCAGCAATGCATTAACCTGGTTAGAGGCAGGAGAGCTTGCAGTTTGCAGGTAGGGAAATTGCTTTTTGACTCACTCAGGTTTTTCCCTGGGCTCAGGATTTGTTGCTTAATAATTTCTCAAATTGTCTTTGAAATATTAAACTTGCTTGCTACCAAACCTCCAGCTTTTCATTTGTGGTGATGTAGAGAGTCTTTAGAAATGTAACACCCAGGAGGTTCAGGGGGCTTGATCCTCTAGACCAAGGGGAGACCCAGACCCACTACCCTAGTTCTTTATTTGTGGTGATGTAGAGAGTCTTTAGAAATGTAACACCCAGGAGGTCTATAGGGCTTGATCCTCTAGACCAAGGGGAGACCCAGACCCACTACCCTTGTTCTTTATTTGTGGTGATGTAGAGAGTCTTTAGAAATGTAACACCCAGGAGGTTCAGGGGGCTTGATCCTCTAGACCAAGGGGAGACCCAGACCCACTGTCATATCAACATATCAACACCACCTAATGTCACCAGTTTCATGTTTTATGGAAACATTTATTAATGTTTCTAAAAGCCCTTAATTTATCCAAACCTCTGTGTCTGTAATGTTGATACAACGAGTACTCAGACCATTCTAAATGAATGCCAAGGATGCTCAGAAGACTAAAGAAAGACAATTTTCAGCTCCCAGAGTGTACAAGCTTGAAGGCCAGTTTCATACAGAGCTGTCAAGTACACAAATTAATGGGCTGCAGATAAATTCACTTTACAATGATAGATTTCAAATTAACGAGCTCGTACACAAGATGTTTAAATACTTCCACTTTGCAGTTTTTCTGTTGTAGTTAGTTTTTACCTCAGAGTCATTCCGCCCAGTTTAACATGCTGTCAAGATTTTCATGTTATTTGTGCTGTGTGGTCACGTCATGCAGCTAAACAAAGCAGTCATAGCCTTGACCCTTACAGACTAGGCATCTTGGCTGGCATGTGAACCCATCCTCCAATATCCTCTTCTCTTATGTCACTCCACATAACATTGTGTCAGTGCTAAAACGTCTTATTTCATTGGAAAATGGTTCGTGCAAAAAACATTGTATGTCGGCGCATACTTGTTTTGTGTGTGCATCTGGGCTATTTTATAACTGAGATACGACATTTTGTAAACAAACTCACGCGTAACGGGTAAAAGTGTTACTTTAGGAGCTACAACGTTTTTGCACTGATACGACGATAATAACTTGGATAAGATGCTTGACCCAGTGGTAAGCACTTGTTATTTGGGTATACTGACCTCAGTCCTTCTGAATCCTTCACTTTGGCAATTGGATATAGAAGGATTCAGGACTGTATAGATTTAAATGATTGACTGACTGTGACTTTTGATTTGTAGTTTTGGTGAGTCTGTCCAGCTTCTCCATCCATTCCATGAGCAGTTTACTGATCAATCAGGAGCCAAGATACTCCGACAATTTACTTTCTCTCAGACTAAGACCAAAATTGGACAGGTAAGCCCAGTATCCACTTTGGAGGGGAACTGTGAACCATGCAGGCAGATTACTTTCTGTAATGGGATGAATAATGCCTGCAGTAGCAGATGGGTTTTGAAGAGGAAGGCAAATGTCAAATTCAATTTTGTGATGTACTCATTTTCCAATAGATAGAGTCCTCATGAGAGTGACCTCGTTGGATATGGGACGCAGAAGTGCTATATTTCTCCATATTCCACTCCCGCTTATGTAATAACTAATAATGTTGCAATACAAATCACTATGGCCACACTGACAACTCATCTGTAATTGAATCTTAGTGCATTGTGAAATCCAACCAAGGCGCTGCATCTACATCAATCAAATTGTTAGTAGTTGTTCTAAGAACCTAGTCTTCATTATTGAAGTCATGTTAATACAGAACGACTCATTGTAATCATTCACATTACATATCATAATCTGATTATTGTTTTGTTGTTGTAATCTATTATTGTCTAAAAAGCCTGAAACTTGACAAACCATCCTCCATGTTGTTTACCCCTCCATTCAATATTCTTGATAGCAGTACCTAGTAACCATTATTTGGCTGCTGGGTTGAAGGCAGCTCATTGTTTCCAGGCCACTGTTTTTTTTACCATACTTGACATTCCTGCCCTTTCAAGACTCAAGTTCCAGGCTTTACAATGTTAACATCTTCTTGGGTGTTGTTGTCCTCTCCCATCTTAGTTGTTAAACTATGCCACAGCCAGCATGCTGTCTGCCCGTTCCCGTCTGCAAACTGCAGGTAGTTCAATGGAGACATCTCAACTGCTCTTAGTCGTCTCAGATGGGAGAGGTTTGTTCCTGGAAGGCATGGAGAAAGTAAAAGCTGCCGTCAGGGAAGCCCGAGATGCCAACGTCTTCCTTGTGTTTGTGGCATTAGATAATCCTGAAAATAAGGTTAGCAGAGTCCAATGTCAGAAAGCTGTTGTGAACAAAATGTTGCTTAATGAATTTGGCAAAATGATGGAACATAGCGTCTTTTTGTACAGGGCTGATGGTGGCGTGACACATACGCGTTTGTGCGTCTGCTTAGTGCACCTCTGTATGGCATTTGCTAACCAACAGTGTCTGTATGCATGCGTGAATGTAGTTAACATATTTAATGGGAAGGGCTAATTCCACAGAAGGTGTGATAGAGAAGTTTAGTAAAGCTATTCTTTAGAAGATTGAAACTGATTGTAGAAGTTGTTTTGTGTCTGACAGGATTCCATACTTGACATCAAGGTTCCTATCTTTGGTGGAGCAGGGGAGCTTCCTCAGATCAGCACCTACATGGAACACTTCCCATTCCCCTTCTACATCATCCTTAAAGATATCAACTCCATGCCAGAGACACTCAGTGATGCCTTGAGACAGTGGTTTGAGCTGGTCACAGCTGGGGACATTCAGTAGTCACATGGCTATAGGCAGTGTTTAAGAGTTTAACTATCTTTAGGTCTGATTCCCTGACTACAAAGGTTGTAGATGTAGGCAGTACTGTTGGTGTTTGGAGCGTAATTCCAAGTAATGAAGGAGTCTGTGTGTTCAATCTCTATGCATGCGCTTGGTGCAATGACTTTCTAATGTACTCATCGAGGTAACCAGACTAATTTGTGTCTGATTGCAGCCTGGGCAACCTCACTTCCAAAATAGCGTCTATTTTGGTGAATGAAGTGAAAAGGCTGTTTCTAGTTCTTTATTCCTGCTCTCAGGAATCAAAAGGTGCTTTTAAATATGTGACTATCGGTAATTTGTATTAATTAGGAATTTCTCATAATTTGAAGAAGTTTGTTGTTGCAACTAACAGGTTTTAAGTAAACATTTGATGTACAAATCAGAGTTCAGAAATAAACTCAGAGTGACGTAAGGACAAAACACCTTTGTGGAGAATCAAAAAAATGTTGGTTGATTTTTATGTACAAAAGTATTTGTATGCATCCTATAGCTTTAATAACAATTATATGAAGTAAATCTAAGAAAAGTTTTAATCATGGTTTGGGAAAATTGTAATATTGTTTGCAAATGTTTCATCATCATGGATATTGTTTTGTATAACAACAATACTGTTGACATTTAAACAGTTATAAGAACGATGACTTTGGTCAATTTTCCAAAAATTTAAAAGGATCTGTCAAATCTATTAATTCATCGTTTAGTAAAAGAAAAAGTTTACACTCGCATACAATTTTGGCTGGTGTTGGATTGTTTCAGTGGAGCCAATTGCTCTGATTGAACAATTGCAGTGTGAACACATGTTGTCGCCACTGTTTGGAAGTTGGGACTTTGTAAGCAGTAAATGTTCTAACATGAATGTTATTGTTAAAGACCTACTTGAATGAAAACGGCAACATGTGATCTTTGCTAAAATTCATTTAAAATGTTTTCAATCGATAGGGATATTGAGTTCACATGAGATTAAACAGATTTTAATTGTGTTAAAAACAATCGGTTTGAATAGCCTTCTAATCAGAAAGATTCACGAAAAGCCCTGTTACATCATCACTCATGTTACATCATATATGGGAGCTCCGTTTTGTATAGCTGCTTTGTTGCAGCATGGAGGTATAACAAAGCAACATCCCATACATGCGTCTAGGTTTTGTCATTTTGACACACGCCATCAATGACAGAAGTGTTTCTAGTTTTTCAAAAGCTTGAAGCTTGGGGCTAATGTTTTGATAGATGATTACAAAATTTGGAATTTCATTTAAATGATAGACAAACAGTACAAACAAGTTTAAATAGCATTCCTGATGAGTAGCTGTTTAGCCATTTTTTTAAGGTTGGGACACATTTATCTATTTTATTCACATTTATCTATTTTATTCACATTTATCTATTTTATTCACAGAAAACAAAAGGATCTCTGGAACTTGTTATTAAAGCATCCGGTTTGATATTGTAAACAAATGGAAAATAAAATTAGGAACTACATTAAAACATGTAGTTTTCTTTTTGTGTCAATTAATTTATTGTGTCGATTAATTTATTGTGTGCGAAATAAAACATTTTTCCTATTATTAGGACAATGTTTAGGATGTCAATACATTTCGAGGCGTATTTATCTCACCCATTATCCCTGTCCCTAACCCTCACTGGTAATTCAACAGCTTTGATGTTGCACCAATTCCTCTGGGAATCCAATAGTGATAATGGTTGGTTGAAATAAATTTAAAATTATGCAAAACACTGGGCCCATTTTAAACATTATTTTGCCGACAAATAAATGGTTCGAAATCGCTAACAAATACAAGTTTATCCCCTTGCAGATTTGTTCACCAAAAAATATTGCAAAAAAAGGCCTAATTTGGCAAAAAAATTAAATAAAATGGTCCAAAATCGCTTAAAAGTACAAGTTTAACCCCTTGCAGTTTTTCACCAAAAATCTTGGCACAAATAGGCCCATATTTTGTACTTTGTCAAAAGAATGGATTGGTCTGAAAACGCTCAAAAGTACAGGTTTAATCTCTTGCCGTTGTGACCCTTAAAAGGAACTGTAGCTCATGTGGTGAGAGTAGGTTTTTAATGGTGCTGACCCTGGTTCGAATCCCGTTACTGCCATTTCTTTTCTTTAATCAAGCTGTTGCCATTATCAGAGTGCAGTATTTAAGTAGTATTTAAAATCACCCGAAAACACCAACGGGCACTTCGGTGCACTGGATTCGTTCAATTGCGTGCAGTCCAGAGCTGGTACACCCGGTTCGAATCCTACCTGTACCAAAAGGGACATGACTTTTACTGTTGGCCGCTGTAGTGGATTGGGATCCGTCATGTCTCTCCCCAAATTAGGTGTGGATGAATATTCCGGGTGGGAGAGGACAAGGAGGGACCAGGACTAGCCAATCCTAGAAGGGAACTACGGGGATCACCACGCTGGTTCGACCAGACTTTGAGTCCCCCGAACTACCGGTCGCCATCCGACTAACTTTCTGCACAAATTTGTTTTACTTGAGTACATTCAAGATGCCGTTTTTTCAAATTTTGGCCGAAAATTGTTATTTTCCAAATCACCAGATATTTGATAGAGAGGTGAAATAGAGTGCGAGGAGCAGAAAAATCTTGGTTTGTGTGGTCTATCTTGGTAACTTTTGAAAATATTGATTAATTTTCGATATAACGGTGCCTCAAAATGAAGCTTAAAATAATTTTTTTGTCCAAACCCCTTGTCCCAAGCACCTGTAATTTGGCGACTGTCCTCTACATACAACGGACTTTGTTTGAGCTAATTTTGAGGCAAATCGGAGAGAAAAAATTTTCGAGGCGGAAAAAGTGACAAGCTTACCCCCTTGCAGTTTTTTCCAAATTTGGCCGAAAATTTTTGTTTTCCAAATCACCAGATATTTGATAGAGAGGTGAAATGGAGTACGAGGAGCAGAAATATTTTGGTTTGAGCCGTCTATCTTGGCAACTTTTGAAAATATTGATTAATTTTCGATATAACGGTGCCTCAAAATGAAGCTTGAAATTTAATTTTCGTCCAAACCCCTTGTCCCAAGCACCTGTAATTTGGCGACTGTCCTCTACATACAACGGACTTTGTTTGAGCTAATTTTGAGGCAAATCGGAGAGAAAAAAATTTCGAGGCGGAAAAAATGACAAGCTTACCCCCTTGCAGTTTTTTCCAAATTTGGCCGAAAATTTTTGTTTTCCAAATCGCCAGATATTGGATAGAAAGGTGAAATGGAGTGCGAGGAGCAGAAATTTTTGGGTTTGAGCCGTCTATCTTGGCAACTTTTGAAAAAATTGATTAATTTTCGATATAACGGTGCCTCAAAATGAAGCTTAAAATAAATTTTTTGTCCAAACCCCTTTTCCCAAGCACCTGTCAACTGGCGACTGTCCTCTACATACAACGAACTTTCTTCGACTCAATTTGGAGGCAAATCAGGGTTTTCCTTGCCTGGTTCACCCCTTCCCCCCTGAAACTTTTTTTTCTTCTAAATCGCCTGAAATTTGTTTTAAAGGTAAGGAGCTGATCTTTCTCGGTTTGAGCCGTCTATTTTGGCAATTTTTAAAAGATTTATTGTGTCAAGGAGAATGTACAATAAAGTGTAGACACTTAGTAAATAGACTGTACTTGCCGCAGCGAGAATATACCAAGCCCGATATGGGGCAGAGGACCCCCCCCCCTCATTTACTTTAACACACTATTTTCCTCTTGTATAAAAGCACCCCCTAAAATCCTCTGAAGAATTCTTGAAATTGCAAGCACACAATGAAGACACAATGGGGGGGGGTGTCACCATGCCCCATATCGAGCACCAAAATGAGCAAGTACATTGTTGTCACCAACCTACACTTACGAGTTTAATCTCTGACTTAACAGACTGTATCAATGTTGTGTGATGAGTTGGTTATCTGGGACTAATTGTTAAGCTTTTTGCTTGGGAGACAGTTGCTAAAGTGTATTCAGTTCAAATTGGTCATTCTGTACCTTTCCTGAAATTATAAGAGTGTTTAATCAAGGGACTTTTAAAATATTCAAATGCAATGTAAGATTCCTTAACTTTATCTAATTTTGTGTACTTTGTAAAACGACGTTTGGTCACACTTCCACAACTGTTTTGCAAAATTCATAGGCATACTTTAAAGTGATTGCAACATTATCAAGTACAATGTTTTGATAAATTTATAGTGTTATTGTCTTACTAAAGTGAACTTTTAACTGGAAAATGTTTTTGTAAATTTGGCCGAAAAATTGCCTGTAATTGATAGAGAGGTGAACAGAGTGAGAAAGCAGAACATTCTTGGTTTGAGACTCTAACTTTGACCCAAGTTTTGTAATAATGTATCATTCCGAAAATCAACGAAATGAAAATGACTTGATAGAGCATGTCTTCCTCTATCAGAATCCACTAAGAACAAATTGGGGTCTTCAACATTTACAACTTTATGACTATTTTTGTACAGTTGGTAGGTTACAAATTAGTCAATTTATAGACTTTACATTAGAAATCCACTAACACAACTTACTGTTCTGTTTCAATTGTTACTAAAACTATTCTTGTTTGGGGAATTTCTCATGTTGAGGACTGATGTGGTCTAACCAGAATCATACTTTACATTATCAGCAGTGGCGTACCAAGGATTTGGCTCTTTTCGAGGTGTGGGGTACGGGGGGGGGGGGCCTCATACTGTATTTGGTAGCAATAAAATCATGCTGGATTTGAAAACTTTTGAGACCTCAAAAACATTTAAATGGTATAGGAGCGATCGCTTCTTTTTTTTTAGACCATTCTTCCTCGCATGTCGGTCATTCCATGTCAGACCAACGCACTTTTCAAAGGAACAAAATGCCAAGTCTGAGAAGTGGACTATTTGGACTTTAACTGTAGGTTTTACATAATTTTTGGTTGGAATGGTGTTACTAAAGTTTTCATATTTCCCCCCGTTGGATCATTAAGTGAGGGCAGAGTTTTTTAAACCGTGCAACAAGAGAACGAATAGTCGGGTACCCCAGTTGGTCCCTTATCAATCAATCAACGCTTTATTCAGGGTACCCGCCAATGTGCTGCGTACATGTGTATTCAAAATGGTCTCCAAGCACGATTGAACCTGGCTGTGTACGTGGACGATAAATAGAGCATTTTTGTCATAGTTTTAATCACCAGCGAACTGTTCAGGCAAGACTAATGTATACTTGTTTATTCTGGTTCTATAATAAGTCTCTCAGACCCATGAGAGCACTGATAATAGCAAGGTTTGCGCTATGTATGTTTCTAGTAGCTGTACGTATGTTCAATTTTATACATTAGGTTTGACTGGTATGCTTACTGTTCACAACACAATGGGCGATAGCGTGTAATCGTTCACTATGGTGCTCTGTTATTCAGTATCGTTTGCTGTGTTCCCGTTGACAGGGATTTCTATACGTCTAATTATTCACTTTCAGACGTGTATAGCCTATCTTACATGACTTCAAAATGGGCCCAAGTTTGGCACAGTGACTGGTGCCGTATGACAGCTTCATATCACATTGTCAACATTTGTTTTATTTACACATACACATACGTCTAAATTCTTTTTAGTTTTAAATTTTTGGAAAATTTTCCGTATCCTGCCACCACTTTATCACTCATTTTTACCCAAAGGAATATCTCATTTGAGTAAATTGGATACTTTTTTATTTCATTGAATGAAAAAGTGGTGGCTGGATACGGAAAATTTTCCAATTTTTATTCATATTTCCCATGCTATTAAATCTCGAGTGTGTTATATGTCTGCAGTCGTATTATCTTGATTTTTATGGAAGTTCAATTGTAAATGAAATTAATAAACTCGAACATTAAGAAAAAAACACGAACAAGAATCCGTGCCTTGTCTATCTAGCTGGAGTTCAATTACTTAGACTAAAAATATAAGGTAGGCCTATGCCACAACCCTTGTCGTATCCAGTCCCAATCCTTTCATCGTGTCTGTTTATACGTCTCTACTTAACGGTGTTAATTCATTCTGAGGTTCTATATCACATTAATATGCAAATAAGACAGAGGACCAGTGGCCTTGTGGACAAGGATAGGGACTCCGAACCCCATGGTACCGAGTTCGAATGGCGCACACGCTATATACCATTAGTTTAATTTTTTGGCCGTTTTTTGATTTGATGTATTTGGTTTTAAATTAAACTCGAACGCAATTTGAATAAGAGGAGTAATGGTCCAGTGGAAGGGCTCCAGGCTCTGAACGCAAAAGTACTGGGTTCGATTCCTGGGTGTTCTTTTTATACGCTTAAGACCGTTGGTTTACGCAGGATACTACGGCATTGGGAAATCCTTGCTTTACACTAAGTATAAATAACTTGCGAGTGCAAGGCAACGCTTCGGGTATACCAATAGCTTACTTTTTGGCCGTTGTTGATTTGATGTATTGGGTTTTAAATTAAACTCGAACGCATTTTAACTAAAAGAAGCAGTGGTCCAGTGGAAGGGCTCTGGACTCTCTGTGCAATGGTACTGAGTTCGAATCCCGGTGTTATTTTTGTACTCTTAAGGCTATTGGTTTATGCAGGGTACTAATGGCAAATGAAAAACTTTGCTTTACACTTAGCAAATAACTTTCGAGTGCATGGCATTGCTTCGGGTGTATATATACAAATAGCGTACTTTTTAGCCGTTTTTGATTTGATGTAGGCCTATTGGGTTTTAAAACCAATTCGACAGCAATTTGAGTACCAGTAGCAGTGGCCCAGTGGAAGGGATTCGGACTCTGAACGTAAAGGTACTGGGTTCGAATCCTGGATGTTCTTTTTAGTTCGTTTTGATTTAAAGTTGTCCGATCTAAGGTTTAAAATTAAACTCGAACGCAATATAAGTAAGAGGAGCAGTGGCCCAGTGGAAAGGCTATCATACTCTGAACCCAAAGGTACTGGGTTCGATTCCCGGGTGTTCTTTTTGTACGCTGAAAATAAGACCGTTTGTTTACGCAGGGTACAATGGCATAGGGAAATCCTTGCTTTACACTTGGTATAAATAATTTGCAAGAGCAAGGCAACGCTTCGGGTATACTATTAGCTTACTTTTTGGCCGTTGTTGATTTAATGTATTGGGTTTTAAACTAAACCCGAACGCACTTTGAATAAGAGGAGCAGTGGCCCAGTGGAAGGGCTCCCGACTCTGAACCCAAAGGTACTGGGTTCGATTCCCGGGTGTTCTTTTTGTACGTTGTTGATTTAAAGGTGTTCATTCTAAGGTTAAAAATTAAACTCGAACGCAAATTAAGTAAGAGGAGCAGTGGCCCAGTGGACGGGCCCCGGACTCTGAACCCAAAGGTACTGGGTTCGATTCCCGGGTGTTCTTTTTATACGTTGTTGATTTAAAGTTGTTCATTCTAAGGTTTAAAATTACACTCGAACGCAAATTAAGTAAGAGTAGCAGTGGCCCAGTGGAAGGGCTCCGGACTCTGAACCCAAAGGTACTGGGTTCGATTCCCGGGTGTTCTTTTTATACGTTGTTGATTTGAAGTTGTTCATTCTAAGGTTTAAAATTAAACTCGAACACAAATTAAGTAAGAGTAGCAGTGGCCCAGTGGAAGGGCTCCGGACTCTGAACCCAAAGGTACTGGGTTCGATTCCCGGGTGTTCTTTTTGTACGTTGTTGATTTGAAGTTGTTCATTCTAAGGTTTAAAATTAAACTCGAACACAATTTAAGTAAGAGGAGCAGTGGCCCAGTGGAAGGGCCCCGGACTCTGAACCCAAAGGTACTGGGTTCGATTCCCGTGTTTTCTTTTTATACGTTGTTGTCTTGAAGTTGTTCATTCTAAGGTTTAAAATTAAACTCGAACACAAATTAAGTAAGAGGAGCAGTGGCCCAGTGGAAGGGCTCCGGACTCTGGACCGAAAGGTTCTGGGATCGAATCCCGGTTACGAAAAATATGAAGGCCTTTTAAAAAAAGTTTTTTATAAAAAAAGAATTAAAATCAATGAAAAAAAGTGCATAGGTTCGTTTTAAGTTTTAAGTTTCTAAGTTTCCTTTCTAAGCACGTGAGAGCGGTTCGTGCCACTGCGCGGTGAGTGCCGACCGCGCGGTTGCCACCGCGGCTCGAACCGGGGACCGCTGGCTTCGGTGTCCGACACCAACCCACAACACCCCTTGTGGGTCCCCCCAGGATAATTCTCATTTTAGACTTGATGAACCTTCGATTCATACTTTACACAGACGACTATGGCATGGGAAATCAGTGCTTTATACTTAGTAAATAATTTGCGAGTGGAATACTTTACACAGGATACTATGGCATGGGAAATCAGTGCTTTATACTTTGCGAATGGAAGGCACACGCTATACCACTAGTTTACTTAGGAGTAGGTATAGGCCTCTTTGGTTCGGACTTGGAAAACATTTGAGTTGAAGGCACACGCTGTAGGTATAGAAAATTAGTCACATTTGAAACGGTCCGGGGAATTTTTGGTCTGACTACTGATGGGAATACATTAGGGTTGTTACGGGTCTCCGGTATACAGTGTATAGGCTAGCTTGGATCAACATGACGGCGGGAATAACAGCGTTGATTCTACCACTACCAGACTGCTCTTGGTGGAGAATCGCCGTGGTATCGTCTGGGATGATGCATTGAATTGGAGAGGGTCAGCCGGTGAACCGGGTTGACGACCATGAGTGGATTGTGACCAAGAACATGAATTGTAGCGGAGAAGGGCCATACTGTAATTTGACGGGTGTTTTTTATTATAACATTTGAGTGTCTGATTCGGTTGTACTGGTTGTGGAATGAAGGAATAGGAGCTGGAATGTACAGGGTTTTAGAGTCTCGTTCATGTCGTGGTCAGTGAAAACTAACAATTAAGGCTAGCTGTAAACATTTCACCTGTGTTCTCGCTGGAGTTTGCATGTTCGGTTGAGTGGTTTCGTTAGGGTTTTAATAATACATTGATTGAACTGAGGTGATAAAAAGGTGGTCGTTCAAATGAATTGTATATTTTATTTTGTTATTTATTCATTTATTTATTTTACTTTTTTCTATAAATTGTTTGAGGGAATACAAAAGGTTACAGTTGTTTGGGTGTTGTTGTTTTCTTCCTTGCGTGTTAAATGCATCTTTTAATGGCCGCGTGTCACACTGTGAACGCTGAACATATAAATTGGGTCAAGGATTCAGCTTCTTTGAATGGTCGATATCGGGACCCCTTTTTCAGCTATAAGGATTTTTGGTACAAGAATTAATTGAAAACGTCTACTGTTTTGTTTAAATAAATTCGTTTTAAAATTAATGCTAATTTGTTTTTGCTTAAAATATTTGCATAGTGATAATCGAAAGGCTATCTTTTTTGTGTTTGTACAAATTGTAGCATTTACTTATTTATATAATTGTAAAGTGTTTTTAAATTATTACTTTGCGAAGCGCACTCGGCGTCTTTGAGGAGGAATTTTACGTTGGGTAAATCCACTTGGTAAGTATTCTTACAGTGATTTGTGCGGCAAAATATTGTGGGGTGTAGCAACGTCAGGGGCAACTCAAAACAATCGTTGGTAAAAATAATAATAATAACAACACATGTACAAACAAGAATTTTGTTAGAAACGCCCGCACAACCTGATTTTCAATTTCAAAAATAGTTTCTGTCTCGTTTCTGTATTTTTTTTAAACTGAAAACGTAACTTCAATTTTGTAATTATTTTCGTCAAATAAAAGAGGCGATAAAGCCTTAATTTAAAAACATTGTTATTATTATGGGCCGTACATTTTCCTTAAACGAAGAGCTCATAATTTACCATTTTAAAATTGTAAGTATTACAGAAGCTCCTACATGTATTTTGACTAACTACTCTTGCTTTTATTTATTTATTGCATTTATTTACAGTGATTTGGGAAAGGTTCCAATACACACAACATTGAATATCATTATCATTATCAACCAGAAATAAAATTACACAGTATCGTCGTTCTCTTTATTCGGTAATCGTTTAAAAAAAAATCACAACTTAAAACAGCAAATTTTATTCTTAAATCGATACCCCCCCCAACCTTCATATGGTGGCTTAAAAGGACAAAAACAATTTGGTTAGGGTCAGGGTGAGTTTATGTATGAATGTATGATCTCACTCTCAGATTAACAAGAATCCACGCATTGGGGTATAAATACAACATTATGAAAACTACAGTTGGTAAAACATTATGTAGCCCTGATACTCTAAAACGAAAAGTCGATTGTTTCATTTGATTGACGGCAAGCTGACATGGACTGGCACACCACAATGACCTACGCCATAGGCCAAACGCTTAATAAAGTACTTCCGGCCTTGTACTTTCAAGTGCCGTTGTTTACGTGCATGAGGTGGACAATTACCTGTTTGCTGACAATCTTAGTGTTTACACGGGTTCCACAAGGCCTAGTCCTATTCTACATTTTGAACTTAAACAAACTACACGATAAAGCTTACCTCTAGAGACATTAAATCACACCAAATGAACGTAACAGATCCACGGAGTCAACAGTAAATCAAGCATGGCGGTGGCCATTTTGAATATCGCGTCATGACATCGAGCCGTCGAGTACCCCGACCCCTACTACATGGTTAAAGACGGTAATCGCGTCATGACATCAAGCCGTTGAGTACCCCGACCCCTACTATATGGTTAAAGACGGTAATCGCGTCACGGCAACAAGCCGTCGAGTACCCGACCCCTACTATACGGTTAAAGACGGTAATCGGGTACCTGTTGTTGTTGTTGTTGTTTTTTAATTTTTTTATTTGCTGATTCCATGAGATAGTCGGACGGGGAGTAATTTTCTGGGGTGCGGCTCGTTTGAAATGATTATGATCAAACTGGGTAGATGGCTGGGGCCCATGGACTGGGAGTTCGATTTGAGGGTAGGGGAGATGGACTAGCAGTATAAACTAACATGCTGGGGGGGGGGGGCATGAATGCGATGGGTATGGGATTAGGCCTGGTTAGGGAGGGGATGCTGAGTAGAAGAAGTCTTGTTATGTGGGGGTAAAGATTAATTGGATTTTGATGCAGGGTTTAATTTATTTAAAGTTACACTTAAACATTAATTGTTTCAAATAATACATGTAGGCCTACTTTTACTCATAAAAAAAGGGACCCACCAGGATTTGAACCCACCGAGCTGACAGCTGTAGAAATTCAGGAGCCGTGCAGCTGGACCAAATCGCCACTTGGAAAAAATGCCCGGATGTTATAAAACCTTAGAACGGATAGGTTTTAAAATATATATATAAAAAAAGAACAAAAGAGAGAGATGCACACTATGACCTTTGACTTTAGTATGAGACAGAAGAGACAAAAATTTGCGAATAAATTTGTTTTGGTGTCTGTTCTTATTGGTTCATTCGTGGAGTAAAAGTAAAGACTGTCAAGACTATCAATCATAATAAAGAGTTTAACATTAAAAAGTTACAAAAACTATTTAACAAAGATCCTTTATATCACATTTTGTCAAATTTGTGAACTAATAGACAAACTATAAGTAATACATTGTATTTTTCTATAGTAATTTAAACGTATGCTTCCATTTAATGTGGTCATTTTTTTAATAGTAACTTTAATAAAACCATATAGAAGTTATTAGTTTATAGATGTGGGTGGTAAATTTTAGTGGTGCACCACAAGTCTCCAAGGTTATTAGCTGTTCCGACATAGTAGTAGGAAAACCTATTGTTTTCGTCAAGATTTGTATTTGTTTTTCTTCTTATTATTCTTTCCATCCGTCAAAAATCGAATTTGATTTGTACACGAATTTGTGGCCCCAAAAAGTTATACTTAGTTTAGTCCAAGAGAGTCGGATCCTATAAAGCTTAGGTCATGAAGTTATAATTAAATGTAATTAGCTTAACTTAATAAATTACTTTACTTAGTTATAATGACTTGAATATTTAATTAGCCAATCTAGAGACCATATCTTTTGAGTGAGTTTTCGTTTTATATTGGACGGGAAAACCTGTATAATTGTTTTTCTGAAACAGTTACTTATAAAAATAAATATGAGATATAACATAGGTAAAATGGTATATGGGGGAAAATCCCAAGAGGTAAGAGGTAAGCATTGCATTGTTATAAAGATTGAGCCAATAATAGTAGGCATATGGCTGTAATTTTGTGCAACACAAAAACACGACAGTTCCTTTCTACTTAGGTTGACCCAGAATGTTTGCTAGATTTGGGGAAACATAGTGATTTTTTTAGACCAATTATTACATAAATTTGAATGGAAAATAGTTGATATATACACAGATTGCTTGTAGTATATTTATTCTGATTTAAAATAACAACATATTTTTTCTGAATACCATATATTTCATTATTCAATCAAACACCATTTTTCTTCAATAAAATAGAAATTGAAACTGTCGGACACCACTTGATAACATTGATACCATTGATACGGACAACTTCCATATCAAGAGAACAAGACTAGCCAAATAATTTAGACAATAGTATGGATTTATTATTTTCATATCAGACTGAATAACATTTAAGACTAGCCTACAAAAATTCATAGAGCTTACTTTTGGGTTTTGCAATATTTGTAAGGTCAATAAAGAGTACAACAAATGGCAGGGGGTGGCTTTTAGAGGCTGTGTATGCCTTTAAAGTGTTCGTTAAAAGGTCAATAATATTTGCAGCAGAATCACTGGAGGAAACACAAACACATCACAGAAGTTATACTTGTTTTTTAAACTTTGTTTATTTACATATTTTGTAAATTTATTAAAACTTATTTACACACACATATTCATATTTTGGTTTTGGGGTGGGGGTTGTTGTTGTTTTGTTTGTTGTTTAGGGGTGTTTCGGGGGGTAGCTGAGCCTTGACCATTATATTAGGGAAAATGTCTCAATAGAAGTAGTAAGATCTGCCTCTCTGTATGACCTTACAAATTTGGACAACTTTTAGGTGATCCCTGAATGAAAGAGTACAATAATAATATGGCTTGCTGAAATGCCTATTCTTTCAATTCCAGTTTTAGCTAACTCCAGAAAGTATTGGCTTACCAGGAAATGCAGAAAACCAGCCGTTACCAACCACAAACATCAAACCATTCATCAGTCTTTCAGAAAGTCTCTCAAACCACCTCAAGTCAAAATCACTTTCTTAACTGTTTTTTTCTTTTCTATTTTAACTGTACCTGGTAATTAGCATCCTTTGTTTTGTGGATTTGTACGCTTTATAAAACTTTGCTAATAGGCTACTAAACTTCATCATTGATCAATTTGTAAGATATGCAAATGTGTTTTCTAAGGAAATAATGTCCTCTCATACTATTATTGTACTCATTACAAATGTATGAATTGAATCTCCTCTTTAAGTGGATAGAGTACAAGTGGGAATCATGGCTTTAGGCTTTTATCATGTTGCAGAATTCTTGGTCTATGCAGGAACAGTAATTTAACAGAAATTTGTAATTGTATACCATCCCTTCGAGCCTCTTTTTGAAGTTAAACAAAAAAACATTTTTTTAATGGTGTTTGCCTGCAACTAAAACTGCTTTTTTTTATGTCTCCGGAAAGATCCTTTAAAATTTGGAATAATATAATGTGCTCAACATTTGCAGCAAAATCTAAGGAAAGGGCCCCATGTTTTCTGGTATTTAGTGAAGCTAGAGTCGTGACAACTAACACAGGAAAGGACCCTTGAGTTTAAATTTAAAAAAAACCAAACAGAATCTGTTGTTGCTATAGGGGTGACTACTCATTTCAGGAAAAAAAAATTAATCTAGTATTGCTAAAGTCAGTAAGGCTAGAGTCTTGCTTGCCAATGTTTTGATTGCTCAACACTATCTCTGGAAAGGGGCCTTAAAGTTGTGCAGGTTTCAGGTATGCTAGAGTCTGGTTTATACACCCTCCAACAAAAGAGCCTCTCTAACTTTTCTAGTATTTTTAGATTATTTCTAATGTGTAGCAATACTATGAGTCATGGGCCCCTTAACCATGCCGGAATTTATTTAAACATTGAGTTATTGAAAAGGCCCCTCAAGGTTTTGTTATTTAGTCATGTTTCAAAGGTTGTTGCTGCCTACAGAACTCTCTAAGAACACACCACTACATAGCTATTATTTCAGTTGGCTACAGAAGCAATTAAACCTCTTTTTTTAGATGGAATTGCACTATAATGTTTCTATAGCCTTTTTTTGAATGGCAAATACCATAAGTCCAAATGGCAAGACTGGTAAAGTCGTGATCCCATTTGTACTGCTCCGTTCATTGGTGGTGCATGAAACACTGATTGGAATAAAAGTAGAGTAGAGGCTTACGTCACACCAGGATGTCTTTCGTCTTGTATGGTTTCCTGAAATTTTGATAAAAAGGATCCTGCAAACAGAAGGAAAAATAACCAAAAATGTTCAGGTTATTAGTAAACATGATATAGGTGCATATTAAAACATGGAACTGTGATACTAAATTTTACAATCTGTCCAGCAGTATATTTTGGTTAGAAAACGTTTGATTCTAATTACTTATGAGCTGCAAATATTAGCAGCAGGGCTCCAATTTGGGGTAAAATTCCACAAGACCCCAGGGCTTGTAGCTCAAAATATTTACTGGACCAGAATTTATTACACAAGACCAGAATCTTAATAAGAAAGACCTTTCTACAAGTTAAAAATGTAAATTGTTTTTATTTGAACAAGCACCGAGAGAAGGTTTGTCTCATTTGTCTTATGAGTCAGGTTATTTTGATTCTCAACGCAAATGTACAAATACCAGACTCAAGGTCAACATTTGAACATTGTTTCGTTCTGTTAAAGATATTAAACAGTAGCGATTATTCAATTGAAAAACACAAGATCGCTGGGCATGTCAGGTCAAGAGTTTACTGGCCTGAGGCTAAAATCACTGGCCTCGGGCCAGTGGCCCAGTGTCCAATTCGAGCCCTGTTAGGTCTTGCGTTTGAATTTATACCAACATTTGCAGAGGTTTTTCCCCTTTTAAAATGCTTTGATGAACAGTTTAAAGCTTACCCCATAGATATCTCTCAACCAGGGAGTGGTATACCCAACACTTTATCTTGCCTTTTGGTTGAAATCCTGTGTGCAAATAATAAAGCAAGGAATTAGTTACACATTTGAAGGTATTCCAGGTCAATTTCAACAAATATTAATTCACTTTGGGTGTGAACAAGACAACTTGACTGGAGCGAGACTTGAACCTACAACCTCCAGATTGACGTACTAACCCTCTACCAACTATGTTAGCGGACTCCCTAATAGTTATTTTGTTACTTTAAAATACACACTAGTTTCCCTCAATCAAACTAGGGTTTCGTTCTAGCTAGTATTGCATTCAACTTCGTTTTCGTGCACATACAAAAAAAAAATTAATTCAGATTATTTTCATTTATTCTATTTCATTTATGGATGATCAAGACTTCATTTTCAGCGTTCTTCACTTGAACTTTGCTTCACAATTGACATAACTGAACGGTTGACCAGCTTCCTGTTGGCTTTTGTGAAATTGAATGATCTTTGTGACATGAACTTGAATGCTCTTATTTGTCCAGAGAGTGCCAAGTTTTTTTTTAACCGAGTTGCTCTTTTTACTGATGCAACAGAGCATTCATTTTCAAACAAAATTGATTGAGCTGGGTCTTAAGTTGACTTTACTTTTGTTGAAATTGGCCGGGAAAACCGATGGTCACTTGGATTGCAGGTTAAACCGGTCCATAATTCAATTAATAGAGCGAGCACATTTACCCAGGTTGATTAAACTGTTTAAGGTTTTTCGGGGGGAGGGTACAAACAAATTACTATTTTGGAGGGGGTGCTTAAGGTAGCTACTCTCTGTAAGACATTCAAAATGTTTGACAAATTAAATCTCTTAGTTACAAATGCTTGATCTGTCAGGACAATCTGGAAGATCTAATTTGATGCCAAATTGAAACTTCTTGTTTAAGTGATTTCATGATTGCTTTATACTTACATACTGTGCTGCATCTAGTGACCAGTGTTGAGTGTTGACGGGTTCCTGCTGGCTCCCAGATATAGCAAGGGTCTGAAGAGAGAGATATAGGGACAAGTTAAAAATTAAGTCTGACTTAAACTCTGGCTCAAATTCACCACTCAGTGACACTCATGGTGCTGCACAATTTGGACATTGGGGCATTTGTTTCATTTGAAACCATCTCAGCTCTCTTTTGGGTACAGCCTGTGGCGCCAGACATGTAACACACCAAGCTAAATCACTCCTAAGAACCATCTCTACCCTAACAGGTATCTAATTCACCCCTGGGTACAGAGAAGTGTCTCGCTCAAGGACACAAGTGTCATGAGATGGATTGGAACCCACACCCTGAAGAATTAGACACCAGACCTTATGTCCAACTTAAGTTTGATGCTCTAAACGGCTTGGCCATGTAACTGCTTTCATTAAGGGGGGCCAGAAGGGTTCATTTGTCAGAAAAGTTTAACCAGATAAAAAGTGGGTTTTTTTCTTTCTAATCTCTGTTCAATTTTTTCTTCTTCTTGCTGTGCCCGAATTTTTCCCGGTATTTTGCCCAAGTTTGGTTAGGCAGTTGCTCCCCTACCCCTATGGTCATACCCCTATACCCCTTATTCTAAACCCAGCACATCCCAATCAGGAGGTTTATCAGGCCTACAGGTGCTGTGTATCACAAGAAATATCAAACAGGTTTGTACACAATCCTTGGTGATTGCCCAAGGTCACTTTCCAGCTTTTGCCTGACATACTTGAAAATCGGTAAACATTATGAAGGATTTCGAAGGGCAACAGAAGAGCAACAGAAGGAAAACAAAAGCTGTTCCTGAAATCTTGGTTAGTCTGCTTTCTAAGTAAAACTGATATCCAAGTAGAAAAAGTGCTTTGAAATTCATAAAAATATGGCACTCTTATCTGGAATTTAGTGGTCCTCAATTGTTCGAAGGCATGTGCAGTTGTACCATACTTTAAAGTTAACTCTGTTTATTTGACTTTAATTTTTTAGTTAACTTTTTTTTCAACTTATTAGAAAATCAAATAACATTCGTTTGGTTTGGTTGAGTACGCAGACTCTTCACTTCTCAATGCACCAACAGGCTTCTTGTGCACATATAAAAAAACTTTGTAGTCAGGGATTGAGACCCACAATGTAAGATGGCTAACATATGCTTTTATTTTTAAGACGACATTAATCACAATACATTGATTGAATTCCTTAACGCCAACAGCCACAAATCTTGTAAAATCCTTTTTAAGAAGTTGTCTGACTTTGTAAGGATTAGATGGGAGTGCAGGGCCAATTGCTTATCATTGGAACAGGCATACCAAACCATTTGGTGTTGGAGGATACTGTACTGCAGTGGGTCTCTAGCTAGTAGGTTTTAAACCAAAGAGAACAGGGGGTAGGGTTATTGAAGTATGTTTTGAGATCCACTGAAACTTACATGAGGGTTGAATTCTTAGGATCCAGTGATGCACAAGATTACTGCTTTATCTTAGGGTCTAAGTAATTCATCTCATCAGGGTGTAGTCTTGTCCAGTTTGAAGACACCAGGGTAAACCATCCAGGGAGTCACCTCTGGTTTTCCTGTTTGTTGCTGGTACGAAGGTATCTCACTATGAAGGGTTTAACCTATTTGAAAAATTCATACAAATCAAACTAATAATAAATTCAAATTAATATTGATTTAATTTGTACACAGCTTAATCAAATTAATCCGCAAAGGAAACTGACTGGGTTAATGTTCATTCAATTCTGGGGTGAATACCGATAAAATTGGCTAGAACGAGATTTGAACCTGTAACCTTCCAACTTAACATGCCAGCTCTCTACCAACTAAGCTAGCTAGTGCTTATATTGGCAGTTTCCCTATCTTGTCAATATATTTGTTTTGGGTACCAGTCAGTAGCCATTCAACCTGAAACTGCCGTATAACCAGGGATCACACCCAAGTTCATGATACAACCTGGGAAGCAGCAGGTCGACTGGGATGCGATTTTAAATATTATGTAATAAGGTACAGGGAAAACAGATCAGGTACATTTTAATTTATTTTGGGGATGAACAAAGAAACTTTGATTGGAACGTGATTGACTGGTAAGCGGCAGTCGTTTTGTTTTATAGCACTTTGTTTTTATACAACTGGTACATTACAAGAGCCAGTGGCATAACCAGACATTTTCAATTTGGGTCAGGCAAGTGAGAACAAAGACAGAATTGGGGGGGGGGGTGTAGCTATTAAATTATGTGACCTATTTATCTTGTATGGGAAGGTGCTGTGCTACAATTGCTGCCAACGTGCATTGCTAGAAAACTCCTCTTATTGCTTGGGTTCTTTATCGTTACGCTGTAATTTATAGTTTTACAACACACAGGAACATGGAGGAAGAAACCATTGGCAAAACCAACAGCGTTTATATCCAATCTAAAAGATGAATCAAATTATGACTAAGTGTCTCCCTAACACAGCAACAGTAACATGCCGGGAACCCCAACTTACAATCTGAACCAAAAGCCAAACCCCATTTCATAAGCTCAAGCAAAAGAGTAGCTAAGCACAACTAAATTTGCTTCCAAATAATGTTTCTTGTAACTACTAGCCAAACTAGGAGTGCGATAGCACCTCCACGTTCCATCTGTGAATGGTGGTATTCTTCTCATTTTTGCTTAGCAGCAAACTGTATAAGCAATATTTCCTGCTTAGAGCAGCTCTATCAACTTGGGCCCAAAGCTATCCTGGGTTTGACTCCTCCATAGAGCTTGAGCCAGTTGCACTAGACATGCTAGAGACACTATAAAAATAATGAATGTTTATGAGTGCAATGGTAAGAATATTTTCACAAGTTGAAAGATGGCATGTTCCATTCAACGAGGCGAAGCTGGTTGAAAGGAACATTCCATCTTTCAACGAATGAAAATATTCTTACTATTGCACGAATGAAAAACATTCATTATTTGTTTTATATAACATCCAAGTAGATCTTTGTCATTTGATTGGAGGATAACATATCTCATTCAGAGTCAACAGTTTGTCTACAGCTAGCTCTGGAAGTGGTTTTTTTTTCGTTCTTGTTCAAAAGTAATGAACAGACTCTTCATCAGGTCGATCATGCAGGTCGATCAGGGAAGTATTTTGTCTTTGTAATAATCAATGGGGCAAATTTTCACCATGGAGCTACCAATGTATCGCCCTTAATTTAGGTCAAATTACACTGAATTATATTCTTACCGATCAGGAACGGTTAACCGAATATATACAGCCAGAAAACAAGCAGGATTGAACAATTCTATAGGCTTAAAAAGGTGTCTGAAATCGCAAGGCACCTATTGAATATCCACAGGTGATTATTGGGTTTTAAAATATTAAAAAAACATCAACAAGTTGATCTTGCGCTGCGAAAATGTTGCCCTTTTTTAACACAGGTCTTTTCATAGTAGACATTGCATTGTAAACATAAATGACCCCAAAAAACAAATTGACAGCTTTGGAGGGGGTGGGTGGGCTCAAGCATTTTGCTTATGTGTGTAATTTGGTGTATTATTCAATTATTCCATGGTGGTGATTGGATGAAAGTTGTCAATTAACTTGTTGTATTAATGGGTTACCTCTTCCAAGTATTGAATCTCAATCTAAAAATTCAGGCCATCTCAATAGTAGGGCCTAAACTAAGTACACAGCTTACCTCTCATTAATGTTGTAGCTGGCTGATTTCTCTGAGCGTGAACATTTTCATGGTTTGTAAAATGAGAAGTTGGCTTCAGACAAAGTGACCTGAAATACAAAATAAAATATCAAAGATCCAAGCATTACAGAAATATTGCTCAACTTTTCACCTCAAATATAATTGGAGGGAGGGGGGGGGGGGTAGACTGAATAACATTGCGTTGTATTCACCAGTGTCTAGTGGGGCAGTTCCTACATCAGTGCACACAGTCAGCATGAATGTGCCTCTTTGGTCATTCATACTATGCCATGACTGGACTGAATTTGTTAATCACTAGAGAGCTCTGAATTAAGGGATTGTGAAACAGCCCAACAATTGTAGCATATTGATGTGGAATGACCACTGTTAAACACTCCATGGGCCTGCTGCCTGATGAGGGGTCAAGGTGGCTTTCACAAGACTGTCTGATGTCAGTTCTCAGTCATTGAGGCACATCAGCTTTAAGTTGTGACCCTGAAGTCTGTAGTTCTGCTTCAATTTACTTCACTACCCAGGTGAAAGTCCTGGGAGGGAGGAGCGTTGTGAACTTATACATTGTTTTGTTGTACTGGGAGCAAAGGAATTTGTGATGTTCTGGACAATGAGGAACACATAGACACACGTCTTAGTCAAGCCCAGAATCTCCACCCATGATCATGCGATGAAATCAGATATGAATTGAGGAGGAGTTTGATCACTTCCTTCTTCTTCTTGGTAGGGATTTGCGTCAACGAGCAAGCATGTCCAGGAGGGGGGGGGGGTGACTCCTGAACTCCTTCAATTACCCACCAATCAGCGGTTACTAGAGTCCATCCCAGGACCCAATCAAACATTGGAGGCAGCTACCCATGTGTCTGTTGGCATGAGGAAAGGCTGCCTCAAGTTGCTGTAAGCATCTGTGCTAGCACCGGGATATGGGTGGTTGGCAGGCAGGGACTGTTGCCTATGAGTAACCCTGCTATGGTTAAGATACCAGGGGGCTGGGGATGAGCTAGGGTTTGTTATCCCAGTCTATGCCTGGATGTCAGCTGACTACCATGGCCATTAGTAAAGGGGATATAGAATGAACAGCCTACTCAACTTGACTCTTGACACAGCATGAGGACGATGTTTCCTGTCCCGGCAAGACTCTCCAGACAAACTCCTCAATCGGAAGATTGGTGGTGGGAGCATCAGGAGTGAAGGGCTGTTGAGTGGCATTTATGATGGGTATGGTGTAATGGTGCCTAGGATTTGCTTTTATTTACCCAGCCTGCTCTTCTTTTTAGAACTAGTACCGGTGCCAGGGGATACTTTTGAGTGATCTTTGCTGTGATGACTCCCTTGTCATTGACTGGCTCAATCTCATGGCCAGGACTGAAGACTGCAGGGCATAGTGGGTATAAGTCTACAATTTGTTGACTGTCATTTATGGCAAACATTTCCCCTTGTCGGTTTACTTAACCAAAAGGCTGATTTCTTCACATTTAACTGAGTTTTTGCTTGAATCCCACACAATATCCCCTCTTCAATAATGGCAGACAATAAGGGAATGACAAAAGAAGAATGCAATGTTTACCTTTTTAGCAGCTTTTTCTTCTCTTATATATGGTGAACATTCCATTCACATCCTGAGATTTACTTCAGATGAGAAGTACTCTGAAATGAGACCAACAAAAATATCATAAATTTGTTTTAAAATCAACTTTCTACATATTTGTCTCAACAGGCTTTGTAATCTGACTGAGATAAAAGCAATCGAAAATTCACGCATATTCCACACCAAAATCACACAGCCATCTCTATGTCAAGTGGCAAGCTCTACTCTTAAATCTTATCTAAATGATTTAAAACATCAACTACAAAGGTAACTGACTGGGTGAATACTTTTGGGTTGAAAAAAGACAAATTGACTTGAGCAGGATTGGAACCAATGACCTCCAGATTAACATGTCAGCACACTACCAACTGAGCAGTCTAGCCCTATGTTGGCAGTCTCCCTTCTTTGTCAATATCTTTGTTCAGGGAGTGTCAGTCAGAAGCCATTCAACCTGTAACTGCCCTGCAGTCAGGGATCTCACCCAAGTTTACGATACAATCTGGGAAGCAGCAGCAGAGGGATCATCTTAAGGGGATGTGACTTTTTAACTCAATACAAGTAAACCATAAGGGAAACTGACTGGGTAAATTTTAAAACATCAAACATTTGTTTAAAAAACACAATTAAAAAAACCTTATCACTGTAAAATTATGGTCATATTTTCAAGAAGAAAACAAAGAATAAAGTTTTGTCATTTTTTTCTCCGTATTTCCTGGTGTGTTCGTTGTTAGGCAACATCCAATTTAAATAGTTTATAAATATTTTAAGAAATCTTTAAAGAATACCACTCTCATGTACAAATGAGTAAAGACTATTTTTTGCTCATTACAAAAATTATTCAACAAATTATAAGTCAAGTAATAAACCACAAAGAGAAACTGACTGGGTAAACTCTAAACAAGTTTGGGTTGAACAAAGAAAACATTACCAAAGGACTTGAACCTGTGACCTCTAGCCTGTTAATTTGGGGGTCGCAAAACTCAAAGATGATTTGAAGATGGTGGCTAACTGGCAACAAAAGTTTCCCCAAAATGCTGTTACCAAGATTTTTAATAATGCAGCGTTAGCTGAACCACAGAACAATTGTAAACAAAAACTCAAATTTGGCTACACAAAGAAAAAAACCTAAAATTTATTTAAATATACACAAATCTTCAAAGTTAAATTCTTTTGAATCAATATAAAAATCTAAACATTTTAATTTTGAACAGAACACCCTTTTTTCCTCAATAAGTTACAAATTCAAATCTTACCTCTACCAGGGCTGATATCTCTTTGAATGAGGATGGTTCAACATTTCAAACAAGAAGTTTCCTGAAAGATGATGTAAAAACAAAAATGCTGAGATTGTAATAAAAGAAGTCTGCATTAAAGTCACTCAACTTCAGAAACTTACAACAAAATTGTGTTAAAAAATATACAGGACGGCCCCATTGTTCCTCAACAAAATTTGTGACCCGCTCTGCAAAAAAGGCCCGTAAGTCGCGCTATGCCTTTTCACGTAATGGGCTCGTCAATGTTGAAAGGGTGATAAATTTTTCGTTGGTGTGATTTTTTTATTATCCCTTTTTTGACATCGTTGATATCCACACTTTCATAATTTGTAAGATTGAATGTTTATTTTGACCAATAAAGATGAAAAAAAACGTGTTTTGTGTACGTTTTGTTGGTGGTTTGCGCGATCGGTGTCCGTGGTTTTGGTGGAAAGTTGCGTCATTTTACACATCTGGCAGCACATTATTTGGAACCCCCCTATTATAATTTTGGTATCATCTGAAAGCTGAGGTTGTTGCCTTTCTGTATGTGGACATAGAAAAGGTTAAAGGTCAAATGCAAAACCAAGGCAGGTTAATTTCTGACACGTATACAAAGGGCGCTTGTTACTAGGAGCGTGGATTTTTTTCGGTCACGTGTATACAGTGTAGTGTAACGATTGGACAATGGGCGCACGGTCGAGCGCGCGCATGCGCCGTGAATGGGATTGGTTGTTTATTCATTGTCAGGTGACTGCCATGTGACTGTTTATAGAGTGCGTGCCACGCGAAAACACAGCACAATACCTGTCAATTCTGTCCAACTCAAGTACCTTCTCTTGCTCCGAGCGTAAATATTTTCATAATTATTTACTATTTTAGCCAACATATCTTGTTTTAAGCAACAGGTTTTCTATACTGTTTCGTTAATTATTTGCTTAAGTATGGGTTTGAAGAATCAGTGTCTGGCTGAAGCTTTGAATGATCTCCGTGAGGAGAGAGACACGATTGGTCTCGTGGAACGGAAGATTACTTTGTTAACTTCCGATGTGAAAATGACGACGTTGAATCAGAAAACGATTTGGAATCTGATTCCACATCGCCATTTTCAGCAGGAGATAACGAAAAGATCGACCCTGACAGCAAAATGTTAACCCAAAGATTATTTCAAAATTGATTAATTAACTTTAGTTCGATCTTAGAAGGCAAACCATGTTGACTAGTGCTAGATTTAAATTAATAGAAGGAAATATTAAATTTGTAAACTTATTTTTTTTACAAAAACTTTAAATTTTTAGCCCAAAAATAGTTTAATCCTGAAAAGCGAGCTTATTCAAGAGTTTTATTAAACAACTCAAGCTGATAGTTTAAAATTACAAAAAAAATGTGAAATAATTTTTTAAAAATTTGTTTCCCAAAAAGCTCTTGTTTTCACACAAAAAATACATAATTTTAATTCATAGGGTTTATACAGCCAGTGTTCATTTGTTTAACTTTAAGAAAAAGCTACTCAATTCACCGAAAAAGGTCTTAACTCTTCAAAATAATTCTCAAGTGTGTGTTTGCTATTTTAAAATTTGCAAAAAAATGATAAGAAATAGCACAGTATGCAAATTAATTTTTAAAAATAGCGATATAGTGCATTAAATGAAATGCAAAATATGTTGTACTTTAAAAGACATAACAAACACTTGGTGAAAATTTCAGACGAATAGTCCAACGGGAACGTACTCGTTGCTAGGGACTTTCACAAGAACTTGGTATTGAAATACTTTAAAATACATCGTAAAGTTTAAAAGGCTGTTTCTCCATAACCTATTTTGACAAAAATGGCAAGTATTTGTATGCAAATTAGAGTATAACTCTGGATTGCAAAATGCTACAGACTTCTTAAATACACCAAATTAAAGCTGAGAGAAAGACCTTTCCATCCATGTATCTAACTCCAAAATTAATTTTTGCGACATAAGGGCCATTTTTGCAGAGCCGGTCACATTTGTCCAACATTTTTAATATGTTACCAAAAAAGCATTCATGCAGATGGCAATAACAAATTTGAAAAACACAAAGTTTACCCCTTACAGAATTATAATAATCCTAAAAAAGCTCAAAAAGTTTCTTTAATAACACAAATGACAGGTCCTAGGGAATTAAGCTTTTCAAATAGTGTCTTTCTACCACAAATCTGTTAAAACTTAAAAGACAATAGTTTCTGGGACAAAAAGTACCTTACGTGCCTTGAAGAAGGTCAGGCCATGTCCCAATTGGCAGCTACAGGTAGGGCTATGGCTATGGCTAGATTTCAACATCATTACACGCTGAAGTATAGGTTGTCCTTAGCAACAACCTTAGTAACAGCCATAGCAGTAGCTGTAGCCACCAAACTGGGTACGGCCTCAGAGAGCCTTATGCCCTTCTGCTGGGCAATCGATGAAGTTATAACAAATTTTTTAGTTAAAATTTCTCTCAAGCAATAATTGTCTCAGATTATTGACTCATAGGTGTGATTAATCTATTCAGTAATAAGTTTATCAAATTTCTTCCTGACACAACTCTTGAATCTTATGAGGTATGCTGCCCTCTACTGTTAGCTTTCAAATGGCACAACAGGCCATTAACTGAGCCTGGACAACAGAAGACTTACTTCATTATATAGAATGGAGCAAAGATGGCAATGACATCATTGAGGAGTGAAAGTGCTGGATAATCTCTTTTATATCCAGGATGGAGAGGATGCATAAGCTCCATCTGAACAAACCTGCCATACACCTCATCCTGCAACCACAACAAGTAAACATTACTATACTCATTTTAAAATAAGAGTCCCAGATATTTTATCTTTTCAAATCTCAGACACTTGCAGACAATTAACTGGACAAAAACCCAACAATCTGATGTTAACAAGAGAGCAAGTGGTTTTTTAACCTCTGTCAGTTTCTTCTTTCATTCTCTCATGTTTTAAGAAAGTTGACCTTTGGATAGCATTTATTAAACAATGTATGTGGTGATCATGCATGCAACTTGTCACAAGTTGAATGGACTATTTGCTACGACCCTAATTCCTAATTCTACCAGAATTATTCAGGTAACTCAGCAAGCCCTGGAGGACTGGTCTAAGGGCAAATCTTGGGTCTTGTCAAATAGCAATAGGGAAGCAAATGAGCCGGGGGGAGGGGGGAAGGGGCTGGGAAGGGGCTAGGGGGATGGGAGTACCAGAAAGACCATCAAGTTTGACCCTGTGTTCTAAGGTTTGACAAATTAAACTTTGGCTAACAGAAATATAACCGTGGTAATCTGGTCAATGGTTAAGTGGGTTGTAGGTGTTGGTTATCACAAAACACTTCAGATGATGTTCCTGATTGAAGTGCCATAGTGGGAGTCAGTGTCACTAAATGGCTTTAAAAAATGCTTAATTAAAGTGCAGACAAAAACCCACCGTAATCACAAACTTGGAAGTGTTGAAAAATGACATCCTGATATAGGGATGAAAGTGGATCAACTTGGTTTAAAAAAAAAGTATTCCAAGTATTCTAATTATTTGGGTTTGAACAAAAACAAAATTACTGGAGCGGGACTTGAACCAACGACCTCCAGATTAACATACCGGCGCTCTACCAACTGAGCTATCCAGCCCTATGAATTTTATGTCTTCATTCCCACATAGCTGATCATATAACAAATATGTGATCAATTGGATTGATGGGTTTCACAAGTTATGACGGCCAAATGAACAAGAATGTTCTTTCATGACAAACAACTGATGAGCCAATTTAAAGGTAGGGTCATCATTTGGCTTTTGTCAATGCTGATTTATTGGCAGAATTATTTACAGTAGAAGTCACCTGATACAACAGTAGAAGTTACCTGTGAAAGTTTCAGCTGAATACAGTATTTACTTGTGAAAACAGCCAATAACTTGCACATTTTTTCCATCCACGTTAAGCGAGGTGAAAGCGGGTACCAAATGAACACGGACTCTCAGAAATCTGAAAGGAATCATGCATGAATCAGTTCTCAGATTCAAATGTCTTTAGTGATTTCTAATCAACGGGGTATTTCAGCCATAACAACCTTGCAGTATGCTTACTACCTTTTCCATATTTATAACTAAATTTTGCTTGGAGTCACTGCCAAAGAATGACCTTACCTTTGAGCAATAACCATGTTAGAGGATTTTTAAAGTTTGGTTCTTAACAGGCTGGTGCAGCTGTTGGCTTCACCACTGTTGATTTAGCAAAACGTATTGCTTGCTTTAAACAAAAACAGAATGAAATTGTTTTACAAGGATATCTCAAGGTTACTGTTCCTTTTTAGGCCTGAAACATCTTGATTCAAACCTGATCTAAAAAAGAAACAATGACAGAGGTGGGAGTACACTGGGGCCTTGCTAGGCAGTTCAAAGATTTAAACCTGATCTAAAAAAGAAACAATGACAGAGGTGGGAGTACACTGGGGCCTTGCTAGGCAGTTCAAAGGTCTTTCTTAAACTTTTTACTGGCTTTTAATCAAACAAGCGAATCTATAAGTGGAGTTTGACTCCACTCACGGCACTTTTTCAAAAATCATGTCAGCAGAAAAACATGCTAAGCACAGACAAATATTGCTTAGCAGAAATTGGTCACCAGCCAAAATTTGATGAAGTTTACACTATTTTGACTGTTGCTCCACTTTGTTGTTGTTGCTAAGCATAGAAATGTGCAAAGCAGTATTTTCTGCTCAAGAGCTTTATGAAATTGGGCCCAGGTTGCTTGAAACTTAGACTTGACGCCAAGTACTTGGACTGAGTACTCAGACTTGAGCTTAGGGGACTCAACACAAGAGTGTGGGTTTTTTTCTGTGATTTGTGAATAATACTGCAAATAGTCCAATATACCAAAGGCAGTGGGGTCAACAATTAATTTACAATAATTGGGTCAGAATTGGAAACGGCTATTTTAATGGAAAAAATAGACAAGTGAGTTTTCTTACTGCAGGCATCCTGGATTAGAGATCTGATGGGTTCCTCTCTTGTTAAAAAGTCTCACAAGTTCTTAATTGTTTTTACTGCTGAGGAATATTGTAGGATTATTTCACAGGAATGTTTAGAAAAAGTTACGACAGACTGAAAAAAACGTTTTGCAATATTTGTACACAAGCTAGTCCATTTGCCTCCAACACGTGCACTATTCAGTGACACATACTGACATTGTCAGTGTGTCACTAAAATAAAGTGCAGGTGTCTGAGGCAAGCACTGCTCCAAGAAAACAAAACAGCATAAAGTACATCTTAAATAAAGCTAAATTTCTGTCACCAATAACTGCATTAAGCGATTAATTAATTATCATTGAGTAAATCCACTGGCCTGGGAATAATGGGGCTAGTATTATTAGATTGTTAAGGTCAGGCTATCGCTAGTAATATTAAGTCTACAATTAATGTAACTACTGTCCAACTCTCAACAAAATGCACACTACTGTCCCGACACAAAGTTCCGCGACTAATTGGCCAACCCACTGTTAGACCTCTCTAGATTGCACCCAACTAAATAGGCAGAACACAGAGCAACGGCCTCATTAATCATTTGTAAGCTCTCAAAATATTATATATAGTACAGTCATTTGACCAGTTCGGGATCACTTTTTGAATTCACATTGTTTTTGGTTGCAATCTCTTTTACATTTTAAACCAAAAAGTTTATCAGTTTACCTAAACATGTTATAAAACTCACCAAGTATCCACTGACAAAAAAAGATTAGTACTTTTGAAGAGGCTTTGAGAAAAGTATTGTCACCTGTTTGACCAGTTCAGGATCAGTTGATTCTATTCTGAATCAGTAGCTTGCCCTCTATTGCAAACCAATACTCCCATTCATAAAACTGTCTCTCAAGGACACAAACTTCACAAGTGTGTTGGCATGGACATGGACTTCCTTTCTCCAGAGAATTTCATGCAAGTGTATTCAACAGCAGCGCAAAAATCCAGCAACAAAAACACAAAACAACAGCAAAGGCAAATGAAAAGGTGAAGCACGCCTAAAAGCAACATTGACCCAAATATCTATTCTTACAGTCGCAATTTCCTCCTCCAAGTAGGGTTTTCAGGTCAAAATTTTATCAATGGAGTAGGGTGCTGATTTTGGTGTCAAATTAAAGGGAATGCAGAATACATTATAACACTTTTTAAATGGAATCAATAGGTGAAGTACTTTTTGACTTACACCATTTTTAGTATTGTAATATTGTCTTGAGGATGAGGACGTATTCACAGCATATTATCTATAGGGCCTTTGATACCTAATTAGACCTAAATAAGACAATAGAAAACACTGTTTTCAACACCATTTCCACATTTATTAAGATTTCCAAACCAAATTTTCAGATTATGTTGATATTAATGTGGATCAAATAAATAGGTTAAAAAAACTGTTGTTGTGCGAGATTTTCCTCCCCAGTTGCCATGGAAACTGTTTGAAGGTCAACGACCCAATTTCTAAAGAAAATCACGCATTTGTGAATAACTCTTACATTTTTAAAGGTATCATCCCCAAACTTTCAGAAGAGGTTGTATGTAGCATGCCTTCAATAAATACAAACTATTAACTCTTGTACTGTAATGTTTTCCTCCCAGTTGCCATGGAAACTGTTTGAAGGTCAACGACCCAATTTCTAAAGAAAATCACGCATTTGTGAATAACTCTTACATTTTTAAAGGTATCATCCCCAAACTTTCAGAAGAGGTTGTATGTAGCATGCCTTCAATAAATACAAACTATTAACTCTTGTAGTGTAATGTTTTCCTCCCAGTTGCCATGGAAACTGTTTGAAGGTCAACGACCCAATTTCTAAAGAAAATCACGCATTTGTGAATAATTCTTACATTTTTAAAGGTATCATCCCCAAACTTTCAGAAGAGGCTGTATGTAGCATGCATTCAATAAATACAAACAATTAACTCTTGTAGTGTAATGTTTTCCTCCCCAGTTGCCATGGAAACCATGAATAGACGAACCAGAGTTAATAGTTTCACAATCCACTCTCCCTCCGAATACTGTCATCCAAGACCAACTGCCACCAGAAGTAATTTTTCCCAAGCACGGCAAGAGACTGGAACCAGCTACCGTACTCCACCACCAGTATCCCATACTCCTGACTAATCCCCATCAGAATCTCTAATTTCGCATTGAGTGTTGCTCCAGTTGGAGCCTATCAATTATATAATCAAGATCAGATCACCGACCCAATTTTCTGAGAAAATGCAAATTTTTATGTAATATTTTTGAAGAAAAACCCCCCCCCCAAAAACAGTCACAGCTGCCAGAAATTGATGCATGTAATTGTGTGACTATTTTTTCCCTTTTTTTTATTATTTATTGTTGTCCTCCCAAGATGATATAGATACCATTTTAGTGAAATACAAATACATCCAATCCATGGCAGCTTGGGAGGAAAACATTAAATCAACATTTTAAAAAGGCACACATTTTAGTTAATAAACTGTAATTTACAATGCAATGTTTCGTGAAGTATCATGACGTAGCATCAACTCTTGATGATCAGATCCCCCTTTTTAAGATCCATTAATAATGGGAAATAATATGTATCTTCTTGGAAATCATCATAGACTATAGAATACACTGTGTTGAGAACATTTGCTTTTCTAGCACCCATATCTGTTACTTTTGCACTGAACCATTCTACAGTGCCATCATCCTCTCTCGTCCTGTGTGTGACACTCTTTCCCACTAGTGTGTGTGGCTCTTCACATAATTGGGGAAGCAATGTCTGCTGTTGCTTTGCTTTTAATTGTTTTCTCCGTGTTGCTATTTTTTCATGCAGATTGATTTTACTTTGTTGGACATTTGATTTTGATTTTTCTTGAGTATGATATTGAAGGTTGGCAATGGTACCTTCTTGAATAGTTTCAGTTGTAATTTCGTTTAGTTCTAACACAGTTTTTAAATTATCTATCAACGTTTCCTCTTGAAAGTCTACACCGTGCCTAGATTTATTAAACAATCTATGGTCTCCTTTGGAGTTAAGAACCTTCTTGTGATACTTGAGTTGTGCAATTAGTGCAGCCTTTCTTTTTTGTGTACTCAGTGACTCCAATTTTCTTACTACCTCATCCAACTTCCAAACTCCACCAAACTCAACAATGGCATCAGTTGCCGCAACTTTATTAACTATACTTCGTTGCTCTTGTTTGTCTTTTTTAGACTGTTTTGCCCTTAGGGATTCTAAGTGTTGTTGTTTGAGCATCTCCTTCCTTTCTAGGTACTGTGCTCTTATTGAGCCGTAGCGATGCCTGGCCTTATCCAAGAGAGCACTCTTCTCTACAGGATCCATTTGGTCCAGCCACTCACTTGGTTTATTGTTAAGCCATAGAATGTAAATTTCATATGCATGGGACGATGCAGCTGGCTTCAGTCTGACCAATATATCTAAAATGGCGAAATCCCGCTCCGACACTGTGTTAGTGGTTGGTACATTCTTGGCAGATTCTTGCTGAGTTGGGGTTGGGTTAAAGTACTTTCCACCCTCGAGCTGGTCTTTCGCTTGTCGCTCAAGAATTAAAACAATCCCTGTCAGTACCATTTCTAGTGCAACTTGGGTGTATGTTTGGAAGTCGGCATCTTGCTGGTCTGCGAAGAGTTCATTATACATCGAGTCTTTATGGATATCCACATCATGAAATAGCGGTTCTTGTTCTAAAAGTGGCGTAGCATCTACTGACCATTTTTTTAAAGTTTCTAACATGTGTGAAAGTGGCCCATTCAAATCCAAGATGCTGGAGGTTCCTTCTACTAAGCGCCAGAATGGTCCTGTGACAACCTTATCCACCATCCCGAGAGCTCGTATATGGGACAAGTAAATCTTCTGCTGAACATCGTAAAGAACTGCTTTCAATAGATTGTTGGGGTCTGGCAGGGAAGAGATAAAATCAAAAATGTGGTGCCTATGAAAATATGTGGCAGCTGCATCATAAAAAAGAATGTTAAAGCGGTTGGCTCTGTATGACACAAGATAATTGTTAATTGATAACTCATCAAGATATCTCAGCCAATGAGATGAAACTCCGGACATGTCACAACCATGCTCAGTCAATGCCTTTGCAGTTGTGCGGATGAGTCTTGCAGCGCCACTCTCTGACCCAAATGCGAAGGGGTTTTTGCCTGCTGCGATTATGTCTGCTTCGTTGATTTTGAGCACTTTGTCGGACTCGGTGGCGAAATTGACTAACAAATGCATTTTGCAAAAGTAATTGCCCATATCGGCAATTGCTTCCTGAGACTTGCTGTCCAATGACTCCCATTTATCAACAACCTTGGGAAGTAGCTGTTCCCGGAACTCTTTAACCTGCGAGTTAAATTGTGGGTTAGTGGGCCCTTGATCACCCATCGTGTTTTTTAGGGAGGTGACAAGAGTTGCAATGTTTTGAGCTTTGTCACTATTTGTACCAGTAACAGCTTCTGCAATGTCACCAATGACAGATTTAAAAGCCTCCATGTATGTGTTGGCGTCACCAGAACCAACTTCAACCATTCCTATCGTCATTTGTTTTCCATCTCTCAGGGTTGTCTGGAAGCCCTGATAATGATGGTGGAACTTTGTGGTGGCATCCGAATGCAGGGTATTTCCGGTTAAGTTGGACGGATCACCCCCCTCCTCCAAGCACTGGTATATCTGCGTCTGGGCGACAAATTTTGCTTCATTCAGTATTCTGTGCAGTGTGCCATTTGATGGGAGTCTCTCTGGTAGTTTACCCAGCAAGTTTTTGCAGACAGTTGAAACGACCTTTCCCACTTTTGACATGCTGACGTTGCACTCAGTCAACAAGATCATAATAGTTTCTCGCATCTCATTTACAAATCTTCCATCCTCAAAAGTCTTAATCATGTCAGCTTCAAGCAAAACATTGAGTTGTTGCAACTCGAGAATGTGTTCATTATTTTCTTTTGATTTATCCTTCATTTCCTGGATCTTAGCTTGATTTTCTTTGACTAAATCGCACTTAGATTGCTCAGCCCTTATTTTGGACTGACTGAGGTTTTTCATGGCTGTGCGTCGATCTCTCTGAGCTGATTCTAGCAGGTCTGTGTTCACCCGTATGTGTTCATCTTTTTCTGTCACCTGTTTCTGTACCTCTGTGTTTGTATCTTCCAATTCTTTTATACGCTTCACTCTTCTTTCATCTTTGACACCAGCTCGTGTAATTTGTTGTCTTAGGGCTCTGATACAGCCCGACTTTTGTTCCATCTTTTCTCGCAGTGTGTGTACTCTTATATTTACAGTATCAACTTCACTCGACAATGTATCAAAGCTTTTATGCAGCTTTATATTCTCCCGTGTGAGTTTCTTACAGTCCTTTGCATTGGCAGCCAGAGCATTTTTATGTTCTCTAACAACTTTTTCTAACTCCTGATTCAGTTTATTGGATTTCTCCACTGCTAATGCTAGTTGTTCTTCAACCTGTTTGCATTCTTCATCTGCACGTTTGAGTTCTTTTTTACAATTCTCATTGTCTTGCTCTAGCTCTGTATATGTTCTTTTGACAGGGGGTGGGGGTGGGGGAGGAGGTGGCGGAGTAACAGGAGGGACAAACTCTTCATTCAGAAAGGTTAGAAGAGACGAAGACTTGTTGCGTTTGATGTCCTTCCTCTTCTTCACAGCTTTGGCAATCTTCTGTCTGAGGCTTTCAGGTTTTGATCTGTGAATGGCAGAATCTGGATGAGTCAGTGCAAGCAGTAGATCACGGGCTTCTTTTGGATTGTGTGAAGGAATGTTGTCTATCACTTCAAGTACGAGACCAATCTTGATGGTTAAGACCTTCCACGCAACCGGGTTGGTTAGGTCTTGCATAGTCAACCCACATTCTTTGGAGAACGGACCAAGGAGACACACGTCATCTCCATCATCATCTGCCATATTGTCAAGATGATCTGAAAAATTGTTAAAAGAAATAATTAAATAATTTAACAAGTTATAACAAATTAGAATGGTAGGCCTACTGGTACTAAAACGCCTCCCTTTTTTATTAAGTTTTGTAATTTTGTAACAGCTAAAAACAAAACTAGTTGCTGTTCAATTAATATTAATCAAAAGCTCAATAATTAAAAAAAAGAAAATTCAAAATACGTTTACAGCCCGCATGAATGTTTTCAATAACACTACCTCCCCTCTTTTATGTAAACACACCCCTATATGGATACATGGAATAACCCAGCTAGCCACATGTGACCGCTCAGGTATACACTTGGTTGGGCGGTACCATTTATTTCATGGTGGGGATGGGGCAGCGTTACTAAATAGTTATTATAAATTGTCAATAAAAAATTATTAAATACACAACTTTTAGGTAACAATTCAATAAATAATAAAATACTACTTTGAATTTGAATGATTATTTATTCATTAAATTTAGAAAACGTCGTTATCACCGGCAATAAACTGTGCCCATTGAAACACGTAGGTATCGTAATCGATGAAGCATCCGCATACACATGAAAAATTTGTACATTTCATGACAAAACATGGGCCACAAAAATCACTCTCCGGGCGTTATACTGCACCCAATCGATTAATCCTTTGGATATGTTCTGCCTAATATATCATAGAATTGAAATATACTCACTCGAAAAATCAAAACGATGAAATTGGTGTCGAAATCGGACAGAATCTGGGAATTTTTTGTCGATTTTCCTTCACGCAATCATATCTCGGCTTCTGTACTACTTGTTGACATCGAGTAAACGTTCATGTGTCAATGAGGCATCAGGGGCAAGGTTGGGAAACCCGTCTAATCCGACAGTGACGTCAATTTTCGCGGATCGGCGGTCGAAGTTGGCCGAGCGCTGGATTTTGTGAAAAAATCGGCCCGAAAAGTGCGTCTCGTGTAGCTTCGGCGTGTGTTCGGTAAAGCTGGGCGGAGCAACGGCCGTTCATTCATGAATTTCTCAGGGCTATGGTATCGGCATTTCTATAGGTTTGTGTACATGATCGCAAAGCTGAGATTTCAAGCTTTCCGTTCGTATAAAAAAAATCGCAATTGAATAATGTTTTATTTCTTTTTCGACGAGTTGAAAACATGATATTTTATGCTCGATGAGGTGGTCTGTGTGCGTGCGTGTCTTCACTTTGCAGTGGAGAGCTGAAAACCCTACTCCAAGTTTCATTTTCTCACAAAAAACAATATTCCTACAAGAATTTGTTGAAGAAATGTATCTTAAAAGCAACAAATAAACTTTCGACTGCAGCAGTAAGATTTTACCTCACTGAGTGCAGCACCATTTGACGCAATGAGAGATGCTGAGTAGTGAGTGATCCCGAACTGGTCAAGGGTACGATACCCCCTAAAAGACGATTTTGGTAATTTCGTCTCCTCAAAAAAACAAGACGACTGCTCAGTATTTACCTGAAATATTTTTTACACATTCTAAGCATTTAACATAAATGTTATTCGCCCTGGCGTTCAAATTTTAAAGGTGAGAAGTTTTAACAGCGTTTTTCAACCAACATTTTTTTTTAAAATAATGATCAAAATCGCAGACAAAATTCAAGAAAATGCCCATAATTTATTTGTTGATGAAGTTTGGAACCTTATTTTGGGTTTGTAGGTTTATTGCATGTTATTCTTCACATGTATCAACAGACATTGGTAATGTGAGAAGTAACTTAATTATGGGGTTGTTGCAAAGTTGAAGTGACCCCAAACTTACTCCTAGAACTATTCGGTTCGTTCCGCTATCGTCTCCCCGACCCTCATAGGTCATCATGTACAAAATCCTATTCGAAACTTTTCCCCTTCACGTTTATGCACCTGGACTTCTCTTTTGATAACGGAGCTCGCCAAAATTAGGCTCTATCTATTCATTGTTTTCACAGTGAGCTCGGGGTGGGTCCAGAAAATCCACTCCGCAAAAAAAAGGTGCAAAAAATGATAAATTCCCATCGTTATTCGGAATCGTCGCCTTCCGATAACAAAAATGGCCGCCGTCGCTTGTATCAATGGTATGCTGCGCGCAACGCTGGTTCACAATAACCAACGCGTTGCAACGGTTTACGTATAAAAGATAAGCCATTGATTATTGTGGACCAGTGTTGCGCACAGAATACTATTGAATACCGTCTTAAGGCATGTCGTGGACCAGCGTTGCACGCAGCATACCATTGATACAAGCGACGGCGGCCATTTTTGTTATCGGAAGGCGACGATTCTGAATAAACGATGGGAATTTATCATTTTTTGCACCTTTTTTTTGCGGAGTGGATTTTCTGGACCCACCCCGAGCTCACTGTGAAAACAATGAACACATAGAGCCTAATTTTGGCTAGCTCCGTTTTCAAAAGAGAAGTCCAGGTGCATAAACGTGAAGGGGAAAAAGTTTCGAATAGGATTTTGTACATGATGACCTATGAGGGTCGGGGAGACGATAGCGGAACGAACCGAATAGTTCTAGGAGTAACCCAAAACTGGTCAATGATCCCGAACTGGTCAAATGACTGTACCACTATTGTCAAACTACAAACAAAGTATCGCCTTATTCCGGACTAAAACAAAACAGTGTCCTCAGTTTCTCTGAATGAATACTACACTTCCTGTAAACAATAACCCTTGAACTCACCATGCATCCTGTAACGGGCTGCTACACCGCTCCGTTATACTTATGTCGAGTGATGCTAGCGGGCGTCAATAGAGGGCGGACTTCACACCAGATTCACTCCACCAAACTGACGATGTCTCTGCATGCTCTGCTGACACTTAACAGCGTCTGAGTTGATTGGGGCGGAGGGGAAGGGTGGACCTATTGTTTGGAGGGAGGGGTGGATGGCGGTGATTATTGTCTACAAAAGAGTATTGACCTAAGGAGTCTGTTTTTAATAATAATATGGGACTGAGGGGCATGAACTTGAAGTCTATTGAAAGGTCGGGGAGGGAACGAGGCGTCTACTTTAACTACTCTCAGGCAACTAAACGGCAATATAAATCAGCCTTTGAAACGTTTCCTTTAACTTCAACAGGGGAATTGTGCTTATTTATTCATCAAAACTTCACTTAGCAATATTTACAATAATCCACTTGGTATTTAATATTCATCAGACTGAGTGACTGCATTTGCATACTGTGCAACTATAATTGAATGAATTGGGAAATCTGCGGGGGCTACGCTGCTCTAATAAATTGTATATGCCGGAATTATTTGCGTGCTCTGCTCTATAGCTATCCAGTAACGAACTGGATATCTGGATTCTACTCTGCCTCTATTTAATTCAGCAACCACAAGTGTTTTCTAGGCTCCGATACTCTGCCACTGGTCTTCACTGCAGTGTACTGCTCAGCTCCGGCTTTCTGCAACACAGCTTCTCTCTCCCCACAGGGCCTGTCCTAGAGACGAACAGAGCAGCGAAACGCACTGGCAGCTCGCCTTTTATACTCTTTATGGGCTCGCAAACTAGGGCAATGCGCGCTGATTGGCTACACCTTAGTGCACGGCGCGTCGGCGCGTAACGCTATGCAAATATGGTCACTCACTCTCGTGTACAATCTGCAATGTAAAACTATACACAGTAATATTGATTAAGAAATGTGTATAGAAGTTATGGCCATTGACTTTGTATACAACACCATTTTACACGTGAAGTAATGATGCACATACCAATGCACTCGTTACGTTAAAGTTTGTTATAAACTACACTAGTATTTTAGTCAAAGTCTATTGTCTACAATCGTCAATTCTCAAGGGAACAATTTAGATAGCACATTAATTCCACCGGTAAGTTTTAAAGAATAAATCGAATGAATAAAGAACAAGTTCTGTCCGTTCCTGTTTTATGATTATCTGACAGATACTTGAGCTCACATGACGAACTGTTGTTTGTGTTAATACACCATCTACATTATTTCATGCTATTGGAATATAGCTGGGAATTAATTATTCAGGAAGAGCAATTTTTGTCACACTCTCCCCCTCTTAAGACACAAATGCGTCCTCGCATTTAAAACAAATTTAGATTTTTGCATACATATTTACATCATACATGGGAATTTCATTGACAAAAATCCTTGCACAGCCATTAAATTAATCAAAATATTTACATTAATTTTACATCATTTTGGTCAAACAATCCTGTAACCTTAAAATGTGTGCTATTGTAATTCAACTAATGAATCAGTTAATTGTAACTCAACTATATTATAGAACTAATAATAAATTAGGGGTCCACTGACTGTCGTGACTGACTACAGACTAGTGTCTACCTTTTTTTACTTAATTATTTATCTGATCAAATTATTATTGTACTGTACACTCATTTCAATTCACAATCAATCAAATCTCAAACTTCAAAGTTGTCTCAACAGTTAAAATAAATCCACAACGGTAGCAAATCCATGACATCTCACTGTGCATGTATGTTCACTGTACATGCACAAGTAATGACATGGCTATTAAGTCTGATAGTAAGTATTATTACTAACGTTATGCCCTGCACAACGGTAGTTCACACACAAAGTTACATTTTTTTTTAAAAGAAGGCAAATTATTTTGGTCTCGTAACTAAATTCAGAGTTCCATTACCCCTACTAATCACGTGTACATT
The DNA here is from genome assembly GCA_023634235.1 of Pisaster brevispinus. NCBI lineage: Eukaryota > Metazoa > Echinodermata > Asteroidea > Forcipulatida > Asteriidae > Pisaster > Pisaster brevispinus. Next base: position 19,297,704 of record JAMKCF010000007.1, on the reverse strand, counting down.
ACCTAAACAAACTCTTGTCATCACTGAATCATGTAAATCCAATCTGCCAATGGTCCAATTTTTCTCTTTTATTATTGCATTTCTTTCCTGTAACAGTGTAAAGTGTACATCAACGTTCTTCTGATCATTCGTTTTGCTCAATGTGCACTATGCGTTATAATAGCAGTGTGTGTGTGCGCAGTGTGCAGACGACAATTTTCGCGCGTCGCAAAGCATTCTGGGAAGGAAAACCCAAAGAGCGCGAATTTCAAGTGGACACTTTTGCCTTAAAAATTTATTCACGCTGGGCTGAGGTCCCTGGATGGACCCTGGATAATTTCGCTGATGAGCATAACAAATAATTTGACATGGAAATTAAATTATCTTTACGGCCTAGTAATATTATCGGTAATATGCTGTCCTAATCTATAATTTTAACACACATTGGAGAAAGAAACATCACTCTTCTTTTGAGTCATAACACTAACAGTGCAAGTAAGTAAGCTTGATTCAATTAAATCAAGTGGATAATTTCATTTAAAACAATTAGACTACTCTTCTAAGACTAGGCTATAGGCTAATGTGATGTGATTATTTTATTTATTTTTGAATGAGATGGCCTTGTGGGTTTAAGGGGCTACGCCTACCAAATTTTCATGAAATACGGCAGGTTTTAGTACAAAATGAATTTATTTATACAGGAATGGAAATTAGTAAAAATTTAAGCTTCGTGTACCTGGGGTGCGTCTAAGCCTACCGAATGTTTATCCAGACTCCACGTCATCGGGCTTGCTGCCGGGAGTTCTTGGCCTTGCTTGGGGAGCTCATATTCCGTGTATGCCACCTGGAACACCTTTCCGTCCGGGAATGTCGCCGTCTCGGTTACTTGGCGGATGGTTATGCCGGCTCCTCCGTCTAGCCGGTGCAGCTCCGCGACCCTGCTCCTCCTTGCCTGTGGATCTTTTCTTGCTCTCTCTCTCAGCCACTGGACCTCTCCGCCTGCCGCTGACCTCGCCGGGTTGTCGTAACCTCTACAGAAGATCCGTGGGTCTCCAAATGTCACGGGAACGGCATTCGGCTGGCTTTGATGTTGGGGCTCGGCAGGATCATCTTGGGGGGTCGGTACTGTGGTCGGGGACATGGGGGCCGCCTGCTCCGTTGTCGAGGGGGGGGTCGGGCATCATCATGTTGATGTCCCCCGCAATCTGCTTGACCCACTTATCTTGTTGGGACAGCTCGTTGGGTTGAGGGGGCGTCTTCAAGCACTCCTCTAACAACTGGAGGAGACTGGTCTCCTCCTCTGGTGAGATATCAGCCAAGGGCATCTCCTCTACTGGCTTGTCTGGCATGTCTGGGCCTGGCGTCGGCGTTTCAGCACCCGGCTTTTCCTTGTCATCAGTATGTTGTGATTCAACTGTCTGAGGTTCCAGGGCAGCTGTGTCGGACGGTGTCGGATGAATTTGCAGAATGTCGCCATCCGGGATGACGACTGATGGCATGGAAGAGGATGCCCGTGCCTCATCTTGCTGACAGGGGGGCTGAGGTTCTTCATGCTGGTCGGTTGGGGTTTCCCGCCCTCTCGATTGTCTTCTGTTGGTCACTCCCTTGGCCTTCTCCTCTTTCCGGTGCTCATTGGCCATATGCCTCTCCAGTGCACTTTTTCTACCTGTGTAGAAGGAGCATCTTCTGCATCGATGCATTTCTGAATCCTTGTGTCTAATCTCCGTATGCCGGATCAAATCCCGCCAAAACACATAGCTCCTCTCGCAAAAAACACAGCCGTACTTCATTTTGCTCCTTTCTTTTTGTCATTCGCTCATCAAGTGAAAAATTAACTATCTTTATTTTTCTTGTTGCTTGCGTGTTTGTTACGTACGTCGTGTGTACGCACACGTCGTGTCGTACGTAAGCGCCAGTGACTGTACTGTAAACTTTCTTATTGGCGCACACCCCTCTGCAGTCAGCCAATGGGCGCGGCATGTCAGTGTGAACACGCCTACTCGCCAACTCCAGCATTTATATTGTACAGTGTTGCTAATCTTTGTTTGATGATTAACTGTCATCAAATCTGCCCGGAGGTCGCCGTTTTCGTTGACTCCTCCTCAGCTCTTTTTCTTCATGGCATGTCTTTTCCTGGTGTGTACTTTTATTCTGCCGTTCTCCATCTCCTGAAAACTTCATCCAGGTTGGGGGGTTTTCTCCGAAGTACTTCTTCAACCGGTTGTAATGAACCACCCTTGGCGTAGTCTTGGGACCCTTCTGTATCCGGAACGTTACGTCACTAAGTCTCTTCAAAACTACATACGGTCCCTCCCAAGGACGTTGTAACTTGGGGCTTATCCCTTTCTTCTTCTTTGGGTTGTACAGCCATACTGCCTCTCCCTCTTTGTACCCTCCTGCTTGAGCTTTTTGATCATAGTTCTTCTTTTGTCGATCACTCGCTATTCTTAAATGTTTGCGGGCGTACTGGTGCACCTGCTCTAGCCTATCACGCAACTGCTCAGCATATTCAATCGGTACCTCACATGTGTTGTCGTCAAGTCGTCCCATCAGTAGATCAGAGGGTAGTCTAATATCTCTGCCCAACATCATTTCGCTTGGTGTACACCCAGTAGTTTCATGTACAGATGTCCTGTACGCCATCATGACGTAGGGTAGACATTTGTCCCAGTCATGCTGATTATCTGCCACGAACATTGACAACATGGCCTCAAGGGTGCGATTAAATCTTTCAATCATGCCGTCTGATTGCGGATGAAGAGCTGTCGTTCTGGTCTTCTCGATCCCCAAAAGTTGGCAAACTTCTTGAAATAAGTTGGATTCAAAATTGCGACCTTGGTCTGAATGCAGTTGAAGAGGAACCCCGTATCTACACATAAATTCTTCCGTTAACTTAGTAGCCACAGTTGCTGCCTCTTGGTTAGGAATTGCATACGCCTCTGTCCACTTAGTGAAATAGTCACCCACAACGAGGATGTACTTATTGCCATCTTCTGTAACTGGTAACGGACCCATCACGTCTATAGCAATTCTCTCCATGGCAACACCAACATTGTATTGCTTCATGTGACTTCTAGGTTTCTTCTGTGGTGGTTTACGTGTAGCACACATATCACATGTCTTACATAGTCGGCTGACATCTTGTCGCCACTCATACCAATAATATCTTCTCTGCACTCTGTCTAGTGTCTTCGTTTTACCTAGGTGACCAGATGTCGGGTCACTATGGAGTCGCTGTATAACGTCTTGTCTGCTCTTTTTGGGGAGGACTAACTGCCATGTTATTTTATCGCCTCTCTCCGACTCCCATCTTCTATATAGTACACCATCCCGCATCTCCAGACGGTCCCACTGCGCCCAATAACGTTTAACTGTTTTATCACCGGGGGAAACTTTACACCACTCTGGTCGCTTATTTCCGGACTCTTTCCATTGAATCACCTGTCCAATTGTCTCGTCCCTTAGCTGCGACTTTCTTAAGTTTACGGCTTGAATACAATCTTCCTCATCACTAGACTCCTCTTTTGAGTGCTCTTCACCTCGCCCCAAGTTCACGGCTATACATCTCTGGCTGACCTCCAGCCTTTCACCATTTCCAGACTTCTCGGGGTCCCTTTTGCCCTCTACCGAGTCAATGGCGGTACACTTCCGGCCACTAGGCCCATAACTGCCGTTCCAGAACTTCTCCTGCAGGTCTCTTTTCCACTCACGTAAGTCTATGTCTGTAAATTGTCGGCCATCATCTCTTAACTTGTCAGAGTTTTCATGGTTATCCCTGTTTCCTATTACAGCACAGTGTGCATGTGACACCTCTTCTATTTCGTCATCCATCTCCTCATCATCAATGACACGCTTCTTTTCACCACCGTTTCGGGGAGTTCTCATACTGTGTGTGATGGTTTGTCTTTGCCCCGCATTACGCTCGACTCTGTTGCACTGTTCACATTCATCACATGGCCGACGAGATAACCCATCTGCGTTCCCATGCTTAACTCCAGCTCGATGCTGTATCTCAAATGTATAAGTGCCCATCACCTCTAACCATCTTGCTGTTTGGCCCTCCGGACTTTTGAAGTTCATCAGCCATCTTAGTGCTCCATGGTCCGTCCGTATTAGAAACTTTTTACCATACAGGTAATGATGAAATTGTCTTGTTGATGCTACTAGTGCAAGAAGTTCTTTCCTTGTCACACAATATCTCCTTTCAGCTTTGGTCAGTGTTCTGCTGAAGTATGCAATCACCTTTTCAGTACCCTCCTGTATCTGTGATAATACCGCACCAATACCCAGGTTACTAGCGTCTGTGTCCAAGACGAAACAATCGTCATTCGTAGGATATGCTAGAATTGGCGTTGATGTAAGGGCCGTCTTTAACTGCTTAAAGGCTATCTCACAATCTTCAGTCCAGATGAACTGCCTCTGCTTTTCTGTCAGTCGGTGGAGCGGCTTTGCAATCTCTGCAAATCCCTTCACAAATCGTCTATAGTAAGAGCACAATCCGAGAAAACTTCTGACGTCAGTTACATTTCTCGGTGTCGGCCATTCTCGAACCGTCTTAATCTTTGAGTCATCGGTAGCTATTCCCTTTTCGGAAACTTCATGCCCCAAAAATGAGACACTTCTCTGGAATAGGTGGCACTTCTTCGGACTTAACTTCAAGCCTGCATTCTTGAGTCTAATCATTACTTCTTCAAGTCGCTTCATTGCCTGTGGGAAACTTTGTCCATATGATACGATGTCGTCTAAGTAGAGTAGGCAGGTTTGCCATTGAAGCCCTGATAAAATTCGCTCCATCAGTCTCTCAAATGTTGCGGGTGCATTACATAACCCGAATGGCATGACTTTAAATTGATAAAAGCCAACTCCTGTGCCCGTTACAAATGCGGTCTTTTCACGGTCTTCTTCTGTCATTTCTACCTGCCAGTAACCACTCTGGAGATCTAGCGTAGAAAACCAAGTTGAACCAGATAACGCATCGAGTGAATCATCTATTCTGGGAAGCGGGTATGAATCTTTAATGGTTACAGCATTTAACTTTCTGTAATCGACGCAAAATCTTGTCGTACCATCTTTCTTCTTCACGAGAACTATTGGTGCCGCCCATGGACTTGAAGATGGCTCAATTACACCCCTCTTCAGCATCTTGTCCACTTCTGTCTCAGCCTCTGCTCTTTGGTGAATAGGAAGCCGTCTTGCTCGCTGTCGGATAGGTTTGGCTGTGCCGGTGTCAATCTTGTGTTGGTATATTGCGGTGCGACCCAAATCTTCTGAGGATTTTGCAAACGCTTCTTGATGTCGCACTAAAAATTCCTTCAACTCCTCCCGTTGCCCATTATCAAGGTGTGTTCTGCATCGTGTGTACAAATCTTCTAAGTGCTCCGGTATCGGCCCTTTATTCATCGGCTTCTCGTCATGTGTGTGACAAACTGCAGTACGTGTTTTCTTCTCTTCAAGTGTAGCTATTTCTTCAACTGGCTCACAAGTTGCTAAATTGGTCCCCTTGTATAACTTAGCATAATCATCGCTTAAATTTAACAACCGCACTGGAACCTGTTCTTCTCTCGCATTAACTAACACCCTGGCGATCATCATGCCATGCTGCTGTACAAACTTTGCTGTGGGCTCCATTACTGCCAATCTAATGTCATCTCTACCAACAACTCTCCCTGGTAGAACAACTTCCTCTCTTGGTGGAATACACACCGTCATATCTGCTACAACTCGGCAACATGTCGGTTGAGGTTTCTTTTCTGCACGTTCCGTCAAGTCTTGAAATTTCATCACTCCTTTCCCGCATTCTAATCGGCAATTATGCTGTTGTAAGAAGTCGTAACCAAGGATACCCTCAAGCTCTATTTCAGCTACCCATACTTCATGTAGAACTTCTCTGCCGTCTTCAATTTTCATCTTGAATTTCCCTTGCCCCTGGAAAGAAAGTGGTCTGCCATCAGCCATCGCCATTTTAATCTCCCTTCTCTCCAGTGGCGGTCTCGTTAATTCGTTTATCCTGTAGTAGACATCTGGCCTTATAATTGTTATGTTTGCTCCAGTGTCAACCAAGAAAGTAACTTCAGCATCTCCTACTAAACCTTCCACGTATAACCCATCACTGTTTGCTGCTAACAAGCGGGTTCCTACTGTCGCTGTGTTGTTGTCGGGCCTGGGCTGGTGAGTCGAGTATCGGCCCGAAAGTTCGACTGCTGCCCGTTTCCCTGTTGGTGGTTAAGTTGGCTGCCGTTTCGTCCCTTATAGTTGTAATTGTTCGGTCGTTTCTGTCGCTTTGGCCACGGACATTCTCTGCTCATGTGGCCAACTTCATTACAGTTCCAGCACTCCACGATTCTGCGTTTCTCTTGCCGTTCTTGCCACGTCTGTGCCGTTGGCCTTGTATCACCCCTATTGTTATTTCTCTTTTCACCGCCAATATCAACTATCAGCTTTTTCTTTAAACTTTCGAAACCCTCCTCTAATACTTTCGAAATGTTGCTCGTCAAAGATGAAAGTTGCCCTTGGAGACTGTCTCTGTCGTCAGCGCCCTTTCCATCTCTCATAGTTTGTTTGTTTTCGGCGTCAACTACTCTTGCGATTGGCCTCCTCTGCCCCGTCCGCTGTCTATCCGCCACTTGAAATGCTTCTAGTTCCACGGCTACTCTCACGGCATCTTCAAGGCTTGTCGGTCGCGACTGGAATACTCTCCATCTAATATCAGCGTCTTGCAGTGCATCAATAAAATGCTCCTTGGCCAGTGTCTCTTGAAGCTGGTAATTTGCCGATGGATATGCCTGCCTCGTTAAACGTCTCACGGCTTGTGCTAATTCAGGTAGTGTCTCCTCTCGTTTTCTAACTCTATTTTTAAGTTGAACCCTAAATAATTCCGTCTGATTTTCTGGTCCAAATCTTTGGCTCAAAGCTGCAGTGAGGGCACTGTAACTTCGTCGTCTCTCATCATCTAAATCACCAAGCACGGATTGTGCTGATCCACGTAAACTTGCTGCAAGGTAAATCGCCTGTGCTGATTCTCCCCAGCCGTTTAACTCTGCTAACAACTCAAACTGTACTTTATAATCGGTCCACGAACCAGATCCATCAAACGTTGGTGGTCTAACCCTAGGTTTTTCTGCAAACATTCTGCAACTTGACTTCACTTCTCTTTGACTTTCAGCTATGTCCGTCTTCGTTGAACTGGGACTCGGGGTTAAATCATCATGTATCTTCAAGGCCTCAAGTTCTTTTCTAAGCAGTTCATTTTCCTCCTTCATTTTCTTAACTGCGTCTCGTTCTTTCTGCAAATCAATTGGAATTGGGGTTGATGCATCACCTCCTGCTATCGTTATCGGCAATTCTGTGTTGTCCTCCGGAATTGTACCACTTAAAACATCACTCTCCATCTCTGGAATGAGTCCGAATTGGATCTCGGGGTCTGAAGTCTGCATTCTCTTATCTCTGTCGTTGTGGTAGCGTGCTCTATTCTCCTCAAAACTTCAGCCGAAATCCCACCGCTGCCACCAAAATGTAACGGGCTGCTACACCGCTCCGTTATACTTATGTCGAGTGATGCTAGCGGGCGTCAATAGAGGGCGGACTTCACACCAGATTCACTCCACCAAACTGACGATGTCTCTGCATGCTCTGCTAACACTTAACAGCGTCTGAGTTGATTGGGGCGGAGGGGAAGGGTGGACCTATTGTTTGGAGGGAGGGGTGGATGGCGGTGATTATTGTCTACAAAAGAGTATTGACCTAAGGAGTCTGTTTTTAATAATAATATGGGACTGAGGGGCATGAACTTGAAGTCTATTGAAAGGTCGGGGAGGGAACGAGGCGTCTACTTTAACTACTCTCAGGCAACTAAACGGCAATATAAATCAGCCTTTGAAACGTTTCCTTTAACTTCAACAGGGGAATTGTGCTTATTTATTCATCAAAACTTCACTTAGCAATATTTACAATAATCCACTTGGTATTTAATATTCATCAGACTGAGTGACTGCATTTGCATACTGTGCAACTATAATTGAATGAATTGGGAAATCTGCGGGGGCTACGCTGCTCTAATAAATTGTATATGCCGGAATTATTTGCGTGCTCTGCTCTATAGCTATCCAGTAACGAACTGGATATCTGGATTCTACTCTGCCTCTATTTAATTCAGCAACCACAAGTGTTTTCTAGGCTCCGATACTCTGCCACTGGTCTTCACTGCAGTGTACTGCTCAGCTCCGGCTTTCTGCAACACAGCTTCTCTCTCCCCACAGGGCCTGTCCTAGAGACGAACAGAGCAGCGAAACGCACTGGCAGCTCGCCTTTTATACTCTTTATGGGCTCGCAAACTAGGGCAATGCGCGCTGATTGGCTACACCTTAGTGCACGGCGCGTCGGCGCGTAACGCTATGCAAATATGGTCACTCACTCTCGTGTACAATCTGCAATGTAAAACTATACACAGTAATATTGATTAAAAGAAATGTGTATAGAAGTTATGGCCATTGACTTTGTATACAACACCATTTTACACGTGAAGTAATGATGCACATACCAATGCACTCGTTACGTTAAAGTTTGTTATAAACTACACTAGTATTTTAGTCAAAGTCTATTGTCTACAATCGTCAATTCTCAAGGGAACAATTTAGATAGCACATTAATTCCACCGGTAAGTTTTAAAGAATAAATCGAATGAATAAAGAACAAGTTCTGTCCGTTCCTGTTTTATGATTATCTGACAGATACTTGAGCTCACATGACGAACTGTTGTTTGTGTTAATACACCATCTACATTATTTCATGCTATTGGAATATAGCTGGGAATTAATTATTCAGGAAGAGCAATTTTTGTCACAATCCTGTGAGATGGAATTTCAACACCAGACTTGGGGTAAAAACGGAGATTTGGCGAAGGCACCGTTGAGACAAACTGAACACTTCGTATTTTCTGCCCTGTGTGTAATGCTAGCCCATAGAGTTATATGTAGCCCCCACTTGTGTGACCCAGGAACCTGAATCATTGTTCCTTGGCCACACAAGTGAAGCTAATATAATGCATGACACGACCCATAAGTTACCAGACCAGAAGGCCAGGCCCCACGTGGGTTTGGTCATGCAAATAAGTCTAAAAACTTATTTTGGAGGAAAATAACTAAGCTTGGGGGGGGGGGGCAACAGTTTTTAAATTGCTCAACTAAGGTTGCAAATGTAACATCAAATCCAGTTCTGGTTGTTGTAAATCAAAGCAAGACTCGGATAAACGAAAAATGAAATAACAACATCTTTAAAAGATGGTCTTTTGTTTATTTAACCTGACCAAACTTTTCTTAACAAACCCCCAGAATATAATGGAAGATACACTTTTCTACAGTGACTTTGGATCGAGGTAAAACAAAATATGCATCGGCATTATTTTACTAAAGAAAGCACAAAATTGTGAAGTCAAAAAATAAAAAATAAAAAAGTAGGCCGTCAGCTTTTCAGTAAAAGTAGGTAGAAAATGAAATTTCATATCAGTTTTTTATATCAGGCCATTAATTAAATTAACATCTCAAGCGCACGCCCACAACCATGGCGTGTAAAACTAGTTTAACAACTTTGAAATTTGGATGAGAAAGATTTTTGTTTTGTCTTGAAATTTTTAAGACTGAAAGAAAAAAGTAAGAAAGTAAGGATGATGTGATGTGACAAACAAAAAAATGATAAAATCACACACAAAACAAAATATCAAGAGAAAGTTTGTGTTTTATTCTCAATTATTACAATACCAGGTCAACAGGCACTTTCCCTTTATTCACAGTTCATTTAGAGGTGAGGGTGTACTTTGTATCCAAATGCACGTTGTCTGAATTGGTGGATACGGCTACGGCTGTGGCTAGACCACATCATCAGTGTGCGTTGAAGACATCCTTAACACACCCTTAGCAACAGTCATAGACGCTACCGTAGTCATAGCCGCCAATTCATACTACTTGGCTTAATAAAAATGAACACAAGTCTGATACAGCTCAATAACACTATGTCAGTCAACATAAATAACTTGTTGTTGCAGTTTCTTCAAGGAATTCAAGTCAACACAGTAATACTGGAAAGACAGGTTGACCTTCCTTCCAAAAAGTTTGGTCACTATAAGGACCAACTGAATGCCCAAAGGCTTAAAACATTTGAAGTCAGGGAAGATGGCAAGAGATGACCATTTCAAAAGTGGCTTAACGTGGCTAACTGTTTCCTTCTTTCATGGTCATTTCTGGCATTATTTTTGTTAACACTTTGGAGAAAACAGAAAAGACCAGTTTATCAGAATTGTGTGTACATTCATGCCATAAAGCAATAAAGTTAGAAGCAGTGATTTATGGGGCCTTTACAAGCCCCCCTCATCATTTGACAATATTTGAGGCAAACATATAATCTTGTTAGTTCATAATGGCACTGTATTAATTAAACATCAATCATTAAAAAATTTCAAGTCAGTTATCTGTATAATAACCTTAACATAACAAATGAGAACAGAGCTTTTACAGAGTAGCAACTTCCATCTAGATTCCATATAGACTATTCTTGTACATAACACAAAAAGGAAATTAGCTTACAAAGTTTTCAATAATAATTCTCCCTGTTTCTATTACTTCACTGGAAACTTGCTTATTTGATTTCTTGTTTTATTCCACAAAAGTAAAAAAAACATCAATCTAGGGAAGTGTTCAACCCACAATACAAATAAAAGTTTCCAGCATGACTGCAGACAGGCCTGTAATCAGAAATTGTAAAATTTGTATTTGTTTATTTGTTTATTTATTTACTTGGTTGAAAATTTCTGGAAACGAAGGCCCAATTCAAGCCATTCGTTGTATTTTGAGGTGACTTTGTTCTTTTCTTAAACACCATTTAAAAATAATTTTTGGCAGAATTTCATTTAAAAACTTTTACTTTGTCAGACTTTTTTATGTTTATTGGTTTGTTTTTGATGAAGGGGCTTCTGCCCGCCCCAAGTGATGGGCCTGACAGCAGAAATCTAGCTAAGAGCATTCATTTCAAAACTAAATATATATTTCCCTCATCTGGGCAAAAATGTACTTGGCTTAAATAATACAGAGTGAAACATGCTTTATATATCTTGAACTGCATCTTGTGCAACACCAAGAGAGTATTAAATTGGTTATAAAACAAATAGAAGATTTGTCATTGTTTCCATAATACAGAGAGTGAGAAAGCTTTTGAATTATACATCATGATAAGTTGTTTCATTTATTGCAGTCTTGAAGATTCTTGTGCAACACCAAGAGAATGTTCAGTTGTAAACAAATAAAATATATGAATAAAAAATTTGTCAGTATTTACACAATTTAGAAGATAGTGACATGATTCTTAAAAACTTTTGCACCCTGTTACTGTCATTGTACTGGCGCAATAAGATTACTTATTTACAATAGTTGTCATTATTTACATGCAAAACAAATAAGTGAGTCACTGATATGTCTTATTACATTCCTCTCACCATTCAGAACCTTTCAACTGAATGGGTTGTGTATGGTAGAACAACTGTGCCCAGAACTAGCTGTTTATTGTGTAGATGCATTCACCACATGATTTCACAAATATTGACTGCTTCGAGTGCCTATGGTTAAAACTGCTGAGCGTATTCTATTTAGACGTAGTTTTAACCAAAACACGAATAAAAGCAGTCAATATTTGTTTTATTACACCCCAAACATATTGTGCCTGTTTGTAGCTCAGATTTTACCAAGTATAAAACAAAATATACTGCTTCTTGTTCGACAAGCCTTGCGATAGAGACATTTATCTTCTAGCAGCGGGTAAATCCATGATCCTGATTGTCATCAGCCTTGGTTTATAGAGCCATAACAACTTAGTATCTAATGGAGCGTATTACTGCTCTTTGAGCGTACATTATGCACGCTTGTGCAGGACTAGCCTATAACTTGAATTTCTGATTGATATTTGGAAGATAAATTCATTATCACACACTCACTCGATGGAAAAAATAGCACATCTGCATTCCATGCATGGGGGGGGGGGGTCTGTTTATGTTGAATGTCTAGGACGAAACTTGTCCTTTGTCTGATAGAGTCATTATAAGAGGCAAAATTATAAGCCAAGGGATCAGCCACAGTGGTGTGTTATATTGGAGTGTATTCACCTCTAATGACTAAAGATGTCAAATATGACTACATCTTAGCCATGGGACACTTGATCAACTACTGTTAAATAAGGATTATTTCAACCAAGTTGGACAAAGCGAGAACAATTTGTATGGATCACATCTTAAGAACGTCATGTTTAGCTTGTGAAGGTTCTTCATCTTCTTTAGTGATGGACCCATGATGCAGCAGAACCAAGCAAGGCATTATTCATCTCAATGTAGTGATAATACTTTACATCATGTACATGAGCACATGTAAGGAAGAATGCAGTACAGTGCATTATAAAGTCACCATTAAATCTTACAACAGCAACTCCGAGATTTAGCTCTCGTCTTAAAGTTAGTCGTCTCAATCATCCAAGGAGGTTTACCATACAAAATCTAAGTCAACCGAATCAGGCAATGCATGACTAATATGTGTTTTATCTTCACCTGTCAATAAGTACTGACTTAAGTCTAGCTTCTGAAGGTTCTTCATCTTCTTGAAGTGATGGGCCCATGATGCAGCAGATCCACCAAGGGTTTCATTTCCTCCAAGATTCAATTCAACCAAGTTGGGCAGATAACACAGTGCAGGAGCAATATGTGTCATATCTTTACCTGTCAATAAGCACTGACCAAAGTATAGCTTCTGAAGGTTCTTCATCTTCTTGAAGTGATGGGCCCATGATGCAGCAGAACCACCAAGGGTTTCATTTCCCTCAAAATTCAATTCAACCAAGTTGGGCAGATAACACAGTGCAGGAGCAATATGAGTCATATCTTCACCTGTCAATGAGCAGTCAATCAAGTATAGCTTCTGAAGTTTCTTTATCTTCTTGAAGTGATGGGCCCATGATGCAGCAGATCCACCAAGGGTTTCATTTCCCCCAAGACTCAATTCAACCAAGTTGGGCAGATAACACAGTGCAGGAGCAATATGAGTCATATCTTCACCTGTCAATGAGCAGTCAATCAAGTATAGCTTCTGAAGGTTCTTCATCTTCTTGAAGTGATGGGCCCATGATGCAGCAGAACCACCAAGGGTTTCATTTCCCTCAAAATTCAATTCAACCAAGTTGGGCAGATCACACAGTGCAGGAGCAATATGTGTCATATCTTTACCTGTCAATGAACAGTAACCAAAGTGTAGCTCCTGAAGGTTCTTCATCTTCTTGAAGTGATGGGCCCATGATGCAGCAGAACCACCAAGGGTTCGGTTTCCCTCAAAATTCAATTCAACCAAGTTGGGCAGATCACACAGTGCAGGAGCAATATGTGTCATATCTTCACCTGTCAATGAACAGTAACCAAAGTATAGCTTCTGAAGGTTCTTCATCTTCTTGAAGTGATGGGCCCATGATGCAGCAGAACCACCAAGGGTTCGGTTTCCCTCAAAATTCAATTCAACCAAGTTGGGCAGATCACACAGTGCAGGAGCAATATGTGTCATATCTTCACCTGTCAATGAACAGTAACCAAAGTATAGCTTCTGAAGGTTCTTCATCTTCTTGAAGTGATGGGCCCATGATGCAGCAGAACCACCAAGGGTTCGGTTTCCCCCAAGATTCAATTTAACCAAGTTGGGCAGATTACACAGTGCAGGAGCAATATGTGTCATATCTTTACCTGTCAATGAGCAGTCAATCAAGTATAGCTTCTGAAGGTTCATCTTCTTGAAGTGATGGGCCCATGATGCAGCAGAACCACCAAGGGTTCGGTTTCCCCCAAGATTCAATTTAACCAAGTTGGGCAGATTACACAGTGCAGGAGCAATATGTGTCATATCTTTACCTGTCAATGAGCACCTACGCAAGTGTACCTTCTGAAGGTTCTTCATCTTCTTGAAGTGATGGGCCCATGATGCAGCAGATCCACCAAGGGTTTCATTTCCCCCAAGATTCAATTCAACCAAGTTGGGCAGATCACACAGTGCAGGAGCAATATGTGTCATATCTTTACCTGTCAATGAGCACCTACGCAAGTGTAGCTTCTGAAGGTTCTTCATCTTCTTGAAGTGATAGACCCATGATGCAGCAGAACTAACTGGATGTGAGGTTGCTCCTGGGGTTGCAGCATATTCTTCACTACTGTCATTCAATGTGCAGTTACTCAATGTCAATGATGAAAGGTTCACCATTAAACTCATACAGTGTGCCAAATCTGACATACACCCACCCAAGTGGCACTCATGTATCTCTATTGACTGTACCTTGTCAAGATAATCAGTTTGTTTGTTTTCCCTTGTGTAGGTATGAACAGTTTGAAGAAAGTATGTCAATGAGTTCAGACTTTCGCTGTTCCAATAATTAATTATCAACTTATCTGTTAGAACAAACTGTATGAATTCCACTGGAGGTAAATCTTTTGACTGCCCCTCAAAGTAGCAGTTAAGGCCTAACTGCACGAGGATTGGTCGTTCTATGTACTTTCGTTGTTTTAACTTGTGGGATTCAGCCAGTGTTTGTACAATGCTACTTGTACATGCCATATTGTCACCAGCACAAAACCGCAAAACATATTCAAAAGAATCAAGTCCAAAGTGTGTCATTTTATCCAGGTTCTTCTGGAATTCCACCTTGTCTGTTTCTAATAAGCTTTGTAGGTATTTACCAGCACAAAACTCTTGAAAAGTCTTGTGCAGAAACTGAATGCTGTTGTGACTTTTCAATCCCTTCAAGACCTTTTGTCTTGTAAGAATACCTGCTTTTATGGCCAATTCTAGCACACTTGGTTCAAACACTTCTTCAGGAAAAGCCAGCTGTTGTTTTGGAGCAAGAAGACCATGCAAGCCAATCTTTCCAAGTTCATTTGTTACTTTTGATATTTCATCTGGCGACATAGGCCTATCACCATCATCAGTCTTTCTATGAATTATGTACTCCAATGCCTCACTGTAGATACGGGACATTGTTTCTGGGAGTGCAGATTTGTCTCTCCACAAAATACACATCAACAGAAGTAGCATTGGACTCTTTGCCAAATCAGATAAAACATTTGAGGATTTGATCCTCTGGAGTAGACCTTCAGCTTTTCCATGTTCTTCTGAGTAAAATCTTTGCACATACTTCTTGATATCTTCCTTATCAAAACCTTCAACCCTGACCTGTGTGAAAGGTTTTTGAATCAATGACTTATCCACCAATTTATCGTAGTGAGAGGGGCGAGTTGTAACAACTACATAACACTCTCTGTCTTCCTTGCGGTTCAGGATCTTTAGAATTGAACCAAATAAGGCTTTATCAAGGGTAGGGGTCTGTAACTCATCAAAGCCATCCAACAAGATCAGTACTTTCTCTTCATTATCCTTGATAAAAGAACCCAAAGCAACTTTATCTATCTTGGTGTCTTTTGCTAAAAGTTGTTCAAAAATGGAGTCAATTAGCTGTGTGGTTTGTTCAACTGCACTCATTCTTAAAACAATTACAAGCTCAAACTGCTGCAGTGCTTCATCACATGCCCAATCATATGCCATCTTATCCACGATGGTAGACTTCCCTCTACCAGGCAACCCTTTCAAAATAACCCGTTTTATAGGATCACCATCTCTTGTTTTCTGAAGGAAAACATCCTGATATGATTCCAGTTTCTTTCCAGAATTCTCCATTGTTAAATCTGTAAAGATATCTTTGATATGTTTTGTGTCATCACCCATCCATGGTATCAGTCGCACATAGCTACCTGTGGTCCTATAATGAGTTTTTAATGCCTCTCTACAGCTCTCTGCAGCGACCTGGGCTGGATGTTTGGTTGATTGGGCTCCTTGCTGACTCATATCATCTGATTGAAAACAAAAGTATAATATGGAACATTTAATCATGTTTCAACAACAACATAAATAAAATCAGAACAAACTTCAAAGAGAAGATTGTAGCCTAAGTAATTCTGGAATGGTGGTACCATGGCTTAAAACAGCATCGATTTATATTATCTAAGACCTTGACCATTTATTATCGACCACCAAGTTTTTTTACGCTGGGAAAGCTTTGCAAGCATGGTTTATGATGGATGCCAGTCAACTCGCCTCCAACAAAGTCGCCTACAATAAAGTCGCCCCACAACAAAGTCGCCCCCTGACAGAATCGCCCCCAGACAAAGTCGAACCAATTTTGAGCGATAAAGTCATATCACAACATAAAATTGTTTGTTTGTGGCCTGACATTTCCACTCTTTGTAGATTCTTTCACAAGGTTTTTAGCTTTAGCTTTTGGAAGAGGCTCTAATCTGATGAAATTGTAAAAAAAGTTGGTCAAAAAAATTAGGGGCCTACCAATTTAAAAACAAGTAAATAAATTAAGTAACCATCCTATCATCCCCATACATTGATTACTTTTTCTTTTTAAAGAAGACCTTCAAATTAAAAAAAATGTAACAAACATTAAACAAGCGAATATTTAAAAATAAATACAATAATTTAAATTTTTTTAAATAAAATTATTACTCCAATCTCAAAACAAGTAAATAAAGTAAACAACCATCATGATTCCTATCACCCCCAAAAAGAAGCAAATAAAGTAGGGGGTGACTCTGTCAGTGGGCGACTTTGTGAGGGGGTGAGTTCGTAAGTGAGGGGCGACTTGTGGTGGGTGAGTTTGTAGTGGGCGACTTTGCTGGGTGACGAGTTGACTGGTTGCAATTTAATGATATCTAGTGATAAATAAAAATGTTTAGAATATCTGCTGTCATTCAGCAACCTGCAAGATCAGAACTCACAAACTCATTCATGAACAAACTCGTCACCTGTGCAATTACAAGTAAGAGCTTAGTCAACATTGATGTGAAAAATCATCACTGGTACAAGGTTTCCTCATTGAGCACTAATAACGGTGAATACAGCCCTTCCTAATTCTGGATCTTGTTTTCTGGAAATTAAAATAACCCCTTTTTGTTTCATTCATCATTTAGGATAATGAAACTTCCTAATTTTTCTAAACAAAACTATAATCTTGCCAGGAAACATGGTCCTTCACTGCCATAAACTTGTACAACAAGTTTAGATAACCAGCATTAACAAAATGGCATATGTTCAAAACCCAGCATGCTGGAAACACTGTTGATGCTTTCAAAAGTCTAAAACGTCTACAAATTTTACCAAAATACAAATGTGTGACAAGTTATTGCAAACTCAACTGGGCAAAGGTTTTAATTTTCATTGAGCAAAACATTTACAGTCTTTTTTAACCTTAATAAAGGAATGTCAAAGTACAATCCAACAAACAATAATGTAAAAACAGTTTACGAATCTTTTAAAACCTACTAACAACTCAACTTTCACCCCTACCCAAAGATCTGATTTCATACCAACATGTCACATGTGGTTTGGCTTGAGTAGAGTATGAGAGACTTCGTTGGGTACCGGTAGCAGTTTTGGGAAATTAGTTCCTTTTACACTTGCTTCATCAACCTTTACTTTAGGCAAGAAATACAATTTTGTACTCCGAACGAAATTTAATCCCAGACAGTTATTGTTGAGAACATTCTACGCAAAAAAGGCCTACCAGGCATTAAATGTTTGTCGTTTTAATTGAACTACTGTAACTGAGGTTGTTGCATGAATAATAATCTTTGCAAACTCATGCATACCTAACTATGAGGTTTGTTTGTGACATTGCTTTGGAGTTTACTTATTAAAACAGAAGTTGGTAAAAGGCAATTCAATAATCAGATGAAATGAATAAACTGTACACAGATATCCTGATGAGAGAGCACCTTCAAAGAGATGGTAAAGTATTGGAAGATATTGTCATTCTAATTTCATGAATTTCAAATCACATTTCAAAAAATATTCTTGTGTAATTTCATTTAAGTCAGTCCTCTTATTTAAATTACAAACAAGAAAAGTTGTGTTTGGTAAACACAAATGCCCCGCATGCCAGTCCGTTTCTTGACATTTAACCTAGGTGGTCCAAAAACAATAGGCTTCTGGATCCCGAGACCAATCCACACACCAGTTTGGAGTGAATATACCAAGTCCTTCTGAAGTTATACTAAGACATCCTTTCTTTTATTTTAGCCATAAATTAATTTTATTTTAGCCATAATAACATTGGGCGTACATTTCACCTGAAGTTTTGAGTCGAAGAGACAAGTCCTAGTCGATGTATTGCTCAGACAACATTTCTTGTTTTTAGCCATAATGACCTTGACATTTTGACTAGGAGGAGGGGTCCACAAACAATAGACTTCTGAGGGACCCCAATACCAATCCACAAACCAAGTTTGCAGTTAAAGTTACATGTAGCATCAAGTCACTGCTAATGTAAGTGTACCCTGGCTGGATGTCCAGTGCATTTGTACAAATTTACAAGAAAATGAACTTATCCCATTTGATTAAACCATTCACCTGATGCTGACTAGATGCTCTCTCAAGAAGCCCTACACAATAGTTAAATACAATGGACTTATAATTGTACTTGTATGTGTAACCTAGAAAGGGATGTTCAGGAATGTTCGGGAATGTACAGACACCCAATTTCGGTACCTTATGGAGACCAAGGACAAAACAAAAAAGGGAAAACAAAAGGTCTCCACATGGAAATTCTAAAGACCAGGGTGTTCCACAAGGAAATTAGTGTTCAAAGTCTATGGGAACTCTTAAGTGCAGGGACAAAGGAAAGAACAAAAGAATGCTCCACAAGGATGCATTTTTGAGAATGTGTGTGTGTGTGTGGGTGAACATGTCTACGCATTCAAACCGAGGACTTTAGCAATAGGGATCCGGGAAAATGACATATCGGGGACAGTCCTCGGTTTGTTTCGTGTACAAAACCAATGGGAACGTCGCTAAAAAAACTAAGTCCACAGTATGGGATGTCCTCAGTTTTTGACCATTTACAAACTGGTATGCCCTTACACACGCCAACTTACGGGGTATTTTTAATAATAGAACAATGCTACCCCACAAGGTTTTCTTTGTTCAAGTTGTACCCCACAGAGGATTTCTTCAGAAAAGGGAATAATAGAACAATGGAAGTACCCCGTAACTGCCATATGTATGTGTGCCAACTTACAGGTACTTTTAACAATGGAACACACACACGGAAGGCCATGTCAGAAACAGTATGCCCCTTTGGTCGCTTCGCCAACCGTGGGGCATAAAAAGGCAGGAAGCTATTAGCTTTAACGACAAATGTATCAACAATTTCCTTATTGATAACTTTTCATGTAGCAGTGCATAATTTCTTTGCATGATTTGTTCAATTGTAAGCTTCAACCAAAACAAGTTTAAGATTGAATCTATTAATCACCAATACTGTACCATATTACCCAAATCATCAAGTAGGGAATTTGAACATGGATATTTGGTTTATCAGGAAGTGTTTGTAACATTAAACTTCTGTCAAAAGTGTAAGAAATAACCAAACAAATCCGCATCCATCAATTGTATGCATTACTTGAGTAGTGAATAATTATTAGCAAAAAACCCTGCAACAATGTATAGTCTATTCCTATATGTCTATAATAACAAATTACAGCATGAACTTACCTGTTGTTTTGGGTTGTAACGACCTTCCACTGGTAGCAGCTTGGGAGGAATCTTCTAGTTTTGGAATCTTTGGTGGGCTGCACTCCTGGTCAGATCCTACAAGAATGTTTATTGGGCATGTTTCATCAAATATCAAAATACCATTTATTAAATATCAAAGTATCAATGTCAGGCTTTTAACTAGGACGCACCCCCCAGAAAAAAATTCCCCCCCCACCCCCCCGCCAAAAAAAAAGAAAAATTGCTCGAAATCAAAACAGTACTAGGAAAAGTCCAATCAATATTTAAAAATATAGTGAGCCGACATTAATTTCAGAGATTTCTTGACACTGCAAGCCTCATTATCAAAATGTTGCCACCAGGGAATGGTTGCATCATCTACAAATATTCCTGTAATATGCTTCAGGGGATAAATCATTGGTTTTTGGAAGAGTTAATTCATATTTTAATCCTGTTCCAAACTCACCAAACACAATCATCCTGAGAACTATTTTATCCATAATGACATGGTAATATTTCAGGGAAAATTATTTATGTTTGACAGTTACTTTGTGTGAGCTAATAATTCATTGTTTTGATTACTGCTATCAAATGAAGTGATTTGGGATTTTCAAGTTGTTATTTCCTCATGGCAGTATTTAATGCAAAATACTTTCTCCAGAGGATTGGTTTGGTCACAGAACTGAACTTGTACTTATCTGTGTGTATCTGCTTTATGGTAAATTGGTACATCAGTTCTCAAACAGTGCTTTATTTACAGGCTTCTCAAGGCATTTGCTATGTTTAAGACAGGTAGCCCTTTGCTCAAATGTTGAATTATGAGACCCAATCCTATAGCACCTGCAAGGGTTTACAAGGTGCTGCTGCCCATTCAGCAGCCACTGCCAGAAACCCCATAGCAAACTTCTTCCCGTAACGGCAAGTGTGGGTTGTTTTAGGTGCATTGCATAACATACAGGACCTAAGCTTTATGTCCCATCGGAAGGACAAATCAATAATTATTGAGTGTCTTGCCCTAGGACACAAGGGTCAAGATATTGACTCAAACCCACACTCTGCTGATCAAAGATTGTGTACTAAATACCATAAATCCTTTGTTTAAATGACAATAGGTTTGAAATTAATGATTTGGGGAAAAGAGCCTTAGGGCCTATTTGATTATTTTTTTAACTCAGTAAAGTGTATTTTAATCAAAATTTTATACCATACATGTATTTTTGTTTTTTAAATTGAATCCTACCTGTTGCTGCTGGCCTTTGTTGTGTGATGTTGATCTGACAATTTTGAGGACTGATGACAGTCCAATGACCGCTGCCTGATGTCTTTTGTTGAATCACGTTTGCAGACTGTAAAACTTTGTCACCTGCTAGAAGACTACTTCCTGTCAGCAATAAGAAGGAGAGTAACATCTCAAATTGTGCATCTTTAAGAAGAAGAATGTGACGGTTTTTCTTAATATTCTTTAGTTTGTTTGGTTACTTCTTATTGCAAGACACTATTTTTGAAACTCAGTGAAGTGTAATTTAATCAATAATTTACACCATATTTTTGTTTCGGCATTTTATAGCATATTACTTGTAGATTATTTGGCTTTATTCCTTTCCCGATACTTCTCTCTGCAGACATTCAAGTTGAGATCGAAGAAAACTTTCTAACATTCTTATACTTTAACTCTAAGATTCACATAACAATCTCTAAATCTTTTAACAATTTGAAAAATCAATGGCAACAAGTACATTTTCATTTAACTTCTTGCTCTACTATCACAGTAAGTTCATACCTTGAAGTATTTGTGTGTTTTCTGCTCTCATGAAGTCACTTGTTTCTGGCAATGCTTGAATGTTTTCAACAACAGCCATTGATCTTTGTTCTGGTTCTTGAGATTGCCCAGCCATCTCCTCCTCTTCCATGGTCTCCTCACTCTGGTCAGCCATATCTGACAGAATCTTAGGAATCAAAGAAAGATAGTTTCTCAGATGATAGATTATGCCTCTGTTTATCATTCCAGTCTATGGATCAAGACAAACAATCTATTTCTGATTAGATGTCAAAGTTCATGAAATCCTGGTCAGTAATATGATGCAGTCTTACCTTCAATTCCAGGAACAATCAGTGCTTTAACCAGGCTCAGTCACCCAACAGTCAGAAAGATGAAACATCTTCAATGATGTTGCTAGTAGTCCGATCCTAACCCATTTTAAAGTCAACGGTGAGTTGTTTGACAAACCTAATTTTGAGAGCAAAAAATCAAAGAAATTTCCAAAAATACATTATTGATGCATGGTGAGATAACTTCAGCTTTGGTAGTGTACAGTGTGTGACTGTAAACCTAGTTATATCGAGTATCAACTCATAATATGAGTAATAGTACAAGTCAAAAGAAATGTTCTTGTATTGTTCAACAGCTGAGTTTGGAACTTCTCTCTAGTTATCACATGACCCATTCAAGACAGCGGTGGATACAGGGGGGGGCGTGGGGGGCGCACGCCTCCCCCCTTTTGCTTGGAAAAAGAAAAAAAAAAAAAAGGGGGAAAAAAAAAAACTCAAGGGGAAAAATAAGGGAGAGACAAAATTAAAGACATAGGCCTTACCTGGTATTTGTTTTTTAAAGCTACTAATAATCCATACCTCGTACACTTTGTTTCATTTTGTGGACCACTATTATTTCACTGACAGACATTGTCTCATAAGGAATTACACGACACGTGAATCTATGTGTGTGGACAGCGTGTTTCACACACTGAACATAAGCGCGAAACACCTGCACATGCCTGGCGCGAAAAAAGCTAACTAAATACTTTACTGTTGTAAGCTTCATTTTGATTGGTCATTCAAGAGTATTGGTGAAACCATACCCCTATCGTCGACCAAACAAATTGTTCTTCTCATGAATCCTTTCAATTCCGCTGGGATCTGCAGATAGCTGGCGACAGTGTGATGTTGGACTGTACCATTTATCCAGCAGGGATTGAAGTTAATTTTACTTTACATTTTTTATAAGACACAAACATTTTTGGAGAGGAACTAATTTTAATTTTCTTACTTCTTTGCTGAAGTACTTATGCTATGTTCTTTTGACAGTTTGATAGCGAAATATCATTTAACTTTCCATAGTATCCGCTTGGTATCGAAATATTGATCGACAGGGTCCGGTGGTGAAGATCATTCACCCGCAGCGTGAGTCGAACATGCCACCTGTGTGTGTACAATGTACAAAGAAGTTTCTGTCTGAAAGGTCAGCACGCGCGCGCGCTCGGCCGCTCGCAACAATGTAACTTTTACGGAAACTGTATTGATGAGAGATTAGTGAAGACATCGGACTGTAATCATGGAGTCTCACTCTACTAAGAAAATCACAAATTTTTTTCATACTCAAGAGAGACGGTAAACATATCCTTTGTGTTTCTATAAAACTAGTAATTATCAATTGTGCAGTTAGTACACCTATACAGGGTGAGGGCTGGGGGAGGCCTATCCTCACCTTGTCGCACATTAATGTTATTGTTGCTCGATCGCGCTGTTGCTGAAGACAACTTGATCGTGAGAAAGATTAAGCCTATATTTTACTTATTAGATTTAATAACAACTAATACTCATGCTGGAATCGGATATTGAATATTCACTTCCTGTACTGGGAAGATAATCGTCCAATCATAAACTCTCGCTATGATGTAATGATATGTGTTTGACCAATGAGCTTACACCTTCAGGAAATATTAACACAAAGCAACTCCGCCCACAATCTGACCTTTTATACAGTGGGAACAAGGCTCTGTTTCGTCCTCGTTTTTTGGTACGAGGTTGAAAAACCATGCTTCGACCCCACGGTATACTGTATATCAAGTACTGCGCAGTACTGTGCCAGTATTGTTATGCTACCTGGTGAATTCAAAGAGCCTTGGACAAGGCTGATGCCGTTAAGGCTTCGCGTTATGCGCTCGCAGGCACCACAAATTGCGTTCACCATTTTGTTGCTTGGTAAATTTTCACGCCCCCCCGTTTGGAAAATCCTGGATCCGCCCCTGCAAGATACAATTTTTAATATATAATGTGCTTCAGCTTTTCAAGTCTTCAATTTGGCATACAACCATTAAATAATGTATAGAGAAACTTAACACAACTAACTAGCCTATGGACGACCTGTGCAACTTCAAAATCATCCACTTCTTAAAAAAATGTGAAACTGCATTACAGTGAAGACAACCGTGGAGGGATGGTGAGGAAACCAACCACCCTTTATAATGACATGTCACGTCATAGATTGGTAATTACTCTATATAAATAAATGTCCTTTATAAATATAAACTTACTTTGTTTAATTAAGAAGCACACTGCGCAGTCAGTAGCTATTGAATGAGACAGAATTCCCTGCGCAGTGATTTTTGATAATTTTTCACAAAACTTCTGTATCTGAGAAACAATATTTATGAATAATTACCAATATTTCTGACAAAATGACTGAAAGTTCAAGCTGCAGCCAGAGATGCGGTTTGGTGCCTGCTGTCACCTCGCGTTAAAACGTAAATGGACGTGATGAAACAATCGTTAGTTTTTGCCGTTTCTCAACTTTTCACAGATGACTTTAGTTTTATTGTTTTATATACAATTTAAATTATTTACTCACGCACTCCGAATAATGTTCTGACGATTTGTAGGCAATATGGAGGGATGGCGGTTGATGTTTCTTCTTGTAAATTTAGTCTTCGCCTTACGAACAATGCACACCGTTTCGCAATAATTTCCAAAGATTATAGGCGCTCTATAATCTTTGATAATTTCATTCCTACTTCCTCATAGGGGACATTGACCTTGTCGACAGAGGGCGGTATTTGTTGTAGTTGGTCGTGACTTTGAACTCTGAGAGATGATCCGGTCCAAATTCAACCCACGTTGCAAAAATTAATTCTAATCCCTCTTTGGAATTAATTGAAGAAAGCCATCTCTTTCCTTCCCTGTGAACTACTTTTTAGGATTAATGAAGAACTGCATTCAATGGATGTGTTGTATCAGAATTAAGTAAATCCCAGCTAGACCCAGGGCGCTTGTGCTTCTTTTTTGAAATGTTGACCTATTTCAATAAATGTGTACAGACAGCGCTCCAATTACTTTGTCCTTACAGTTGTACCTTAATCCAAAAGTTTCTTTCTCTAAAAAAATGCAAAACTCGAAACTTAAGCTCAAAAAGTTTTGGAAACTGTGAAAGAAAAGAGTGTAACAAACTCGCAAACTTGCAAATACAAAAACATTGAGTGCAAATTACGCAAACAAGCAAGAGCCACGACAAGGTATCACGCTTGGGGACATCCAACTGTTTTCCACTCGCGGACAAATTCTTATTTCCATATTCGGTCATAGATAAGACTCATTTTTGAGAGGCTTCTCCAGTTCTTCTTCAAAACCCCCATAAGATAATGGAAGATGCAAGTAATTCAACTGACACTTTTTATCTCAGATAATGAGAAAATGAGTTAATAAACACAAGACAAAAAGACTTTCACAATGGAAATAGTTAGTACTGTTTTTAGTAGGGGTAGGGATAAATTAAAAGTAACAAAACGTCAAACTCTGTAGTGTGAATCCTTTTTATAGCTCCATGACCTGACCAAACTAAACTGAAGGTGAAAAGGGGGTGGGGGTAAATTTTAGTTTCTTAATCTTGTACTTTAATGAAGGATAACAATAAGAAATCAACATAGCATAATGGGACAGAAAGAAATAAACATCCACACAACTTATTTTCATAACATTTCAAGAATATATGTGTGTTTTATTTTCTTATTACATTTAACAGTTCAATAGGCAATGAAGAAAGGGTGTACTAAATTTCATATTATCCCAGTGTACTTGACATTCTACTCGCCCCAATGAAAATGTACACAACTGACAAAGCTAAACAGCACTATTTTATTAGTCAATATAAATAACTTGTTGAAGCAGTTTCTTCAAGGAACTCAACTCAACACACAGTGATACTTGAAAGAGAGGTTGTCGCTATAAGAGACAAAATAGTCTGGTGAGCAAAAACATGCACATTGTGCTTAAACCTTTGAAGTCGAGAAATTAGGTATGAAAATGCCATTTTCAAAAGCAAATTACTTCATACTTTGGCTGCATTTTTTCTTCTCTTCTTTCTGGATCCAAACGGAAAACAACAAACAAACCAGGAAACAACGTTCTTTACATTTTTGGGAAACCAATAAAAAGCGATTTGTCAATTATTTTCTAGACAGTCCTGTCCGTCTTATTTTGATTTCGGCGTTCAAAATAAGCAAAGTGACTTATGGAGTCTTTGTTTTCTCTCTCTAACTTACATTGTATATTTGAATGAAGATATTTCTCCACAATGGTACTAATATGAATTTTATTGTCAGTGAGCTTTCAGTGAAACTGATCATTTATTTTCATCAATTACCAATCAATAAGGTTATTTGTCTTTCAAGTTGTTATGCCTAGTAAGTTCTCATCAATAATAAATTACCAATTTTAAATATACAGTTTTAGTGTACATGTATATTCATTTGATAACAGTGTCAATTGTCCACAAAATTACCTATGTCTAAAACACTACTGTGAACCAATTAGGGACAATCTTGAATATGTCGCAAAATTGTCCCCCAACACTTGGCTCTTATAAGGCAATCAAAAAAGCCTTTCTACTAACATGCCCCAAATCCATGTCAAACCATTATTTATGATCACATTAGAAGATAAACCATTCATAGGTTGGTTTTGATCTGTTTGTTGGAAACTAGAGGATCAGAATGACTGTGTTCTTCAAATAAAATGGTGTGTCACGCTTTTCAAATACTACAGTGTATATTTCAACAGATATTGTATGCATACCCTTAACATAACAAACAATAATATAGCTTTTACATAGTAGCATCTTCCATCTAGATCAGGGTGCTACGACCAGACAACCACAAAAGTGAACAAAACAAAATAAATTGGAATGAAAGGTAGATTAGAATGGACAAGTTTTCAAGTTCTTCTTGACTTTTGACTTTTCTTGTACATAACACAAATTAGCTAGAACAAGTTGCCTTTATTGGAGAAATATTGAAATATTTCTCCATCTGTTTCTATTATTTCACTGGATTACATGTCTATTTGACTTGTTGTTTGATTCCATAAAGGGAACTTACCCCCATAGCTCTTGGGAACTGTACATTCCGCAATACATATCAAGTTTACATCATGACAGCAGACACTAAGAGCATTCATTTCAAGCTAATAATAGAATATATTTCTCTCAACTTAGCAGAGCAAAATTGTACTTGGCTTTAATTGTACAGACAGTGAAACCTGCTATATATACACCTTGAACTACAAGATTGCATTCTTGTATAACACTGAGAGTGTTTGGTTATAAACAAATAGAAGATTTGTCGTTATTCTGTTATTTCCATAACACAGAGAGTGAGGAATGCTTCATGTTTATACATCATGAATAATTGTTTAATTCATTGGATTCTTGGAGATTCTTGTAAAACACCACAAGAAATTTTAGTTATCAAAATTATACAAACAAGATTTGTCATTGACATACTGAGATGGTGGCATGATGCTAAATTCCTGCACAATGTTTCTGTCATTGTATTGACACAATAAGATTACTTATTTACAATAGTTGTCATTATTTACATGCAACGCATACACGTGCTTCACTGATATGTCTTATTACGCTCCTTTCACCATTCAAAATCTTTCAACTGAATGGATTGTGTATGGTAGAACAACTGTGCCCAGAACTAGCTGTGTACTGTGTAGATGCATTCACCACATGATATCAGAAATGTTGACTGCTTTGAATGTTATGGTTAAAACCACCACTCCCGAGGTGATCCTTCAGCACGGTCCATTGTCTCGAGGCTTTGCCTCAGGAAAATATCAGTGAATCAGTGACTAGTGGGAGGAGCAAGTAGTAGTAACGGCGGTCTTAATATTAGTATAGAAGATGCTACAACTGGAACTGCTACGCATGTGCATAAACTATACTAATGTTAAGACCACCGTTCCTGGATCATGTATACTGATTGGTTAAAGTTAAATCAAGGTTAGCCGGTTAGGAATGGGAGGGAAAAAACAATACAAAAGATCTTGCACATGGAGACTAAATTATTCTCAACAAATATATCAGAGATGCGAAGCATTGTGCAGCTATGAATGGAATGAAAAACCAGTTAGACGAACTCCAAACTACATCAAATGTATCGCTATTGATGCTGATAATCACTTTTAGGCAAACAAAGGACTAGAGGAGAAAATCTATGGTCAAGGATGCTAGGTGTAATAGGAATAGGCTGAGCACATTTAGGTAGAACTTCGGAATAGCTAAGTTTGCTCTGGTATATTACACCTTGGGTGTGGGAAAGTGTGTCTAAGTGTGCCTACCGGTTGACACCATGGGTGTGGGTAAGTGTGTCTACCGGTTGACACCATGAGTGTGGGTAAGTGTGTCTACCGTTTGACACCATGGGTGTGGGCAAGTGTGTCTACTAGTTGACACCATGGGTGTGGGTAAGTGTGTCTACTAGTTGACACCATGAGTGTGGGTAAGTGTGTCTACCGTTTGACACCATGGGTGTGGGCAAGTGTGTCTACTAGTTGACACCATGGGTGTGGGTAAGTGTGTCTAGTAGTTGACACCATGGGTGTGGGTAAGTGTGTCTAACAGTTGACACCATGGGTGTGGGCAAGTGTGTCTACCGGTTGACACCATGGGTGTGGGCAAGTGTGTCTACTAGTTGACACCATGGGTGTGGGTAAGTGTGTCTAACAGTTGACACCATGGGTGTGGGCAAGTGTGTCTACTAGTTGACACCATGGGTGTGGGTAAGTGTGTCTACTAGTTGACACCATGGGTGTGGGTAAGTGTGTCTACTGGTTGACCCCATGGGTGTGGGCAAGTGTGTCTACTAGTTGACACCATGGGTGTGGGTAAGTGTGTCTACTGGTTGACACCATGGGTGTGGGCAAGTGTGTCTACGGGTTGACCCCATGGGTGTGGGTAAGTGTGTCTTTCGGTTGTTACTAGGTCAATAGAGAAACAATGTCAGACATTGCTTGCCAGTAGCAAGGCTTGTTATAACTTCAAGGGTCATGATCATCAACCAAAATTGTTAAACTGCAGTTTTAGCCATGGTACACTGATCAACTACATTGTTGTAATACATTGATTGTTGTTATACCTCGGTAACAAACTGTGAAGTTTGATTGGTTGAGAACCAATCACGTGCCGTGCAACAAATACGCATGTACCACGGCTGCACAGCGCGGCGGGTGACATGAGTGATGTTAACCGGTGTACATCACCTTGATCGTTCCCACCGTTGGTCGATTTCCAGCGCTTAGTACGAAACGGCCGCGGGTTTGAGGGAACAGTGAAGAATGGTTTCTTGTTTGAACAACTGTATTACTGTTAGTCTGCTTATTAAACTTTGCATACTCTGCGTAATTAATGTTATCATGTTACCAAGGTAAAACAAAACAGTTGTTGCACGCTGTGATTTGAGGTCCATGGGTTTTGTACACCCTCGGGTGCAATTTTCCCCCTCGGGTGTACAAAACGCCATGGACACCGTCACAGCGTGCAACAATTGTATAGTGTGATACATTGATTGGTGTGATTCATTGATTGGTGTGTGTTCAACTGTAAGGCTCAAGTCAAATATGACTTCATCTAAGCCATGGGATACTTGATCAACTACATTGATGTGATACATTGATTGGTGTGTGTTCAACTGTAAGGTCTCAAGTCAAATACGACTTCAACTTCATAACTGCTAAACAAGAATCATTTCAACCAAGTTGGACAGTGTGAGAACAATTTGCGAGGATCACATCTTAACTCTACGTGACACCATAACAAAAATCACACCATTTCACCATGCCTTGCTCCTTGAGTAACAGCTTGATTTTAGCGTGTAATACATTTCTGTGAAGAACCAAATCACTTTTAAATCACCCAATCACTTTTAAATCATCCAAAGCAAGAGATATAGACCCTTTTGACTAAATAAAATCAAGTCAAGCAAAATTGTATTTTGAGATGAGCCCACATGTCTCTTTCTGCTCAATCAACAATTTTTTTGAATACCCTTTGTTTACACAACATAGCAAGGCCGAGTATTTGCTGAACAATTCCTATAGGAATTCCTGTAGAGCGGGTCATTGTTGGATTGTGTTAGTGAAAAACAAACCCCGGATAGTGATAAGATATTTAGCATGCTATTTGGCTAGGTGCAGTTGTAGAACTTGGAATTTTTTAGATAAAAAAAGAAAGAAAAAAAAAGCAGAGTACAGACTTTTTAATTAAAAACTGTTACTCAATAAGTGAGCTATAGTGTCGTTGAGTATTAAAAACATCATGTTTAGCTTGTGAAGGTTCTTAATTTTCTTGAAGTGATGGACCCATGATGCAGCAGAACCAACCAAGGCATTCTTCATCTCAATGTAGTGATAATACCTTACATCATATACATCAGCACATGCAAGGAAGGATATAGTACAGTGTTTTATAAAGCCACCATTGAATCTTACAACAGCACCTCCGAGATTTAGCTTTTATCTTAAAGTTAGTCGTCTTCCATCGATTATTCAGAAAATGCATCCTCATCAATCATAATGGGCAGAAGACGCCATCATTATCATAATCTTTATATGTAAATGAACAATAAGACAAGTCCAAACTCTGAAGGTTCTTCATTTTCTTGAAGTAATGGTCCCATGAATCAGTAGTACCACACAGGCCTTTATTTTCAGAAATATCAATATCAACTAAGTTGGGCAGATCACATAGCTCAGAAGCAATATGTGTCATAGCTTCACCTGTTAATGAACACATACTCAATTGTAGCTTCTTAAGGTTCTTCATTTTCTTGAAGTGATGGGCCCATGATTCAACAGTGTCACACAGGCCCTCCATCCCAAAAAAATTCAATTCAACCAAGTTGGGCAGATCACATACTGCAGAAGCAATATGTATCATGGTTTCACCTGTCAATGAAAAGTTGTTCAAGCAAAGCTTGTGAAGGTTCTTCATCTTCTTGAAGTGATCGGCCCATGATGCAGCAGAACCACCAAGGGCTTCATTTCCAACAGGATTCACTTCAACTAATTTGGATGGATCAATTTGTGCAAGATCAATATGTGTCTTATCTTCATCACCTGTTGTTAAACAGTAACCCCGGTCTCGCTTCTGATGAGGGTTCTCCATCATTTTGTTGTGATGGAACTGTGAAACACCAGTAAGGTCCACTTCAACCAAGTTGGGCAGATCACACAGTGCATGAGCAATATGTGTCATATCTTCACCTATCAATGAAAGGGGACCCAATTTTACTTTCTGAAGGTTTTTCATCTTCTTGGAGTATCGGGCCCATGGTGCAGCAAAACTACCCAAGCTGTCAGTTTCACAAAGTTCTAATTCAACCAAATTGGGCAGATCACATAGTGCAGTAGCAATATGTGTCATAGCTTCACCTGTCAATGACAATTCAATCAAGACTAGCTTCTGAAGGTTCTGCATCTTCTTGAAGTGATTGGCCCAGGATTCAGCAGAATCAACAACTGGATATGAGGTTGCTCCTGGGGTTGCATCCCACAGCCATTGACTGAGGTCACCACTGCCACTCAATACACATTGACTCAATTTTAAAGATGAAAGATTCACCATTAAACTCATACAGCATATCAAATCTGACAAACACCCACCCAACTGACACAGTTGTATATCTATTGACTGTACCTTGTCAAGATAATCAGTTTGCTTTTTTTCCGTTGTGTAGGTATGAACAGTTCGTAGAAAGTAAGTGAATGAGTTAAGACTGTCCCAGTCCCAATTATTAATGGATACAGTACCTTTTAGAACAGACTGTATGAATTCCACAGGAGGTAAATCTTTCGACTGGCCCTCAAAGTAGCAGTTAAGGCCTGACCGCACGAGGTACAAATCAGCCGGGTCATTTATTTCTTTTTTGAACCGGTTGGATTCAGTCAGTGTTTTTACAATGCTACTTGTACATGCCATATTTTCACCAGCACAAAACCGCAAAACATATTCAAAAGAATCAAGTCCAGAGTGAGTCATTTCATCCAGGTTCTTCTGGAATTCCACCTTGTCTGTTTCTAAATAAGCTTTGTAGGTATTTACCAGCACAAAACTCTTGAAAAGTCTTGTGCAGAAACTGAATGCTGTTGTGACTTTTCAATCCCTTCAAGACCTTTTGTCTCGTAAGAATACCTGCTTTTATGGCCAATTCTAGCACACTTGGTTCAAACACCTCTTCAGGAAAAGCCAGCTGATGTTTTGGAGCAAGAAGACCATGCAAGCCAATCTTTCCAAGTTCATTTATTACTTTATCTGATGACATATAAGATTTTCTGCGAAATATGTACTCCAATGCCCTATTGTAGATCCGGGACATTGTTTCTGGGAGTGTAGATTTGTCTCTCCACAAAATACACATCAACAGAAGTAGCATTGGACTCTTTGCCAAATCAGATAAAACATTTGAAGATTTGATCCTCTGGAGAAGCCCTTCAGCTTTGTTATGTTCTTCTGAATAAAATTTCTTCACATACTTCTTGATATTTTCCTTATCAAAACCTTCAACCCTGACCAGTGTGAAGGGGTCTTGAATCAATGACTTAGCCACCAATTTATTGTAGTGAGAGGGGCGAGTTGAAACAACGACATAACACTCTCTGTCTTCCTTACGGTTCAGGATCTTTAGAATTGAACCAAATAAGGCTTTATCAAGAGTAGGGGTCTGTAACTCATCAAAGCCATCCAACAAGATCAGTACTTTGTCTCGATTGTGACTGATAAAAGTACTCAAGGAAGTCTTATCTACATCAGTGTCCTCATCTAAAAGTTGTTGAAAAATGGAGTCAATTAGCTGTGTGGTTTGTTCAACTGCACTCATTCTTAAAAGAAACACAAGCTCAAACTGCTGCAGAGCTTCATCACATGCCCAATCATATGCCATCTTAACCACGATGGTAGACTTCCCTCTACCAGCTAACCCATTCAAAATAACCCGTTTTATAGGATCACCATCTCTTGTTTCCTGAAGGAAAATATCCATATATGATTCAAGTTTCTTTCCAGATTTCTCCAATATTAATTCTGTAAAGATATCTTTGATGTGTTTTGTGTCATCATCCTCCCATGGTATCAGTGGCACATAGCTACCTGTGGTCCTATAATGAGTTCTTAATGCCTCTCTACAGCTCTCTGCAGCGACCTGGGCTGGACTTTTTGTCGGATAGGCTCTTTGCTTACTTCCATCATCTGATTGAAAACAAAAAGTATAATATGGGACATTTAATCATGTTTCAACAACAACATAAATGAAATCAGAACAACCTTCAAAGAGAATATTGTAGCCTTTGTATTTCTGGAATGGTGGTACATGGCTTAAAACAGCATCAATTTATATTATCTTAGAGCTTGATCATTTATTACCAACCACCAAGTTTTTTTATGCTGGGAAAGCTTTGCAAGCATGGTTTATGGTATCATGTGGTAAATGGAATGTTTAGAATATCTGCTGGCATTCGGCAACCTGCAAGATCAGAACTCACAAATTCATGCATGTACAAACTCGCCACCTGTGCAATGACAAGTAAGAACTTAGTCAACATTGATGTGAAAAATCCCCACTGGTACAAGGTTTCCTCATTGAGCACTAATAACGGTGAAAACAGCCATTCCTAATTCTTGTTCTTGTTTTCTAACTCTGATCTGAATTGCTTGAAACTAAAATAGACACTTTTTGTTTCTTGCAACACTAAAGATAATGAAACTTCCTAAATTTTCTCAACAAAACTATAATCTTGGTGGAATACTTGGTCCTTGACTGCCATAAACTTATACAACAAGTATACATTAAGCCAGTGCAAATGTTATACATTATAATGTTTTGACTTTATTGATATATAGGTCATCACAGAGGGTGTGTGGTTGTTTGATCTGAATATGCATTAATATGGATTTAGGGCCTGACACTACTAGCCAATCAGTAATAAGCAAGCACTAGGCACAATTTTGTACATGAAAGTCCATTGTAATTTTTGTGACAAAATGAGGTTTAGGGGTTTCAGCCAAACAGCCAGTCATTGGCTTCCTTTTTGACCAATCAGGAGGGCACTCAATGGCCAACAGTTGCAAGGTTTAGGGCAACCAATTGGGATGCTTCTTTTATCAGGGCATACATTTTTGGCGGGCTCTAGAGAAAACCTCATGTCATTCTGTCACAGCCTGTCAGAGGATGCACATGTAGTGCAGAAGTTTTTACAATTTACTTTCATCCCTCCTCCGCCCCATTTCGCCCCCCTTTGTTGTTGCTGATGGAGGCATTTTTTGGTTTGGGGTACACTCCGTGAACATAACAAGGCAATCATGTTTATTGGTGGGGGTAATGTACAGTAACATTTTAAACAGTAATTGTGAAGTTCGGACTCGGTAACAGCACCCGGCTTTTACACTGGGTGCTATTATTTCACATGCTTTACACGGTGGAATGTTCCTGTCCCCTAGGTGAACATTGTTACTGTATTATGTCACATAAGTTGGCTTTTGACAATTCAGGTTTTTTATACAAAAGCAAGTGCATGCGTTCATGCATTGTACATGCCCAATAATGGTAAAGTTTTAATGTTAATATTTGGCTTGGTTAAAGTGATTGGGGCCAAGGTGCCATGTGCTAATGTGCACATATTATGCACGGTGCTGAGACTGCAGCCCAGTGGCTTTAAAAGGCCTATTGGTTTTAGGCAAGTGTGCCCATTTGGTACGGGCCAAGGTGCCCATCTGGGTCATGTGTGCCCAGCTAATTTTTTACCAGTTTGCCCAGGTCAAGTTGGTATCCAGTGTACATTTTACATGTTTTTGGCGGTGACATTGGTTCACAAAAATTTTACAAATAAGTTTTTGGCTGTGGCATTTAGTCACAAAACCTCATAAAAAGAGCTGTGTTTGTTTTTGTTTTGCAGGAAGTATGAGTATAACCAGCATTAACAAAATGGCATATGCTAAAAAAATACACAAAGTTCAAAACCTCAAGCTTTTACATATTTAAAATGTTTAAACATTTTACAAAAATACAGATATGTGATATGTTATTGCAAACTCAACCGTGCAAAGGGTTTTAATTTTCATTGAGCAAAACATTAACATAGTTTTTTAACCTCAAAGGAATGTCAAAGTACAATCCGACGAAAAATAAAAAGATTAAAAACATTTTACAAATCTTTTTGACTGTACTAATAACTCAACTTCACCCCCACCCAAAGATCTGATTTCATACAAACATGTCACATGTGGTTTGGCTTGAGTAGAGTATGAGAGACTTCGTTGTGTGGCAGTTTTGGGAAATTAGTTTCTCTTACACTTGCTTCATCAACCTTTACTTTAGGCAAGAAATACAATTTTGTACTCCGAACGAAATTTAATCCCAGACAGTTATTGTTGAGAACATTCTACGCAAAAAAGGCCTACCAGGCACTAAATGTTTGTCGTTTTAATTGAACTACTGTAACTGAGGTTGTTGCATGAATAATACTCTTTGCAAACTCATGCATACCTAACTATGAGGTTTGTTTGTGACATTGCTTTGGAGTTTACTTATTAAAACAGAAGTTGGTAAAAGGCAAATCAATAATCAGATGAAATGAATAAACTGTACACAGATATCTTGATGAGAGAGCACCTTCAAAGAGTAGTAAAGTATTGGAAGATATTGTCATTCCAATTTCATGAATTTCAAATCACATTTCATAAAATGTTCTTGTGTAATTTTGTTAAGGTCAGTACTCTTATTTCAATTATAAACAAGAAAAGTTGTGTTTTGTAAAAACAAATGCCCTGCAAGCAAGTCCGTTTCATGACATTTAACTTAGGTGGTCCAAAAACAATAGGCTTCTGGACCCCGAGACCAATCCACACACCAGGTTGGAGTGAAAATACCAAGTCCTTCTGAAGTTATACTGGGACATCCTTTCTTTTATTTTAATAATAATAATAATAATAATAAAATAATAATGAAAACTTATAAAGCGCACAAATCCATCAAAGTGCTCATGGCGCTAAATACAAACAATAACGTACATAAATATGTACAATAACCAAAATTAAAACGTAAGCCTAAGCTAAGAAGAAATCCCAAACATGTGCTATAGAAATACAGTACAATTACATATGCCATATCTAAGAAACATCGAGGGGTAAAAAAAACAAATCCAACCATTTACTCAAATACCTGATTGAAAAGATGTGTTTTAAGTTTTTTTAAAAATTGGGTTAAAGAAACAGATGATTTTACTAGTGCAGGCAATTTGTTCAATAGGCGTGGGGCAGCATGTGAGAAAGATCGGTCTCCCCATGAATGATTGGATATGGGCTCAATAAGGAGGCTAGAATTGTAAGACCGGAGTTTGCGAGGAGGATTGTATGGGTGGAGAAGATCATCAATATATGCAGGGGCATTGTTAGTGAGTGATTTATACACAAAAAGCAGAAGTTTATACTTAATCCTACTGCTTACCGGTAACCAGTGTAATTCTTTTAAAATCGGCGTAATATGGCAGGACTTTTTAGTTAAGGTAATTATACGAGCAGCATAGTTCTGAATACGCTGAAGACGCTCAATTTGAGTACAAGGTAGACCATATAGAAGTGAATTACACATGTCAAGTCTGGAAACTACAACAGAGTGGACTATCTGCTCAGTTGCATTTTTTGTTAAAAATTTCCTTACTTTGCCTATATTACGAATGTGAAATGTGGTAGAACGTGCAATACTAGAAATATGTGAACTAAGTGTCATGGAAGAGTCGAATATCACACCAAGATTACGAACTTTGGTATGAGCGGTAACTTTGGAGTCACCAATATTAATATGGGGAATAGTAACTTTAGAGAGTTGTTTCCGTGAACCGAGTATCAAAAATTCTGTTTTGTGATCATTCAGCTTAAGGAAATTTTCCTGCATCCAAACACGAATTTCACAAACACATGTTTCAATACGACTGATGCTCTCATCAGCAAAATTTTGGGATGGTTTAAAAGAGAAATATAACTGAGTGTCATCAGCATATACATGATAGTTCAGTTTGTGTTTCATGATAATGTTATGAACTGGGTAGGTGTACACTGTGAACCACAGAGGTCCAAGAACCGACCCCTGAGGGACCGAAAAATCATGAACAACCGGATCCGAAGTAGAATTGCCAATGCGAACATGTTGTGGTCTGTTTTGCAAATAGGATTGGCACCATTTACCTTTTTACCTTGTAAACCAATAATATCACGAAGTCTCTTGAGCAAAATAGTGTGATCCACAGTGTCAAAAGCTGCACTTAAATCAAGCAGAATCAGGGCAGTCACATGGCCGTCATCCATAGCACATAAAATGTCATTTTGCACCCGCAAAAGTGCCGATTCAGTGCTATGCTTGGACCTGTATGCTGATTGAAATTTATCAGCAAGGCCAGAATCAGAGATAGCAGTATTCAATCTGGAGGCAACAATGCGCTCAATGGTCTTGCCAATAAACTTCAAATTAGCCACCGGTCGGTAGTTAGACAAAGTCTCAACATCTAAACCTGGCTTCTTGATTAGGGGACGAATGTAAGCTGTCTTAAGACTGTCTGGAAAACTACCTTGCTCAAAAGACTTGTTCACAATAGTAGTAATAAGAGGTGCTACAACATCAATACACTTTTTTAAAAGATCAGTAGGTATGGGGTCCAGTTCACATGATTTAGAAGGAGAACTTCTAAATTAATTTGTTGATCTCAAACACAGTAGTGGATTCAAACTGGGAAATATTTGGTACATTAGCATACACAGGTAAATGGTAAGTTGACGATATAGTAGAACTAGTTGATACAGGGAAAGCACTACGAATATTAAGAATTTTTTTGCTGAAATAGTGAGAAAAACTATCTGCCAGAACCGCATCTGATATACTACTGGGTAATACAGGTTTTTCCCTCACTTGATGTAGTAACCCATTTACAACTTTAAATAACTTCTTCTGATTGCCTGAACAATCTTTAATTTGAGAGGAGTAATATTCAATCTTAGCTACATTAATTAATTCATTAACCTTCTGTCTTTGAGTACAATATAACTGTCTATCAATCTCTAGTCTTGAGTGCCTCCATTTTCTCTCATGAACCCTACGCAGCTTTCTAGCAGTCTGTATAGCAACATTAAACCAAGGACTATGAGGTCTTAAACGAACTGATCTAGTGCGAGCTGGTGCATGCTTGTTCAAAAGACTACTAAGGATAACCTCATAATTTTGCACACAAGAATCGAGATTGGTAGAAGTCATATCTAAGTCGGAGAGTAACACAACCAGATCATTGCAGAAAACATCAACATCAATAGACTTAAGGTTACGTGTTGTAATAGTAACTTTAGGGGGCTGTGGTTTCTGAAGTGATAATTGAGACATAACAGCAAAGTGATCAGATAACCCAGGATGAAGATAAATACCAGAAACAAGTGTAGCATTTTCACGAGTGATGAGTAGGTCAAGCAAATGCCCATGAATGTGCGTTGACCCTGAGATATGCTGATGAAGACCATATGATTGTAATATAGTCTTAAACCGGATGGCGTTGGCATCATTTAAATTATCCATATGAATATTAAAATCGCCAATTAAACAATTTCAGATGACAGAAATAGATAATCATTAACCATTCTCCAAGGTCAGCAGACCCACTTCCAGATGGTCAGTAGCAATGAGATTGATGAGGCTGGGTGACCAGGTCAGTGATCCAAGCAAAGTGGTTGTTGACGGTTGGAAAAGTCTGTCAGCAGGGTCCAGAAAATAGTCGAAAATATTCAAAATTGTTGACTCCAATATCTCAAACAAATCAGCAACTAAAACACACTGAAAAAAGTCCAGTAGAATCCTTACCAGCAACTCTTAACATTGACCGTACATTTCACCTGGAGTTTTGAGTTGATGAGACAAGTCCTAGTCGAGGTATTGCTCGGACAACAGTTATTTTGTTTTAGCCAAAATGATCTTGACATTTGACGAGGGGGGGGGGGGGGCGTCCACAAACAATAGACTTCAGAGGGACCCAAAGACCAATCCACAAACCAAGTTTGCAGTTAAAGTTACATGTAGCTTTAAGTCACTGCCAATGTAAATGTATCCTGGCTGGATGTCCAGTGCATTTATATAAATTTACAAGAAAATGAATTAGTCCCACTTGATTAAACCATTCACCTGATGCTGACTAGATGCTCTCTCAAGAAGCCCTACACAATAGTTAAATACAATCGACTTACAATTGTACTTGTATGTGTAATCCAGAAAGATGCCAGGCTCTGTTCAGGAATGTTCAGGAATGTACAGACAACCACAGACAACTATTTCACAGTTTAACTATGCCATTCAGATCAAAAACATGAAGTTCATTTCAAAGAAATTTGACTGCAACAGTCAAATTAAATAGCACTAAAGAGACAGCATCTAAAGCAAACAGTGTTTCTAAGTTAAAATACATGTGGAACAGGCTTCTGGGGGAGGGGGAATCCCAGAACCAATCCACACGACAAGTTTTGAGTTGACATTTGAGTCTTTCCTTATGAGTTATAATTTGCATGCACGTGCAAACACACCCAACCTTACGGATCAGGTTTGTGGGGTCCTGCTATTGTTTTTCTATTATTCCCTTTTCATAAGAATTCCCCTGCGGGATGCAAGTTGAACAGAGAGTTCTCTTGTTGGGTCCAATTGTTCCGTTGTGTTTTGGACCTCACAAGGACTGGCATGTGTGGGTTAGCACACACACCGTTGTGGGGACTTTTACACAATGGAACAAAGGTCCCCACAACGTTTTTCTTTGTTAAACCGGGTCCCCACAAGGTAATTCTTTAGAAAAGGGAATAATAGAACAACAATAGCAAGTCCCCACAACTCTGCGTGCAAAAGACTGGGTGTGCTCACACACACACACAAGTGTGTAAACACCTCCAATCGGGGACCTCCTATTGTCCCTCTTTTGTTTGGACTTTAACTTTTTGGCAACAGCTCCCATTGGTTTTGTACACAATTTCCAACTGGGGACCTTTACCCAACCGGGGACCATATTGTCCTCTTTTGTTATAGGTCCCCGGTTTGAATGTGAAAACAAACTCACACACACACATTCCTGTTTTTGCATCCCTGTGGAGACATCGTTTGTTCTTTCCTTTGTCCCTGTAGTTAAGAACCTCCCATAGACTTTGTACACAAAATTCCTTGTGGAGCAACCCAGTCTTTAGAATTCCCCTATGGAGACCATTTGTTTTCCCTTTTCTGTTTTGTTCTCGGTCTCCATAAGGTAGTGAATATGAAGGCACACACACACGCAAGTGTGTAAACACCTCCAATCGGGGACCTCCTATTGTCCCTCTTTTGTTTGGACTAACTTTTTAGCAACAGCTCCCATTGGTTTTGTACACAATTTCTAACTGGGGACCTTTACCCAACCGGGGACCCTATTGTCCTCTTTTGTTATAGGTCCCCGGTTTGAATGTGAAAACAAACTCACACACACACAACCTTACGGATTGGGTTTGTGGGGTCCTGCTATTGTTGCTCTATTGTTCCCTTTTCTAAAGAATTGTCTTGTGGGGTCCAGGTTGAACAAAGAATTCTCTTGTGGGGTCCATTGTTCCATTGTTGAAAATACCCCACAAGGGCGCTCCCGTAAGCCCACGGAAGGCCATGTCAGAAAAAGTATGACTATTTATGGTTGGCGAAGCCACCAATTGGTGGCTTCGCCAACCGTGGGGCGTAATTAATGAGGCAGGAAGCTATTAGTCTTAAGGACAAATGTATCAACATTTTCCATATTGATGACATTTCATTTAGCGGTGCATAATTTCTTTGCATAATAACTTGTTCCATTGTAAGCGTTAACAAAAAAAAGGTTTAAAATTGAATCCATTAGTCACCAATACTGTACCATCTTAACCAAATCATCATAGTATGGAATTTGAACATGCATCTGGTTTATCACAAAGTGTTTGTAACATTAATTAACCTTCTGTCAAAAGTGTAAGAAATAACCAAACATATCTGCATCCATCAATTGTATGCATTACTTGAGTAGTGAATCATTATTAGCAATTAATAAATACTTCGGAGAGTTTACGCACTCTGATTGGTCGAAGATTGGTCACGTGGGGGTGTATTAACATGCGATATAAAGACAGGCTCTGTAAGCTAGCGAATAAATGGCCCCTTAACAAGCACATTGTTGTGTAAAATCCTTTGTTGCGCGGCAAACTACCGGTATCAAATCAGCTCATTTCTTTGTGCGTATTTATGTTTTTATTTTTTTCAGCAGGGACAGATAGTGCCGCGTGCGGAAACATACCACGCGTAGGCGTGAACGCGCAGACAATGTATCAATTTAGGGTAGCTGGTACGTGCATGAAACAAACATAATGCAAAGTCAAAGTCTGGTTCTTGAAAATATGTATAGACAGTTAATTATGCGTAAGAGATTAGGTACCACACAAAAGTTGAACAGCCAAACGATTGGCCCTTGAACATGAGTAGAGCATTTCTAAAAATAACGGCGAAAGAAAAATCACAAATTTTGATGATTTTTACAGTTTTTTTCATTATAAGGCATTTATTAATGGGAATAATAAAATAATAATAAAACCCCTGCAACTATTCTTTTCCTAAGTTTACATCATAAGAAATTACACCATGTACTTACCTGAGGTTTTGGGTTGTAATGACCTTCCACTGGTAGCAGCTTGAGAGGAGTATTCTAGTTTTGGAATCTTTGGTGGAGTACACTCTTGTTCAGATCCTACAAGAATGTTTATTGGGTATGTTTGATTAAATATCAAAGTATCAATGTCAGGCTTGAAACTAGGACGCCCCCCCCCAAAAAAAAAAATAAATAAAAAAAATAAAAAAATAAATAGATCCCCCCCAAAAAGTGCTTGAAATCAAAAAAGGACTAGGAAAAGTCCACTCAATATTTAAACAGATGGTCTGCATAAAAAAACATGCTTGAATTGGGCCTTCATTTTCAAAAAATGTCCAACTCTCCCTGCGTCGCTTCGCAAAAGGTGGCATTGATACGCGGATGTAATTTTCTTTCATCTTTGCCCCCCCCCCCCCCCCAAAAAAAAAAAACCTCCCCAAAAAATAAATAAAAATTAATACAAACAATATTTATACCCCAAAAGGAAAATAATAATAAATAAAAAACCCTAGTTACAAACCTGCATTTATTTTCATCCATTCATACAAAATTGAAAAAGGATCTAAGAATGACCTTCTAGGTCTAAAATGGGAATGTCATGAGGAGAGCCGACATTAATTTCAGAGATTTCTTGACACTGCAAAGTTTCATTATCAAAACGTTGGCACCAGGGATTGGTTGCATCATCTACAAATATTCCTGTAATATGCTTCAGGGAATAAATCATTGGTTTTTGGAAGAGTTGATTCATATTTTAATCCTGTTCCAAACTCACCAAAAAAAACATCCTGACAACTATTTTATCCATAATGACATGGTAATATTTCAGGGAAAATTATTTATGTCCGACAGTTACTTTGTGCAGGCTAATAAATTGTTTTGATTACTGCTATCAAAATAAGTGATTTGGGATTTTCAAGTTGTTATTTACTCATGGCTGTATTTACTGCACACTACTTTCTCCGGAGGATTGGTTTTGGTCACAGAACTGAACTTGTACTTATCTGTGTGTATCTGCTTTATGGTAAATTGGTATATTAGTTCTTAAACAGTGCTTTATTTACAGGCTTCTCAAGGCACTTGTTATGTTTAAACTACTGTCAAAATTGTTAGAAATAACCAAACATATCGGCATCCATATTACTTGAGTAGTGAATCATTATTTTAAAAAAAACCCCTGCAACAATGTCTATTCTATTCCTAAGTTTACACCATAAGAAATTACACAATGTACTTACCTGGGGTTTTGGGTTGTAATGACCTTCCACTGGTATTAGCTTGGGAGAAGTCATCTAGTTTTTGAATCTTTGGTGGAGTGCACTCTTGTTCAGATCCTACAAGAATGTTTATTGGGCAAATATCAACATATCATTGCTCTATTTTCATCAATGAATACAAGTTTGGAAAACAGATTATGAAAGCCAATGAGAAAGTGGCAATCCTTCTCAATAATTGAATTTCTATGAAGTGAGCCGACATTAATTTCAGAGATTTCCTGAAACTGCAGGCCTCATTATCAAAATGTTGCCACCAGGGAATTCTAGCATCACAATTTGCAGGGCTGATATAAAGAATTCTAGCATCACAATATAATAGTCTGCTTGCAGAGCTGATGTAGCAACAACAAGGCAGGGACATTTTACAAATCTTTTAGAATCCACCTATAACTCATATTCATTCCTCTGCCAAGTTCAATCTGATTTCACTAAAATGCTTTACATATAAATATGTGGCTTTCATTATGGGATATATGAGAGAATCTTGTTTAGAAGTTTTTGTAAATTAAATTCTCGTGCACTTGTTGCACCAGCTCATGTAGAATCATCAAGGAGTATACGTTGGCCAATTATTATTTTAAGTAAAATTTCAAGCTCAGAGGCATACTTGAGAAAACTCAATATGGAAAGTATGTCTTTCTTTTAGTCTGCTGTCGAGGTTGCTGCACAAAAATAATATTTGTAAACAATGTGTGCCTAATTATGAAGTGTGTGTTTATGACATTGGCTTTGGGTTCAAATCTAAGGAACAGGTTGGCAACAGTCCAATGCAGGTAAAACATCCTCTGGAATAAAAAGTTAAAAAGAGATTTGAAGCAAATAAAAAAGATGGAGAAAACTCTTGCAAAGCTAAAAGGATGATTTAAAATTTACCCAGTCAGTTTCCCTAGTGGTTTATTATTTGAAGCTGAAAGGATCAAGAGCAATATGCTGCATAACTGAAGCACAATCTAGATACATATCAGGAGGCCTTACTCCATGATGTGTTACATTCATCACAACTCGATTTACAGACATTATTTTGATGGCACTACTGCAAACCTCATCACAATAGTTATATCTATTCTGTTGATATGAAGTTTTCCCAACAACAGTCCTCTACATTGATGTTTTAGATAATCAAATCAAACAATTTACACATTTGTCTTTTCCACTAAAACAAACAGAATAAATTTGTTACTTTAAAATATACACCAAAGTTCCAAATTCGTGTAGGCCCTA
This sequence comes from Pisaster brevispinus, assembly GCA_023634235.1. Classification (NCBI taxonomy): domain Eukaryota; kingdom Metazoa; phylum Echinodermata; class Asteroidea; order Forcipulatida; family Asteriidae; genus Pisaster; species Pisaster brevispinus. The sequence continues at coordinate 19,253,870 of JAMKCF010000007.1, read as the reverse complement.
CCTGTTGTTCCTTGCTTTAGCTGTAGGATGTTGATTGTACAATGGCTAGGATTGCTAACAGATAAATTAGCACTGCCTTCTGTGCGGTGTAGAGACAAAGATTGAACATCCATCACACACGCTCCTTTACTTGCTTGATTATCTGCTGTTGGCAATGAAGAAGAATCATTTCTACATGAAGGATGCAATAGTTTACTTTGGTAGTTTTCTTTGTCCATAAAGTCTAATCTTCAGTCTGCATTTAAGTCAAACAAGCCAATCTCCCATAATCCCATCCCCCAACTTGGAATAATCTGCTGTTGGTAAACACACATCACAGGGAAATTGAAAATGTGTTGAAATTGGAAGTGACTTCACATTTAACTTTTTTACTCTTATACGATTACTAGAACTGTTGGAAAGTTATGTAATGAAATTATTTGTAGCTGGTTTAGGTGGGTTAAAAAATGTACTGGACGTTTAAGATACAGAGTGAAGTACCATACTTACATGTATGTGTTTTTAATGACATTTTTAATAACCCCCAAACTGGAATATACAGCAGTTTATAATTTCAACAACATATTTGTCCACACTGTGTGCAAGAAATGGAAATGCACTTTGTCTGTTCTTGTCTGATGTATAACTCTTTGAGAAAAACCATGTTTCATACTGTTTGTGAAAGCAATGTAGAATATATATTTAATTTTAATGCAACAATTCTTTTGTGAATTGTGAATTATTTATTTAGCCAAGTACATTTGTATATCTGCGGAGTTGAAGGAAATTCATTCTACAAATAATTAGGTTAAAATGAATTATGCTCTTTACTAACTCTTTATTTGGTTTACTTAAAAATACTGGGGTTTTTTCAAGGGTGATTGGGGTATGTTTTGGTTTGTGGAATAAAACAAGAAATCAAATTATAATGTACATTTGTTTACAGACAATGGTTCCCAATGCTACACAACTCATCTACAGATAAATATAAACATTTACAGATTGATTCAAATAAAAGTAAGTTTTTACCTTGTAGCATTTGTGTGTTTGCTGCTCTCATTAAGTCTCTTTCTGGCAATGCTTGAGTGTTTTCAACAGCAGCCATTGATCTTTGTTCTGGTTCTTGAGATTGTCCGGCCATCTCCTCCTCTTCCATGGTCTCCTCACTCTGGTCAGCCATATCTGACAGAATCTTAGGAATCAAAGAAAGATAGTTTCTCAGATGATAGATTATGCCTCTGTTTATCATTCTAGTCTATGGATCAAGACAAACAATCTACTTCTGATTAGATGTCAAAGTTCATGAAATACTGGTCAGTAATATGATGCAGTCTTACCTTCAATTCCAGGAACAATCAGTGCTTTAACCAGGCTCAGTCACCCAACAGTCAGAAAGATGAAACATCTTCACTGATGGTGCCAGTAGTCCTAACCCATTTTAAAGTCAACGATGAGTTGTTTGACAAACCTAATTTTTAGAGCAAAAAATCAAAGAAATTTCCAAAAATACATTATTGATGCATAGTGAGATAACTTCAGTTTACAGTGTCTGACTGTGTAACCTAATAGTTATACCGAGTATCAACTCCAAAGAAAGGTCCAAAGAAAGGTTCTTGTATTGTTCAACTGCTGAGTGTGGAACTTCTCTCTAGTTATCACATGATCCATCCAAGATGCAATTCCTCAATGTAGCTTTTCAAGTCTTCAATTTGGCACACAACCATTAAATAATGTATAGAGAAACTTAACACAACTAGCCTATGTGGCGACCTGTGCAACTTCAAAATCATCCACTTCTTGAAAAATGTGAAACTGCATTACAGTGAAGACAACCGTGGAGGGATGGTGAGGAAACCAACCACCCTTATCAATGAGGTGTGATGTCACAGATTGGTAATTACTCTATAAATAAATGCCCTTTATAAACTTAAGAAGCACACTGCACAGTCAGTAGCTATTGAATGAGACAGAATTCCCTTCGCAGTGGTTTTTGAACATTTTCCACAAAACTTCTGTATCAGAGAAGAGAAACAATATTCATGAATCATTTCTTAGATTTCTGACAAAATGACTGACAAGTCAAACTGCAGCCAGAGATGCGGTTTGGTGCCTGCTAGTTTAGTGTCACCTCGCGTTAAAACGTAAATCATGTAAATGGACGTGATGAAACAATCGTTACAGTTTTTGCCGTTTCTCAAAAATAGACACCGTTTTTCTGCTCAACTTTGCACAGATGACTTTAGTTTTATTGTATGATATACAATTTAAATTATTTACTCACGCACTCCGAATAATGTTCTGACGATTTGTAGGCAATATGGAGGGATGGCGGTTGATGTTTCTTCTTGTAAATTTAGTCTTCGCCTTACGAACAATTCACACCGTTTCGCAATAATTTTCATTCCTACTTCCTCATAGGGGACATTGACCTTGTCGACAGAGGGCGGTATTTTTTGTAGTTGGTCGTGACTTTGAACTACAGACATAATGTCTAGTTATAATTATGTCTGTGGTTCAAAGTCACGACCAACTACAAACAATACCGCAATAATTTTCATTCCTACTTCCTAATAGGGGACATTGACCTTGTCGACAGAGGGCGGTATTTTTTGTAGTTGGTCGTGACTTTGAACTCTTAGAGATGATCCGGTCCAAATTCAACCCACGTTGCAAAAATTAATTCTAATCCCTCTTTGGAATTAATTGAAGAAAGCCATCTCTTTCCTCCCCTGTGAACTACTTTTTAGTATTAATGAAGAGCTGCATTCAATGGATGTGTTGTATCAGAATTAAGTAAAATCACAGCTAGACCCGGGGCGCCTGTACTCCTCTTTTTGAAATTTTGACCTATTTCAATCGCGATAGTTGAGTGATAATGAACAACAACGTCTGGCACCAAGACTACAGGTAAGGTAATTATGTAGCTGAGGCCGTGTCTGAAACGGCAACTTCGGCTACAGCTACAGCTAGATCAGCGCGTCTGCCAGTGTTGAAGAATAGGCTGGCGTGCACGATCTAGCCGTTGCTGTAGCCCAAGAACGCCGTTTCGGACACGGCCTGACTTTACAGTTAGTTACAGCATGGAGGAAGGAAACTCCATGGTTACAGCGATGACGGGGAGACGACCGTGGACAACCGTCACGAAAGACGATCGATGGATCAGATCGACTTGTAAATACACAAAATCCTAATTAGTTTCCAATGCTTCCAAGTATGACCGTTAAAACTGCCATAAACATTTTTTATTAAAAGTTACGCTGTAGAGGGTGGACTTTTAGGGACTTTTAGTGACTGTTAAATTTGTACTTGTTTGTTATGCAAGATGTTTTACTAGTTTACCAACAAAAGGTACCCAAAGTGTCCGCTATTATGTCAGATGACAAATTTACTCTGAACTGCAATTCCCCACCCCCTTCTTTTCAATATGAATAAATTTGGCTGTTATGGATGGCGTTGAACCATTCTTTGAACTTGGACTTGCAAAATTTAAGTTTGTAATTCCATTTTGATTTCGATACGTATTGGTACTCATTCATCAAGAAGAAACTAAAGGGACAAACTGCCCTCAGATTTGACGCTGTAGGCAATAAAAGCATTTGTTGTGAAAGGAATATGGAAAGATGATATAAAAGTACAATTTAATTAGACACAAATGCCTAAAAAATTAGTGGTTTCCTTTTATTTCCTAAACTAACATGGTCCATCATTTGGCGAAGTCAAAAAATGTAGTTTTACAAAATGGTGGACCGTGTTAGTTCATGAAGTAAGAAAAACCACACAATTTTAATGTATATTGTGCGGATAATTATATTGTACTTTTTTTTTCATCTTTCCAACAAAACGCTTTTTATAGCCGAGAGTGCACAATCCGAAGGCAATACGCATACGTCCCTTTAAGTTCTGTCCTCGGTTGTTTCGGCATGATTGGGGCGTTTTCAAAAGCCTATTACAGGACCCACTTAAGATATAGTGTACATTGATAGGAATCATACTGCTAGTTGAATGTGGCCAACAAAAATGGTGTTTATTGAACAATTTAAGCCAGAAGAACCACTAATGAAGTCAATTTTTTTTGAAGCACTCATGCATGAAGATTTATATCATGCATGGTTTCTTTGTTTCAACACAATAAGTTTGCTTGAGGGCTCATACAACATGGCTGACAAAACCTGCCACTCTCACTATCGAGTAAACGCCCTAGTACAATTACGTCCACTGTTAAGGTATTGTTCTGTCAATCAGGGGCGGATCCAATAATTTCTGAGAAGGGGGTCCAACTTTTGAGAGCTAATTTGCAAGTTGAAAATTTGATGCTTTTAAGATAAGTTGATCCCGACGGGTGGTCCTGGGCCCCCTTTAGGTCACAGGGAAATTTCTTTTAACATGACATGCTCTCTGGTGTGATCTAGGACATTTCAGAAGCGTTTTACACATTATTTTTTACTCCTTTTGAAATTAGGAATTTGATTTATTTTACGTTCAGTTCAGTTTGTTTCCAGTCGGCAGAAATAAGGGGTTGTGCTGTCAATGCTTTACTGTCAGCGTCAGTTCACCACCTCACCATGGCAAAAGTCCAGACACATTAAAGTGACAACAAAAGAAGCAATGAAAGACAAAATGTTGGTATGACACAACTAGGTATATATTAGATTATGCCTGCTTAGTAGATACAGTGTTCCCTGTACACCATACTTGCAGAAATCGTGGTGGGTAAATCCTACCAACGAACCATAAAGATTGATCTAAGACGGATAATGCAGACATCTTGCCTCCAGTCGTACATCAGGAGTAATACAATTAGCAATGTAAACTCGTTAACAATAAAGTCAATTGATCATTATAATTATTACAGTTGATTGTACAATCTCCAAACCTAATCAAGCCAACCTAAATATAATGAGTCTAAATGCACCTTATTGTGTAGTTGTAATACTTTACTATACATAAACACCAACTGAAAAAGGCCATCACAATTTGATATAGAAGATATTGCACATTGGAATGAAAAGCAACTAATCTTAAGATATAGCAGTTCGTACTCCCACTGTTGTAGCTGATTTAGGCATCGACAACCTGCCACTACAGTCCACACTAAACAAACCTAAACACTCTATTTAGTGGTTCAACTTGTCATTTTTGAAATAAATTCTTCAGCTTTATCCCGTTCCAAGACTTTAAACTGAAGCAAATTTGAGACTGTTAATGAGTGAATAATCTAAACCTGGCATGCCTGAATGCATCATTCTCTGCACTGGCTTATTTACACAATTGCAATCAGAACCCTACACCATTTCCTAATGTTAATGTGTAGATGTGCACATCATGCAAAATGTTTCCTCCACAAAATTGACCCAGCATAATGTAGGAATGCTAGTCTATGGTCTAATCCATTAGTTGAAGGCTAAGGGAAGTTGTAAAACATAACTCCAAGGTATACATACAATTAACTACCACTCAGTGAAGAGGTCTTGCTTACCTGCAGTAAGCAAACCGAGTTCAGATTGATTTATCTAAACACCTCTACATCCCTCCTCTCATATATAAAACAACCAATGACAGAATGAAAAACAGTTTATATACAAAATGCAGTTGTATTCATCACGGGATGGTGGTACACCATTGGTTTTGGCGGACAGTTACAATCATACCATCTCCAGCTTTCAACAATCAAATCATAACACTAACCTGTGAAATAGTGGTGCAGTTTTTTGTCAACACTAAAAGCATGTGCGAAGCTTGAGACGTACCATTGATTTACAACAGAGTTTCTTATATTTCACTGCGCTGTAGATCTTGTTTCATAGAGTGATACAAAATACTAGACCCAATGTTGCTTCAGAATTGAGCTGGGAATTGAATTTGGTTTTTTTTCTGATTATCAAATGTACTCAAATCAGTCTTAAACTGGATTGGGGAGGAAACAGTTAAATCAACCAGACATTTCCATTGGGATGAGGGAGGCTTGGGATTGGGAGGGGGGGGGGGGGCGAATGGAGGCAAAGACATAATGGGGGGGGAGGATTGGGGAGGAAACAGTTAAATCAACCAGACATTTCCATTGGGATGAGGGAGGCTTGGGATTGGGAGGGGGGGGGGGCGAATGGAGGCAAAGACATAATGGGGGGGAGGCTACTGAATGTATCAAACCAATCTTCTGTGTATTTCTTTTATCTCATGGGGGGGGGGGGGGGGGGTTCTGGGTAACAGAGCCTTGACATTGTGGGGCCCAGAACAAATTCAGGCTGTCTGTGGTTTCAATACATACCACTCTACACCCACAAATGCAACCCTCATTACGCCAGCACCCATGGAACAGGAAGAGTCATGGCTTTACAATGAAAACCAACCATGGAAATGTTTATCCTACAATCATTCAGAATAGTTAACCTTTTCTTACAAACATGTTAACTATGAACCATTTTGGATGACTTTTTCCAACAACAAAAAAGAGATTTAAGATCTAAGAACCTGAAACTTGAGGGTTCAAAATTAATGTTAAGTTCCAAATACTAATGGTGTACTAATATTTATACTCATTTAATGTATGAATATCAAATAAATATAAAATTTAATATGGTCAAATAAAATGATTTCATGAAGCCATTTAAGGCAGGGTATACTTTTGGTAATTGTCAAAGACCAGTATCCTCACTTGGTGTACCCCAACATATGCATAAAGTAACAAACCTGTGAACATTTAGAAATAATTGGTCATCAAGAATTGCAAAAAAATAATGAAAGAAAATGCAACCTTTTGCACAGAATTGTCTGCTTTCAGATGCCTGAAAAGGCTTCATTCCATTTCACTTCAAATTTTGAGGTGACAAATTACCTCTTTCTCTAAAACTACATTACTTCAAAGGGGGTCGTTTCTAACAATGTTTTGTACAAACAGCTCTCCAGTGCTCTTTACCAAGTGAGATTTTATGGTAATTAATTTTTGGAGTAATTACAAAAGGTATACCCTACTGTTTAAGACTGTGCAAGTTTGGCATGTTTTCAAACCCTAATACCTAATAAGTGCCACAAAATAATACAAGGAGAGTTGCATAATCTACTGACCGAAAATGAAACGGAATGATGTCAAGATAAAAATAATTCATGTATAAATCCTCTGCTGTACCAACGAACACTAATCCAATTTCATGAAGCAGTTAAGCAGAAAATACTGCTGAGCAAACTTCTGCGCTAAGCAGAGTATGACTTGGTGGGCACCAGTTGCAACAGTGTCAATATTTCGTCTGTTGACTGTTTCTGCTAAGCAAGGTCTTCCTGTGCTTAGCAAGTTTTTGTGCTTCAGGCTTTATGAAATTGGGCCCAGGCTGGAGGAATAGTCAGGTCACCTATAAGTAGTCAATATGAATGAGACGGTACATCAAGAACAAGACAACAATGATGAGGTCTCTGAAGGGAATCATGAATTTGACAGTAGAGGAATGTTTGCAAAGAAACAGGGAATGTTGGTTTGGAAATCAAATACAAAGATCATTACATACTTCAAAGACAAGCTATTATACATGGCCAAATTAATACATATTTAATGTTGCAAGCAGATTTTAAAAAGATCCATTTGGACTTTCCCCAAAGTAAGACGTGAAAAATAGACACTTGAACCAATCAATATTGTACCCTACATAATAAAGCAAATGGGCTAACTAAGGTTAACTGGAATGTATTGACTTGACCCATGTTATATCAGTGAATATGCAGTCAGTTTATTTCTTACTTGTCATGCGAAAAGAAAACACTGCACCTTTACAGAACAAGCAACAAATACATTTGTGGCCATCTCGCTTTTTCCCTCATTATGGAAGGAAATCAAGAGTGTTGAAAGTCTGAAGAATGAGCATAGAAAGTCAGTAACCAAAACGCTGCGCTAAGATTTGAAGCAGGGTAATTTAACCTTCTATAAATTATCACTGCAAAATCATAAACAGAGAAATGGACAGTCAGTTTGGAGCTTGACCTTCTTAATACTGATTCAAGCCTGTTGGTAAGTGTAAAGTATTCCACTGTAGGCCACACACATTGAACAGTTTGGCTCCAACAACTATCAGAAGCCCAAATGAAATAAATGGCATTTGTTTTTGTGTTAGAATTTACTCGAGGAAAAGTTGAGTTTCAGTCTTCCTAGTCATGTTTTGAAACGAATCGTGGTCTCATTAAAAGAGAACTTCAGTCTGCTATAAGTATAAATGCACTAAATGTGTGGTACTCACAAACAGTAGCAGTGAATAACAATTGCAGATTATAAGAACTGTATATTCAGTGCTTTCTAAGTCCTGCACAGGAAGAACCCACAGCCTGCTCAGGTTGGATTTCAAACCCACAACCCCCACATTCTGGAGTAGATGTCTCAACCACTAGACCACTAAGCAGGTGTGAGAGCCAAGTTCTGTGCTTAGTATGCCAGACAAATTTTCTGAACCTGACCTAAGTAGCCAGTGGATTTGTTTACTTCAGTACAACTTAGAGGGCACAAATCAAAACAAGTTATATTCTTTATCCCTGATGCAGTTCTTCAGGCCAACAGGTTACACAGCTAGTCTCTTTTTGAGGATCCTTTGGTTTCAATACCAGCAAGATATAATAATGTAACAATAGACCTTAATCAAGGTTCAGCCATCTTGGTTTTCTCCCATTAAAATCAGTGTAACCAAACTGAGGCTGGATGACAAAATAGTCTGGTTCCTTTTCATACAATGAATACTAGTATTCACAACTGTTATCGGATACAAGAAACATGACCAACATGGAGGCAGCATGATCATGGTATACAGTCTCACTTAAATAGGAGAGAGTGAGATGTTGGCAAGCAAGATTGCAGCTTATGGTTACCTTTCAGCCTGGGTCACACTTCAAGTGAATGCAAAGCCAATTTTCACGTCACAAATTTATATTCAAAGCGAACACTTTGCAAGAATTGAGCATAATTCAAATTGAGCGAGTTGTTCGTGGCAAACGTGTGACGGCAAATTTGCATTTGCATTTGCAATAGTATGTGGTATAAAGTCTACTGAACAAACATGAATCATATATGTTGCCACAGACTACGGATGTGGGGAAAACATGGCAACCAAAATAAAAAGGAAAATAAACAAGATTTTCAACCATTCAGTGCTTGGAGATCCCAATTATCAATATCAAATCAATATCATAAATAATAATGCAAAATATACATTGAAATCCGATTCAGCTAACAAATAAAATTTATAAGGTTTTAATTATTTTCAAATGGCAATTTCATTAAGTTTCCTAAGCTAAAAAAAAAATAATAGAAATTATATCGCACAAAGGGCATTCTCATAAATAACTGATGAAAATACAAATTTACCAACTTCTTTTAATGTCATTAAGAAAAACAAAATACTTCTCATGCAAATGATCAAAGTATTTATGAATAAAATAACAAAACCGATGTTGATCAACCAAAATGTACCAATGTTACCAACGCTGTGCAATCAATAGAATATCTTGATTAGAGTTACAGACTATGTATTATATTGGAGTAATGAATAATGTTAAAATGAGCTCAACTAGTGTTTTGTTGAGTTTGTTTTATCGTACAGTACAATACAATTACATACCTGATTAGACTGTATAGTATTAACACTAAATAATATCTGACAGGCCATAGGTACTGAGCCCAATTCCATGGCATTGCTTACCACTAAGCCAAAACCAACAGCGTCAAATCAACGCTTATGCTAGCGTAACACTTCAAGCTTATGTAAACGTGTTAGCAAGGAATTGTTCTTTGTGCGTGTGTGTAAGTTTATCTTACTAAGCATTCTTTGCTTACACAGCTTAGCAGGGACAATAACCCTGTGGGCTGAGAAGCAACATGAAATTGGGCTGTACTTGGTTCCTGCTAACTATTTGCAGCCAGAGTTAGATACACACTGATGTATGACGACTGTGAATCCCATTCAACTACTCGTCATTCATTTATAGAATGGACAACCGCAAATATACCAAGATGGCATCTTCAATACCTCTTTAAGACTGCCGATTCATAATGGGAGAGGTAGGAGGGGGGCGAAGAGAACTAAATGGAATTAAATCGGGGAGTTGAGGAAATTTTAGCTATCTGGGCCCAATTTAATAGACTGCTGATAACAGAAACGGGTTACTAACCAAAACACCATGTAATGTATAGTATTAGTGACTGGTTCCCTGCTAAATTGTCTGCTTAAGCATTTTCAGGCTAACAGCTTTCTGAAATTGGGACCTGGTGTGTTGGAGGGAGGGTAGCCTAGAGTAAGAGAAATTAATAATCTGTAAGTGAATCAATTCTGCTTTATGAAGGACATTGTGTCAATCCACCATACGGCCTCCTGGTTCTGCCAATTGTTCTGTCCACATCATTTGTTGTAAGACGCACAATGTAATAGAAATGTCTCATTATACACCCTAAGCCATTGTTGATACTCCCTTCTTGTATTGAGATCTTCTCGTACGTAATGTACCACATGAGTTCTTGCTGAATAATTAGAAGCAAAATATCAATCCAGCATTTGTTCAACCCCCTACACTCAAATTGGATTTATTGATCAGCCAAGTAGCATTTAAAATGACCGCTAGCTGATAATTAATTCATGCTATCTAAGGTACAGGTAATCTGCAATGCATGCAAAGCAATACCATCTCACAAAATAAAGCTACCCACTGAAATTCAACCCATTTTTTTTAAAACTGAAATAATAAAACTCTTTTGTATATATTATTTATAATAAAAAAAAGAAATCCTCAGAGTTGTGTTGAACCGTTAGTCATACCCTCTAATGTCAATACTTAGAACTATAACTAAAACCCCAAAAGAAAACATAACTGCTATGACACCTGATGCAACTTAACTACACAAACCACTTCACAAAGCTATGAAAAAGATTTTTGTGATTGTAAACTACAACAGCAGTTACTGTAAAAAATGAAAAAGGAATGATACTCTGGATGAGGAGATTGATAATGGCTGCTTGTACAAGGAAAGCGACATCAACTCTACGCAAGATAAAATGTCTGATTGATCGTGTGGTAGTCTAATATATTACAAGATGGATTAATAATCATAAGACAAAACAGCTACATTTATGCACCAAACCTGAATCTGCTTCCCGTTATCCAGAAGCTCATATATATTTATATATTTATATTTATATATAGGTACTGTAATTCATTTTATTCGCAGCTGAAATTCTAGTCTAAACACATGTTTCTATACAGTCATATATAGTGGTTTGTTGTGAGTTGATTATTGGAATTCTTCATAGTCTATTTACAAGAGGCCAGTCTTGCTATCTGTCGTTTCGACCTCTGTCCGAAGTACCAAAAAATGTCTAGCTTAGAATACCAAGTGGTTAGCTATATTCATCGTCTACTATATTCACAGTCAACAATAATCAACTTATTCATTTACAAGTATGCCCTGCAACAGCAATGTAACAAAAAGGAATGAATCTCATAATTATCATTATATATTAATTTATTATCTTTATTATTTTTTGTTTAGTGAGGGACATATAACAATCACCTCTAGAATGTTTTGTCTGGATCGAAGACAATAAATATATCTTCATTTGTAAAGAGATGGCGAGATATACCAATAACTAGTTTTTAGAAATTGAAGGCCTATTGCACTTTACCCTACTGTCTCCTTGTCCACAATGCACATCTAATTCTAACTATAGATATGCCCTCACAACATTTACATATATATTTATATATACACACAACAAAAATATATGAAAACAGTGGCAGGTCTGTAACACTGTATAAAGAACCAGCTAGACATTTGGACTTTGATATTCCTGTGCCTAACATCACAGAGTGTGTAAAGGGTACACTTTACTGAATCTGACACTCAAATAACAAATGGAATGTTTAGATCTCTGACAGTCATAGCCCTATAATCAACGTCGAAAAACAACAACTCAACTACAAAAATGCATGCAAAAGAAATGATGTATATATTATACATTGGAACTCCAAATGTGAGTTAGCTGTTATACCCTTGCCATATTCCATCACACTATGACTTCAGTTCAGAAACTACAAAGGCCCTTTGTCCAATCCTTGACGCATTACAATTACAAAATGTGCAGTGTATCGTCACTGGTGTCGAGCAATACCGAAGAAACCAACACAACTTCAAGTTTGCACATTGTCTTATAACCCGGGGTCTCTTGTGTGTGTGTTATGCAAGAGCCACCCAAACACTACATCAGTGTGTCGTATTACCAGAGTTGACTATCAAGCTAACCCATTCAAATTACAGTCATATCAAATGCATTGCTCTTATTTTATTCATTATGCAATTAACCTTCATCAGAACTGACTAACTCCAATATATTTACCATTCATTTCCTGATAGCTATATGGTAACCATTACAAGTTACTAGACTGCTTATCGTTATGCAAACCCGCTTGCAAATAATGTCAGTCAACAGCCATTAACCATAAACAACTTGCCATCCGCTTCTCTTTACATTATTATGTCAAGTTCATCCCAGTTACACTAATTCATTTTCAGCATGATCGAAGAGATTTATCTTTCCTTCCACTTCTGGTTGATAAATCACTTGATACACAGTTCCCCGTAGTACTGAGTGGATGAAAAGTGACCATGATGTAGAAGTCTTCTTCAATCACTCCTGTAATTATCACATCTTCATCAAGAAAGCTCAGAGATTGCGATGACTACATCAGAACTGATACCACTTTTTGTCTTTGTACTTCTGCATAAGTTGATGGGATGCTTGGGAGAAGTTCTCCGCATTGGCCATCATCTGAGCTGTGCGTTCCTCCAGTTCACTCAGCTTCTCTCCTCTCTCATGCAGGGCCTGAATAACAATAAGGATAATTTATTTATTGAACGTCTACTTTTTCTCAGAAGCTTGAGGAGTTTCCTTGTCAGCTGGGATATGTTGGTTAAGTTTCATCAGGCAGTGGTTGAGAGTGTCTTGACGCTCTCGATCACTGTCTGGTACGGCAACACCACAGCGGATGACCAGAAATGCCTCAATCATGTAGTCAACACTACTAGTGTCATTATTGGTTGTGAACTGCCGGCTTTGAATAAACTGTATGTACCATATGTCCTAAAGAAATCGAGGTCATCTATTTTAACCCTTCTACTGATACACCATTCAAAACCATTCAAAAATTCACTAACGTTTACAACCCATTGTTTTTGTACACACATGGCAGTACCATTTGAGCAGTGTTGATGATAAGCTGTACTACCACTCAAAACCATTCAGATGGTTTTGAGCTGTGCATACACTGTACTTGTGTGCATTACCGTAGCCGAATGGTTTCAGATGGTCAGCAAGCTGTTAAACAAATCCTGTAGTGTCTATGACATAGTGTATGGTAACCTCGTAGCCAGGGGCAGATCGATCAACCCCACACGGCCTGGTATCACTCAAAGTCATGACATAGTGGGATCCTTGATGCACCACTTACAACAATCCTCATAGGATTCTGTACCAGCTGCACCATCATTCAAAACCATTTGGGGAACCAACTGTGTGCACAGTTATCATACCATTCAAAACCATTCACTTGAATGGTTTCAAATGGTGTATCAACTTGTTTCAAAAAGGCACCGATTGTAGGAGGGTTAATAGAACAAACCGACTTTTCAACTTTGTAACCGAGCGCCTAACACTATTACTACCCCTATCATTAGGGCATAAGTATTACTGAAGCTGTCTCAACTCCTTTTGAGTATGCAGCACCAGCAACCAAATTGGTGTACAGGTTGCTGATCACTCACATCAACAATCTCTACCCTAGAAGGTACCAATTACCCCTGGGTGAAGACAAGCAATTATAGTTAACTGTGTTGCCCAAGAACACATGTGTCATGACCGGGATTCGAACCTCTGGGCCACTTGGCCATGACACGCTTTGAACACATTTAAGTAAAAAGGACAATACACCATGTGTTTTTAGGAAGAGAATTTTCATTCAATAAACACACCACAAATAATTAAATTTTGTGGTACTATTCTCATTACCGAATTCTTTTGACATAGACAACCGCTGGTGACCACATTGTTTGACCACTAGAGCGTGAAGCACACATTCTCACACCATAGAGCAAGCCTTGCTCTATGATCACACTAACAGAAAGCTTGTGTTCAAAGGTCAATGTTAAAAAGATGGCTGACCTTACAGTGTGTGACATCAAGTAGGAAGAATCTACAGTGAATAAAACCAAGATAGTGGCAGCATGTGTACTTACAATGCGTGCTTTATAGAGTTCCCCTGCCGCTGAGCTGGAGTTAGCTTTGACTCCTTCTAAGCCTCCAGTACCAGGGATGTGTCTGGCGATGCTACGTGATGGACGACCACTTGACTCCCCAACTACAAGCAACAGGAAATCATCATAGTCAGCATTATCAGCATTTTTACAAACAAAGTCATCATTGAAATCACACTTATAGGCCTACTTATAAAGGCTCGAAATATATTGTTCAAATTACATTTTTAATATTTAAAATCTTTTTTATGTATCTCTTGTTGTATTTCAAACAAAATTCAGCCTTTGGCTGCGATGTTTTAATGTTTTGAATAAACTATAAAACAACTATAAAAAAAAGTAATCATTAGCATTATTACAATTAACTTATTAGGAGTTGTTACACCAATGGTTCTTATCACAACCACAACAACTCACAGACAGAAATTTCATGTACACAGTGTCATTTTACCAAAAAAACATAAGAAGCAACTTATAGATAAACAACGTTATGACAGATCAAAAATGCATTCATCCTTTTAATAAAAACAAAAATTAATGTTGGACAAATAAACAAATTATCAAGATAACAGTTCATATCACATAAAGCAGGGTCTTTCAGACATTAATAGATCAACATTTATTTTGCAATTGAAGTGTAATATCAATATTCAGCCATGCAACTGCTGTTTGTCAAATACAGAAGAAAAAGACTTTGTACTGGATTTTTCAAATTCTTTCTCATTCGTACATTTACTTCTGCCTTGACAAGAACTTTGAAGGCATTTCCTGATTCAAGGCAGAAATAAGTAAACTCATTTCAAGATTTTTTATTTATTTTTTTTTCAAATTGTATACTTTTAATGGCACAACAGAGAAACCCAAAGCGAGGAAATTGGCTGATAAGCTGCATTCCTGTATAATTATAGAACTCCTTCAAAAAGTGAATTCCTCAAACTTAAAGCAAACAGACACGGTCAATTTTCAAACATCATGGGTTCATGTAAAACATCGCATAAATTTTGCTTTACTTCCCTACTTTATTGATAGCATCACTTCATGCCCATAATAATAAGGACCATGACAACTTCAAGGAAAATTCTGGCAAACTATACGAGAAAGTTGTACATTCATATAACAATTCTAATGTCCCTGGTGCAAACCAAAGCACTCCCATTTTGCTGTATTAGTTGGTTGCCACCAATTGCTTGTAAAACTGCCTTGTGTGGTAAGACTCAGACGTCAAGGTCTAAGACCAAGACTCCACACAGCTGGCAACAGCTGTTTGGTTATACATGTACCATGGTAATGGATTCCTCTTCCTTGGAGGTGACCTATTGTCATCTTCCAACATTAGAATGAAATTGGCGAAGTTAAAGAAGCAGAGGAACAGTGGCGAATGAATGAGAGACTTTTGGGGACACTAGGTGGCAGCAGACTTACCAGGTAAATCCATTGTTCTCAGAACTACGTAACCTATGGAAAAGTACCTGGTAAGTCTGCCGCCACCTTGAGTTCCAAAGTTGGTCATTGGCAAAAATGTTGCTTCACTGTTCCCTACTGCACATTACACAGGAGCATTAATCAATTTACCTAGTACCAATGAATTTACAACCTCATACCCAGGGCTGTTTCTAATGTAGTACAAGGGGGTGGAAACAACCAACGATGGGTGCGATCAAGGTAATGTACCCCCTGGGGTACACCAGTCATGTTCCCCTGAGCCATGTACATTTATACATGTGTCTTTGTAGCAAATCATGAAATTGGTTCTCAAACAAATTTATTACTGAGGTATAACAAGGTCCTTCGTCTCTTAGCACCCTCTAAGACATTAGCTGTCTCTCTTTCCTTTTTATGCACCATTTATTTTAGTGATAAATTGATGCAAATGGCGACCCCCCTCCCCCCCCAAAAAAGTCACAATAGCGCCCTCAAGAGTCGTCTTCCCCATTCTGAAAACTGTGAGACCGTGCGATCTTTATTTTCATTTGACAACTATTTCTCTGATGGGATTTGAACCGACCGGTAGGCGCGTGAAAGAGTTAAACAAGACATGATTAGACTTACACAGGTTTTCTCTGTCTAACGTGCTGCTTCCACCACCAAACAAGCCTCTGAAGAAGCCTTTAGTCGGAGCTTCTGGGGTGTTGACTGGAAGGAATAAGTCCCCTAACAAATCATGTAGATTCTCACTGAAACCACACCACAAAGAAAACAACTTTACAGGTCTTGAAGACAAAGCGATAAGGAAAGTCAACATGGTCAAAGACATGTGTTCAGAATGATTACATGAAACCTCTCAGAGACTATTTAACAAATTAAACCTTTTTTAAATACTTTTATGGGTCCAGTAGGAGCAATTTCACAAAGCACTAAGGTTCATCTTAAGACATGCTGTCAGTGTTTTCATAGTGATTTGGATTATGACATCATGGTTTGTTTACCAATTGATTCACATCCTAATATCATCAAAATGAAAATAAGCCATGAGCTCATTTTGCGGAGGTGCGTTGCGCGTCTGCAAGAAGTCAACAAGGTAAGTATTTCTCAACATATAGAACATTCAAAGCATCACATCACATTGATATAACATGCTGATGTTTCTGTTGTCTTCACTTTTAATGCCATTTCACTATTCCCGCAACTGCCTGAGTGTGGGGTAGGGCATCACAAATATTTAAAAAAAAAGTTTCTGGTTAATGTTCAAACAGTTACGCGGTTGCAGGGGCTCCTCTGTAGGAATGAGTCAGGAAATACCTTGCTTCACTGCATATTGTTATCCTTTGTAGCTCTGTCGGACTTGCTTGGTAGATTCCTTTACCATGAGAGCTAAATTGGAATGTCCGTCCGATCCTAAATGAAAGCAAACACTCATTACAAACTTTGGTCATAACGTGACATCGGTTAAACAAGTTATAGTTCCCTGTAAAGAGTCCACGGTAAGCAGAGCCATGAAATTGGGCCCTGGGATCAATTTCATAGAGCTGCTTAAGCACAATAATATGCTAAGCACAACAAAATTATGCTTACCAGAATGAGGTTACCAGCCAAAACATTATGTCACATGTACCATTTGTGACCGGTATCCGGCTCATTTCTGCTAAGCAGGAATTTGGTAAGCAATATTTTCTGCTTAAGCAGCTCTATCAAGTCGTGCCCAGGGCCCAATTTCATAGAGCTGCTTAAGTACAAACATTTGCTAAGCACAATAAAATTGTGCTTACCAGAATAAGGTTACCAGCCAAACTACCATGTCACGTGTACGCTCTTTCTATACTATGAGCATGTTCGACAATGTAAATTTCCATTTTATGGACAATAAATAATGAATTGAATTGAATTGAATTGAATTTGTGACTGGTATCCTGCTCATTTCTGCTAAGAAAATACCCTGGAGTTAACTCCGTTGATACTGAACTAAAAAGCTGTGAACATTCTCAGAAATTGTTGCGACGCTGTCTGCATTGTTCACATAGTGGGTCTACAAAGCTGGTCTTCATATCACATGTTAATACACACCCATTTGGCTGGTCTTTATACAATCAGAATGCAAAAACTCTGTAAGTTCTTTTTCTAGACCCACTGGATATACTGTTGTGAGATCAAACAGCGCCCTCGTTGAGGTCAAAGGAAGAATTCCCATTCGTTGTTAGCGTGTTGCGTATAGACACGTGCATGTTTCAGGTACTTGACCTCAGCAATGGCGGAATAGGCAAGGGGTCTAGCACTGCAAGGAAGACTAACGGGTGTGAAAAAGATAGACAAACTTACTGAGAAACCAGGCCGGGAATTTAATCTTCAAGAGGGCAGGGCCATTTCCATTTTGCAAAGGGCACTTCCATTGGGAAACCTTTGAAGAGGCACCAAGGCCAAGACCAGTGGCAATGGAGGCCATGGCCTCCGTGGCCCCCGGTGTAACTCACGGCCTGGAAACTGACAGGTACACATACTAACCTGAGGTCGGTAAGTGGAAGGTAGTCGTGATCAAGCAGAACTCTAAAACTCGGCAGACTGAACGCCATGATGTGGCCATTGGCGACATAGCACGCCAGACAAACGCTATCTGCAACCAATAATTACTCCATCAATTAGAACACCAACAGCAACACTATAACCAATTGAGTGAGCTACTTTCAAACGTGGGTTGTTGTGAAACCCTCAGGTCTATAGCCCAGGTTGTGATGTAAATACTGGAGCAAGGCACTATATGAAAGACTCTGCAAAATGTGAAGATTTGAGACCTTAGTAGATGACAAACTTCCCTTTAAAAATAAGCTCCATAGTTTGATGGGCAAGCAAAATACTTCCATTACACTGAACTACCAGTAAGCTCTGTAAAACATATCATTAATACAAATTATAGTACAAGTAATTAGGGGTGTTATAGTTTAAAAAGTAACAGCCCGCCCCAAAACAAAACAAAAACACACACAAACAGCCCCCAAACAAACAAACAAACAAACAAACAAACACCCCCAACAACAAATAAACAGAAGGCCATACATGTATATGACCTTCTGTGACAAATTTTGAACTAATTAAAGTGACACTCAAGGGTCAAGCTATCCCTTTGTGATCAGAGATAGCAATAGGGTTTTTCACCAAAGAGTACCTGTAATAAAGATAACCGAGAGTTGAATGCTTCCACATTTCATATAAATACAACTGTAAACATCGCAATACATTTACATGTATATAAGTTCCTTCAAAGATTGGGACTATTTGTTGAGATACACATATCATAGGGACTTGTTACACTGTAGGTCATGCACAAGCCTCAAACATGTCTGCGCCCATGCAGGAGGTCTGCGTTTGAATGAGCTCATGGTGCTTCATCAGCCCAGAACGTCTACTGTTTGGGGCACCAGGTCATTTTCTGCAGCATCAGCCCGAGTGTGGAACCAACTTCCCCTGACTGTCAAGTCATCTCCATCCATCACAACATTCAAGAAAAACTTAAAATCTCACCTGTTCAAACAAGCCTACTCAGACAATCTACAGTCCTAATTTAGTCTTGTCTCCTCAAGCGCCATGAGCGCCTTTTTTTAGGCGGATACCGGCGCTATACTAAAGCCCTGTTCGCATTGGACTTATTTTGGGTAAACTAACCGAGCAAATGGGTAACTTGACCATTTTAAGTCCAATGCAGACAGCCCAGGAAGTTTCCCTCCCAGGTAACTTACCCGGCCCGAACGGGTAGTTTAACCGGCCCACTTCTGCTCGGTTAAATTGACCAAGTCAGTTTAACTGAGCCGAAAAGTCCAGTGCGAACGTGATCTGGGTAAAAGCCGTCCCGGTAAAAAGCCACATCCGGTCCCCCGACCTGCCGCGCCACACGTAGTGTACACGTATTATGTAAGTATTTACACGTCCCACGCACACATAATTTACACGGACGAAAGTTCGGTTGCACTCTCGCAGTCATGCATCCCGGTCAAAGGTCACGGCAGTAGCGCCCTCTTGTGTCTGTCCTAAGTTAGTCGGTTAGTTTTACCGGTCGTGTCGGTTAGTTTACCCACGTCAATAACCCAAGTGCGGACGCTGTAAGTTTCACCTATTGGAATGTTAACCACGGTCTCGGTAAAACATTAATCCAATGCGAGCACGGCTTTAGTATTCTTTCTTATTATTATTATGAAGTGTTCGCACTCTATGCTAGTCCATATAGCTGTGAATGAATGGACTTACTCTGTAAGCTGATGACGTCTGCTCTGACTACATAAGAGGATTCTGCTGCTTTGACTCTATAAGCACATGTTTGAGACGGTAGTGATATCACCTGCAATTTAACACATCCATTGGATACCGTGACTTATGGTGTAATTAACAAGATTAGAAAGAAAAATAGTATTAGCTGCTGCAAACTGCTTACCAACCAAAAGGACCTATGGTATAAATGCAAGATTAGAAAGAATTTATGTACTTTTTGTTTGAAAGACAACTTGTTATAAAGATAATGGTTAAAGGTATCGTGCTATATTATTTTGTCTGAAGTGCCTCATTGATTAGAAAGTAATGGTATGTCAAAAAATTTGAATCACCAAAAACTGCTTGCAGGTGACCTTTTGAGTTATCGGTGGTGTCTGTTTGAATGCTGCCCTCAATTAGGCCTGAGATACTGTTGGTTACTGCTGTCTTCTCGCATTACGTGGATGTATTTCAAAAAGGTTGGAAATTGAATGTGAGCGAGTGCCAAGCACCAAAGTTTGGAGTTCACAACAATGCTGTTTACATAAACCCACATGATACTCAATGTGTTCAAAACATTGCGTCTTAATCAATGCATGTTGAGTTTCAGCAGTCAGCCCACGAAGGACAAGAAGAAAGGAGCAAAAAAAAAAAAAAAAAAAAAGCAAACCAAAAAAGAAAACAATCTTACATTTATAATGTAATCTTTTCATTCGTTCTACTTATCATTTTATTAAAATAAAATCTACACATGTAGGTTTTTAGCCTACAAGCTAAAAATTTCAAGGAACTGTGCCGTGGACCATGCTGTCTAATTAAAGGCAAATTTAATGTGTGCACCAGTGGCAAAGTTTCTTAAAATGTTGGCGATTATAAAAACAGTGAACATAAAGACCCCTTAAAATGACATCACATATGGCGACTATCTGCCATTTTTGGGAGTCAAACTGCATGCAAAGACAAAGTGGGCGTCTTACTGCATGTACAACAACCAACAGGAGATCAGACTCCTAAATTGGCACAACCAAACATTTATCCCATGTAATGATGTCAGGTCAATTGCACATGGGCAATAGCCATATAACCATCACGCTATAGTGATACGAAAAGAAGAAGGTGAATTGCACCAATAGCTAGATTAGTGCAGATGTTAGGATCGTGAATCGGCCAACCTTTGCTTCTTTCTCAGAGCAGATGATAACAAACTGCCGATCCGCAATTTCAGTCGATGAGGAGGGAGACATTCGACTTCGCTGTAACAATGGTGGTCCTATTAAAGGAGATAACAAAAACAATATTACTATAACATAGGCATCTCATTTGCACAGGATGCTTTCCATATAACTATCCAAATGGTTTGATATGTCTTGTGTACAATGGTGTACTGTACATCATACATAAAACAAGTCAAATTTTCTGTGAAAAGACATTTGAGGAGCCGATTTTGATTAACTATGACTTTTTAAATAGCCTCCTGTTGCAACTTCGCTTTTTCTTCATTTAAAGTAACTACTGTTGTTCATGTTCATGCATAAGCTTGGAAAGCTGTATGGAAATAAACACTAAACCATTATCAATGTACCATCAACCTCAAATCTTAGAACATGAACCTTTAGCATTAATCCATTAATTATTTCATAACATATTTCATACTGTATTCCACTATGTTTTTACAGGCATTGTTTATTGGTAGTTTTATTGATTGTATTCATCATCCAGTCCTGTACTCCATGTGTGTGTTTTTACAACAATTTTTAATCCAGTCTCGAAGAGATCTGCTGCCAATTTGCGGAGAAGGCGAGCACTTCTGTGAGATTTTTGGGGTGGTTCCCTGTGTCCGAGTACAACTCAACAAGGCCCAAGTTTGGCTTTTTCAAATGCAACACTTAAATTGCTTGTTTACATACTATTGTTTTCCAATTCTGTTTTTTTATTGTGGATATATTCTTGATTCTTTATTGTTATCCCATGTTTTCTGTTTTGCCTTTCATATTGTTTTCTCTTTTTATTGTTTTATACGATTGTAAATTATGTCGCAATTCAGCGGTTTGCTGCTATGACATTTTTAATAAATAAATCATAAATCAAATCATAAATCAAATCACAATTATTAACCATAATAAACAACTAAGTTTGCAAATTTGGGATAAAAATATGACCAAAACTTATAGTGGGTGCTAAGCAATACCAGCCGCCCAACCATAAACCACAAACATTAACCTTCATTTCAACAACTGACCACAAACCATAAATCATAAATTATAACACATAACCCGTGGCGTGTCGTGGCCAAATGGATAAGAGCACCGAACTCAAGCTCTGGTGTTTCTGATCAGCAGAGTGTGGGTTCGAGTCCCGGTCGTGACACTTGTGTCCTTAGGCAAGACACTTAACCATTATTGCTTCGTCCTTCGGATGGGACGTAAAGCCGTTAGTCCTGTGTGTTGTGTAATGCACGTAAAAGAATCCAGTGCATTTATCGTAAAGAGAAGGGGTTCGCCCCAGTGTTCCTGGTTTGATTGGCTGCATATTGCGCCACAGCACCTTGTAAACCATTACATGGTGCTATGTAAAAAGGAATAGGTCTCATATTACAACACGTAGCTCTGCATACCTTATAAAAAAAAACTGACAGCGCATAGGGACCTCACAGTGATATGCGCTATATAATAGTTTATTACTAACCCATAAAGAATAAACCACAAAACCTCAACCATTTCCATAAACCACAAGCAATATACCACCAACCATGAACCAATCACAACAAATAATCATAAACCAGAAACTACAAACAATAAACCTCCAACCTCCAACCATAAACCCATAAACCATCAAGCATAAACCATTAAACACACTTAAGCATAAACTGTATACAACCTGAAACATACCATAATCCATAAATCAACTCTAACCCTTACAACAAAAACTACAAACATCTAACATAACCCTCAAACCCTACGCCCTTGTAACCACATTTTGAGGAAGAACGCAAGCTGAGAATAGCCTTGCATTTTGGGCATTGACTTACTCTTTTCTCTGACATCTTTTGTTTCTCTATTGATATCTTTCCATGGTTCATGTGGCGGAGTAATCAAGCTGCCATTGCAATCCAAGAATGCCATGAGCAATGTACTTCCCTTCAGACGCAAGATGGTTCCTGCAACAAACAACATTACAATTCAATTGGGGTAACTAAAGACAAATTGACTCAATAATAATAATGGGTTCTTATCTACACACATATCCTAGTAGCTAGATTAAGGAGCTCTACAGCATTAATATCCCTGTTCATCAGGAATACTTTTAGACCATTCCTCTAACTTTCTCAGCTCTCTGGAGAGCATACAACCCCAAGCTGCCTAAATTAGCGCTAAGCGGTTAATTCAACACAATACTGACTCAGTCCTCTAGTGATCCCATTTATACACCTGGGTTAAGAGAAGAAATTATGGTTAAGTGGACATAACTATCAGAACTTAAGTTTGATGCAGTAGACCACGACACAGCATGATATTTGAAATAAAAATCACATCCTCTTGTGATTCCTGTACTGCCGCTTCTCAGAATGTATTGTAAATTTGGGTGAGATCCCTGGCTACAGGCCTGTTAAATAATGGTTGTAAGGATTCTGACTGGCATTGAACAAAGATAATGACAAAATAGGGCGACCGTCAACACTAGGGCATCACAAATGATCAGAGCCTGTCAGTGATCTGGGGTTTATGCCATGGGTTCATGGACCCCTTACACTACATCCCACGCAGCTACAGTCAGCCAAGGTCTGCCACTTTGGGAGTTGTAACTGAATGTAAAGATATGGTGAGCGTATCGAACGTGCCCGTCGCCTAAAAATGCACACCTCTCAGTAAAACAGGCAAGATTGATTGAGGTGAGAATGTCAGGTGAATTGGGTTAGTGTAACGTACCACTGGGTGTGACGATGACAGGTTGAGTGTAACGCTGCTCTCCTGGTGGGGGTAGATTAATAACAATCACAAGGACCGAGCCTAGAGTAGTCCCCACCCATACACACGGTGACGTCACAGACTCTGCCATAAAACAAACAAAGCATTCATTAGAACTGGGGTGAGAGTTAACGCTGATATAAAGGTCAGAAACTCTGATTCAAATTTTAGGAGGTATGTTAAAATTATGGCGTTTACACCTTTTGGTGACCCCTGGAGTTACAGATATCAAGGAGACTTTTGGAACAGTAATCTCAGTGCTAGAAAAGTACAAGAAATAATTTCTTTATATCTGGAGAAAATAACAGCTACTTTTTTTTTACCAGGAAGACAGGAAAAGGTCAGAGTTCAGATAAAAAGTCTGAAATTTCTCATCCCAGCTAGATGCAATCTACCAGGATCCATGTTTGTTCTTCAGACAAGATTGCCTGGCACTAAGGCAATAAGAATAATAAATAAGATAGAGAAGCGTTTGACCCAAACTAGTTTCAAGACTCGGCTAGATAGGTTAGATACACTAGTACAAGACAAACAAAAGGTGTACCAGTTTTTCTTGTGTAGGACTCTGCAAATGTCAAGCACTGCACTCCTTCCCTAGCCTCCTTCTCAAGGCTGGACATACTAGAGCTCCTTGAACGGGTAAAAGAGCCCTCGCTGCGATCTTCATATAACAAAGGCAATAACAACAGTCATGATTGTCAACAAACACTCAGATGTTTTCTTGTTAGTGAGTATCTACTAGCTGCGAATTGTTCTCAGATTACCGGTTTAGTTTCCCTACCAGGCCCAAATTTCATAGAGCTGCTTAAGCAGACATTGGTGCTTAACAATTTTCAGCTAAGCAAAAAAAAAACCCCAGGATACCAGTCACAAATGAATATGTGACATCCTATTGTTGCAGGTAACATTATTCTGATAAGCATGATTTTGTTGTACCTAAGCAGGTTTATGGAAGTGGGCCCAGAGCTTTACATGTTAATAACCAAAGCAACCAGACAAATTGTAAGTACAACCCATAAACCTGTCAAATATTATGTGGTTTGCTAGCAGGATGAACGAACCCCCCCCCCCACATGGTCCACATGAATCAACTAGAAGTGGCACTTTCAAACAAAAACGCATTGCTTATAAAACGCATATGAAACCGCTCTAAATAACCCATTCTAAATCCGTCTCACATTTAAAAGTGGACGCTATACCAGGGCCCAATTTCATAAAAGCTGTAAGCACATAAACTTGCAGTACAGACAAATATTGCTTAGCAAAAACTGGTTACCAGCCAAAATTCCATAAGGTTTACATTGTTGTGACTGGTGTCCAACTCATTTTTTGCTTAGCCTGTTAGCATGGACAATTGCCAAGCAGTATTTTCTGCGTAACAGCTTGATGAAATTGGGCCTTGGATGCCATGATAGTATCATGAGTATTTTATAAGCGAGGCAGTAATGCTTGACAGCCCTACTTAGAGGTGACAGTGGCTAGTCCAATCAGGTACTCAGGTTATCATACAACCACTTGTATAACCAAACTTTGTGTCTAAGCATTACACACAAAGTGTTGTCCTGAGAACAAAAGAAGTCAACATAGTATAGGGGCATGAAGCACTACGTGGACTTACACACGTCCACACAGTGTTTTTTTTACAGTGTTGAAAACTATGTGCACAGAAAAAAGGAATGTTCATAGTGTGTATGCAACACAGAGCTGTGTGAGGTGGGTAGGTATACATTCAAACTGGGGACCTATAACAAAAGAGGACAATAGGGTCCCCGGTTGGGTGAAGGTCCCCAGTTGGAGAGTGGGTACAAAACCAATGGGAGCTGTTGCCTAAAAGTTCAAATACAAACAAAAGAGGGACAATAGGAGGTCCCTGATTGTGGGTGTTCACATGTGTCAAGTGTAAAGTAGAACATGTTTTTGCATCTGTACCAAAAACATGAATAAAATGGACTGGGTGTTTTTTTAATAATTTGATTTTAATCCTTGATTGTTCATAAAACCAATAAGGATGTGGTTAAACAATGGGATAACAAAGACAAGTTGTTTACATGTCTGGCATGGCTATTTTGGAGGGTGCGGCAATTTGGGACATTTCCTAATAAACTACTAGATTTATAATGAAATATGAATTACAACTGCATGCGATAAAAACACGTTAATAAAATTCAACAGTAAAAAAGCTTTAAAATGACCACTGACTATTTAAATAAATCAAAAGTGGTGAAGTAGCTATGACCTATCAGAGTTGAACAGAAGAAAATCAAACTGGGTTGTAATACGGTGAAGGGGTGCTGGGATGGTTCAAACAAAAGGACTTGGGTTTAGAAAATCAAACTGGGTTGTAATACGGTGAAGGGGTGCTGGGACGGTTCAAACAAAAGGACATGGGTTTAGACTGATGTTTGGATGAGAATGTACACTGAGATATGAAACACTTGTAAATGTTTTGAAATAATGTATTTCTTGCATCGACGATATAAACAAATTAACGTTTGAACACAATTGTTTACCATAATTTCACTTTTAATTTCGTAATAAGTTTTTAAAAGAGCAAGTCAGAATGTTATGTGGTTCGAGACAACTTTCAAGGTAAACTGCACACTGCAGTTCCGGACTTTGATCTTTGAGAGGGCAGGGTCATTTTCATTGGAAAATCTCAAAGTCTATGGGGAACTTTTGAAAGGGCACAGGGCCAAGACCAGGGACAACAGAGGCCATGGTCTATGTAGCCTTGTGTAATTCCAGGCCTTCATTGACAATATTTTTGAAGCATCGATTGAGGTCCCATAGAAGGTGTCAGCAATTATAACTCACATGAAAATGCTTTGTAGGATTTTCTTCAATGTTTCTTAAGCTATAGCCTGGTGAGTAATGATAGAATGTGGAGTGGCCTGAAATTAGCTTGCTGAGTATTCAGAAACTTGGTTGTTCGAATTGAATCAGAATATCGCTCAACTTTCAAGTTCATTCATAAAAGAAAAAATGCTTTAGATTGTTTCGTTGCTACCTCAGTTGGCAGCAACCAACTCAGTTATCATCCCCTTAAAAAAATAACAAACAAATGAACAAATACATAAACATCGAAACGAAAAATATTGAACAAATAAAACATAAATGAAAAAAAAAAATGAAATAAACTATAAAATGAATAAATAAACAAACTAAACGTAAAAAAGGGGGGGGGGAAGAACAAACACCCCAACAACCAAAAACAAGTAGAATGACAGGTAGGTCAGGGACAGGTTTGTCAGAGTCAGGAAGGTCAGGGGTAGAAAGGTCAAGGAAAGAAAGGTCAGGGACAGAAAGGTAAAATGAAGGTCAAAGACAAGGTCAGGAAGGTCAGGGAAAGGAATGTCTGGGACAGAAAGGTCAGGGCCAAGAAGGTTGGGGACAGGAAGGACAGGGACAGGATAGTCAGGGTCAGAAAAGTGAGGGAGTGTCAGGGACAGAAATCAGGGAAGGTCAGGGAGTGGAAGGTCAGGGACAGGAAGGTCAAGGACAAAGTCAGTGACAGGAAGGTCAGGGACATGAAGGTCAGGGACACGAAAGTCGAAGACAAGGTCAGGGGCAGGAAAGTCAGGGGAAGGAAGGTCGGGGAAAGGACAGTCAGGGACAGAAACGTCAGGGAAAGGAAGGTCAGTGACAGGAAGGTCAGGAACAGGAATCAGGGAAGGTCAGAGGCAGGAAAGTCAGGGTCGGGAACTTCAGGGACATGAAGGTCCAGAAGAAGTGAGGAGGTGTGTGAGGAGTTAAGAGCCCCTATTCCTACTTTATAAAAGAAGTCATAACAAACCCATCTGGGCTCAATATTAGATTTCCAGAAAGTTTCAGTGCAAATGATCCCAATCCTTTTGGACATAACCTGACTAGCCCACAGGGCAAGTCACCTTACTGTTTGACTACCTCCCATAATTTAGGAATGAGCTTTGTGATATGTTTGTGTAAAGTCAAGCAGTTTCAAACGGCCAGGTTTCAAATGTACATCTAACCCACTCTGCTAAAAAAAGGAAAAACCCTAAATCATCTCTCATGACTAGTGTTTGTACAGTGGACTAGTGATTAAATTCTGCCCTGTAATCCCAGATTGGAATCTCCTAACCGATGATTTAAGCTTCAATCTTATTTCATTTTAACTACCAACATTTTCTTGAATGTAATCAGCCTAATAAAAAAAGTGCCCAGGAGTTTATTCTCAACTAAACATCAAAAAAAAATAAAAATAATAATAATTAAATATGGAGAGTTACTCCAATTTATTCTTAAATACTTATACTAATAAAGATGTTGTGTAGTTTTCCTGGATTTGAAAAGCTTCCCAATTTGTTACAAGATTCCTTCAATAAGTTTTTATTTTAGCTACATTTTTCAAAAGAAACATAGGGGCTCTTCTATTAAAATTCTTAGCTGATATCATACAAGAAATACAAAAATATTATGAAAAAACAATATCACAAATAATTGCAAAAATCGTGCAGAAATATGAAATGTTCAAATAAGAAATGTACGTAAGTTAACATTCTTCTCATGCTCTTGGAACTGTCATGTGATCGCAAGAGCTGACCACAATCACTCAGGGTGAATTTCAGTTAATTTATTCAGTGCGTTTTCATCTTGGAAAACAAAACGTTGTATTCTGTAATTTGGTATTACTCTAGAATTTGACTGAGAGTTAGGCATGTTTAGCTCCATGAGCATTGGTGGTGCAATATTTAATATAGATGTACGTATTGACCTCTTTGTTTAACTGGAACACACACAAATTCGTTAGACGTAATCACAACATTCAAAACTGTTACAAAAGTGGGAAATAGAAATGTAAAACGAGTCACTAGAAATTGACATGCCGGAAATCATCTTTTAAATAACTTGATTGTCAAGTTTGTGAGTAAATGATGGTGCAATTTTGTCCAAGAAAATTGTGGTGCAAAGGAATTGATGAAATGCAAATGAACTTACACGGCACGTGGAGAACTGATGGGTCTATGGTACAGAAATTAAATGAATGGACACACAAACCAATGAATAGTCAATAATGATGCAGTCATCATGCTTATTGTGTTACAATTCAAAAATCTGATTGGTCAATCATCTCATGACTATTCATGAACTAAGCCTTGACAAAACTGTACAGTGAATCAATGGGTGTGTTTCACCATCACTTAAGATAGAGTAAGAGCGGAAAAAGGTCAAGACATCAGTTTCACAATTTCTATATCCCAAAGATAGTTGATATAATGTGGGAATGAGGATGAGAATAAAAATAGAAATTGAATGGATGGTAAAACAAACAAAGTTTAAGTCAATCATTTCAATGAACTCCGTAACAAAAGTGCACAGAGGAAAATACAAAAAGCAAACTACAATAAGGGAGCACTCACTCATGCTAAGGCTAGATATGACATATTTGATCAGCTGACCGAAGTGGAAGTGGCTAGGGGGATCCACTCTACCCCCATCAGGCCCCTCCTTTGGACTGGGAGGAGGGGTGGGCGGAGATCTGTTTGCAGCTGACCAATCACATGCCATCACATCACACACAAAGCCACATAAGGATGAAAAGGGCACATCAAGGGGAAACACAAACCAAGAGGAAGAAAAAAAGGTAACAGCTAACAATGAGAAACTAAACACCAATCATTGGCAATGAACTCAGTCTTCGTTGTCATGCAACTTCTATCAAAAACACAGGATATAAAGCGAGTGGCGGGCAAATGACCTTATCAATTGAAAAGCAGTGTAACCAAAATGCAAAAAGTCTCTTGAGAACAATGAAGTTGCATTGCTACAAACCTTGCACATTTTGGGAGACATATTGCATGTAAAGAACTGATGAGCATGTAAATGTGTGCGCATTGCGTAAAAAGCTCACTACACGGTACACACAGGGAAAACTCCCAAAATGGTGCAACCGAGATTTATTGTAGTGATGACATCATGTGAATTGGGTCAATACATCACTGTTTCTTCAATACAAAAGCACTCCATTACGGGATAGATCCATTACAGAATTTCCAAGTTTTAGCCAGGAAACTCAGAAACTATTCATCCTTTTTACCCATTAGGTGTGTTTACATTGAATTGCTTGGGTCATTAAACTTAATGGATGAACAGTTAATCTGCCCAGGACTGTCAGCAGAATTACTGGTTTATGCATGATAAAATAAGGTCTACTGTTTGGAAAAGAAATTACATGGAGATAACAAGTGTGAGTTGTCAGACGAAAAGGATGTTTCATTTTAGCCCATTTCTTTAATGGAGCTTTCCGGTAATGTCTTACAGCTGTGACCTTAATGCTGTCTTTGCCAGGCTACTGGCTCTTCTAAAACTCTGAAGCCAAGATCCACTGCCACTCAACTTGCACTTAATATCTTTGTGTGCCAAGCAGATGGACATAACGGACCTGTGCCCAGCATCATGAATTACATGAATTAATGCTTGTTTCAAAAAGAAAAGTGTGAAAATTCAATCATGTCTCCTTCATCTGTAAGTCTGAAGTCATTGTAAGCGGGACATATTCCCTCTGTAAATGCAAACACATGTCTTCAGAGTAATACTAGCCACAAAAATGCAACAGTTCTGAACCATTTTTTCAGTAGCCATGTCGCTTGTGAACTTTTATAGGGATCAAATGTTGTACTTCAGAGGCATAAGGTCAAAAAGACTTACATTCTTCTGCTTGGCACCCAATGATATCATAATCTCTAACTATTTTAAAAGGGTTACCGCTCAGCTATTGATAACCCGACCCAGTGTTGAAGTACACCAGTACCAGTGTCATTTCAATGCATCCATTTTAACTAAACAAAGCTTGATGACGTTTGCGATAACAGATTTGAGAATTGCCAATGACTGGTGAAACCATTAGAATATATGTAACAAGCATGCACAATCAACCTTGTTCCCATGGGTTTCATAACTCAATAGTCTTCAATGCAGTATAGCCATGAGGGAGTCACGGTTTATCATGATTGGGAACAAGGATGTTCTACTCTAAGACATACCAGCACACAATAGTCACACAACAAGCATTCAGCAATTCCACTACTGCTGTATGAGAATGTTCAGCAGAAGCAATGGGAGACCTTTGTGGACACTAGGTGGCAGCAGACTCCCCAGGTCAATCTATTGTTCTTAGAAATGTGCACATGTCAAGCTACACAAACAATGGAAATTGAGCTGGTATCTTTGTTCCCACCTAGCATTGTACAGTCTCTCATTGTAGGCATACAATGATACTAGTGTATGGGTGCGTAAAGTGCAATTAGTACAAGTGATATAAGGTGATGACAAAAGATTGTGACAAATAAAAAGCAATTGAACAAATCATAAAACCTGTAAGCAGACTTTGTTTGCTATGAATGAAGAACCCCATAGCGCCATTTCTATTTCACATATGGTTAGCAAGGGAAAGGTTCGCTAAATTGCAGATGGTTTTGTCAAGATGAAAAAGAGTCAAGCAATAACTCAGATCTACTGTGAACAAATCTTCACTGCTAGTGCTATATTTGACCTGAAAATAAATTTTCGCCGATTGGATGAGCTGAAATAAAATATTGATTTAATGTGAATCTACTAGGGGTTAATATAACGCATTCCGGTAAAACATTCACTGCATGTAAAATGACCTGCCATCTTTTTATTGTGGAGATTTTACCCACTTACTGAATATTAATACGGCCCTTATTGGAAAATGTTCCATTCTGGATAATATTTCAGACAAAAAGTATACCCCAATCGGAATAGTTTGTTTTCATTTGGTAGCTATCATTATCAATCAATACTTTCCTAAATGGGGAAGAGGGGTTCCAATCAGGGTATAAGTATATCCCAATCGGAATAGTTTGTTTTCATTTGGTAGCTATCATTATCAATCAATAATTTCCGAAACAGGGAGGGTTCTAATCAGGGTATAAGTATAGCACAATTGTGATAGTTTTATTGTTATACATGTTGATCGGTGTTGTTTCCCAAGGACACAGACAAAAATGAAGGTCAAAGTTCTATCCCCACTGAGGTAGATTGCTGTTATCCAGGTGAAGTATTTACCAAAGATTTTCCCCGTGATCATTTATAGCTTCATTGGGAGGAGACAGTTCCAATCAGGGTTTACGTTCTGATAAATGCAGGCGTTCCTGATCGGTCATATCGTGTTGTTGATGCAACTTACCATGTACACCAACAACATGCATACACATCAACCAAAGTGCATCGAAATAAAACCTTTGCACTATAACAGAATTCAAATTACTTCCTACAGGTTCTTGCATTCCACGTACATTCAATGGCTAAATGCAAATGCAATTCATGCAGATATGAACTAAATCAAGCAGCAAAACAACTTAAATTTGAGTTGTGTGTATTTCTCACAATGTCATAACCCTAACACTCTGGATGCCTACTTCACAAGGCATGCTCATAGAAACCAACCACATATTCATTTCAAGAATAAGTGGGAGGAGCCAAGGCAAAGAAACTCAACCAATCAGGAGGCAGGACTAGGTGGAAGGTACCATTCATACTAAAGGTGAACTCCTCAAGCAGCTGATAGGACCATCACTACAAGGCTGTCCAAGTTACTTTGTATTGTATTTTGTAAGGAGTCTTTGGTTCAATCCATTAAAGCATTTGTTTTTCAATGGAGTGGTTAGTATTAAATCATGCTTCATGCCATTGGGCAGACATAGCAGATCATCAAAACAGGTTGAGTTTATCAATGCAATTTGCAAGCACCATTCCTTGATGCACAAGACTTACACCTATCATAAAGTCAATTTTCCTAATATCATGTTCTAACTCGTCTCCACCGAATATTAAGCACACTTCATAAGTCCAATGTTCTATTTAGTTCACACATTTCATGTTCTGTAAAACTCTAGCTAAAAAAAGGTAAATAAACCGGATGTCATCCCTACTGACAAAACAAATCTGAAACTAGAATCCCAGTTTAGGAGGTATGTCAAATGGTGACATTTCCACCTCTTTGGTAAGCCCATGACGTATAGATTCCAAGAAGCTTTTAGGAACAGTGTCCTCAGCACTAGAGAAGTAAATCAAAGAGCATGAATTCTTAATAACTGAAAAATAACAGCTGGTGTTTTTTTTTTTTTTTTTTTTTTTTTCACCAGGCAGATAAAGTTTGAATAGCACTCCACACTAATGCTTAATAGAAGCTCAGTTCCCAGATCTCAGACATGTCAGAATTCACTAACATACGAGCGTGTTATGTCAAAGCTTTATATTGACTTGCGTTTACTGACTGCACTACTGCAGTCTGGTGCTCTAATGCAGTGATCGAGGGCTAGTGGTGGAATGTTTGTCTGAGATCCGGGTATTTTAAGCAACAGTGACGTCAGTAGTAAAGAGTGCTAATCGGATAGAAGTCTAAAACAAAATATCCCTGCATATAATAAGTCCAATGTTGCCCACTAAGGTAGCTGCTGGTGTATGAACACAATTGTGGACGTATGGTACAGCATGAGGTTTTATTTAGTTTTGGTATTGAAAGAATAATCACTGCAATCATAATTGCCCAAACAAACAAAACAGATTTCAAAAGAGGTGTTTATAGGTTTAAGTGCCTTTACAGGTTTCAGTGTAATTGTGCTTGCTATAAAAAGTTATTGTGAGTTGTTGTTTGAATGTTTCCCAATACCACTGGGAATATAAAGGCAGATTGAAAACACATTACTGCACCATTGAAGTAATGTATTGAGTTAAGCCATATTACATACTGTACCACACACAGAGATTCTTGTCATTTGATTAGTGGACGCTCCAAAATTAAATATAGGAGTCCTATATTGATAAATATAGGATGCTTGGGGCACTTCACAGTGACGCTTTAGTGTCGTTAACAAAGTAATTGTTCCCACTATGTTTTTCCAGGCAAGGGAAGGTCTTGTCACAGCAAACAAGGTTGGTGTCAACATAGAGTAATCCACACTGTTAAGAAGGGCTCTTAGAATTTTAGGAGTGTGCGGTGGGCGAGTTTCCTTCTCTGGTTTTTTTTTATTGTGAAAAAAAAGTTCACATGACAAGGATCTATGTGTGAGTTATATACGACAAATACTGAATGCATTTCGTTTGTGCATTGTCAGAGAATATAATCACTTGGTGAAATCTGGCTTACACCTCATAAAATGGAATAGTCCAGATTTCACCTTGTGATTAGAATCCATCACAATGCACTCATATGCATTTGTATACTGTGCCAATAGTTTAGATAGAAATGAGTGCTGTGTTATTCAATTGTCTCATGTGAGGGCGGACAGTTGATGTTAGCTCTCCGAGGTAGCAGAAGTTGACAAACTTCACTTCGGGAATTAGTTTGTCAACTTCCAACAATGAGGGGAGCTAGTATCAACCGTCCACCTGTCTTTGTGCCACCATCTTTTCATGTGTATATTAGCTAGGGCGATGTTTGCGCATGTGTAATATACTTCCCTGTAATACAGCCCCCCAACTGCTGTACATGCGTAGTAGACTGTTGCACATGCAACAGTCTACTACGCATGTACAGCTACCCTGTGTGTGAATACTGGCACAAGAAATGATATAGCTGTGGTAACTATTATCAGTGTGTGAAGTACATCAAGAACAGAAATGTGTAGGTGGCAGTGTGCAAAAAAAAGAGTAAAATATCAAGACCCTTTCTGTTGGGAGTCTACGTATCGCAAAGACTGGATACTTTGCCGACATTCTCGTCTTTCTCCCTGTGTTCACATAGCACTATAAAGTACTAACTAGAATTCTACCAAAAGGAATCTGACTATTTGCAGTTCGATTTATGTTGATTCAAATGGGGTAAAAAGAAATATGGCTGAACCACACCGCCTCGTAACATTACAACCTCATTCCCAAGGGCAACTGGCAATATCAATCCCGCAAATCACTAAGCACTAGAAGGAAGACACTGGCAAAGCAACGCTGATAAGCTCCCCAAAATAGTTGCTTTTAGGCACATGCTTGTTGCAAACTTTCAAGCATTTGTGTGGAGCTTATGGGTCCTTAGCATGCCCAAGTGTAAGTATTTAGACACAAATACTTCAAATAAATCATGGTTTATACAGTCACCCTAAACTGCATACATTTAAACATTTCGCAAGCCCATAGAAGACTGAGAGGGGACCAGTTGCTCTATGACTCAATGCCTCTTTTGCCACCTACAATGCTTGAGCAAGCACGCAGAATAGATGGACCACAGGCTTAGTTAAACTGTGCCATGAATTTGCATATTTAAATTACACAAGTCCAGGGGTTATGATTGAGCAAGGCATGCTGGGGGAAAAAAATTGCAAGTGAGATCAATCACCCATAGGAATGAGGCTGGTTCTATTACCAGTTAAGGCTTTAGTACCGCGTGTTATATATAGCAGCGAATGTACCTGTTTTTAGACTAAATTAAATGAGAAGAGAGGAACCCAAGGGCTTGGTTGTTGGTACCTGAAAACAATCGGTACAATAAGACAGATTCCCACATGGGCCGACCTATGTGACCTCACTCTTAACTACACCTCATAAATATTCATAAGTGAGTAATGCTTCTGAATAGGTTCAATTTGCTGTACAGAACATGAGGTATAATAAACATAACACAGCAAGGTTTATTCTGCAAAGACAGGTAGCACTTGGAATATCAAACCATTTCCATCAACTTTGCTCAAAGAGCTGGTTTGTCCACATGCCAATATCTCAGGTGTTTGCCATTAACCCTCCTACTGTCCATCTGATATCAGTCACTGTGGTTGTCATTGCTAGATAAACTATGCCAGCCTGCAATGTGGTGACTGCATATGCTACACACACACATTCACAGTTAGTTCTGAGCATAGTTGAGCCACCACACACAGCACATGCTGTAGACTGTTTTCAAACGGTTGGTCATTCCGCTGGAAAATGTTACCAAGAGTAGAAGGGTTAATTTTTAAATCATGCTATATTTCTATTATGTTCTACAACTGTGAGATGCTGTCAACATAGGATAACAGGTGAAAGTGATTGCTGAGCTAGTCTAAAACTCAATCAGATATCAAATTATAATAATGACAATGTTCGAGCAACAATATATTACAGCCGCTGTTGATTTCTAGATTAGTCTTGTAACCAACAACAACATGAGGTGCTAAATAGAACAAAGGACTTCATAGAAAGTGTGCTGGAAAACGATCACGACTGAACGGAAAACCTACAACGTGTCTGTTCAACACCAAAACAAAATGGCTGACACTGACTACTCTGCCATTATGATAATGCATGGAATAGCTGGTCCCCAGTCTTGATACTCAATCTGATATCACTGGTAACTGCATCATGCTGGATTGGCTGAAGGTTGTTGGACTTACCACACATATGAGTTTGAAGGTATAGATAACGATAACAGAGAAATGACAATATCTGGAAGTTTGACCTATCAAGATAGGTAGACAAATGCAAGATGGAGTAACAAATAGTAATACACACAAGGGGCAGAATTATGGGGTAAAGACAAACGGAAAGACAATAGATGATGGATAAACTGATGATTACAGATCTATGACAGATGAGTGATTATCAACACAACAGCAAGACAAGATATAATGGATTAATAGAGGATAAAAGCTTAACAGTATGGATCAACCGATGATCCTCGAAAAGAACACAGGTATGGAAACAAGATATTGGATTAAGAGATCTTAAAAACAGGCGCTAAACATTAATGTCTGATAAGCAAATGGTCACAGAAGATGATAGATTAACAAATGATCTCAGACAGAAACAAGATTAACAGAGGATCACAAAACAGGAAACAGATTAACAGATGATAAAAAAACAGGAAACAGATTAACAGAGGATCACAAAACAAGAAACAGATTAACAGATGATCACTTACAGAAAATGGGTTAATAGATGATTTCAGAAATACAATAGATGATAGATTAGCAGATAATCTCAAATAGACAAGAGATCAAGAGATTAAGATCTGTAGATGAACCAATGAATAATCAGATATAGAATAGTCATAGCAAAAAGACCAATCAATGTCCTCCAGGAATTGTTATCAGTTTAATGCTTTAAAGCATTTGCATGAAATCAAAGAGTCTTAGAAAATAGAGAACAAAATGAAAGAAACAAAGCAGGGTATTGTGATACAGCTGAATGGAACTCAAAAGTCTGATAAATCCAACAATCATATACAGCTCTCACACAGCAAAGTATAAAATGCAATCACATCAACTAATACAACCACTCTATAATTGAGCTACGTCACACAGTGTCTACTACTAGGACACTCATCTAGTCAAATTATACCACAACAGAATCTACTCAGGGACAGTGCTAAAAGCAAAGGTGAATAGACTGAGGCAGGAGTCCACCCATAGAGTTGAAGTCAGTACCTTCCCCTGGGCCACCGTTGCCTGACTCGGAGCAGACGGACTGCGCCTTGCAGGAGATGAGCTTGCGAGAGCCCTGTGACTTACTGCGTTTGAGCTGGGCTGGGTCGTGGTTATTGCGGCCCTGTTTACGAGCGTTGTTGCTACTAGTGGGACTCACGCAAACACCGTTCTGCTGCAATGGTAAGATAACATCACACTCACTTAAAAATCATAGTACCAACTGATATAAGCAAAACCATCAACTGGTGTTAGGGTCATGTCACATGAGGTAATTTGCAGGTGACCAGTATTAACGAGAGTCGACTGTAGTTTTCTGCTATGCAAACATAAGTAGGATACCAGTCACAGATGGTAGATGTGAAATGGTACTTTGGCTGGTAACCTTATTCTAGTTAGCATCATTTTGTTGTGCTCAGCTACTACTTGCGCTGAAAGCAGCTCTATGAGATTGGGCGCTGGTCATACGACTCAAGCTACTTAAACTACACATCATAATACAATTAACTGAATGTGTTTTGTTTCTCATGCTATTAGTAATAAAGCAGCACAAGCAGTGAGAGTGCTAATATGGAAATACCAGCACCACTATTTAAACTCTGAACATGTCCAAAGGTATGCCCATGATGCTTCATCTTTGAAAGTATTTCTACACTCTGGTCTATAGTTCTACACTAATGACCTACTTGATCACCAAAGCTACACCTGAGTCAATAGGTCTACAATAACGACCAACCTGTTCACCAACGCTACACTCTAGTCAATAGTTCTACTGTAACGACCAACCTGTTCACCAATGCTACACTCTAGTCAATAGTTCTACAGTAACGACCAACCTGTTCGCCAATGCTACACTCTAGTTAATAGGTCTACAATAACGACCAACCTGTTCACCAACGCTACACTCTAGTCAATAGTTCTACTGTAACGACCAACCTGTTCACCAATGCTACACTCTAGTCAATAGTTCTACTGTAACGACCAACCTGTTTGCCAATGCTACACTCTAGTTAATAGTTCTACAGTAATGACCGACCTGTTCACCA
Source organism: Pisaster brevispinus (assembly GCA_023634235.1). Classification (NCBI taxonomy): domain Eukaryota; kingdom Metazoa; phylum Echinodermata; class Asteroidea; order Forcipulatida; family Asteriidae; genus Pisaster; species Pisaster brevispinus. The sequence continues at coordinate 19,215,574 of JAMKCF010000007.1, read as the reverse complement.
ATAGTTCTACAGTAATGACCAATCTGTTCTCCAATGCTACACTCTAGTCAATAGTTCTACAGTAATGACCGACCTGTTCACCAATGCTACACTCAAGTCAATAGTTCTACTGTAACGACCAACCTGTTCGCCAATGCTACACTCTAGTCAATAGTTCTACAGTAATGACCAATCTGTTCACCAATGCTACACTCTAGTCAATAGTTCTACAGTAATGACCAATCTGTTCACCAATGCTACACTCTAGTCAATAGTTCTACAGTAATGACCGACCTGTTCAACAATGCTACACTCTAGTCAATAGTTCTACAGTAACAACCAACCTGTTCACCAATGCTACACTCTAGTCAATAGTTCTACTGTAACAACCAACCGGTTCACCAATGCTACACTCTAGTCAATAGTTCTACTGTAATGACCGACCTGTTCACCAATGCTACACTCTAGTCAATAGTTCTACTGTAACGACCAACCTGTTCACCAATGCTACACTCTAGTCAATAGTTCTACTGTAACAACCAACCGGTTCACCAATGCTACACTCTAGTCAATAGTTCTACAGTAACGACCAACCTGTTCACCAATGCTACACTCTAGTCAATAGTTCTACAGTAACGACCAACCTGTTCACCAATGCTACACTCTAGTCAATAGGTCTACAGTAACGACCAACCTGTTCGCCAATGCTACACTCTAGTCAATAGTTCTACAGTAACGACCAACCTGTTCGCCAATGCTACACTCTAGTCAATAGTTCTACAGTAATGACCAACCTGTTCACCAATGCTACACTCTAGTCAATAGTTCTACAGTAACGACCAACCTGTTCGCCAATGCTACATGTACACTCTAGTCAATAGTTCTACAGTAACGACCAACCTGTTCACCAACGCTACACTCTAGTCAATAGTTCTACAGTAACGACCAACCTGTTCACCAACGCTACACTCCAGTCTTTAGTTCTACTGTAACAACCGACCTGTTCACCATTGCTACACTCTAGTCAATAGCTCTACAATTAGGACCTACCTGTTCACCAGTGCTACTTGTTGGTGATTTACATCTCTCTGGGTCAGCCATGTATTGTTCAACAATATCACCCAAACCCTGCGGCTTACTCTTCTTGGGAGACCTTGGGGTTCTTGTGTAGGGATCTGCTGAGCCATATAGGTCTGGGGTTCCCATGTTGAGTAGACATGTCTTCTGCAGGTAGTCCACAATGACTAGGCCAGACACAGTACCAAAGGCAAGGCTGTAACGGCACAACACAAAAGGCATGATACACAGATATATTACAAGATCAATGTTAGAATGGGAGACTTTTGGGTCAGTGGCTGGCAGTCGACTGAAACAACTCCATTGTTCTACAAGAACAAAGACACAAGTATGATGTAAGTTTAGGCAGAGTGAAATGCTATAGTAGATAATGCATTTTAAAAACAGTTGGAGAATATTGATTAACATAATTTTATTAACTGAGCGTAGCTATTTCCTCATAGGGTTTCAGTATACATATTACACTTCAACATTGATAGCAGTCTACCAAAATACACTACAAGGTTCATAAGATAATAGTTAAAGCATGTATTTTATATCAATACACACAGTTAAAGTGTACTAAATTGTGCAAAAGTGTGCGAGTATGCTGAACTTCTCTGCAAACCAGGGTTCCATTTTATGAGCTGCTCAATTGGCCTGGAATTAAACGAAGGCCCTGGAGGTCGTGGCGTCTGTTGCCCTGGTCTTGGCCTTGGGGCCCCTTCAAAAATTTCCCATAGACTTACAGATTTGCCAATTGAAGTGCCCTTTGCAAAATGAAAATGGCCTTGCCCTCTCAAAGATGAAACTTCAGGCCAGGCTTAAGCGAATCAAAAACTCTCTGCTTAGCAAAAGTAAGCAACAAAGCACTCACCAACAGTACATGTGACATGCTAGTTTAGGCTGGTAGCCTTATTCTGGTAAGCGTATTTGTTAAGTGCTTAGCTACTTTTGTGCTTGAACAGGCGGATGGAATTGAGTGTAGGAGCTACATGTGTACTCACAGTCCATAGCATGAGTTGATTTCCACAGTGGTAATAGTAGACGGTGCTTCTCCATCAACCCATACAAGCTGACAGCACAAATCAGCCTGGAATCCTGTGGACCGTTTATGTGCTCCACCTTTCACCTGCAGTATAACAGAAATAATGAGACACTATCAATCAAACCATGGAGGTAGAATCGTCCAAAGACCACTGCCAACTAAGCTCATTTGCATTTAGGGGAATGCCCTAAACATTCCTTGAACCATCAGCTGATCACTGCCTGTATTAAGGTCGTTTGTATTCAGAGTCTAATACCACAATACTGATACCATTCCATTACACATACGTACATACACTGGGCTTTTATATAGTGCCATTTCATTTAGAACACAGCGCTTTAGTATTTTTCCTGCAAGGCATGCGAAGCTATGTTTTGAAGTATGAGACCTTTTCCCTTTACATAGCACCATGTAATGGTTTACAAGGTGCTGTGGCGCAATATGCAGCCAATCAAACCAGGCACACCGGGAAAACCCCTTCTCTTTACGATAAGTGTACTGGGTTCTTTTACGTGCATTACACATTGAACGGGACCTACGGCTTTACGTCCCATCCGAAGGACGATGCAATAATGGTTAAGTGTGTTGCTTAAGGACACAAGTGTCACGACCGGTACTCGAACCCACACTCTGCTGATCAGAAACGCCAGAGCTTGAGTCTGGTGCTCTTATTCACTTACTGGAGTGAACAGTTATACAAAACCTGCATGAATCTAATGATGTTTCTGACTGGCACTCTCAACATCTGTGTTTCACTGGTTCCCAAACACCTCCCCTCATACCATTCTTGTATTTTTAAACTGCCAGTAACATAACAGCAGCAGCATGGGACTTTTGAGCCTGTGAACAGCCTCATACTGGTCTCCATTTTTAACCCTCCATGATCAAACTGGTCCACTAAGCCTTGCCAGCATAAGCTATGGCCTAGCTTTGACCAAAGGCATCCCCAGCCCTCAGTCATCAAGTCAGTATACCACAGCTCTCTTAACAGCGGCAGTTTGTTTTTTTGTTTTTTGGTCAGCCTTTGGGGCATAGAGCATTGTGATTGACTGTGGGGCTGATGGGCAGAAACATTGTGGGAAATTGTGCCTATGATGACACAAGCTTGGAATTTGGCACACAGTCAGAGTATATCATGAGAAAGATATTTGCAGTAGCTTTGCATCGAAAATTATAAAAGCATGCAAGGGTCCAAGGATCATTGCAGATTTGAGTTTTGTTTAAATATAGGCAGAAGAACTAGCAACATTCAAAATTTTCCAAATGGCTGCCATTGTTCGTTATAAATTTACCTACATTCTTCAAAATGCAAATCTGTGATGGACCTTAGCCAAATATTTTTCCATGCTTGTTCTATCATGAACCTGCCATACTTTCAGGGGCAGACATTCATGGATTTGTAACTTCAATCATGTCTCGTTGGTAACCAGAAACCATACCTTTAGATTTGGAACGTTATCTCTTATTCCGTCTCCTGAGCTGGTACTTGTCACCTGGTTACCACTAGCTGGCCCACTGCCTGCTGTAGCTCCACCAGATGATGTCTGCGTGACAGGAGAAGGCGCACACATTGCACTAGCTACAGAGCTGGCACTGACCGTACTAGTGTTGCGCTTAAGTGGGGTGGGTGGAGGAGGGGGCGGAGTCTCAGCCTCAGGGGTGTCTGGTTCTTCGGGTTCATACACAATAGCAATCTCCAGAACCTGTTAACACCACATTATTATAAATAATTTTATTTCTTCGAATTTATCAATGGACCACTAGGCAAAACTACCGGACTTTGTACTGTGTTTCTCAATTTCCAACGACCAGGCATGACATTTGGTCCTTGGAAAAAAGTGGGAACATTTGATTGAGTACAAGGACTGACCTACATGTACACATGGTGCAGGCTCTCATAGACTTTACAGGCTATTTAATCACAACGTTTCTGATATTTCCGAGGGCAATATATTGGACATTTGACATTCACATAGGTGAATCCTAAGTCAATGTCCATGGAAATAGAAAGTAGACATTGGCTGTACAAACCTATGTGAATGTCCAATGTCCAATATCAACCTAACTTTTCTGTCATTAAGTGTCAATGGAACTCATGCTTAAGCTAACATCTTGGAAGCACACGTAAACCATGTTTGATGGGCCTTGATGAATGTACAATTGCATTGGTGCAGTGATTCTAGGCCCCTCCTACACCTGGTTACTTGTTCAAGCTAGTTAGCCAACAATTTGAAATTCATTATTGGTATGGATTTTGTATGGTAGTCCAGCTGTGTAGTAAACTTAACTACCTGTGTACATGTATGCACTTGTAGATGTATTCACGCTATTGTTAGTTATCATACAAGCCTGAGTGGAATACGGAAAAGTATAGGGCTTCTGTGTCTCATATCCAACGAGGGCGAAGGCCGAGTTGAATAAGGAGCTGGGTATGGGACAATTTTAAACTTGACGCACAGCTTTAAATAGCGCAATAGGCAGACTTAGGAAAGGGTGTGATATGGGCCATGCCATATTGATTAAATTGAAATGGCGGCAGGTATGTGTTCTTGTTGCTATGGATTGACCAATCAGAATCCAGGATTCAAGTTTGCTTGAAGATAAGATATCATATCCCTGGGCTTGCATAGTTTATTAGTCAATCAAAACCGCAGTGGATGATATTGAATGGTCAGACAGTAGGAGGGTTGACTGTGCACCATGTAGATGTATTCATCACATGATACCACAGGGCTCCAATTTGGGGTAAAACTCCACAAGACCCCAGGGCTTGTAGCTCAAACTGTTTACCGGACCAGAGTTTAATTCACAAAACCAGAATCTTCATGAGAAAGAGCTTTCTACACAGTTTAACATGTCAATTGTTTTATGTTAACAAGCACTTTAAGAGAAGATTGATCTAATTTGTCTTATGGGTTAGTATATTTTGATATTCAACAGAATCATATAAATACCAGACTCAAGGTTAACATTTGAACATAATTTCTGTTAAAGATATTACAGTTGGCTATTATTCAATTGAAAAACACAAGACCGCCGGGCATGCCAGGTCACAAGTTTACTGGCCCGAAGCTAAAATCACTAGCCTTGGGCCAGCGGTCCAGTGTCAAATTCAAGCCCTGTACCATACTGCAGGCTGGCAGTTTATTTATTGTTTGAAACGGCAGTGGATAATATTGAAGGATCAGACGGTAAGATTTTACAGTTCATAAACACCAGTATAAAAAGGCAATACATATAGAGTAAGCAATCAATCCAACTGGGTTTTTTTAAGGGGAAAAGCGGCACAATAGACTGAATAGAAGGTTATCCTGCCTGTATAACTGATACTCACCGATAACTCTGTAGTGACTTCCAATCTACTGAACCTATACAATATAACATGACCACTTGCTCCTGCCACTGCTAGTAGCCTGCTTTCTTGACAAAGTTTAACCATCTGAATAGCAAAGGGTTCCTCGTCACCATCTAAACTACGAGCTTGCTTCTTCTTCTCAAACACTTTAGCAGTCTTCAGCTTATACAGTACTTGTAACATAACTGTAGAAAATACACAGAGACATTGATGAACTACCTCTCTTCTTAAAAAGCATCAAACAACAGGTTCAGCATAGTTCAAATTTCCTTTTCTGTGAAAGAATAAAATATGTTGAATAATGCTGAAACTAGCGTGTTGACAAAAACTGCCAACTTAAGTGTACCAACTTGCCAAGTCGAGATAATATTCCAGCTAGCTAGTCAATCTTACTTACCAAGCTTGCCAAGTCAACATTACATTACATTACAGCTTGCTAGTCAATATTGCTTAGCAAGCTTGCCAAGTCAACATTACATGACAGCTTGCAAGTCAATCTTACTTACCACGTTTGCTAGTAAACATTACATTACAGCTTGCAAGTCAATCTTGCTTACCAAGCTTGCCAAGTCAACATTACATTACAGCTTGTTAGGCAATCTTGCTTACCAACATGACCAAGCTTGCTAGTCAACATTACATTACAGCTTGCAAGTCTAAAGCATGCTAGTCAATCTTGCTTAGCAAGCTTGCCAAGTCAATATTACATTACATCTTGCTAGTCAATCTTGCTTACCAAGCTTGCCAAATCAACATTCCATAACAGCTTGTTCGTCAATCTTGCTCAGCAAGCTAGCTAAGCCAACATTTCACAAGAGGTTTGCTGTGACATGCCTATTACACTGATTGACCATTACAAGAAGAGATGAACAGAGTTACTTACCACGAGACGCATCCCAGAATTTGATTGTGCCGTCTGCATGCCTGTACACAAAACAAACGATCATTGTGAAATGAAACTTGTTTCCAAAGTCTATCTACATTCAGATCATGAATATGGAGGTTCGAGTGAAGTTATGCTCAATCACTGATTATTTGATGGATTGATTTCTTGTTTATAATATCCCAAAAGGAACATCACCTGGGGGAAGGGATACAAAGACATTTTAAAATACTACAAATGCGGTTTACCTCATGACGGAAGAGTTGGAAAACAGTTTTCATTCTAAACTAAACAGTTATGTAGCATTGATTTTCTTTAACTTAGCGGACGTACAAATATACTTGGCTAAGCAATACACAATACCTTTTCTCTAAGCCAGAGCCATAGCCAGAGCCATAGCCATATCCAGAGCCATAGCCAGAGCCAGTCATGGTCACTTGATTTAGACTCAGCCTTAGAGTTCTCATCAATGATACAGCTTTATAAAAACCCCTTACAAGAATTCAGTGTTTTGATTGGTTTAGAGCGCAAAAGCCGCCTGAGCACAACACGCTATAGACCATGTGACCTATGACATCACATGTTTACAAAAGAGCCACAGAACCTGGACTTCCTACAAGCACATTTGTACACTGCTCAATGGATACAAAAAATCTTATGTTTTATGGAGATTGCACTGTCTGATTTTTCTCAACTTTTGATATGAAGAAAGGGGGACATCTCAAAAGCTGTACAGCTGTTGCTTTTGTCAATTTTGAATTTATGTGAAAATTATGACATAAAATGTAAACCTTCCCATATAGCCTGTGCAGTATCTTGCCCATCTGGAAATGCATTATAATGTACGAGGTCACCACTCTGTAAACAAATGTAACATGGTCTAAACATGTGCACGCAGCAAACAAGGTACTTCATGTATACCCTTGGCAACCAGTGTACTATACCCATAGCAACAGCAACTTCTTGGTACCTACAAATGTATACACCTAGGCGCAATATACAGATAGGTTGCTATAAAACAAATATTGACTGCTTTTACTTGTGCTACGGTTAAAACTACGACTCCCTCGGTGATTCCCCAGAGCGTTCTATTTAAAAATAGAACAGGATGAAGATCACCTCGGGAGTCGTAGTTTTAACCAAAGCACTAGAATATTTCTATACTATGGGATGGAATAGTAAGGCTTAGTAATGGTCATATGGACAATGACTTCAGTATCGGGCAGAGACAACCGTCTTGTCAATGTATACATGCACAGTGTTTGATAGAAAGAGAAGACTTTACCCAGTGATAACAATTTCCTGCTCACTGCTTCCCCCACTTCCCCATCCTCCGCCTTTCACCGGCCAGTTCTACAAGAGGAAATGAAACAAAAAGACATGTCGTATCATAAAAGATGCACATGAAATTGTGCATGTCAAATAAATGCACAACTCACTAATGTCTTGTCTCACAGTACCACCTGCATATAGAATTCTTCTGGGCCCATCTTTCTAGAGCTGCTTCAGCAGACGATAGTGCTTAACAATTTCCTGTTAATAAAATAAGCCAGAAACCAGACACAAACAATACATGAGATATAGTATTTTGGCTGGTAACCTTATAATGGTAAGCGCTTAGTTCTTTGTGTGCTTACATGTAAGCAGCTCTGTGAAACTGCTGTTATGTGATGGTCATCCCAATCTCCACGAAGGACTGAGTCCTTGTCATGATGGTCAGAACCTGGATTCACAGAAAGCTTGACTAATTCATGTGTGGGTGGTCAAGACAAACTAAGCATTGTGTTGCCCTTGAAAAGTCCTTATCAAAACCGAGGTTCAAGTAGAGAGGGAGTTAGTGAAGTTAAGAAGTGGAAACACTAAGCGTGTACGTTATACATCCATAAACCTCAGAGTGTTAGTTATTCTCCTCTAGTCAATCTCATAACATAACACTGTACCTTAATCAGCCCCAAAATTCATAACACGACAAGGCAGAAAATACTGCTTAGACAGTTTGTTTGCTGAGCACATAAATCGGTGGGGCACCACTCGCATGCGCCTGATCTTCAGTATGTTTTGGTTTGTCTGCTTAGTACATGAAGTAAGTTTTTCTGTGCTTAGCTAACTTGTGTGCCTTTTTTTACAGGCTTAATGACTTTGCATGTTGGCCCTGCAGTCTATTTGAGAAACTTTGAGGCTTAAGGAATTGACAACTAATTCAACTGTAGGTTATTAACTGTTTCAAGCTCCTGAGTTCACCTTTCCAGTTCACCTAGATTGCTAATTCTATACCTCAAGACACAACTTACCAAACGAAGTGTCAAATTTCTTCTGGTCATATTTCTTTCTTGCATATTATATCACGCTTGAATATTATGCTTGATCTAGTTAGCGCAGGAGTATATGGTCTATATTCATATAAATATCACTCAGTCACGACATAATTTTGTCAATTGTTATCAATAATTCAGCCGCTTTTGAGGAAAAGACAAAACAATCTTGGTCTGTGATTTGTGGAACATCGCTAGCACTTACACGGATCTTTCGACATTACTGTCAATAAGTTGTTCACAAAAATCCAACAATCTAAAGTTAACAAGATGAAATGACATCGATGCTCGCAGGTTTGTAATTACAGTGCAAACTATGAAAGTCAATTATTGCTTTAGTTTTATATGTGGATCCTATAATTATTTTTGCAGGAATATTTGGGATAATTCATCTTTGGGACTATTGTTTCACTTGATCATAGTACTAATTTCTTATATCAATCTGTTTTATTATTATTATTTGTTCAGGTTTATCAGATCACAATTTGGTAGTATTTCTTTCATGTAATATTTACATTGTCTACTGCCTTTCGATTTTTTTGTTTTAAGTTTACACAAAGTGAAGACCCTTGAGCATTTAAAAGCAGTTTTTGATGCTTTACAAATGTTCGATATTATTAGAAGTAGTACGCATTTCATTCTGCTCTGACATCTTTTACTTGCTTATGTCTCGTGCTTCACAAAGCATGAACAATTAAAATAGACCTTATGCATTGACGTCATCCAGCCGCCACCTTAGAGGTAAACAGATGACGAAACAATGGAAACGCACAAATGTGTACGCGCGGCGCACAGGATTGGCCAATGAACAGCCTCCTTTTGACCTCTAAGTGAGGGCGCCCTACTCAAATGACGTCATGTGCATAAGGTCTATTGGATTCAAACGTGTTTATTTTCAAGGAGTGACACCCCCTGAGTTATTGTTCTCAGTTGGTACATTGGACCCCAGTTGGTAATTCAAGCAGCGAGTTACCTGAGACAAGATTGCATCCAGACTCAGATCTCCGAGACCCACAACTCAATGACTCAGGGCTTTGTTCTACTTGTGTGAACAGATTGCAAACAGTTACACAAACGTTCACGCTCAGTGGAATCGACTACGCAAGCACAAACTACCACAACCCATGTTAATATGGCCGCCCAAAGTCATGCCAGTGCCATTTCATTTAATTGTTCCTACCAATTATTTAAATAAGAAGAAACTTCTGAGACAGGAAACGTATTTATTTTTATTTTTTACACATCCAAGAGCTCAATTAGCACCAAACAATGATTACATGGTGCTATGTAAAGGAGTAGGTCTCATACTTCAAACGTAGCCCCAAGAAGAAATGTTCAGTTTTAGATGTGGGAAGAAAACCCCAATGGGAAAACCCCACAATCAGGTAGGGACTGAAAACCCAATCCACATGCAAGGCTCTGGTCTGAGGTGGGATTTGAACGAGAGTCCACAGAGGAGAAAGGCAGGGAAAGAAACCACCCAAGACAACCGGATCCCATTTCTGTGGTGTTCCCGGGTGTTTCAAAAATGGCCGATTAATTTTCAGATGGCTGAAAGTCACACTGCCAGTATCTTTTTGTTGTCACAATAACACTTAGAACGTATTTTTCAGTGGTGAGTAGTATGCAGTAGTTTGAGAGAAGTTTCTTTTTTGTACAAACAATAATTAGGAATTATGAAAATTAAACCAAATGGCTCAACTGTGGGCCGCCATATCAGTCATGTCAGTTTTGTGCACATAAAATCGGTTCCACTAAAAGTCAGTCTGTTGTACATGTATATCATTGCAGACGCAGAACACAGCCCAGTCATCAATGGTTTCCTGTGTTTAAGTCTTACCTTTTTACTATAGAGTTGTTTCTTGGTTACCAGTTATCAATGGTTACTGTGTCTTACCTTTTTACTATAGAGTTGTTTTCTTGGTTACCAGTTATCAACTGTTACCTGTGTTTAAGTCTTACCTTTTTACTATAGAGTTGTTTCTTGGTTACCAGTTATCAATGGTTACTGTGTCTTACCTTTTTACTACAGAGTTGTTTTCTTGGTTACCAGTTATCAATGGTTACCTGTGTTTAAGTCTTACCTTTTTACTATAGAGTTGTTTCTTGCGATTGAGACTATTGGCTCCAGCTGAATACAGATGTGGTATAAGGTCGGATGGGCAGTCAGCGTAGTATTGCACACATGTAACTGGTGACTCGTGTAGATCCATTGGGTAGGGATTCTCAAAGCATGGATAACTGATAAGACACAATCAATAACACAATAAGGGGCATAGGAAAAATACACAACAAATAGTTCAAAATAATCAAAGTACCTGCATGGTGTGCAGCAAAATGAAATCAATATATCTGTATATAGTCCCTTGTATGATGTACAATGTATTAGTTCTTGCCATACAGTTTTTAGTACATTTTTACTTCAACATACATGTCAAATTTTGTGTACAAACGTAAGTAGGATTCAAATTGTAAGTTACATTGTACATGTCTTGTGCACATAAGCCTCCTGTACTATGGCAGAATACAAATGGGGCTTGTGTAAAAAAAAATGCTAGGTACAACAGTCTTTGTACAGTGTTTTTCAATTTTCTGTAAGAAACCAAAAACCAAGGAAATCAGCTGATCTGCTAAGAAGTTGCAATCCTGTCTTATGCAACTTGTCATTCTTTAATTTCAAAAAAAGAAAGAAAAGAAGAAAAAAAAGTGCCTTACCCTTGTGATGTGAGATCTACTACCACTAGATCACTCTCCAGTAACACCACCACTGCATATGGCTCCTGGGGGTCTGTAACACAATAACAGGCATTTATTTACTATTACAACCCTTGTTTATCAGGCCTTTAGCCTTCCTGAAACCATCTAGACTCCTATGGAGTATGCAGCACCGGCAGCCAAATTAGGCACACAGGTTGCTAATCATTCACATCCACAATCTCTACCCTTGCCCCGCCCCTAAACAGGAGAGACCCAACAGGGTTCCACATCTTAAAATGACAAATAGACAACCGTCACAGCCAATTTTTACCATAAAGTGTACAATTTTTCTTAGCAACTGCACTATTTGATAAGCAGCAATAGAGTAACTCTTGCCCAGGAAATCAAGTGTCATGACTCTGATGGCCAACTCAGCCAGCAGAGGCCAATTTCATCAAACTGTAAGCACAGGAAATTGCTTAGCAAAGAAAACTCTTGCTTGACTGAAACAGGTTACCAGCAAAATACAATGTAATGTATATTGTTGTGACTAGTTCCCTACAAAATTTTGAAGAGAAAATTGCTTCGCTAAGCACCACTTTCTGCTTTCAGAGCTTTAAGAAATTGGGCTAGGAAGCCGGGTCTGATTGGCCACACCACTCGGCCACCACACACACATTTACTACACACCAGTGATAGCTAATAGTGCATGACAACTAGTGGCATATTATGTAGACAGATGAGGACTACACTTAATTAAAAAAAAAGAAAGAAAGCTGATTTCGGTTGAATATTGAAGGCCATCACTATGCAGTTAGTGAACTATGCCAAACACCAACCATAATTTACTTCAGACATATCTTGGTGATGAGTTTGACAGGTTCGTTTTTCAAGATTGCTCTTGATGGCCAGCTGTGCTGCTTCTACACAAATCACACTATTGAGTAGCCCAATATAAAGTGCCAACAGTCTACACTCCCTCCGATACTTTGCCCTACTGCATAATGTACGTAATCCAGGGCCATCCATGGGTTTTCAATTTGTCTACAAAATGTCTATGTCTAAGTTTTACCCACAAGAATCACTCATTTCATAATTGTAGCCAGGAATGAATCAAAGTTCTTCTGTTGACTCATTTTCATGTAATTTTATGAGAAACCATTTGGCGTGCCCCTCTAATTTCAACTGCCGTAATTATGAAATAAGCAAGTGAATATTTTGGGGGAAATTTAGGCCCCCCCCCCAAAAAGGCTGTTTTAGTTGAAAACACATCAAGGGTCCTGGGCGGTCGATGTTATGCCCCCAGAATGGAGGGAGTTTAAAGTAGTGGCAATATTTATGGGACTAACTATTGAGTACTTTATGTTGGAATATCAAGGACAAGCAAAATATCCACTACATGTATGCAGGAGATAAAAGGGAACAAATAAAATACACAGACTGTTTTCAAAGGTAGCACCTGTTACAAAAGAGATCATTACATGTACATGGTGTGTACATAAAATGTGTGATAATGTGTTGTTTTAGTCTAGAACAACAATTTTATACATGTAAAGTTAGGCAGTTTGTATTTATAAATCCTTCATGAAAAAAAAATAAATAAAAGAAATGGCTAATTGAACTAGAAATAAAGAAACAAACATATTAATTAAAACATATGTACAAACATTGACTTATGAGACGGTTTAGTCTATTTAAACAAACCTGTATGTACATGGCAGATAAGAAATGGTAGGTAGCCATGTTAGTCAGGTCATGGCACAGAGGAAAATAAAATGTACCACTTTATTGACTAACTACTAATAAATAAATATCTGCATGAACTTTTGTAGGAAAAACTTCTTCATCAGACAATGCCAGATGCAATGAAGAAAAACAACTTCAACCAAGGTCTATACAGTCCAGCACAGTCTGGTAGTTCAGGTAATTCAAACACTACAACATTACCCATATACATGTATGTATTACCCAGCTCTCTTATATTACATATATGTTTTCCTGCATAAAGACTATGCCCTCTGACCTACATGTATGATACGCAGCCATGTTAGCTGACATGTATGGCTTATCGTGTTTGTCATCGTGTACATTGATAAGCAAGTGTTTATTACTGGGAATCAACAAATGAAGATACATATCTTGGGCCATGTCTGAATTGGTGGCTGCGGCTATGGCTACGGCTATGGCTACAGCTGGATCACCATGCTTTGAAGTATTGGATGTCCTTAGCAACACCCTTAGAAACAGTCATAGCCGTAGCTTAATTTGGATGGCCTTAAACCAACATTACAGACTTGGGCACTTCCACACAGTAACTGGCATTACACTGACCACAACACAAGAACAAGGATGAGAGTCCTAATGAAAACAGGTCTGAAACTAGGATCCAAACTGTAGGTACATGTAGTTGAAATGACGGCATTTTCACCAAGTTTGATTAGATGGAAGTGTAAAATTTCTCATCCCTGAAAACAGCAATTCTCAACATGTCTGAGGTCATTAAAATTATTCAAATTTCGGATACTTCTGATTACTGTAACGCCGGTAACTGCGGAATTACCCATCTAAATGTGTGCGAAGCAAATGCAGAATGATGAAGAGAGAATGCAGAATGATGTAGAGAGAATGCAGAATGATGTAGAGGGAATGCAGAATGATGTGGAGGGAATGCAGAATGATGTGGAGAGAATGCAGAATGATGTAGAGAGAATGCAGAATGATGTAGAGAGAATGCAGAATGATGTAGAGAGAATGAAGAGTGATGTAGAGAGAATGCAGAATGATGTAGAGAGAGTGCAGAATGATGTAGAGAGAATGCAGAGTGATGTAGAGGGAATGCAGAATGATGTAGAGGGAATGCAGAATGATGTAGAGAGAATGCAGAATGATGTAGAGAGAATGCAGAATGATGTAGAGAGAATGCAGAATGATGCAAAGAGAGAATGCAGAGTGATGTAGAGAGAATGCAGAATGATGTAGAGAGAATGCAGAATGATGTAGAGAGAATGCAGAATGATGCAAAGAGAGAATGCAGAATGATGTAGAGAGAATGCAAAATGATGTAGAGGGAATGCAGAGTGATGTAGAGGGAATGCAGAATGATGTAAGAGGGAAGGCAGAATGATGTAGAGGGAATGCAGAATGATGTAGAGGGAATGCAGAATACTGTAGAGAGAATGCAGAATGATGTAGAGGGAATGCAGAATGATGTAGAGGGAATGCAGAATGATGTAGAGAGAATGCAGGATGATGTAAAGGGAATGCAGAATGATGTAGAGGGAATGCAGAATGATAAGTCTTCTACAGACCAAACCAAAGCAACAATTATTAGCGCACAAAAGCCCAAGGCCTCTACCCATTCCATTCAAGTCAGCAATCAATGCATTAATAGCATCAGCTTTATTGGATCTTGCTCGCTGACGCTGCCTCATCTCAGCAAGCAAATCAAATTGTAACCGATAAACCAGGTACCGGCTTTTGACAGTTCACCCCTGATGTTCTTAGAAGTGGGCCAACAATGCATGAATCCTCCTCAGCCATCAGTGGGCTTATAGATGAAGGAAATGGTGGCTAATTGGACCAGATTGAAGATGAATTTATTCGGCAAACACCGGTGAAGGTTAAAGCCTTTGGATTAAGTAGCATCTGAGAGGATAGGAAGTTAATCTCAAGACCTTCACTGCCGTCACCTCAACTCCCAGCCCCCCCCCCCTCTCATTATATATAGACAAATCTATGAGGGTATTCCGGACAGACACAATAACTAGCCATTACGTGTTTGTGATTAGATGCTCCAGACCTTCAAAGTGAGCCTGATTTTTAGAAACAAGACCCTTCACCTTTGACATGCCCTTATATTTCGACTTCAAGTGTGCCTAAAAACCTAAACCAGATCTTCATTCTGATACTGATTCTAATAAACTGAATCTGACCCTTACTGTGGCCGTCTTTCTAACTGAACAAATCTCTGAGAGGGTTCCAGACAAATACAATAATTAAAACTGGTACATTTTATTGACAATAATATCAGAATATTCATATCACTTTAATAAAAGTTGATGATAGCGTAAGGGTTGGGGGTGATGTTTATGTTGTGAACACATCAATGTGCAGATGGATCTTACAAAAATGACGACGAAAACATTCCCGGCAATTACAGAGAATAATCTCATAACATAAAGTAAGCTCCATATCTCCAGCTGTAAAACACATTAAACGTATCAAAGAAACGGCACTTAAGCCTATGAAGGTGTGTACTGACGACTGGTAAAAAAAGTCTAACGATGCGCGCGCATCCAAAACACCGAGCGTTGTTGTCAGCAGACTTTTTAATGTCTCCACACATGTTCCTTTGCTGCAACAGTAAACAATTGTAAAACATGTACGGTCAAACCGTACCATGAATGAAGCGGGGAAAGACTGAAAGAAGTCTACACATATCAACTGAACGCGCTGCACATGGAAGAAACAAATCAACGCATATTGGGCCGGCCGCTGCCGGGCGGCAATTTATTACGAAGAAGCGTGTGAAGGTAAATGAGTAAACTCCGAATTTCAAGACCAAGAAGAGGGATTAGCAATATCCAAATGTATACCCCGACAACTCCACCCCCCGATTTTTATATCAAATTCACATTGAACTTGGAGACCACATATTTTGAAGTGAAAAATCCGGAAATCCGGAAAAATCCGGAAGATTCTCATGCCTGCAGTACCATTCCTCCACAGAAATCAAATCAAGAAAGTACATTGTAGCATGTGAAGACCTCAATACTAACAACACTTCTTTGATTGTTGCAACCAAAGTACACACCTATGAACATGCATAAAATCCCTAAAAAGTGTTTATTTTTTCACTTGACCATTTAACATGCAGGCATGATTTTTGGCCCATGGAAAAAAGTGGGACAATCTGATATGTCTGATGAGTACACAGGTTGAGCTAATTAGTGGTCAGGTTGGCGTAGTGGTATCTTGCCTTGCCTTTCACCTCTGGGACCCCGGTTCAAATCCCACCGGGGGCACTATGTGGATTGGGTTTTCAGTCCCTCTACCTGACTGTGTAGCTTTTCCCTGGAATAATTCTCTAGGGTTTTCCTCCCACATCTAAAACTGAAACTTCCTTCATTGTCTTCTCTCCATTGGGTTCTTGGCTAGTTTAGTGATTTAGTTCGCTTTTCTGAGAGTCCTTGGCTCCACAACCAGAATCAATAAATGAAATGAAATAAATTAAATAATGACTGGTACAAGCTTGTGTAGATTTTTCGGGCTATTAATAGGGAGGGTAAGATGCACTGCAGCTGTTGATAACGTATAACACTTTGAGAGACCATTCCCATCTAAGGAATGTGGTTTAGGAGAAAGGGATTCAAAAATATTTCAATCTGAGAAACGTTTCATGCATGAAACATTTCTCAGATTGTGTTTTCCAGTTACGGATTATTCTTCCTGGGTGGACTTAACCGCTCCAGATATTCGGCGATATCTCAAAACGCTACCACCTTTTGAAATGACATTTTCACAGGCTAGTTTTATTGTACACATCTAGTCAATATTTATATAGGATTAACACAATCAAACGGTTCCAGAAACCAAAGGTATACATGTACTTTGCCTTTCAGAACAAATTTGTTGATTTTTCTGAGAGCTAGAAAATCATGCCTGAACATGACAACAATTTCACAGGTTGATTGTATGGTATATTCACTAGAAAAACTACAGGATGGGAAGAAATAATTTTAGCACTCTTCCAAAAACCAATGATGTCATAACCTTTAAAACACAATTTGGGGTTAAACAAAGAAAAATTTACTAGAGCGGGGATTGAACCAACGACCTATGGATTAACACTATCTAGCCCTATGTTGGCAGTCTCCCTATTTTGTCAATATCTTTGTTTTGGGTGCCAGTCAGAAGCTATTCAATCTGTAACTGCCGTGTAGCCAGGGATCACGCCCAAGTTTACGATACAATCTGGGAGGTGGCAGCAGAGGGATCACCTTTTATTTCAAACAAGAAGTAAGAAACCACAAGTTAATCTGACTGGGTGAATTTTAAAGTACAGTCAACAAACTTACTGCTTGGCCAGGGGTTGTCACACAGACAGAGAAAGTCTATGACGGTATGTTCCATTTCTAGCACGGTGGTTGTCTTGCCCTGCATGATGGTAATACTTGGTGTACTATTAGCTTTATCGTATGGTAATCCCCCTGAAAACAGAATGAACGGGTCCCTGCAAAAAAACAAAACAAAACAGGGGGAAAAAAAAGAACCCCCCCCCATAAAAGTTAGTCTTTTCACAATACTCTCTATTTACTTTAACAAACATAAAACTGATGCAATTAAACAAAGTGGTAATCGGTATATCTGAAATTATTACCCACAAACACAGATTAGTGGTACATTGTACATGCACCACAGGTCATCCATTATTTTGCCATGTATAATGCCGCAACGCTCCAAAATTGAATATTGAAGTCCATTATGGATAGTTATTGGATGCTTCACAGAGTCATTCCCAAAATAATCGTTACCCACCCATTTGTCCGATCTAGGCAAGGCCATATCACGGTGGACAAGGTTGGTGTCTTCATGGATTCATCCATGCTGTTTAGAAGAGGTTTTAGACAAGGTCTACAGGACTTTCCCACCCAACAAGTTCTTAGTTTATTGATATTAAGGAGTGTGTGGTACCCAACCCTCATGCAGTGATAGCTTACCCGTTTTTCACTGACCTCCATTCTACTTTGAGTACTGGTGTACATGGCTCAGGTTTCAGCCCTTTGACAGGCACTTTAGCTGAAAATATAAAAATATAACACATGCTAAGCAGAAACCTACTCAAAAGACTAAGCAAAAGTACACAAAAATCAGTAAAATCACATCAATTTGATTGCTTAATAAATTTAGAAAATAGAATTAGCTGTTGCCGACTGCTTACCAACCAACAGAACCTATGGTATAAATGTGACCCTAGCATAAACAAATAAGTCTTTCTCACCAAACAAAATGTATCTTGCTGATTTGTGTTGCTTTGGTTCATCCATGTATTTCTTGAGTGATAAAGTCCTCTCGTGATAACATGTATATTATGGTTTGTTTATGTGCGATTGATCATAACACTTTTTGAGTACATAAAATAGATCATACATGTGCAGCCTTGGCGCTGGGTAAGTTAATAAGGGAATAAAAGATGGCGATGCGCTTTTACTGCCATTTTAAAACCAGCAGGTTTGTGGGCGTGTGGTAAAGGACCGAGTCAAAGGCAAGGTCCTTACCATGCAGAGAGGACCTGTTAAACAGAAAAGATTGCTTGAATATTTTATGCTAAGCAGAAATGAGCAGAAAACCAGTCACAAATTGTACATGTGACATGGTTGTTTATTCAATTCAAAAAAACTTTAATCATCCTCAATAGGCAATTACGTCAGTTGGCCAGCTCCATATAAAAACAATAACAGTTGGTAACCTTATCCTGATAATCATAATTTTGTTGTGCTTTATCTATTGAGTAAAATTCCATACCATGCGGGGATATGATATTTGCAGGTTTGGTTGCATTTTTGATGTTCCACATTGTCAGAGTGCCATCGGTATGACTGACAATGAACTGCTTTCCTTCATGATGCCAGGAGACGCAGCGCACCGGTTGGTTACAGTTAAACCGGTGCTCTGCCATCTTGGTTGTCAGGTCCCACATGACCACTGCACCAGTTTCAAATCCAATCAGTAGCTGCAGAAAGAGAGAAATCAAGATGACAAGAGTCAATACCATCAGAAGCTACCTCTACCTTTAAAAAAAAAAGTGCTTCCCCTGTCCAATCAAACATAAGGCAGTCCACCTCGCTACTCCCAAGGTCCACCTGCTCATTTTGTGCCAATATCACCACCTTGCCGTGAAGATTTGCCATAAATGAAATACACGTACTAATCAAAATTAAGATGGAATCATCTGCATTTGTCCGAGAGCTGCACTCTTGTCAGTATTGCAACTGCGTACATTTTGCTTCAATCGCCTGGCCGTCAATCTGGAGGTCGCAGGCTCAAATCCATTTGGAGTCAATTTGTCTTTGTTCACCCTGAATTAGAATGTATTTGAAATAAAAAGTGGCATCCCCTTAAGTGAGGTGATCCCTGTACTACCGCTTCCCAGGCTGTATCATGAACATGGATGTGATACCTGTTTTTATGGCAGTTACAGGTTGATTGGTTCCTTACTGGCACCCTGATTAAAGGTATTGGCAAAATAGGGAAACCGCCGACATTAGAGCTAGATAGCTCAGTTGGTAGAGCCCCAGCATGTTCATGCGAAGGTTCCAGGTTCAGTTCGCGTTCTTTTTGATTTTTCTTCGTTCAACCCAAAATTGAATTAAAATGTATCCATGTACCACACTTATAGATCCTTGTCATTGGTGGAACACGCATCACATGTCATACTTTATTTTGCCATGTATACAGTTCACACTTCCGACCTTTCAAAACTTACTATAGGAGTCCTATATTGATAAGTATAGGATGATTGGGACACTTCCCAGCTAACCTTCCTGCATACTACTAGAATTTACATTGAATATCAGATACTGTACTGATTGCATTATGCATTATTAGAGCGTGTAGGCTTGCGTGCCAACATGCGTACGCGCTTTAGACAACGTGTCTTAAACAGCTCAAGTCTTTATCAGCCACTTAATACCTTATTGTTGAAATAAATTATAAAATATAAATTGATCAAAACTTTGTACATGTACTTATTACTGAAATAACTTATCAGTTATATGAAAAGTATAAAATGACAAGGATCTATTGTGCAACAGCACTTTGTAAACCATTACATGGTGCTATGTAAAGGAGTAGGTCTCATACTTCAAACGTAGCTCCACATACCTTGCAGGAAAATACTGAATGCCGAAGCGCCTTGAGTGTCACTGAGTGACAAATATGAGCGCTATATAAGAAGCCACTATTATTATTACTATTATCTATGTATGAGGTACAGTATATAAAACAAATATAGGATGCAGTTTATTAATACAATATTACAGAATACATTACAATCGCTCTTACACTGTATATGAGGGATTATATTTTCATATTGTACTATCCACTATTTGTAGAATTAGTATACAACACTTTTAAAGCCTAAAATAGTGCACAATAAACCAAGGCTCACCCTAAGCCTAAGTAATATCTGTGATGCTCATATGCGAGGTTTGTGGTCACACGGCTCTACCCATGAACCTAAGACAACACATTGTGTGAGATGTAAAGCTCAGACATGGTGAAGTGTGCAATGTTATGACTGCTTGTACTTACTGACTGCTTAGTAGTAGTGTCTACCATGGACAGATCTCCCAATAAGTAGATTATAGACTTCAATGACATGCAATTAATCATCCTTTGTTAAACAGTCCGCTGAAGGGCCTCGCTGAGTACAGATTAATATTCATCTTCTAACCACGCACAGCTGAGTCTAATTGAATATGCCTTTTTTTTTAACTAATAGCTTTCAATGCTCCTTGCATAATAACAGTCTTAATAATGAAAACTTATAAAGCGCACAAATCCACAGGAGTGGTCATGGCGCTATAATACAAACAAGAACATGTACAAAATATAAATGAAACTTAAGCTTAGAAAATTGGGAATACAATAAATAAAACACAGAAAAAACATGAATATAAAATTGTTAAGAAATTCTTTGCCACGATTTCTTTGAATGCTTTTTAAAATCCAAAACCCAAACAGAATGTAGTATATTTTATCTTCATGATTTTTTCTTTGGAATGTCGTCCTGGCAGTAGACATTGGAGAGAGTTGTTATTTGGGTTCCACACACATGCAACTATTCATAGGATTTTTACGGAAGAATTCTAAGGAAAAAAGTGTGGAGTATTGTGGCTAAAATTTCTTGTGGAAGTCTAGCTCTCCCTAATCAAGTTACTATTGCTAAAGATTGTGGGTTTAAATCCTGGTCTTTCCCAATATGTATCTTTCACAGATATGCAACTTTGCTAGAGCTCACAATTTATACTGGACCACAGGCCCGAGGCCAGTGATTTTAGCATCGGGCCAGTAAACTAAAAACCAGACAAGCCCAGTGGTCTTGTTATTATTATCATTATTCTACATTTCTGGTAATGAAACAAAGGATGCCCCATAAATAAACTTAATCACTGTAGCTTGCACACCTGAGAAAACTGTAAACAAGGGTTCTTGCTACTGTATGTGAACCAGAAACACCGGGGTTAACCCCTACTCTCCCATGATAAGTGTTCTGGGTTCTTTTACGTGCACTACCAATCCTAGTACACGGGACCTACAGCTTAATGTCCCATCCGAAGGACAAAGCAATTATGGTAAAGCATCTTGCTCAAGGACACAAGTGCCACGACTGGGACTCGAACCCACACTCTGCTGATCAGAAACACCAGAGCTTGAGTCCTGTGCTCTTATCCACTCGGCCATGACATGTCTCTAACTTGTGTTATACATTAAATAAAACTACCTCACTATGTTACACTGTTATAACTTGAATGAAAACAGAAGATGTTCAGATATTGACTTTGGGTCTGATCAATACCTTTCAATTCTGTTGAGTATCGAAGTATACTAACCCATGAGATAAATGAGATCAATCTTCTCTTAATGCTTGTTCAAACAAAAACAACTGAACTATACAGTCTTTTCTCATTTTGGTTCCCATCTTGTACAAAATAATCTGGTCTAGTAAAAGTGTTGAGCTACAAGCCCTGGGGTCTTGTGAATTTTAAAGATGAATTCTAGCCCTGGTTGTTACCACAGCAAAAAGAAAAACCCCAAAAAGAATGAACTGCCAAGCCGCAAAACCTGAAGTTAGATTTTGATTTTTAATATTGGTACAGGAAATAAAAAGGGACTCAGGTGCCCCGCTGTGAAGATGTACTGTATTCTTCTCTTCTAGGACACTTATCACGGTTTGCCTTTCTTTTTGAATGAACAGTCAGCGCAGCGACTTGTAGTTATTTTGTGATTTCACAAGTTTGCTAGCTTTTTCACTTTTTTCACAGCAACCTCCTACACGTGGGAACTTCACCCCCTGGAATTGACCAACCAGTTTAAAACCATTCACCTTCTCAGTGCCGGAAGACGTGTTAGCGTGCAAAATTTTTCAAGGACACACGGTTTGAAGGCCTGATAAAGCTGTAATTAAAGTGTCCTTTTGTTCACTGCACTTGACGTGCTAAGAACCTTCTGTGTGGTAGGTGTATGAGTTCAACAGCTGAGGATACATTGTCATTGTGTATGTGTTGACCCGCTCGGAAAGCTGACTGTGTAGCATGTACCATGCACTCATGGTGTCAAGCTTCATTGGCCTGGTACAGACAGGGACAAAAGGCACTGGAAACAATGGTCAAAATCACTCTTTACTGGAGTTTATTCAGTAATCCCCAGTTCCAGACCGTCATCCTTTTTTTCTGATAAATGAGGACTATGACCAGGGATGACAGATGAATAGGCTGCTACCATTGATTCTCATTGGTTTCAGCGTGCAGGTAATTGTAACAGTCCAACATACATGTACCATGGCGGCTTATCGGCCGAAGCTTATGGACGAGGGGCTGGCCTCATCACAGGGAACAAAACGAAGACTTCACAGAGAACAACAAAGGCTTTCCATCAAATTTTCTCAAAAGAGAAAAGTTAATCCCAGTACAAATTATCAGAATGTTTGTTGCATCCACTATCTGACCCTACCACATTTGGTTTGTCCTTCACAATTGCACATTTGAGGTACAATGTACAGTATGCACATATATGGTCTGAGACTACATGCACTACTGTTACATACAAACCTTATTAGCATCAATGGGGTTGTCACTCAGGTGAACTACAGGTCCAGGATGTGTCTTTCGGGATCTGAAATATATCACATAGTCCATTTTATATTTTCAAGAACATAAAGGTCAGTACTGCCAAGTATGGTCCTACAAACCATCTACTTTTACATTTCATTTATCTATGTCTGTCCAGTTACATGTAAAATTATTCAGCACCATGGGTTGTGCTTGGTGTAGCAATGCATAGGACTGTCTTGTGAGGAAGGCACTAAATACTAAACCCTGTAGTGGTTCGGACATTTTAGAGTGCCCTCAGAACTTTTCGGTACTATTTGTTTCCGTATACATTGTTAGGATCTATCTAGCGCCCTCTTTGTGGAACATTAAAACCGAAGTTACACTGGAGATTTTCCAAAACGCTACAGGGGTTAGTATTTAGTGCCTTTCGTCTGGTGAGGATTGCAGTAACATGAACAATCTTTCTCTATGACTTATGATGGTTCTGAAAAGCCTTGAGTATTAACTCAACATTTCAATCAGTATGCTGTGATCGTCTTCAGGAGAAAGCTGGACATTTACAGTATTTAAAATACAGCCTGCATCGTCAGAGTCAAGCATTCTCCTGAAGACAGTAAAAGCATACTGATCGAAACGTTGAGGTTGTTACACCACTGGTTCTTTTCAGAACCACCACAACTCATAGAAGGATTTATCATGCACAAACCTTACTAGATTGTATCTCCACCATGCAAAGTTTCAAATCCTACTCATGTACATGGTGTTACTGCAAACCTTACTAGATTGTATCTCCACCATGCAAAGTTTCAAATCCTACTCATGTACATGGTGTTACTGCAAACCTTACTAGATTGTATCTCCACCATGCAAAGTTTCAAATCCTACTCATGTACATGGTGTTACTGCAAACCTTACTAGATTGTATCTCCACCATGCAAAGTTTCAAATCCTACTCATGTACATGGTGTTACTGCAAACCTTACTAGATTGTATCTCCACCATGCAAAGTTTCAAATCCTACTCATGTACATGGTGTTACTGCAAACCTTACTAGATTGTATCTCCACCATGCAAAGTTTCAAATCCTACTCATGTACATGGTGTTACTGCAAACCTTACTAGATTGTATCTCCACCATGCAAAGTTTCAAATCCTACTCATGTACATGGTGTTACTGCAAACCTTACTAGATTGTATCTCCACCATGCAAAGTATCAAATTCTAACCATGTACATGGTGTTACTGCAAACCTTACTAGATTGTATCTCCATCATGCAAAGTTTCAAATCCTACTCATGTATATGGTGTTACTGCAAACCTTACTAGATTGTATCTCCACCATGCAAAGTTTCAAATCCTACTCATGTACATGGTGTTACTGCAAACCTTACTAGATTGTATCTCCATCATGCAAAGTTTCAAATCCTACTCATGTACATAGTGTTACTGCAAACCTTATTAGACTGTATCTCCACCATGCAAAGTTTCAAATCCTACTCATGTACATAGTGTTACTGAAAACCTTACTAGATTGCATCTCCACCATGCAAAGTTTCAAATCCTACTCATGTACATGGTGTTACTGCAAACCTTACTACATGTAGATTGTATCTCTTCCATGCAAAGTTTCAAATCCTACTCACATGACTCATGTACATGGTGTTACTGCAAACCTTACTAGATTGTACATGTATCTCCACCATGCAAAGTTTCAAATCCTACTCATGTGTACATGTGTACATGGTGTTACTGCAAACCTTACTAGATTGTATCTCCACCATGCAAAGTTTCAAATCCTACTCATGTACATGTACATGTGTACATGGTGTTACTGCAAACCTTACTAGATTGTATCTCCACCATGCAAAGTTTCAAATCCTACTCATGTACATGGTGTTACTGCAAACCTTACTAGATTGTATCTCCACCATGCAAAGTTTCAAACCCTGCAACACTGACTCTGTGTACTGTCACTACATGATATCAAGATGCAAGCTGCATAGAGCATTTCTCATTCCAAACCATTCTCTTGAATGACCAGACAGTATCAAAAGTTTTAAGGTTAACTTTACTGGGGATTCTTGAAACCAAACCCATAGAAGAAACCATAAAAAGAAGACGATGAAGAAATGTAGTTTTTTATGTGGGCGAAAAGCCCCCAAATAAAATCCAATCTGCCCTATCCATGAGGAAGACATTTCATTCACTGCATACACAGTAAAGCTTGATGTGTTTATCATACTAGCGGGGTTTGTTGCTTTCTTTTTTCGCAGGGGCAACCTTGCTTTGAAATGTCAATGAGTTATTGAATGAGAGGTCTGCATTCAGGTTATTTATTATGCCAGACACACGTATGAAACGGTGCTGTTAAACTATCACATTGGTCAGTTTTTAAGTGTTGCCGCTAAGCTCAGGCTTGATATTTGGTCCTTCGAAAAAAAGTGGGCACATTTTTCAGTACAAGGCCTGACCTACTTGTTCGTATTGTGTAGGAGTTACTAGACTTTTCAGGCCATTTAATCACAGTTTTTCTGATTTTTTCAAAACAATTGGAAATCAGACTTAAGTTGGAAGAACATAATGGCTCTAAGCTCAAGGGGAGCTGTACAAGATAAGAGCCTAATTCTTATACTCTTGCCTAGGCAAAATGTAAAAAGCCAGTTGTAGCCAGGTAGGGAGAGAGCGTGTAATGCCCCAAAAAGGTGACAAAGTGCAAAGGTGGGATTCAAACTGGGGTCCACAGAGGTGAAAGGCTAGGCTTGACTTCACAAAGCTATAAGATTCATCTTGAGAGGAGTTGTCACTATCGCCAGAGTGGATTGTGTTGAGACTGGTTTTAGTCTTGGCAATTCAGAAGGATACACATCTTTAGTGCTCTTTGTGACATCAAGCTCTGGGAGGACAACTTTATGCCATCTTGATCCCTTACAACAAGTAAGGCAACTGTATTTATATGCTTCCCCAATAATCCACAATCAATCTTCAGCGCTGAGAGTACACATTTTTAAAATCAGGACAAAGGCCTAAAAATGTTGGAATAACTGACAGCTGAAGTCGTGGCCATGGTTTTAAGACAGTCTTTCCATTTGAAGCCCCCCCCCCCTCTTTTGCTGAAAGAACACACTTTCAAAAACACTGACAGCTGAAGTCAAAGTCCAAGTCATAGATTTGAGATAAGCTTCGTCTTGAAGCCCCCCCCCCCTCTCTGAAAGAACACACTTTTTAAAACACTGAGAGTTGAAGTCAAAGCTGAAGTCATGGTTTTGAACAGGTCTGTAGAACGTGGAAGCCTCAGCTCAGATTCCCGACACATTGTGCCTCAAGGCATAGAAATCCAACACCCTCAGGCAAACCTCTCTACATCAAGACACTGGATTAGAAAGATTACCTCGCATCAAACTATTAAGCCATATATTATTATGTTAGCAGTCCTGTCTGGTGAAGATCACACGCATAGGTTCAATCCGATTTCTCAGTGCGATCACACTCTACCAACAGTCCTCAGTGATGATTTTGTACCCGTGATGGGAGATGGGGGGGGGGGGGTTGATAACAGTAAGGATATTACATCGTTGATTTTGGGAAGAGTAAGTGCAATTCCATCCTAAAGTTTCCAATAACCACAACAAATAACTTGTGAAACTGTCATCGGAATTGATTCACACCTGGGATGACACGCAGGCCACAAAGACCATGGCCTCTGTTGCCCCTGGTCTTGGCCTTGGTGCCCCTTCAAAAGTTTCCCGTACACTTTAAGATTTTCCAATGAAAGTGGCTCTTTGCAAAATGAAAATGGCCTTGCCCTCTCAAAGATGAAATTTCAGGCCTGGTATGGCAGATTTAAATGAAAACATACATGTACAAAAAAGGTTTGTCATGGATTTGAAGCATGCTTAATGGCGATTTAACTTTTATTGCTACAATTTTTCAAATGTACACAGGGGTGATATTGAGGGTCTTTTAAAGAAGGGCTCAAAGGTCAAACCCAATTTTGAGATCCACTCATTTTCCAATAAACAGAGTCCTTTTGAAAATGGAAACAAACCTTACACTAAAATGCTGTAAAATGCCACTGTGTTTGATAACATTCAAGTGCAATTTTCGTCAACACCCAAACACGTTTGATGAAGTCGCATTTCAAAAAGATCGTCTGTAAATTTTTGTACAAAGAATTGTTAGTTCATTCCTGAATTTTGATGAAACTCATTTAAAACGGCACTGAACTTTACCTTTACACTGGGGCAAAAATTTCTCTTCGGTATGCACAAACCAATTTGTTTTTGATGTCCGATGACATCATATTTCAAATTTCCCTCTTTTAACCGGAGGTTGCAGACTTGTATAAAGTTGTAATCCACCCCCCCCCCCAATTTCATGAGGAGTCTTTCTATTGGAAAAAGAGTGAACCACAAAACTGAAATCACATCCCTGCCATAGCCATTGTCAAAGCTATTGATTTGAACATGGTCTTACAAACTACATACTTACAATTCAATGGCTTTATTCCAGTTGATGACATAACCAGAGAGTACGAATGACTCAATGTTAACCACATGAACGTTGCCTCTCTCTGTGCCAATATACAACCACTTGCTTTGAAATGGAAGGGTGCAGTTTGTTATTCTGTCAAGACAAAAAACACAAACAATTGAAATTTAATCAAACTGTCTATAGGTACGTTCGAGTGCACACCAATATTATTTACTGGACTACAAATGTTGATATAAGACCAGAACCAAAATAAGAAAACAAACTTCCTGAATCCTGACAACATGCATTAAGGTTAAGAGTTTTTACTTAAACAATAATTGCACTAAGACATAACAGAAAGTTTACCTCATTGTCTTTTTGGGCATGGTGTTGGGTATTAACTTACACTTCATTACCCAGTGTTTTTTTCACACTCAAAGTCAACATTTGTTGTAAATTGTTTCTGTTCAAGATATTAAACAGTAAGGTACATTGGTATTTAACTGAAAAAAAAAAAAATGGTCATAAGTTTACTGGCCCGACACTAAAACCACTGGCCTCAGGCCTGCGGCCCAGTGTAAAAATCGAGCCCTGTGGCTACTGTCGATTTAGAGCAATCGGCAAAACGATATTATTTGAATCCCAATTGAAATCAAAATTTTCAAAAAGCCATGGCTGGAAATTCACAAACGAGAGTGAGGCAAATGCCATGGTCTTCATTTCTGAACTCCGTTTGAATTATTCCCTAGTCTTGCAGATGAGGGAACCTTTGCAGATAGAAACGACTTCGTTCCAGCTATTAAGAAAAACTCTAATGCCTAATAATCTAAACTGTAAAAAGAATATATTCTGATGGAATTTACAGATGTGCATTATTAATTTTTTTTATAGACATGATAGAAGATTGCTTGGAAAAAGGCCTTTAATAAATTCCAATCCATAAGAACAAATCAATCTTGTAAGGAGAGACTCTGTGAGACTTGGCGGCAGCAGGTACACTGTACATGTATACCAGGTCATTTAAGAAGTTCCAGCATGCGCACATTTCTCAGAATACAGGTGTGTTTGCTGCCACCTAGCCTCCCCAAAAGTCGTACATTACCCTTGATAGGCATGGCCGAATATCACCAGGAATGAACAAGACATCAGGGCATATAGCTAGACCCTAAACCAATAAGGAAATAACCTTATACTGTAGACTGTTGTTATTTGAACAAGCACTAAGAGAAGACTATCAAGCATTTGTCTTGGGTAAGTAACACATGAAGTATATACATGTAGTACTTCCGATTGGAAGATATCAAAGTCAAAGTCAACATTTAAATCTATTTTGTTTTTATTAATGACATTATACATGTTATACAATGAGGTATTAACTATTATTATTCTTGTGGAGGAAAAAAAAACCCAAAATACCCAGACCGGTCAGGTAATAAGTTTACTGGCCTGACACTAAAGTCAAAGGCCTCAGTGCCTGCAAACCAGGATTCGCCACCAAAATCAACCCTAATTCTTACACATACATGTAACCAGCAGTTGAAGTCAACCACTGCCACTGACTGCATGAAACTTTAATGACCACAAACAGCACACATACATGTGTACCATTAAACCACGCATAAACTTTTTTGTTGTTGTCATTTTGGTGTCATTTTGGGCTACAAAATTCAACAAACAAGAAAATAAAATTCTGCAGCTTATGGTTTGCAGATCAATCAAATTAACTTGCGTTTCTTGCTTTTATCAGTTTTACAAACTCTGACTCTCTAGATGCCAGTGTGTAACACTGTCATGTGACCAATTTAAAAGCAAATAAGGTTTCTGGTGTTTACAGGGCTCTGGCTGAGGTTCCGTTCGTCTGTTTGAATCCCCGTAAGGAAATCAGTCATTTTCTAAATAACTGACAGAGCCTAAGCCCAGACACTAACCCTGCATTGGGAATGGGCCAAAGATGACAAATGAGCTCGACATTCTCCATCTACATGTATTGTCCACCAATCATATTTGAAATGACAGGGGGGAAAATGCAATAAAAACACAC
The DNA here is from genome assembly GCA_023634235.1 of Pisaster brevispinus. Classification (NCBI taxonomy): domain Eukaryota; kingdom Metazoa; phylum Echinodermata; class Asteroidea; order Forcipulatida; family Asteriidae; genus Pisaster; species Pisaster brevispinus. The sequence goes on along the minus strand of JAMKCF010000007.1, from coordinate 19,185,899 downwards.
CGACCTTTCTCTGTTGAATTTCAGTGAATGAAGTATTGCTGGTCTTTTCTGTCTGAGATTCCATAGGTGCAAACTGTCATCAGCGCACACACTGACTAAAGCACCCTGGAAAAAAATATATATTGAAATGTCAAACGAATGCAACTAAAACAATGGGGCTTTGTTATTGTACAGTTGATTTGTTGCTTTTTGTCTACACAATACAATCTGGCGAAACTGAGAATGAAAGGAAAATAATCTGGTGCCTTTTTAGGAAATGAGAACTAGAATGATAATAACATAATGTAGATTGGAAACCAGGCCCCAAAGGTCTATGTGCTAATAGCATCGCTTCACAACCATGACAACTGGTGTACCATTTGGAGCATTTTTTGTACATCTTTCTTAATATTTATGCAAGACGTCATTGTAATCCAAAACGAGACTAAAGGCGCAGGCAGTGCCGAATGGTGATCTTTGATTTCGCGGCTGTGATTGGTCAATGACAAATGGGGCGGGGCATAGTGGGTTGTTGTATTGGTGTGCTTAGCCGGTAGCTTTGGATTACAATGATGACATCATGCAAACATTTGAAAGAAAGGCGTATACTTGATGCTAATACATCGTTTAAGCTCCGCCCCTTATTGATGCTAACACATCGTTTAAGCTCCGCCCCTTATTGATGCATTGACTAATCACAGTCATGAATGCGAAACCAAAAGCATTACACACACAAAAAAAACTCCCACAACAAAACGGAAACGAGCTGCTCACATTAGGTTTCCTGCGTTTTTGTGGGCATCACATTGTGTTGCATTGTAGAGAGAATCGATATCATCACAATCCTATTCGTAGTCCAGGGCTAGTTGCACATGAGCAATATTGTTATGGTGGGCGGGGCTTTCTGGGTCAGCTTTCTGACACCAAGGGGCCATTGAGAATAATCAGCGTCAACAATTTCTCTCTTTTCTTCTCCACAAAATTGTAGGCGAGTGGGTCAAAGGAAACAACTGACAATCAAAATTCAGTTTACAATTGAAACAAGAAAGAAAAAAAGTGGGTTTTCTTAAAGGGGAATAATACATGTAGGTGGTCTCTTCCAGATTGTCTGTCATGTCTGTGCTGTTTATTGTTATTGGTCAATCTTGCTGATAGCTGACCACCATGCCTGCTGCCAAATGGTCAAAATTTCCTCAACTACAAAGTTGCATGTGAGAAGCCAGGAAAGGCCATTGGAAACTCCTGAGCTGGGAGAGCAGTCATCTGAACTATCTGCTTCATTTGAGGCATTCTTTGTTCTTGAGTGTAAAAGGTATATAATAAACACTCCGTCAAAAAATATTTTAAAAATCACAATTTGGGGTGGGTGGGTGTGTCAAAACAAATTCGAAAAAAAGATCAACAATTTAAAGCATTGATCACTCTGACTGGCCCCCAAGATGGATCGGGAGTGACAGGATTCCTTCTATCATATCTATACATACCTCGTTAACAAGAAACATGAGTTGCAGAACTGCAGTGTCACTATCATGACGTACATGACAATCCACACCAGGACGGCCAAATCTGAGCACATTAATGTTAAGGAAGCTCTTGGGGAAACAATAATGTCAAATAATAGCAAGATACAACATCCCAATTCCATTCTTACCCAACTGCATTAAAACTAGCACGTCGAGTTAGGCCACACTAACAAACGGCCAAAATACGGCAGGGAATTAGGAAACAACGGTCCAAGAGTTAGAGCAATTTATAAAATATTTTCTCAGATGATTCAACAGTCGACTCTCATTAATGCGAGCTCGGAGGATACGAGACGCCTGTTTATACAAGGTTTTTCACCAGTCCCGAACTGTCCCATGTGTGTTTCGATGTTTAAAAAAAACCGGAAGATACGAGCAAGGTTGTAACGAGAACACAGATAATACGAGGTATTTTAGGGGCCCTGTGATGACAAGATGTATTGTTTTTCTTACTTTTGTAGCGAGATCTGAAAAATACTGTTGTGGAACAAAAGCTTACTGTTCAGTTAAGGTTTGGAAATTACATTCTTGTTGCCAAATTATTTATCAGATCGGACCGGCCATGCAGCTGTGTGTGTTCCGAACACCAGAAACATTTAGCTGGTAACCAACGCTTGAAATGCTACTTCCCTTGCTCACTTGGACGACTACCAAGAAAAACAACGTTCAGAATAGGCACTATGCAGTACCGAATCTGTCTTATCATGGTCACATGAACGGCAAGTTTGACATCACTTTTTTTTTTTTTCTTGAGTTATACGCAATATATAATTTCTATTAATAAGTAAAGAAAAAAGCATTTATCATTGATATTTTTGTGTACAGGATGCTCGTAAGAACTGTACTAGGAAGCAAACCACTCCATTCTAGCCTATACACGTGAGTAGTGCATGCACTATGACGACATGTGTATGTACATGTAGTGTATGTAATAATAGTGCGCTGCATTTAAGACAAGGTTCAGATTTAATACGAGGAAAACAGGCCAGTCCGGCGGATCTATTAACGAGAGTGGACTGTAGTTTGTAACAAACCCACAGGTGAGACACTATCAATCTGCAAACATTTGCCCGTGAGGGTTTAAACATTGCATAATAATTGATCGAATTCTTGTTTTATTCCAAAAATGGACATTGTACGCCCATCACCCTGGGTTCAGCAATGTTTTACAGAATTCAAAGGTTACATCATGACAGAAAAGCATTCATTGGAATATGAAATAAATGTCCACATAACACAGGAGCTATTTCTGCACATTACTTCCCCTAAATTGACAAGCGAGAATGTACGCTATGTTTGAGCAAGGTCAATTTATGAGACTGCTGGAGTTCCAACTGGTCTATAATGAAGTGCCGTAGTGCACAGATGCTGGATGAGTACTGTCTGGCACTGCAGTGAATAAAAAGAAGCAATATACGTCATGACACGGTGCATACGCATCATCAAGCACACTAAATGGCTTAATAAGATACGAGGAAGAAGCAATCCAAGCCTAGCTACATGAACACTCCTTGGCCTATTATGCTATTCTCAACTCATGTAGTTTTAAATTGCCAGTAAATGACCATTTAGACAATCATGCATAGTGCGCCTGCACAATGTACATTGTGGAAATGGCATGGCACTAAATAATATTTCAAATAAAACATGCTAAATGTACTAGAGGCTTAACCAGACATTTCTTTTCTAGGCAAACATACATGTAGACAATGACATAACACATGTAACTTGGAGCTGTATTACATGTAAATGTATCAAGCCATACATTTGTGCGTTTAGAAAAAATTCATTAAAGGGGCAGGAAGCGGAGGGGGCCAAGGGTTCTGAGGCTCAAACCCTACCCCCACCCCACCCCCGGGTTACACCACTGCACTGTCGGTTACATTTACATCATGGACATGTGTCATTGGCTAAATAATAGTGGCACTATTACTAAGCAATCAACAGCAATTGCCTTGAATTTGGGAGAAAGCATTAAGGATGATACTAGGACATTTCGTTGTGGAGGGCAAACATGACATAACTTGCAGGGGGGGGGGGGCCTGTATTAAGAGTACTTATCAAACCATTCATGTGTGCAGTAAAAAAATCTGATTTAAGGGGACAAGGGTTCTGAGAGGTCCCACTACCCTGTGGCTGTCTGGTTACACCACTGTAAACTTACACCAAGTGCATGTAAGGCCGTGTCCGAAACGGCGACTTCGGCTACAGCTACGGCTAGATCGCGCCTATTCTTCAACACTGGCAGACGCGCTGATCTGTAGCCGAAGTCGCCGTTTCGGACACGGCCTTACGCATGCATACATGTACATTATATGTGGCTAAATAATTGTGGTGTGCATTACAACTATTACACCAGTGGAAACAGTTAAGCTCAGATGGGTTTACCTATACATGTAGTTAGGTGTTCAGGCATTCCACCTGGAACACCTCTTGTTTTTATACGTAAACAAACCCAAACTCTTCTTCTTCTTTTTCTTCTTTTCCCCCGCGATTGTCCGGCAACAAAGACACACTTCCCAAGCTCTACATGTGTAACCTTTAAACTTCACCCTCACATGTGTGTAGTTAGATCTTTATTAGATGACGACACCGCCAATGTGATGTCATGATGACATCACTAGGTGTTGATCGTGACCCCATTTGACCATGACTTCCGGTTCAAACCAGAAGAGTAATCCTGCTCAAACTTTTGCACAGAGATGTTAACATTTTATCATTTTAACATTTTAACCTTTGCAAGGCAAAGTTCATTGAATTTTTTCTCAATGTGCGTCGTTGATCGATCGTTTACACGAAGATTTCATTGCAAAAGAAGTTCTATAGAACCGATTCTCAAATCACAAATCCATGACAATGGTTGTCGATGAAAAAAGTGCTACTAAGGGTAGAAATTAGGGGATAAGATCGTCCAAAAATGCAAGTTTGTGTGTGTGTTTTGGTTTTTTTTTTTTTTTTTTTTACGCCATGTGCATTAATGCATACATGTACATGTATGTGGGCTAGTGAAAAAACTTGAGGGCGACCCGACTAATGACTCGTCCGGTGGGCAAGTGAACAAAAATGTTCAGGGAAACCCCTGTTGGCCCCTGGCGGGCCTTTCACTTTCGTATTACTGTATTTGTGTACAGCATGGAGGAAGAGTCCTGTATACAGGTATACGGTGTATGGCTACTGTACAGCTACATGTAGGAAAGGCATTTGGCATCGCTATTACACTTAACATAATTTGAACAACGTTAACCTAGGTCTACAATTTCATGAAGTTTCCTTTTTTAGTTACGGTAATTAGGCATTACTTCGTGACATCATCACGGTCATAGGCCTACTAACTTTCATTGAAAACATGAACACCTACTGTCTGTAATTTTACAAACACTCCATTTCTAGTTTTATATTTGTATTGTCACAAATACAACTTTTGAATTACAACAAGCCAACAGGTGAGATCACATGCTGTGTACCAAGACCCCAAACCCCATGAACTCGTATCAATCCACCACCACGTAGGCCTAAAGCCTCAAATCTAACATCGATGATGCCGTTGAAACTTTTTCCTTGCACTCCATTCCTTCAATGGAAGTCAACAGGTTAAAGGAACACGTTGCCTTGGATCATGTGGATTGGGCGATTTTGGGGGCAACAGAAAGCATTTGAAAGCATTTGTTATGAAAAGAATATGGTTGGAAAGATGAAACCTTTACTTTTTGAACTAAGAGTCCGCCATTTTGTGTAGTCAAAATTTTGTTCTCTTGAAATGGTGGACCGTGTTAGTTCACAAAGTAAAAGGAAAAGCACACCATTCTGAGGCATATTTGTGAGGATCATTATATTCTACTTTTAAAACATCTTTCAAATCGTATTCATTTCATAACAGTCACTTACAGACATTTTTTATAGCCCACATTGCCCAATCCAATCCCTTTAAACCGATGTACAGGGTCCAGTTTCAAAGCCCTGCTTCAGCAGCAAATACTGTTGAACAATTTCCTGCTTAGCAAAAATAAGCAGGATACCAGTCACAGATAGTAGATATGACATGAAATTTTGGATGGTAACCTTCTAATGAGCATATTTGTTGTTGTGCTTAGCTCCTTTTTCAGCTTTAAGCAGCTCTATGAAATTTGGGCCCTCAAGTCATGTCATGGTTATTACATCCAACATCTTGAAATTTCATTTAAGAATGGGAGATGTTCACAGTGTCCTTTATCAAGTGAAGGTTGTACGACTCACAGAACAAATCGCAATTGCTATTATTAGGAGCAGCAATAATGTAAATGGCCTCAAGTGTGTGCAGAATGTGATTAATGAGTTTCCCCTAGTGCTCCTCTGCTAGATCCTGTGCACATATTAATTATGCCGAGTATCAGGCCCTGCTACATGTACATGTACATAGCAACAAACATACTGATCACTGCATGTACAAGACTCCTGAATAAACACATACAATTAGATGGGACTGAATATTTAAGATGAGCATTGGTGATGGTGCCACAGTAATCATCCAGAAAGATGTTCCGATTTCCACTTCTAAGCAAAACAAGTAGTATTCACAGGGATGTGATAGGCTGTTGAGAAAAAAACCTGAACTCTGAGCGCAAAGCGCGAATAGCCGAGAGCATGCGAGCTCGAAAACTTGCGAGCATGAAGCCAAATATTAACATTTATCTTTGGTTTTAAAAGCCCTACTCTGCAATCTGGGGCGTTATTATATGGTTTTTATCTTCATTTCTTATAAATTTGATTTAAAAAAAATAAAAATAAAAAAATTAAAAATTTGAATTTCTTTTTTTGAGGGCAAAAAAAACCCGGAATTCCGGTTAAAAACGGAGAAATCACATCCCTGTATTCATTACCGTTGACCCGCAATCTGTCTAGAGACACATGGCTTTTGCCCCGACTAACAACCCACCAGTTACTTTTGAAAATGTGCTTTCGGTGTATGGTTTTATAAATGCTGATGGAGCTTAAACCAGAGACCAGGCTCAAGCTAAAGGCGTGGTTTTAAAAAGAACTACACAATGTATATCGCCTCTACTGTGTGTAGCCTACTGTGTGTAGCCATCTTGGTCTTGTCTCCTGCATCACCCTTGTAAACACTTGAGCAATACAATACAAATCTAACCATCAGGGTGCACCACACTAAATAGTAAGAAAAATCATGCGCCCAACCTAATGGCAAATTTATAAACCCACAACATATTTCTGTAAAATCAAAGATTTGAAGGTCAATGCTTTTAGGGACCATTAAAAATGGTCTAATAATGTGCCCCAGGGTTGTTGGTATTTTAACTAAAGTAATCCTCGAGAATGGCCCTATTTTGCTCACAAGTGTGGCATCCTTTTTCCAAGATGGAAAGTGTTTGTATTTTACATACAATCTGACAATTGTAGCTCAAAAATTATACGATAAACCTGGCAAAAGTGAAATGAATAACAATACTTTAGTTAATAGTTGTCAGCAAATATTTTTTATTTGATTTAAAGAGGCAGGGAGACGGAGACTTCTCAAAATATTTGGAGTAATTTTTTCAAAATTTAGCAATTAAAAATGGTTGCTAAGGGGGGGGGGGGTAATTACAATGTAGTATGGTGCATCCATCCAGTAAATGCCAAAAGATCCGTCTGATTTTTTATCCAGTCCAGTGTTCAAGGTCGAGAACAAATCAAGCAACTTCTGAGGCTATTGGCTGCACTACAAGAAGAGTACATGTACAGTAGGTGTTTCCAGCAAACAACCAATGGATTGGCCTTGTTATGGCAAAACTGCTTCGATTTGATCAGACATGTCGAGAAAAAACCTGACAAAAAACAAACAAACAAACAAACAGTGACTTCACTACAGCATGTCAGGGCGTCAGCATGTCTAGTGCACTGGACTCAAGCTCTTGTGTTTCTGATCAAGAGAGAGTGGGTTCGAATTCCGGTCTTGGCACTTGTGTCCTTAAGCCAGACACTTAACCATTATTGCTGCGTCCTTCGGATGGGATGTAAAGCCATGTACTGTACATACACGCAGGTCCGGCGTGTTATGTTATGCATACTATACAATAACCCAGTGCATTCATCATAAAGAGAAAGTGTTTGGCCCGGTGGTTCTAGCATGGTCTGGCAGCAATATGTATCCCTTACAAGGTGTTGCATTATGGGTGCTTTGTCTCAAAAAAAAATATTCTCGACATTGACCATCAGATTTGACAATTTGGCACCAGGAGTGTCATTTATGACAGACATGGTCCATTAAAATGTACATATTATGTACACTATTACTATGTTAAGTGCTACGTGTGGGTGGCTCCACACACACTGTCCCTTTATGGAATAAGGGTATGAGATGACGTCATTTGCAAGGGGTCTTATTGACAATGACGTCACTTTGATTTTAAGGACAGTGCTTGCACCAATATCACCTACACTAGGCTCTACACCCCATACAATCAATGAAAGGTACAGTACAAAATGTAATTTAAGATTGGTAATCAACAACGACAATATTGATTCATTTTGATCTGGAAGCTGACTGATTTTTATAAAGTTCATACCAGTCCCAATCCTCCAGAGAAATATCTGTTTCAAATACTGTCAAAAAAAAAAAAAAAAAATAGCTCTTAAAGATCCCATTATCACTGCTGCTTCAATAGCAACCATCACAATTAAACCTGATATGAATGTGTAAAAATCAAATATAAAAAAAAGACTAATAAATGTCTGGCAAAACATTACCACTTTTCATTTGTTCACTAAAATATGACTAAGGTAGTCCTGATACATGTAGGTAGTTTATGAAATTCTAACAAGCATGATTGCGCGGTGTGTTTATTTACAAATAAAGCACTAGAGCAAATTAAAACAACAACCAATAGTTTGCGGTAATATAATGAATTAGGTACAGTATCTACATGTACTAACTGTTATCGAATGTTGTTGTTGGAGTACAATGTAGCAATACAAACTGAATAATTTATTATTGTTGTTACGAATGACTAAAAAATTTCCTCAGAGTGCGTCAAACTCAATACAAAAATCAATTCCACTCTATCACTCTATGTTATCATAACACTACGCTGCGCCAAAAAAAATCATATAAATAAAAACTCAAATTTCAAATGAACCCGAAGACGGCAGACGTCTTGAGACAACTTATCTACAGCACACGCACATCATCGGTTCTGGAAAGAGTATGTAAAGCTATATTTCCATCCTCTGGTTTAAAAAAAAAAAACAGCACCAAACCAACCCCTGTAAAATTCATCACAATGAAAAACACTTTCATGTTTTCTCTGTTCAATACAATCATATGTGATTATTTCATTTAATTATAGAAGTCTTAAAGTAACTGAGGGTAATTGGCAAGGTCTTTGCTATTTCCTTGAGATTGACAGGGCTTGAAATTATCACTGGACCACAGGCCTGAGGCCAGTGATTTGAGCATCAGGCCAGTAAAGTCAAGATCAGACAAGTCCGGCAGTTTTGTGTGTTTCTATTGAATAACAGTACCTTACTGTTAAAGATCTTTAAATTCTTTCGAGTAATCAAAGTATACTCGCCCATAGTGCAAATGAGAGAAACATTTCAAATACAAATACTGGTTGTTAAACTGTGTAGTTTTTCTTCTCATTCTTGTCTTTTAAAAAGAATTCTGGTCCAGTAAACATTTTGAGCTACAAACAAGCAATAAATAAATAAATAAATAAATAAATAAATAAATAAATGGGCCCAACTTCCAAGTGGGCCCAACTTCATCAAGGTGCTTAATAAGTTTCTCTGTTTAGCAAAAAATAAAGCAGGAAACCAGTCAATACATCAATGTAGAATGGTGTTTTGGCTGGTAACCTAATTACATGTATACTGGTAAGCAAAATTGTTTTGTGCTAAGCTACTTTTTTTGTGCTTAAAGGGACACACCGGCTTACTGTTTACCTAATATTGTGATGTGGAATGACAGACAACAATTTTTAAATGGTTGTTGTAAAAAAAAAATCATCAAAATATCACGTAATTAACGAAAAATGTGAAGAAAAAAAAAACGCGGTCAAAGGTCAGCTTATACGCTTTTCCAGCCGTTGCAACTGTCAAATTTACGTGGCAATGATGCGCGATGTTGTAAGTAGACTGGTGCTCTGTTTATGTATCAATTATAACAATGGCGAGGCATGAGGATACAAACTTCATATCCATCAAGCACAAATTCACGTGTAAATAAAAAAACAGACATGAACCATGCCACTGATCTCTATTATACTGTCAGTATAATCTCTATTATACTGTCAGTATAATAGAGATCAGTGACATGAGCGGACGTCAGTCCATAGAGCAAGGTTCCTTGCTCTATGGTCAGTCCTAGTCGAAGTCCGCTCACGGTCGTAACCAATAACTGTTTCGGTTGAACTTGCCATTGAAACAGTTATTGGTTACGACCGCGAAAACTAACCCCAACCTGTATTCTGTGTACGACGACTTACTATATTCTGTGTACTTGCAATAATGGAGATCGTTTCTTCGACATCCAAGGATCGGTACAAAAACATCGCAAGGAAAAACACCCAGAAGGTGGTCCAACGAAAAGTAAAAAGTAAAAGAAAAACCACGATAAATCCAAAGGGAAAGCCAGCAAAAGCAGCAATTTGGGGGGGGGGTGGACATTGTGCAGCTACATGTATCATAGAAGTAGACCAGCTGTATGATATAAATATTCTCTGTCGTCGTCCCGCGTGTGTAGCGGCGGCAACATGTTGCAATATTAGGGGATAATAGCTAGGGTATCAGACTAAAATCCTCCTAAAAAAAACGTAATTGTTGGTCTGGCTCCCTACCCCTCCGACAAGCTCGCACGCTCACGGCTAGACCGGCAACTGAGCTGGGGAGTTCATGCCCCGGGGCTTGTCTCTCTGGCCCCACGAGACACGGCACCGGCTGTACGGGATATGCCCCAAGGTTTACGTTCCGCTTGCTCCCACGCTGGTGCGCCGTAAAACACGCTCGGTTGCACGGACTCTCTGAATGCGAATCTTACGTTCGATTTTTCATCATTATTTACAAATTGTATAAATAATCTGAACACATACATGTAGTCTTTTTTTTCAAATACTCATGAATAATTTTTTAAAAACAGATTTAAATTTGGTTCAGTAATTTACTTGTATACGGCTGGAAGTAAAACTAACTCCGAAAATCACGTGATTTATCCGAACCACTTTTTTGGTTCGGATAAATCACGTGACCTTCGTTTTTTGAAAAACGCTCAAAAACGGCAAAATTTGATGGTTTCTTTTAGAAACCGTTCTTCTCCATTCCTGGAAGACCTTTAAAGGCATATGTTAGCCTATTTTGTAGCCCAAATAGCCCAACGAAGCCGGTGTGCCCCTTTAAGCAGCTCTATGAAATTGGGCCCATATATCTGCAATGCAGGTCATGGTGAACCCTACAATAATACATTTAGGTTTGGTAAGTCACGGCACACATCCATAACCTCTACATTTAACCTCATGCCAAGAAATCTATAAAGCTATTTGTAGAGAGGCAAGCTTTAGACACATGGGATTCAAGTCAATGTGTGTAATCGGACATGTTTGTTTGTATACCTTTCCATCAATACACATCACCCTGTACAGATCCCTCCAGATATTATTGTCTATTACCCACAACCAGTGTGTCCCAGGTTGTCAACCTTTACATTCACACAGAAGTATTTTGTAAATCAAGATAAATTGGAGCGATTCTACTGGCGTAACAATCATGGCTACATGTGAGTTACTTCACTTTTAAAACATGAAGTCAAGATGAGATTCAAGTAGAAGGCATACAGGGTGTGATGCATTTTGTCACTTTGTATTATACATTGCAGGGTCATAGTCAATGACGTCAACAACCAGCATCCTTATGAGTGGGTCAGCCAGCACAGAAAGCATGCTTTATCCTTTCCTTGCTTTCGCTCCAGACTACCTTAGAAGCGTGATGATAGACGGAATTTCTTTACTTTCAGTTTCTCCAAGCTCTACATCAATGAAAGGTTATACCATGCGCAGAGCTGATTCAAATAACACAGCAGTATCAATCACACACACCCTTGTCATGTCCCCTGTGTTCATTAGCAATATGTAATGTCGATTTTGATTAAAGAAAGGGCTCTGACTAAATTGCCTGTCAAGCCTCAGTTTCATCCCAATGAAACAGCAATGGATGATATCTTACTAAAAATCTATGTTCTTTTACATTCTTTTGATGAATGTCCAAACAACAGAGCAATATTCCTCATATCTTAATAATTAATCTTATGTACTGACAACATCATGTCGCCATCTTAGAGGTAAAACAATGATGAAACAATGAAAATGAATGTCTTTGTACATGTACATGCAGCGATCGAGATGAGCCAGCGAGCTACCTTCTTTTTAACCTCTAGCCGAGGACACCCTACTCAAACAACGTCATGTACATTTATACACAATAAGGTCTATTGAAAAGTACATGTAGGCCGGATGTACCAGACTATGTACATGTACATCCACATAAGAACTCCTAGACCCAATTACATAGTGCTACATGTACTGTACTCTGGTAAAATATCAACGCAATACGGTAGTGGATATTTCTTGAGACACTTAACCATTAATTGCTTCTCTTAACCCAGGTGTACAACAGGGAAACTGTGATGTACTGACCTGACATATTTCAGATTATTTCGATGGTAATTTAAGACGCTCTTGATCCCGGGGTCAAATCTTAATAATTGGTGTATATGGATAAGTATTGCACTTGTATTAATATGTAGGATTTATGGGTAGCTTCAAGTACACCTCAATCATATACAGCCTATAGGGATCTCTCTCATATATCACTCACACTGTGCCTCCAATCATTAACCTTCAAGACAGCTCAGCGTAACTTAACATAGACTCAAAGGCAAAGTTATTCCTTCCATTTGGGAACCCTTTGATCGTTTTAATCCTATCTAAATGTAGATATGTACAGGTACAATAAAACAAACCCATGAAAATTTCATTTCAAAAGATGGTAGCGTTTTTGAGATATCGCCGACAATCTGGTGGTTATATCCATGTACATGTAGGCAGAACAATCTGTAATTGGAACACACAATCTGAGAAGCGTTTTTTTGCAGAAAACGTTCCACAGATTAGAATGTTTTGAATCACTTTCGAAAACCGCATTCCTTACTAAAAAGGAAAAGATTTCTCAAAATGTTATAATGACCAGATGCAGTGCTTCTCACCAAGTAAGTTTAATGGTCATTACATTTTAGAGTAATTACCTAAGGTAATGTATACTATCCCTTCAAGCCGCGTCTAACTCAAGCGACTTTGGCTCTGGCTTTGGCTTTTGGCTGCAACAGCACTATTGAATAGGAGGTCTTTTTGTACCAAACAAGGCACGCTTACTTCATTACACTTACTGGGAGTGTTTCTTGTCAGCAAACGAGTTATGCAGCCAGGGTTTTTTTCTCCAGGCTTTTTCAAAACTGTGCCAGGACACTCTGGACCCAAATGTTTTGAAGTTTATCCAAAAGGCGCTGATTTGAAAGGAGGTTTTAGGAATGTTTTGACTTGGGTGTTTTTCTTGGTTTTAAAAGCCTTACTGTGCAATCTGGACCATTCTGAATGCTTTTGTCTCATTGATTTGTATTCTTCTGTTATTCTCTTTTCCAAAGAATTCCTTTGTGGGGGCCAAGTTGAATGAAAAAACCCCACATGGACCCTTCCGTAAGCCCACTACGTGTATTTATCTGGTTTCAAACTCCTCATCAAAATGATCAATGTCGTAGCTTTCCACATCATGTACCTATCAACAAACTGAGATAATTATTATTATCATTAATATTTTTTTAAACTATGTTTTAAAACACTAGAAAATTTCACTATTCAACATTATTTGACATTCTTGATTCTTTTAACTTTGGCCAGACGTGTTTCGTAGAATTTTGATTTAAATCTAAGATACTCTGGATCCGCCAGTCAAGGTCACATGCAAATTTATTGAAATTTTTGTTTAATGTTAGAATTTCCCTTATCAATTTTATACAGTGAAGATAAACATGTCCGATATGTTGGCAAATAACCAGTAGCGAAGATGATCTTTAAGACTAAGCCGTGATTTAAGATGCAGCAGGAGAGAACGATGCCTCTTCCATCACATGGAACAGGTGATCCCATTGTACATAAACCACTACTACCAGAAATCACTTATAAATATTCATCCCAGCAAATTAGCATAAATTTGAATAACAGTGCTGGAGGCTGTTTGACTAATCATCCGGAGTGCAGGGCACAATCAGAGTGGTAATACGTATATAATATTCTGGCAGGTCAGCAACGGTGCTATAATGATTATTGGAATGTAGGCCTATGGCGCTTGGCTGTTCAGCAGATTCAGCTAGCCCCTATTTACATTTGTCCCTTAGTCTAAACTGGGAAATGTTGCGCGCCCTGAGGCAGGCTAGTGCAGAGTCAGTGACTTCCTCACACAATTCTGCTCCTACAATACAGTATGTCTGCTTCTTAGATATAACATATGGAACCAGTTTAAACCTTCATTGGGCAATATTCACACTCAAAGTCTCGTATTCTTACACAAATATCAAACTTCATCAAGTCTTTCAATTGTAAAATACATGAAAACATATATGGATTAACTATTATTTGGTTTTTACTCTTACACCAATGTGTACATGTATGTAGGGCCTATACTCAGTACATTCCCAAGTTCTGTGAAAAAGACACCGCATGCATATTGTATGGGATGTTAAAACAACCACGATTATGTACATGTGTATATGCTTAGTGTGAACGGATTACTGTGCCCAAACCAGGGTCCCTTGCTATGGCAATGTCATTTCGCATGCACAGAATGCGCCACTGAATCAGCTTGTAAAAAGGGAAACAGTTCCGTCATGTTTCCATGTGACTTTTCCTGGTCTGGACAGGATGTTTAGTGGTCTTGTTTGCCCTATTGGTGAATGGCTTTATGTTGGAAGTACACATAAATATTGCTTAAATGGCTCTGTCAATTCATGAGAATTGTTGAAAGTATGCTTGATGCAAGATGCATATTTAAGACAGGAAATGTAGAGAAATTAACAATTTTATGTTGCCTTCATGTACCATGAATAACAACTGTTCATAGCGTTCTTTGCTGGAAAACCACTGATAAACAAGAAGAAAGCATTCAGTGAATGAGTAGTCATGACCTTTGTCCCTCCATGAGAAATAAGGGAAATCGAACAAGGTGTCAGACAACCGGCGCCCATTACCGAGGACCTTTGTTACTGGTCATGCTGGTGCCGTGTGAAAAGACCTTAACAAAACTAATTAATTTTCTCTCTGATAATTAATGTACACATCCCGTAATTTGTCTTTCATTTTATTTTGAGAATCAAGTTTTACATTTATTTTAAACTGCACATGTACAATTGTAGAACGTATGTTGAAGGCTTTTACAATATACATGTAAGTGCAATTCCAAAGAAATGATCATTGTGCGTGGAACATTATTACCCCTGGTCACTGGGCCATTTATTTCATTCCTTAAACCATCTCAGCTCCCTGGGGAGTATACAGCCTGTGCTCCAAAATATATGTTGTGCACCAAGCTAAATCAATCACAAGAACCATCTCTGTCTTCACAGGTACCCATTTACTCCTGGGTGAAGAGAAGCAAAAGTGTCTTACTCAAAAACACAATTGTGTCACGACCAGGAATCCAACCTACTCTCTGATGACTTAGCCACAAGGGCCCAATTTCATAAAGCTGTTTTAAAAGCAGAAAATACTGCTTAGCAATTTTCTGTGCTTAGCAATTTTCTGTGCTTAGCAATTTTCTGTGCTTAGCAAAAATGGGTGGGGCACCAGTCACACCAATGTAGACTTCATGGAATTTAAGCTGGTAACCAGTTTTTGCTAAGAAATATTTTTCTGTGCGTAGCTATTTTTTTTTGTGCTTACAGGTTTTATGAAATTGGGCCCGGAGATCGAGTGCGATGCCCTACACCAATCAGCCAAGACATGCTACATACATGTACGAAACATTGCAACTGCAGTGTAATCCATTTCGAACTAATTTTTTTAATGACTTTTTAAAACTCCAAGCAATATAAATGCACCCACAGCCTACATGTGTGTACATGTATCAAAAAAGCATTTCAATTTCTTCAAGCTACGTGTATTTACATGTAAGCATGATAAGTGTTATTGTAATTTCAAAACATTGTTTTAATTAATAGCAGTATTTATGCACTAATATTAAAATCAACACATTTAGACAGAATGCATTAATTATTTGATATGACACAAAAAACAACACCTTATTTTTCCGTGCCTGGATTCCAGGGTATGTTTATTTATATTACGCTTTAAGCTTCCCATTAAGTACACAATGAAAACAGATGTGTGCAATTTCAAATCTACCAACAGACCAACGAAACGCTGATCATAACAACACCACTAAAAGAACAAGACAAAAAGGAGCTTTTAGAAGATAACAAATTTAATCACATACACATTTATTTAATTTGCTTCAAGTGCTTTTAATGAACGTTCACTTTCAGAAAGAAACTGCTGACTCTTGGCATTTCTGCAAATGGCACTCGGCAAACAAATCGAGATTGTGCAGCATAAAAATGATCAAACTGAAAATGGGGATGCTGTTAGCAAAGAATTGCAAAGAGAAGGTCATTCATACACAGCCTTTCTACAGTGGGCTAGCTGACCCAATCTCTACAATCCCTCGGGTTTACATATTTATCATAAAAAACATGAAGGATTTTCATAATCCACTCCATTCTGTTCATACTGTAGGAGTATAGCAGTGCATGTAGCATTGTAGCAGACCTACATGTACACATGTATAGATCTTTATTATGGTGCGACCATCTTGTTTTTTCTCCCATACATATCAATGTAACCAAACCGAGGCTGATAGTGCAAATAGTCTGGTTCCTTTTTGTACAATGACTCTTAGCATTCATTACTGTTATTGGATACAGGGATCATGACCAAGATGGTGGCAGCATAATATAAGTCAATAGCAAGGCTTACTGCACATTCTTTTTTAACGTCATCCTTCTTGTCAGGGCAAGGGAGTATTTCCCCCAGTACAGGGCACCTCTATCACTGTCTATGTAACAAATGTAAAATTTCTACAGGAACATTTCTCGGAGCAGCAAGGCAATGTCCAGAGGCATGGAGGTACAATGTATTTACCTCTGTTGCCTCCATGAGGCATCAGGCCTGCCCTTTAGTGCACTGATGTAAGTTCAGTAGTTCACAGAATGTGGGTTCGAATCCAGTCCTAGTGTTTTGTGTCCTTAAAACAAGACACAAAATACAACATATGCTACGCTGGATGGGATGTTACAGATGCTATGCTGTATTACACCATGGATGAAACCCGTGACATCATATGTTTACAAAAGAACCACAGAGCCCGCAATTCCTGCATACTTTTTATCACAATTTTTGTTATTTTTGCCAGGAAGAAAGGGGCACATCTTAAAACATGTAGGCTAGTGCTGTTACATGTACTTTATGAATCTTCATTTTATGTGGTAATTACATAGGCCCCACATGTGTAACATAAATACACTGTCAGTTTGGTTAATTTGTATCGCCATTTAAAACTACGCTTTGCCAGTTAAGCATACAGTACATGTAGTTTATGGCGATAAAACTTGTTGAGAAGTAAAATTTTGCGATGAAATAATGGGAGTACAATCAATTTAACAAATCAATGAAGAAAAACCCAGAGAATAAGATTTGACCTCCATTACCAGTTACTTACATGTATCAGCAATTAAGAATTTTGAGGTACATGTAGATGTTACCATTAAACCTAATGTATGTGATGGTTGCACAAATTTGGGTGTGATTGATGGGGTTTCTACAACATACATGTAAGCATCCTCGTTTATATTTTGTTTCAATGTTAACTTTAACCAATTATTTGCACTATATAAATTTGAAACTGTATTTTTAGATTTGTGTATATAAAAGAGAATTTTAAAAGAAGATTAGATTTCATAATGAAATAGTCTTGATTCAAGTTGTTTTCTCGATTTCGATATGCGCGCGACGTACAGAGGCTACAACAGCACATGTAATGTAAACATGTGGTCTTTCCATTAAATTTGTTTGTAACTCCGAACTTCGCTACTGGAACTAGCAAATAATGTAAGTTATTCAGATTAAATAAAATCATGGACAAACACGACAACGAGAGGAAGAAATGTTCAGTGTTCTACTCATAGTGAGAAGCAATATGGACCCCACTGTACCCGGCGATCAAAGTAATTGCTAAATGCACTCTAGACCAAATCAAGAATGAAGGAATTATATTAAATCTTTGCTTGCCGGTCTACTGTCACAGTGTGCTATGAGAAGACATGAATCATGCCTCATACCACGATAAGCCTCGCTGACTATCACTAGGTACAATGACGTCTCATATGAATGCAGGATATTGTGGATCACATGGAGGAGTGAATTGTTCTGGTCAGCTTATAATTACAGCAAGAGCCACAATATGCTCAGGTCTAACTATTAACCCTAACCCTAACCATGCTAAATGCAACAATATGCACCAAATGGTAATAGTTGTTGTGATCTGTTGCAGTTGGCAGTCAACTCAGATGTCATTTTTGGACTGAATTTGTCGCATTCAGCAGTGAATTGACTTCATATATGTTTGGGTGCTTCTATTGTATCTGAACAACTTATATTGGGTATTTCAAAATATTTTTTATGGGAAAAGTATTGAGAAGTATGATGTAATATTAGGTAAGAATCATAATTCAAATCATATTCAAAAGACTGTATAATAACAGTTAAACATTACACTTATTTTGTATGTGCATACTGTTGCATTTAGCAGAGAGTGCCACTAATGTACATGAAGCCCAATTGGGAATCTATGTATTTATAATCACTGTGAAAGTGCCACTGTTATACCTGTTTGTGTGCCCTAACTACACGTACATGTACTTTTTAGAATGTACAGTCATGAAATTTGCCAATCGAGCTGGACATTGTCCATCTCCAGTTTTTCATGTGAACAAATGTACATGATACATTTACATACTTCCATTGTTTTCCAACAAATGGAATCTTTGTTCAGGTTGCTTTGTGAAGAAAACAAAATCACACAACGGAATCCATCTTTAAACCAATGTTGTTTGTATGAAGAAGATTGGCTGCTGCCAGCTTGCATGGCTTGGTGGTTACATCCCCTTGTGGGAACTTTGCCAAGTTGAGCGGGGAAGTGTCGACACAAACAAACAAACAACATTGTTATACATGCAACATTTGCACTATACATTGACTTAAGATTTGGACAAATACTGTATAGCATGACAATAACATGACAATAACATGACAATAATGAAATGTACATTGTACAACAGATTCAATATTTGTGGCATCAGCGTCAGATAATCTGGTACAGCATTAAGGCCAGTAATCCGAATGTCCTTTGTGCATCAAGAATAAACACACAGGGTAGCCATTTCAATGTATCCATATTGCATAACCCATTAAGATACCCAATTGACGATAGATTGAGATTACACTACTGTGAAGAAGGACAAATGGATAAGAACCAAAAATGGAATGGTTTACCAAATATTGGTAATGCTGTTTGGCTACATGTACATGTAGTACATGTAGTACTGTCATGACTACAACCTGACAACAGCTTCATTTTCCAGTGAATGTACATTTGTACTACTGGAAAGAGCGTGTATGTAAATACATGTACATGTACATGTATACTATAAGAGTTCAGAAAAAGCTGGTTTTATAATTTCACAGATCACTGATCAGGTCAAGTACATGAAAGTCCTGGCTGGCTGGACACCAGACTCAACGGACTAGTGTTGTACATGTAAAAGTGTGTTTGGATTCTAGTAGGAGCAGCTTTATCATGTTAATCCCTGAGCAAGACACTTAAACCAAAATAGCATCCAAATGTGCATGACCACAAATGATTGAACCGCAAAGGATTCTGGGTGGAATATGAGTCCAAACAACAGCAGCAACCATCATGGCGCGCTGATTTTTGTAGCAAATCGACACACAAACATGGCATAATGTAGTAAACTACAGCACAGCGTCCATCTTGGTAACTTGACCTACATGTACATGTACTGTACCATTTCCCAAGATGCATTGCAGAATAAATTTGTATGACACTTAATTGTGCATCTATGGGTTAGTGATCTTAATGTGACATTTAGCCATCCCATGTGTTGTGTAATAAACATGATAAACAAGAAAGAACCCAGGACACTATCTGCATGTACATGTATCATCAGGGCCCAGTTTCATAGAGCTGCTTAAGCAGAAAATATTGCTTAAAAATTTTCTGCTAAGCAGAAATGAGCAGGATACCAGTCATAAGTTGTACTTGTGGTATGCTAGTTTGGCTGGTAACCTTATTCTGGTAAGCATGTTTCTTTTTGTGTTGCGTGCACAGGCATGGGTCCTTGTGGGGTCTAAAACAGAACAATGGACCCCACAAGGGAATTCTTCAGAAAAGGGAATAATAGAACAATAACAGGACCCTACAAGCCACTGTCCGTGAGGTGAGGGGGCATGCACCTACCTGTACATGTATCATGCTAAGCTTAGTTCCCCATGCACAAAGAATGAAAAAGAGTACATGTGTACTGGAATTCACGCTCCAAATCGCCCTCTCTCTGGGGATTATTGTGTAATCCCTGAGTCCAGACCTTCATTGGTTTCTTGTACAAACAAGGATTATGAAAGATCGACAGGCTGCTACAATTATTTTTCACTGTATTCAGTATAAATGGGAGGCTAGAGTCCGAGACTCCAGCATACACCATGGCGTACGGGCAATCACGTACATGTAACGTATTCCTTAATTTCTCAAAAGAGAACAAAAAATCCTGCAGCATTTCATGGGAGCATTTGCTGTCTGCTTTATTTGACCAACCAGTTGAAACCAGTCAACTACATGGGTTGTACAAGTTGTACATAGTAGCACTACTTTGCACATCTTTGTGACTTCTTGAACACCTGATGAAGGGTTGTGCATCTACATGTACCATTTGTTTTCCCCCCTACATGTACACAATTTAAAAAAAAGTTGTGACTTCTGTTTAACTGTAAAAACCATTTGTAGCAATTCTAAATTAAAAAACAATGGATGACATCGAATAGTCATAGAATAGGAATGTTAAGAAAATTAATTTAGATTTGTGATTGGGTACGCACATGACATTGCCCTAAATATGTGTTGTTTTCTGTATCGTGAACAAACAAGTTTTCGACATACATGAGAGTAGTAGCAGGGTGGGGTAGGGGAGGGGGAGGGGGAGGGGGAGGGGCACGGCTCGTCATGCTTGTGGTTATAATAATGCAGGCCCTGATATTTCATGAGTGACAGATGGTTTGTGCACTATAAGCTAGCTGCAGGCAATACTCTATGTGACGCCACTCTCAATCTTTGCCCATCACACCACATTACGCACGGTGTTGACAGAACATGAAGCATCATTACACACTTAACATCATAGCAATTTAAAGGAAAGATACGTGGCTGGTTATTAAAAAACAAAGCAACAACAATCTGAACTGGCTGGCATCAAATGTCCCAGGATATTTTGATTTACCATATTCCTTTTGATTTACCATTCTTTTGATTTACCATATCCCTTCTTGTTTACCATCCATTTTTATGTATACCATATTCACTTTGATGTACCATTGAATCTATTTTGATTTACAATCCATTTTGATTTATTAATATTTGATTTACCATATCTATTCTGATTAACCGATCCATTTTGATTTGATTTAGTAGATCACTTTTTGATTTACCATCCACTTATTTACCATACCTACTTGTATTTACCTTTGATTGACCACATCCATTTTAATTTAACAAATCCCTTTTGATTTACCATAATCCATTTTGATTTAAAATAATCTATTTTGATTTACCATAATCCATTTGGATTCACCATAAATTTGATTTATCACCATTCATTTTGATTTACATTCATTTTGATTTACATGATGTACACCATAATCCATTTTGATTCACCATACATGTATTCCATTTTGATTTACCATGTTTACCAAATCCATTTTAATTCACCATGTACACACATGTATGTATTCCATTTTAATTTAACAAATCCCTTTTGATTTACCATAATCCATTTTGATTTAAAATAATCTATTTTGATTTACCATAATCCATTTGGATTCACCATAAATTTGATTTATCACCATTCATTTTGATTTACATTCATTTTGATTTACATGATGTACACCATAATCCATTTTGATTCACCATACATGTATTCCATTTTGATTTACCATGTTTACCAAATCCATTTTAATTCACCATGTACACACATGTATGTATTCCATTATGATTTACCAAATCCATTTTGATTTACCATAATCCATTTTCATTTAAATACCGTAATCTATTTTGATTTACATTACCACACATGTACACGGTGACGCACATCCATTATGATTTACCAAATCCATTTTGATTTACCATAATCCATTTTCATTTAAATACCGTAATCTATTTTGATTTACATTACCACACATGTACACGGTGACGCACATCCATTATGATTTACCAAATCCATTTTGATTTACCATAATCCATTTTCATTTAAATACCGTAATCTATTTTGATTTACATTACCACACATGTACACGGTGACGCACATCCATTATGATTTACCAAATCCATTTTGATTTACCATAATCCATTTTCATTTAAATACCGTAATCTATTTTGATTTACATTACCACACATGTACACGGTGACGCACATCCATTATGATTTACCAAATCCATTTTGATTTACCATAATCCATTTTCATTTAAATACCGTAATCTATTTTGATTTACATTACCACACATGTACACGGTGACGCACATCCATTATGATTTACCAAATCCATTTTGATTTACCATAATCCATTTTCATTTAAATACCGTAATCTATTTTGATTTACATTACCACACATGTACACGGTGACGCACATCCATTATGATTTACCAAATCCATTTTGATTTACCATAATCCATTATCATTTAAATACCGTAATCTATTTTGATTTACATTACCACACATGTACACGGTGACGCACATCCATTTTGATTTACATTACCACACATGTACACGGTGACGCACATCCATTTTGATTTACCAAAATCCATTTCGATTTATCTTTGACCATAGGATCCTTTACCATTACCACTCTGATTACCGTAGTCATCTCCTGTAGTCCACTACAGCAAAACATTGAGAACAAAGAGTAAATAGACTAACAATTCTCCTCAGAACCAACAGAGATTTCCACACGGTACCGGCAAGAACTAAATCATCCAATCTCACCATGCAAAGCCTCAAGACTTCTATCATGTCTATTACGCTGTACTGACCCAATTGGCCTGACGTCATCATCACAATGGTTGGGCCATTTTGGCAGTCAATGTCACTGTGATTTACAGCATAGTGAGAATTTTAGGCGACACATGCTTACCTGTTGACTCCCCAAATTGGTGAGAGTGGCACAGTCGCTGCGTGTGATGTCGGACATGTCGGATGTGTGTGCAACATCCAAATAAGTCATTCTGCATGTGTCGTAGTCAGATATTGACTTCATGTTCGTTTCTGGGGAGACCATCAATTTATTATTGCTTAAACTACATGTACAATCAATTCACTGCCCTGCTATAATGCTTGCGTGCCCACACGAAACAAACCAACTTTGAGTGGGAATAAATAAGATTGTTTCACATGAATGTAAAACAAATCTTCTAAAACAAATTACTTAAAACTAAGTTTTTATGAATCAAAATGTGCATCAGCATTGTTTTTGTTTGATTTGTTCTGTTATATTTGTTAATCTTACTTTTTACATTGTTTAAATCAGTTACATGTACATGGAATTTTAACGCACAACATATTGTTTACATGTAATAACAGGTGCACATGTACAATGTGCACATTATACATCAACGTCTGTGAGGTTGGCAATTAAGTACATAACTGTACAAGAGCCTACATACGTACACACCATATTACGTGTGTGTATGGAAGTGCATATACACTGAGGTCACCTCTTTAATTAAAACGTCTAACTACTGTACGATGTAGGTCAAGGGTCCGCAGTACATCTACATGCTTCAATTATTTATTACTTATGGTGTGAAGTGAATCGGGAAGTTTTTCATCTGAACAGATCCATCAGTAATGGAATTTTTATCAACAAAGCTTCACTGTCCATGTATGTGGTGGGAAGACCATGTCACACAGGGCAAATTTTTTTCAGGCAGCTCGGAGGCAACCAACTGCACTGAACGCACAAGCATGACAAGGAACGCTTCTGGCAGCACAAGAGGCATTCTTCTATAGCTGTAACTCACTATCCCTAGGAAAATAAGGAGAAAATGTGAATGAGTTTCCTTCTTGGAACTGGTTGCCTGTAAATTGCCTGGTGTGACATGGTCTTAAGGTTTGAGGTGTAATATTCAATGGATGACACCTATCAGTACGCTACCGATGTTAACAAGCAAAATGGATCACTTTGACCATTACTGCAGAACAATGTGGGTTCTTTCCACACCAATGGGCAATTAATACCAGAAGTTTAGTCCAATATTCGATTGTGTACACTCAAAAGCCCTCAGGATTTGTACCACGAAAAAAACGTAGACTACTGATTATATAAAAACATGCAAATGTAGATGGAAAAAACAAACAAACAAGCAAACAAACAAATCTATTCAGACAAAGTGCAATAGCGTCAACAATTTCCCACAATCCACTCTGAATGTTTGAGACTGTACAAAAACAATGCTGTTTTAAAGGAAAATTAAGTTTTTTGAATCATCAAACATGGCGAGAGAGGATTGTGGGATACATGTATGTGATGTCATGTGCAATCCACCCATAAAAGAAAAAATATCTGATGTGTACAACGTCTTAGGGAGAATAAGCTGACATTGTGAGAAAGAACTCTGAAGACATTAATTAGCATTCACTAAACAGTGTTCTAAAACATCATTCAGAAAAGCTGTATTAAAATTATGCAAATTTCAATTTAAACTCTCCAATCCAAGGGAAAAATAACACACAAACACCACTTGCTTTACAAATTTATGCCCATTTGAGCACTGTACAGCCCTGTCCATTCCAAGAATTGTCCAGGGGCTGAGATTTCCGGGAAAGCAAATCTGTCCTCAGACTCTTCTTATGAATTATTCATGCACAGAGTCTGTTGATTGGTTCATGTGTGTCACATGATATGCTTCAAGTATGCATTACATCATAATTGCATAGTGAATATGCTGTACATGTACATGAACACAAAATGCAAGCGAAAAGGTACATTTATTATTGTAAATGTATGCACAAATGTACAATGCAAGTACCAGGGATGAGATTGGATTAATGTAAACATTCCTGGGAAAATGGCTTTCAGGTCTGGGTCCCCGCCCCCCCCCCCCCTCATTCTAGACCTGGAACCTCCCAGATGTTACAATTCAGGAGGTACATGAATGAATCTGACCTTTCTATTGTTGATAAACAAGCCACTGGTTGGCATGGACAGCTGAATGTTAGCAAAACATTCAATGTTAACAGATGTTGTGTCCAAATTCAACATTTCTGCAAATTTCAAATGCATCCCACGATTGGTTGCTTTGTTTCCAACAAACTAACACTTTTTTTGAATATTTGTGTGACATTGCTACAAACTGTAGCTATCTGTTGCTTTGCATTTATAGTTTCTCATAGATGTTAATTTTGCATCGGGGATAAAGAATATTTCAATTTTTTACCCTTGCACCGATGTGTGTTAAAAAAATACTCAGCACTTTGCCGAGTTATGAAAAGGGTGTAAGGGTAAAAACAAAATAATAATATGGTTTCCCATAGTTTTCCAACCTTGGTTGGCAACAACTTGGGCTATAAAGGTTGCAATAGAAAGGTCAATACAGACTCCGTGCATCACCAGAAATACAACACTACAAATTTGGCCTTTGGTGATTGCTTTACTTATTTTAAGGAAATTTGAAGGCTCATTGAGTTTTTGAGAAAAATCTGAAATCCAGAAAATTCCTTGTACAAGAGACTGGAGATGTGTACGTGTACATTTATGTCATGTTGGCATGGTTTATTTGTGCATGTGACACGCCCACTGTGGTACAGCCTATGCGCATAAAATCAAGTAATGTTTGTAGGGATAAAAGTACATGTAGGTGAGTACATTGTAGAACGATAGCTTTCTCCATGTTCTAGAGCATCACTTCAGAGATTAATACCAAGTGATTCACCGTCATTGTGCAGCATACAAAATAACCTATTTCACTTGTGGAATTAAAACTATCTGCCTGTCTCCAATGTGCCATGCCGTACATGGTGTATGAACAAGAATATCCCACTCTATGCAAGTCAATCTTCATGAAGCAACAATAATACTTTGTCAACCCAAGCCACTTACATACATTATCATGGCTAAAGTGTCTACAAACGTTCAAGGTGCTACTGAGCACTAGTTTGCAAGTCCGTTCATGAACATGTACACATATGTACTAGGGCCTACATGTATGTTACAAACAGAGCAGGGCCCAATTTCATAGAGCTGCTTAAGCACAAACAATTATGCTAAGCACAATACAATTTTGCTTACCAGAATAAGGTTACCAGCCAAACTACCATGTCACATGTACAATTTGTGACTGGTATCCTGCTCATTTCTGCTTAGCAGGAAATTGTTAAGCATTATTTTCTGCTTAAGCAACTCTATGAAATCGGGCCCTGGTTAGGTTTCAAGTACATAGTTCCTACACATTATACGTGTAATACATCTTCTTCAGTTGTCAGTTCAGTTCAAAGAAAGGAACCATTCACCAACCCTGCCCTCAGTTAACGAGTTAATTCATTCCAGAATGTAGAAGAAATGGGAAATGATGTCTAAATGATTTATAGCTGTGCCCCTCTCATTGACCGTCCCCAATAATGAACTGCTATGCACACATATAAAATGCACAGCGGTATAGTACACCAGTACTGCAACTAAGTATGTCAATAGGCATCACACGTGTCAATGACGTACATACATGCATACTTAATGTGTAACAGATATTACCGACGCTCTTGGTTGTTTAATTACTGTATGCAAAAAACCGCAATGTACCCATTTCTCTTGTGTGTGTAGTGTAACTTTCACCGTAGAGCGATTGCGCACACGCGTACTGCATCTATTACACCATGGAGGTAAAAGTAATGCATGCGTGTATGATGTACGCACATCTATGGAAAATTAACTCATATTTTCACAAACTAGCCAAGATTTTATAAAGGCGGGTTGTACTTCATTGTCTTATGAGGCCTTTCATCACTCTCTGAGATGCTATCTGTTCAACATGAGCCGGGTCGACGATCCACCAATTACACACGTGTAACAGCTTTCCAGCGGTCTGACTGTGCTTCAAAAACATGATCGTAAAAATCTAGGAACCATTAAAGTATGTCAATGAGAAAACCTTCTCTCTTTTTTTGCAATAGACGCCTATGATGTCACAAGCTCCAACAGCGCTCTCGCTTACATGTAGGTCAAAGGGAAACCTATCATTGGCTGAGAGTTGTGCTTGGCGCGTACGCGCTTGCTCGTTTCCATTTTGGTTGACTTCAGTGAGTGGGGTCTACATTATGCAAGGGGTCTATTCGATGTAAAAGGATTTGGGAAGTGTTTTTTTAATAGATGTTAATTTTGCATCGGGGATAAAGAATATTATTATTATTTTTTTTTTTACCCTACACGGATGTGTGTTTGCACTGCATACTCAGTACAGAAGTGTTTTTTTCTTAAATAGGTCTGAAACGAGGAAGTACATTTGAACAGGTATCTTGAAATGGTGGCATTTCCACCTTTTGGTAACCCCTGGAGTTATGTAGATTTCAAGAGCTTAGACTGTGAACAGTTATCCTCAGTGGTGGAGTAGTAGAGAGAGAACATGATTTCTTCCCATTCATGACATTTAGAAAAAAAATTAACGTAACGGCTTATACATGTAGCACACACCCTTGGATTGGTGGAACACCTCTAACAAGTCATCCATTATTTGCCATAATTCAGCAATTTAATATTGGACTCCAATTTGGATAATTATTAGACGCCTCATACAGTGTAGCAATGTGTGCAAAATAATGGTTCCCTACCTGTCTGCAAGGTAATGTCACAGACAAGGCTGGTTTATACAGTGTACATGTACATGGAGTTCCCTTGTTTAAAAGGGTTTTTTAAAAGAATTTTCAGAATGTTGGGTGGATGAGTTTTCTGTCTATTTTGTGTTTAGGCCGAACAAAAGAATACCTGTGTTTCCTATTACACTGTGGCAGGGGAATAGGGTAGGTAGGTAATAACTTTTTTTTTTGCTTAAAATTTTATGGCTCCGAAAATTAGGGTAGGCTAATGTTCCGATATTTTTTTATTTTGCGTGCTCAATTGAAAGACTGACCATGTCAAATTTGTTGTTGTTAATGTCAATAGTACCTATCAGCACTGTCTATTCACTGATTTTGATGGTTTGTGAATACATGGGTTCTGCCATGATTGATACATATTTTAATCTAAACACTCAAAGGTGCATACAAAAAATCTTCCTCCATGATACAATTATTGAAGCTAAAAAAAACCTAAAAAAAACGGAAGTGAAGTTCGCAAACTTGCGTTTTTGAACGATCTTTTCCCCTAATTTCTGCCCTAAATAAAACTTTTTTCATCAACAACCATTTCCATGGATTCGTGAATAAAGGATCGCTTGTTTAAATCGCTTCTTTTGCAGTACATTTTCGATTGAACGATCTGTGGAACGATCGGTCGACGACGCACATTGGGGAAAATTGTGTGGCGAGAGCGATGTGTTTTTGAAAACGAAGTTGCAATTTTGTATGATATATCACAGGAAGAAGGTTGTGATTATGCGTGTTTTAACATTCGTATACTGAAATTAACGATCGCAGCTAGTAAATACCAGGGACTTTATCGACAGAACACGAGCTGGATATCTTGAATTTACCGGTAGATTTCCTTTTAAAAACCTACATTTTAAGTTAAATAATAAATAGTTTGGCAAGAATTTAATTTGGCAATAAAGTTACTTCACAAAATTTGACGATGTGCACAAAAATGAGGTTTAGGGTCGGCACCATAAGATTTTATTTTATATCGTTTTTTGGAATAAAAAGATACAGGGTCGGCGTGATTTTCTAGGGACGGTCGGGTTACCGGAAACACAACTATTATTTTGTTTGGCCTTACTGTAAAAAAATATATATATAAAAAACGATGACAAGGATCCATGTGAAAGTTAGTAGTTACATGGACGTGTACAATGTACATCAAACAAATATTGAATGCATTTCATTCGTGCATTGTTGCAGAATAGAGTCACTTAGTGAAACTTGGCTTATACCATTTTACTCAGCTTTGCCTAAGATTTCACCCCTTGATTATATTCTGCCAAAATCTGAATTCAGATGATCTGAAAATGCTCATAAATTCTTACACACTGGTGTTTCCTTATTAATGCCAATTTTGTTTCTTTTATTTGACCAAACAGGTTATTCCAAAATTCTAAATGAAGTTACATGCAGATACTTTAATTTTTTTTTAAATGTAAAAATTAAATTTGCAATATAATGAATTGCAGATCATGTATGTATTTTAATATTGTATTTATATTTCTGTTCTACAATTTCTAATGTTCATGTTAGAAACTTCTTTTCCCACACATTCATGACAATTACAGGTGAATCCTGGATTTGAGAGAAGTATGTCCCATAAGGAATTCTGGACTACATCCACCATGCAGACAGCAGCGACACAAGACGCTAGCTGTCCCGGTTTGACTATGATTACACTGCAGCGCTGGGATTAGGTGAGGCCTATTTCTCAAGCTCGCTAGCTAGGCAGCTAGCCGAGGAAGGCAGGGAGGGTTGTGACACCTGACATTTAAATCAGCCATCCATCACATAGGATGTGCCATACAGACAACCAGCTGGCATGGTCCACTGTGCTGGATATGTACATGTGCCATCCGCGGATGTACTGAGCTGACTCAACCTAATTACTACACTGTATATGTACAGCACACAGTACATGTACAATTGTTTCCTAAATGCTTATTTAGATCTATTTGCCTACGTCCATGTCAGTGTGTTTTCCTACTGGGGTCAGATGTTGATGATGAGGTTCTGATATGATGCAGTGGTTGTAGTGGTTTACTGTATGTGCGTATGTAGTCTGTCTTGTCTAGTGGCTGCATACTAATTATCACCATGCACACTACAGACAGATTACATGGCTTCAGTGCACACCATATTGTACCTCATTCCTTACTATTCAACTGGACTTTCAAGTATGCAATCTCCTTGTCCATATGTACTGTGTCATGGCACCTAAATCTCTCTCATGGTGGCCATTAATTCTTGATCTGCGTGTAATTCACATCAGCGCAGCACAATTTTTGCACTAATGTCAGCTGAATTTGTTGGTGGATTCAGAGCAACTTAGGAATAAAATGTGAATTTGATATGAGCAAAATTTATTGCAATTCTAAACATTTCCAACCCACCTGTAGCACAGAAAACTTGATTCATTATTCTGCATATATCTCAAGCCATTTTCACAAATTGGTTTACACTCCAAATGTAACAAATTGCCTTAAGTTCTTTGTTTAAATGCTAGACAGGTTTTCCTTTCAGTAATATAGAAACTTCATTTAAACATAATAATAAATTCACTAAAATGTCAACTGTTGTGACAGTGCATGTATCTGATGTACACTCTATTGTTGGATTTGCACTCACAAATTTGCATCCTATAGATAGGTTGCAATATGACGTAAATCGGCCATCTTTACGGGCAATTTGGAACACACAGTCATGCGTTTTGCGTGAGAACGGCATGCAGCACGCGCACATTTCACAAAACTCATTGCATGATTGGTTAGTGAACAGCGCGGCTGTGTTAATAATTTGAGCGCTTGACGCGCCCGCAAGCCAAAATGCAATTTGCCCATAAAGATGGCGTCTAAAGGGAACTATCTATACCCTATGACTTGAAATTATCACCCAGTGAACGATTTCCCTTGTATCGCATCGCATTTTGCGATGCAATTGGAGCGATTTGCGATGCAATTTTACAAAGTGCATCGCACAATTTGCGATGCAATTTGCGATGCAAGTTTTACTAAATTGTATAGTTATAAAAATAAGTTTACACCCACAAGGTTTCGGATTCACATTTACCTAAGCTGTGGCGGTGGGTGTTTGAGGAATTGCCTTTTATTTAGCGTGACGTCCGACAACCTAAGACTAGAGCAAGGGAAACAATCATATCGCGCACGACGCCGCGCTGTGATCCACATTCCCCCACACATGATGGGTCGATGGAAGCAGCATCGGTAGGGTTCGAAATTAGCGGTCGCCAAATGCGAGTGAAAACAGCGGCGTGCGAGTCAAAACCCTCCCTTAGTAGCCCGCCAGGCTAGTCAAAAAATTGTTCCTTTTCACAATAAATGAGGGGTACAGTTGTAAAATCCCAAAGAGAGATTATTTTTAAGTTCATAAAATGGTTTAGCAAGTCTTGGTATTTTTCTAGATTTAATGTGACCGCGATCGCGATCGTTCAATTCATAGTAAACACGCACGCACTTCCCTTAACCACATGGTAGTGAGTAGCCAACGTTCGCCCGCACGCACACAACACATGGTAGTATTATTGTTCAGTACAACAGCAGGTCCAAAGTCCATCCTAACCAACATTCCGCACGCTGTGATTGGCCCGTCAATAAATTCATATTCATAAGGAAGCTTGGCTAGCCTCCAACTCCATACACGTTCACGAGTCGAGTAAAGAATTGCTGGACAACGCGGCGCACGCCCGTGGATTCTGTACTATACACAGCGTTGGGTTCAGGCTATTCAAGCATCGACAACTTTTGCCGATAGAGGGCATTGCAGGGCAAAGTTCATTGAATTTTTTCTCAATGTGCGTCGTCTATCGATCGTTAACACGAAGATTTCATTGCAAAAGAAGTTCTATAAAACCGATTCTCAAATTACAAATCCATGAAAATGGTTGTTGATGAAAACAAGTACTATTTAGGGCAGAAAAAAGGGGGATAAGATCGTTAAAAAAAAAAAAAAAAAATTCGGAAAGTTTTTTTTTTTTTTTTTTTTTTTTTTACGCTACGAAAACCGTGTGCATTTAATAATACACGTAAAAAAAAAGTTAAGGGAATAGGCCTTTTTCATATTAAGTTTTGGAGCGTCTTATTCTTTAATTATAGACATTCTGAAAGTAGCCTTGGCCTGAAATTAAGCCTTAAAAAACACACAAATAAACCTGTGTCACAGGGTTAAATTTTCAACAATATTTAGGCATTTTAAAATTTGCTATACAAAATTTATGGACTGCTATGCAATATTTTGAGATTGCTATGCAAAAAAAAAAATTGCATAGCAGTTTTGCTATGCAAAAATTTGGGACCAAATCGTTCCCTGTACAAGCTTGAGTGGAATACAGAAAAATATAGCATTTCTGCATCCCACATGCAAAAAGGAGAAAGGCCAAGTTGCCTAATAGGACGCAGGATTCTCCCCAGGATGATCAAAACTGTTTGGGCATTCTAAACCTCAATTTTGGAAGTTTGGCCTAAGCACGCTGAATTGAAACAAGGTCCTCTGAATCTTTTTAATTGGTGTTTATCTTGATTTTAAAAGCCTTACTGTGCAATCTGGAGCATTCTAAATGATTGATGATTTTTGTCAGTTTGATCATAAGTCGCCCCCCAAAAAAAAAAAAAAAAATACATTTAAATTTTAATAAATAACAAATAAATGTACTTTTTCCAGTCTTTTTTAGCACATCTGCCCTAATTGGCACATATTGGCAGGCACTTTGTGCGTATCGGCCGATATGCTAGCTTGTGCATGGAGAGGAACCTGGGTTGCAGACATGCTTAACTTGTCCAGTTATTCTACAACAGTGAATGGGATTTCAGTTTGATCAGCCAGCAAACACAGATAAATTGTCATTAATGTTTTCTGCGAGTTTTCCTGAGGTTGCAACCGTGTATTTTTATCCCCTGTTGAGGTAACATTCCAAGAAATACCTGAACAAGTTGTATACATTAGGTTTTATTTGGAGATTGGAAGGTTATTACAGTTGCTGCTGCAAATTCACATACTGAGGCCCTTCCTGAAACCCACTGACTCCCTTCTGAAAATGAAGAACTGGCTATTGAGGACTTTTTGTTCATAATATGCTCTTGGGTGTCCTTGGAATTTATATGTGTTTATAAAAGGAGCTTTCTTGGTGACAAAACAAAAGTAACCACAGCAACAGACATCCCAAAAATTCACAAAGTATGCAAACAAAATGGAATGAAAATCGGTAGGGCAGGTACATGTAGCAAGGATGATAGAAAACAGATGAACAATAAGAACTGCAGAATGGCGACCCAGCTTAATTAGGTCAGGTAGGGTGGTCAGGTCAGTGTAGTGGTATCTTTCCTCGCCATCCACCTCTGGGACACTTTAAATCACAGGGGGGGGGGGGGTGGCACTACCAGCGTTGTCACTACGCCGGTCGGTGCCGGTCGGGCCTGCCGGCACTCGGAGATACCCGACCGGGACTTTGCCTTGCTAGGAGCTTTACCGACCGGCACTAAATTCGACCGAAAATGCTGAATATTTCATTATTTTGTCATCAGAAGCCAACAGTAAATTTTCATATTTATGACAAAATACATCAGGTTTCGTTTTAGTATCCATTTCTGACAATTTCTGACAAATATACTCACTGATCTAGGCCTACGCGACTAGGGATAGAGCGACTATTAATTGTGGCTGCAATCGCAATCGCGATCGTTCATAGGTAAAACACGCACGCACATAAACCACATGGTAATGGTAGTGAGTATCCACAGGCCCACAACGTTCGCTCGCCCGCCTGTAGTCCACGCACGCACACAGCACATGATGGTGTATTGTACAGTACAACAGCAGGTCCAAAGTCCATCCTAACCAACATTCCGCACGCTGTGATTGGCCCGTTAAAAAATACTATATTCATAAGAAAGCTTGGCTAGCCTCCAACTCTGTACACGTTCGCGAGTCGAGTAAAGAAATCCTGCACAGTGTGGCGCACGCCCGCGGATTCTGTACTATACCACAGCGTTGGGTTAAGGCTATTCAAGCATCGACAACTTTTGCCGATAGAGGGCGTTGCGGGGCAAAGTTCATTGATTTTTTTCTCCATCGTGCGTCGTCGATCGATCGTTAACACAAAGATTTCATTGCGAAAGAAGTTCTATATAAAACCAATTCTCAAATCACATATCCATAAAAATGGTTGTTGATGAAAAAAGTATTATTAAGGGCAGAAATTAGGGAATAAGATAGTCCAAAAACGCAAATTTCCGTGTGTGTGTGTTTTTTTTTTTTGTTTTTTTTTTTTTTATTTTTTTTTTTAATGCTACGAAAATTGTGTGTATCAATACATACGGGCAAATGAAAAAACTTGCGGGCGACCCAAAATTTTGCAAAAAATATACCGCAATGCATCTTCGGAAAAAAATTACCGACCGGCACTTAATTTGGGCTAGTGACAACCCTGGGCACTACATGTATGTGGATTGGGTTTTCAGTCCCTGCCTGATTGCGTGGGTTTTCCCTGGAATAAATCTCTGGGGTTTTCCTCCCACATCTAAAACTGAAACTTCCTTCCTTGTCTTCTCTCCATGGGGTTCTTGGCTAGTACAGTGATTACGCTCGCTTTTCTGAGAGTCCTTGGCTTCACAACTAGAATAAATGAAATGAAAATGTAGGAAAAAGATCCAGGGGCAGACCAAAGAAAAATGGAGGGATGATGTAGTGAGGACTGCAGGGAAGACCTGAACCAGAGGGGCTGACAGCGGGCTACATCCTGCAGTGGATGGACCACACTTAGTTGACTACAAGGTACAGGAGCATTATACATTATTACATGTATAAAATCAAACCAAAAAGGAAAGTATTTCTTGTGAGCTTTTCATTTGTAATTTGTGACGTTTTTAATTTTCTAATGTAATTATTTGTTTAAACCTTACGTACATTGAAGCGATATGGGCCTTTGGGCCACCTGTTTTTATTTTGTGTGTGTAATATTAAACAAAGAAACAAACATTTGCAACAATCTGTGTGCAATACATGTCCATGTACATGTAGATGTGGTTTTCAAACTCACAGTCACACTTATCAAGAGGTTCCACTCAATCCCTCCAAAATTTTAAAAAATCTTTCTAAATACCACCCTCCTCATGGCAGATGACCAGGTGAGCTTGCAATGCCTGGGTACATGTATTATGGGCCACAAGTACAGTCCGGTCTAAATGGATGGCTTTGGAAGTACATGTAGCTACAGTCGGATCTCTGGAAACTGAATTCATTGTGTTTGGCACTCCCCAAAACATCAACAAACTACCAATGGCATTTCTGCATGTATTGGTGAGGCATGCATTGGCCAAATGGACTCCACACCCAGATCAGGAATCAGGTTTGACTCACATGGCAATGAGAAAGCAAATTTCTAGCCTCTGCCAATCAACCAATTTTTAACTGCAAAAACATTTAAGGAGAATCCAAAGGTACCTTCAACTTCAAGGATACACTGCCATCATGAGTCCTACATGTATCTCATATTGTCTATGGTAATCTTCTTTTATGTCATATAAACTGGACAGAGCTCAAGGATTGCATAATAGTGCAGCTCATTTTGGTACATTCCACATCCTTGAGGGAACATCACATCACTCCGGAAACATCATTGGCTACCCATTAGAGAAAGGCTTCACTTTAAACTTGTTTATCAATGCTTCAATTTACGGTCGTATTACACTTCTCAACATTTTCTTTGGTCCACACTTGACATCACTCACTTGAATGTTCCCCAGGCAAACACAGTTCTGGGTCAAACAAAAAGCTTTCCGTGTAGCCAGTAGCTGGACCAATGATTTGGAACAATCTTGCTCCTGTCATTAGGGAATCTATTAGTTGTTCTCTATTTCGTAACGCTCTTAAGACTGTTAATTTCTACTATGATATTAATAGATAGCG
Organism: Pisaster brevispinus; assembly: GCA_023634235.1. Lineage (NCBI taxonomy): Eukaryota > Metazoa > Echinodermata > Asteroidea > Forcipulatida > Asteriidae > Pisaster > Pisaster brevispinus. The sequence goes on along the minus strand of JAMKCF010000007.1, from coordinate 19,150,224 downwards.
CCTTTGTCTTGTCACTGCTGCCATTGCCCATTGTAGCCCTTGCCAGAGTCCCTTGATTTGGACTTGGCCTGAATAAGCAGTTCAGCATACAAGCATGCAGGCCCTATAGTGTGCAACAAGTGTTTCAAGCAGGGAGGTCATGCACACACTTTACAGTGCATAATTGGAGAGTCTACCACTCAACATAAAACAAAAATTAACAGTAACACTTACAGTAGCTGTTTCATTTGCCATTTTAAGTTTCTCTTGGCACAATCTCTGCTTGTCAAAAATATGCACAAAGTTCAGCGGATTTTGTAGTTCCTGCACAACAAGCACATTGCATTGTACATGTACCAAACCTTTACACAATGCTTGTTTAGGGGCCATTTACATAAAAAATCACATCCCCATGTGACCACTCTTTGACCAATCAAAGTGCATCAACTCTCTGAGGTATTTATTAATTACGTAAAATGCTTTTCTCAGCACAACACTCAACATTTTTTTGCAGGCACACCGGTTACTGACTGTAGACTGCCTTCTTTAAAAATTATTGTTCCAGAGCAAATCTTAGGTGGCACACTGAATTGTGAAACCAACAAAATAGGATTTATCATATATTGTGAACTCTAAATGAATACATGTACATCATCTCATATCTAATGGTCTTTTTGGTTTTTTACCCCTCTTGGATTTACAGACACTTTCTTTTCATGTTGGTTTCCTGTCTGAGGCAATGACCTCAATCCCCCATAATGCAATGGCCCGCAGCACACTTCCTCTCATCATCATGGCAACAGCTCAATTGCTTGACGTTCACCAGCAGGCTGTAATATGTAGCGAGAACATAAGCCAAAAGGGGATTTCCATGGCATGCTTTCAGCCAAATGGATTGCTTTTGTCTAATGGTATTACATTTTTCCCAGGTTTGTCAAAGCTTTACATGTATTCATGACACCAGACGCACGAAGTTGTGCTCTGATCTCTTCTTGTCTGCCTTTTTTGTACAACTTACAGAAAAACTAAATTTGTTTACGACAATACAAACATCTGTGTAAAGTGAAACTGACTGGGTCAATTTGGATTAATTTTGGGATGAACAAAGAAAAATTAACTATCTGTCTATTTTTTTTTAACGTGGGACTGACCTCCAGATTAACTTGCCAGCGCTCTACCGACTAAGCATTCTACAATGTCGCCCTAATGTTGGCAGTTTTTTCTCAATCAAGTGTACAATGCATGTAATTCTTCTGAACAAGTTCCCTCATAGCCACTGTGATCCAGAGCTACAGTAAAAGTCAGTATCCTAATGAATGGAAGGCCATTGCAAGCATGGTCTGGGTGTAGGCATGAAGAAGGGCTAGTCTGCTGGGGCATGTTTTGTTTTCTGTGGTCAGTACTTGGATGGGACACCATTTCTTGTACATTGTATTGGCTTGATTTGGGTGGCTAGTCCAGTGTGTTCTTGTCTTGGGTACATTTACATGTACATGTATGTGGCTGGGGCTACTACTATTCCTTGCTGTAGTCTTGTCCAAGTTCGCCAAAGAACTATCTTTGACCACAGTTCGACAAAGTTAGTCCGAACTCTGTCTAGCTGTCTAGTGGTCGATGGTTGGACTACACTATTCAGCTATTTGGAACCAGACTATTGGGCCATCACAAAAATAGATCATGCAGATGATCTATTTTACCACATTTGCAACAATATTCAATTAACTAAATTATTTTAATGAAGAGCTCTATAAGTTTTGGCTGCTGTTTGTCCACAATTATTCTGAGACACACTTTACCCCTTGTGACAATGTGTGAGATACATGTATGATGATATACTGAGTAAATATTGCCCATGTCGCTTTCGTCTGCGAAAAGGAAAAAAACCCGGCCAAAACCATAAACAAACTAGCATCGCCATTTTCTCATTCATGTTGTTGATACATGACGTGGCTAGAGTTGTCACCACAGCAACTTCAGTGCGCATGCACTGCGTATAGCACAAACTGCAGTAATCGCTAGTTTACATTGGTCTTTCAAGGAACTTGCTCCATGGTCCGGATGGCTACATGTAGTTTGAGCATGGTAGGTGTAACCATCCAGTTGGATGAAAATGAACATTGTACAACATCAAATACCTCATCAAAAAAGCTACATGTAATGCTGATGTACAAATGTACTGTTGTCTTTGACATTCTGGGACACATTGCCTTAGATTGGGCGCTTTAGGCCATAAAAAACGTTTGTTATAAAGTAATACATGATTGGAGAGATGTTTTAGAAGTAGGAATACATGTGTAGGCCTAATGATTCACACAAACACCCCTTGAAGTTGTGTGGTTTACCTTTTACTCTGTGATCTAACACAATACACAATTTTGTGCAGTAACAAAAATTGGTCAAACAAAATTGTATACAAAATCAATGAGCCATTGAAAAAAAAATTGAAAGAAATTGGAAATAACGAAGACGGGTCCTTAATTAACTGAGTCAACAAGTGTGTGTGTTGCATAAGTGTACGGTAAATGCACTCATCTACAAAATGATCTACATGTACATGTGTAGAGGTAATCAGGGTAATAGACCAATAAGGAATTCAGCCCCGCCCATCAAGCTGCCTTCAATGCTACCCACACAGGGAATGCGCATTACATGTAATTACATGTATGTGCATCTACATTGAAAACAATCAATTAATTTACTTTTCTACAATACCAGCATGGAAAGGAAAAAGTAGGACAAACTTGTTCATTTGATGTACTACATGTACAATGTATACAGTCACCTCTCGTTAATACAAGCTCGGAAGATACATGTACAAGGCGCCGGTTTATACGAGGTTTTCACTGACCAGTCCCGAACTTTTTCATGCGTGTTTCTATGTCTTAAAAAAACGGAAGATACGAGTACGGTTGTAACGAGAACACGGATATTACGAGGTATTTTCACGGCCCCGTGATGACAAAATGTATTGCATACTTTTGTAGCTTGAGATCTGAAAAATATTGTTGTGTAACAAAAGCTTACCATACAGTTAAGGTTCGAAAATAACATTCTTGTTGACAAATTATTTATCGGATTGGACCCACCATGGAGTTCTGTCCGATCCGAACACCAGAACCATTTCGCTGGTAACCTGTGCTTGAAATGCTATTCTCTTGTACACTTGGATGACTACCAACGAAAACAAAGTTCAGCTACATGTACATGTGTAGGCACTACGCAGTACCAAATCTGTCACATCATGGTCACATTAACGGCAAATTTGACATCACTTTGCTAGGATTTTTATCTTGAGTTAATACACAATACTAAATTTCTATGATCATAATCAAGAAAAACACACTTATCATTGATATTTTTGTGTACAGGATGCTCGTAAGGTAGCAAACCGCGCCATTCTAGCGTACACGTGTGTAGTGCATGCACTATGACGACAGTGTGCTGCGTTTAAATGTTTAAGACGAGGTTCGGATAATATTAGGAAAATGGGTCAGTCCGGCGGACCTCATATTACGAGTTGACTGTACTTATGTAAACGGAATGTACGAGCACATGATGCACATGCACACATTTACTAGTACCAATACATACACACATATGTATTTACACTGTACGCGTTCACTATACAATGTATACACTCGGGCCTTGAACTTTGCTCATGAGGGGGCACAGCAATTTTCCTCTGGTAAGTGATAAGGGGCACTCTTTGAGAAAAATGTAAATTTGTATTGTATTGCAAAGGGCACCACAGCAAAAGCACAGGGCACTACGGCAATTGCTGTGGGTGCCGTGGGTTATTTCGAGGCCTGTACAATTGTATAGTACACCCACATATCAATGCATCTACAATGTATGTGAATATTGTACAAACCCAGTTTTAACAAAAGACGTTTCCATTTCTACCCATTATTTTCAATCTCAATGTAAAAAACAATACTGTTACTGTATGTAAAAAAAAAAAGTATTATTGCTACACATGCTGCATACTGGGTAAATTCACTTAAAAAAACATTATACTTGAAGTCTCATTTGATCTTTACAAACTGCTTCTTGTTTATTTACAGCCCCTGGCTGACAGTGCAATGGGTGCAAATTGTAGTGTAATGCTTTGCTATGCCATGTAGGTATTTACACTTACAGTGATGTAATTAATTGGCCCGATGACTACAGGATCAGTTAAGCAATGACCAACATCAAAGAAGCTTAGTGTGCCATACACATGTACAACACTCAATCTGCAAAGTGGAATGAGCAATAATCAAGGCTTTATAATGGGCCTGACCTACAATGTACATATCGTTACTAACAGTAGCTTTATGACCTACATTGTACCTGTATGCACATGTACATGTACATGTACATGTACATGTACATGTACACCTGAACTTTGTGCGAACAGGTTACACACACACATTTAGCATGTTTAGTTTAAACCCTAATGACATGCACACATAGTAAACATAATGTTTCAAGCTGGGGTTAAAGAGATGAAATACACCTCTGATTTATGGTTGAGAACTAAATTCATCCATGTTGCTACTGTGTACATGTACATGTACATGTACATGTACCTGATATCGAAAAACACCTACATGTACATACTATACAAGTAAGGGCTTTAGACCCTTTCCGACTACAGTACCGGCCACAAGTAATTCCAAAACCCTGCGAGTTGCGTGCGAGTACCCGCGGGTAAACTGCGTGGCGGGTACGGGGCTCCCCGAAGCCCCGCGGGGATTCTGCGGGGACGGAACGGGGGCCCCGCAAGCCGGGGAACGTGTCGTGGACCTGCGTTGCGGGGACCTACCTGTAAAGGTCCTGCAACGAACTCGTACACACACATGTAAATGTAGAACAATTTCCACATGTAATATCATTCTAATAAACTTACATGTACTTCACCCCTCCATGCTTCACCCATGGAGGAATAAATTCTTCCATGCTTTATTCAACTTTAAGCTGAACTCTCAAAACCTCAAACATCAATCAATGAAAGAAATCGTGTAAAAAAATCCCTACGCTGCGCGGCCGCCATGACTGCTTCTGCATTTCGCTGCGCTACCGAAGCCTCATGGATGACTGGTACCTTGCAGGGGCAGCTGTTTTCCTGCCAGCATGCTTAGGGTGACCAGCGATGCTCCAACTACATTGAAACATTTAATCTCTGTCCATACCATGCATTTGGTGATAAAGTACGACCGTGATTCTTTTCAAGGCCTAAGAAAAATTGTTCTCAAACGGACACACACACGGAAATTTGCGATCTTATCCCCTAATTTCTGCCCTCAATAATCCTTTTTCAATCAACAACCATTTTCATGGATTTGTGATTTGAGAATCGGTTTTATAGAACTTCTTTTGCAATGAAATCTTCGTGTTAACGATCGATCGACGACGCACGATTGAGGCAAAAGTTGTCGATGCTTGAATAGCCTTAACCCAACGCTGTGTATAGTACAGAATCCGCAGGCGTGCGCCACATTGTGCAGCATTTGTTTACTCGACTCGTGAACGTGTACAGAGTTGGAGGCTAGCCAAGCTTTCTTATGAATATGAATTTATTGACGGGCCAATCACAGCGTGCGGATTGTTGTTTAGGATGGACTTTGGACCTGCTGTTGTGCTGTACAATACGCCATGTATTGTGTGCGTGTGTGGGGACTACCGGCGGGCGAGCGAACGTTGGGCCTGTGGATACTCACTACCATGTGGTTATGTGTGCGTGCACGTGCACGTGCGTGCGTGTTTTACTTATGAACGATCTAGAGATGTCAAAACTTGCCAAACCATTTTACGAACTTATAAATAATCTCTCTTTGGGATTTTACCACTGTACCCCTCATTTATTATGAAAAGGAACAATTATTTGACTCGCCCGGTTGGCTGGTAAAGGAAGGATTTTGACTCGCCCGCTGCTGTTTTCACTCGCATTTGGCGACAGGGCGACCGTTAATTTTGAGACCCCGAAGCAATTGCAGTCTTGCGGGGCTTCTGCGGGGCCTCGCAAGTATTTTGCGTGGCCCACGGTGATTTTTGCGGGGATCCCCGCACACTCGCGGGTATTTTGCGGGGTCCCCGGCACGCACTCGTTAAGCCCCGCGAGTTACCCGTGGGGCTTTGGAATTACTTGTGGCCGGTACTGTATAACATTAACTCAGTGCATTTCCACAGGTTGGTTCTTCTAAGGCCTAAATGATGTATTTATTGAGAACTTGAAGATCTGGGAATAAATTCATTCTTCCCTCCAAACCAATGATGTACACATGTTCCCTTTGATTAATGACACCATTTATTTCTATTCAGTCTGGATGGTGCACAAGTGTGCGGTACACAGTGTGATAGTGATACAACTCAACCCTTCTACGTGTATTGTGCCTACATATGTACAATATATGTAAGCTACATACATGTACATGATTGACGTCATCTGCTCAGTCAATAAACTACTACACGTACATGTACGTACGCTATAATAATATGCATGACAAGAAAATCACAATCAAAATGTGTACGTCAACAAAAAATTAACAAAGCATCAGAGTTGACGCGTTTCTATCAGGGGCCTGTCCCCAAAACTGAACTGTGCATGTTTTTTTGTTTTTTTATTATGCCCAGTTTGTGGTACAATGATGTGTTTAATAAAGGCATTGTTTGCATTTGAATTGAAGGCTGTTTTCATTTAGAGTAAAATGAAGGCCTGGTCGAAAATCAGGCATTTACTGGGTCATACTCAGAAATTTGATCATAATGCAGTTACATGTACATTGTCCTTCATACATGTAGAGGTAATGGAGGCCATCACACTCAATGCTATTGCCTTGGTGCCCCTCTAAATGTTCCAGTAAAACATCCCCAGTTAGAATAGTGCAGGTCTGAAAGTTCATCTTTGAGAGGGCAAGGTCATTTACAAATTGTAAAGGGCACTTTTGCAAGGGCACCAAGCACAGAGGGCCTCTGTGGCCTCGGATAATTCCATCCAGACCAGGGCCAAGTTTCATAGAGCTGCTAAACGGCCGATTTTTGTGCTTACTGTGCAATTACCATTCGATAGCGTTGCTAACCGTAAGCACATATGAAAAGGTATGCTAACCTTCCGGTGCTTACTGTATGAAAATGAATGACGTAACAATGCAAATCCATAGTGAACGCTCAAGATGGCTGCCTAATTTTCTTGCTAATCTGTGGAATAATGCTTACGCTTAAGCAAATGTTTCTGCTATAGTTAGCATGAGAATTTGCTTCCCGTTTTAAAAGCAGCGCTATGAAATCAGGCCCCGTGATGTCATTTTCAAGAATAAGATTGGTTACATTTGAATAAGCATGCAAAATGGTTTCACTTGCCATGTGATAACAAGTCAATTAGAATGTTACGCTAACACAAGGATGTAACCTGCAGAGAACATTCAATGTTATCCTCAAGTTTTACATCAAAACACATTTTGAAACCAGCCTGAGAGCGTTTCCATTTTACATACATCTCAGAAACGTCCACAATAAAAAATGGCAATACTGAATGGACAAGCGACACGTATTTAGTATTATGTATAATGTAAAGTAGGCCTGGGCGACTAGTGCACGTAGTGTCGAAGTTTCAACAATTGTTTGCTATGTCCAGTCGCGGCTGCCGCTTTTCAACTATTCAGTTCACTGTGCCGCCAAGACTACTGAAAAAATAGTTGCGACTAGAGTCAAACTCGGGATTATTTATTGAAGCGTGACTACATGTAGTTGGGTAATGAATCTACTACATGTACATTGTAGATACCCTGGATAGTACTGTACATGCATGTACAGTCGACTCTCGTTAATACGAGCTCGGAAGATACGAGACGCCGGTTAATACGAGGTATTTCACCGGTCCCGAACTGTCCCATGCGTGTTTCTATGTCTTAAAAAACGGAAGATACGAGCACGGTTGTAACGAGAACACGGATATTACGAGGTATTTTTGCGGCCCCGTGATGACAAAATGTATTGTTTTTCATACTTTTATAGCGAGGTCGGAAAAAATATTGTTGCGTAAAATAAAAGCTTACCGTTCAGTCAGCCAAATTTCTGAAATTACATGCGTTTTGCCAAACTATTTTTCGGATCGGACCGGCTACACGGTTCCGTCCGATCCGAAAATCAAAACATTATGCTGGTAACTTATGCTTGAATTACTACTTCGCCCACACGTCTAGCGGCTACCAGCGAAAACAACGTTCAGCATAGGCGCTACGCAGTATCGAATCTGTCACATCATGGTCACATGAACGGCAAGTTTGACATGACTTTGCTATGATTTGTATTTTCAGTTATACAAAATATTAAATTTCTATGATCATAGTCAACAAAATTGCATTTATCATTGATATTTTTGTGTACATGATGCTCGTAAGAACTGTACTAGGAAGCCAACCACTCCGTTCTAGCCTAGACACGTGTGTAGTGCATGCACTATGACGACGTGTGTATACAGTACATGTACATAATACGTGTAAATAGTGCGCTGCGTTTAAGACGAGGTTCGGATAATACGAGGAAAACGGGCCAGTCCGGCGGACCTCGTATTAACGAGAGTCGACTGTAATACCAACAAAATATATTAAAAAACATATTCTGCAATGCAGACCTGCATTAAAGCTTAAAGGATTGTACGATCATAGATTGTTTTTTGCCAATAGGGATGATAGGCACAATTATAAAGACAAATACAATAAAAGTCACCTTTGAAAGTTTCAGCTGAATACAGTGTCTATGTACATGTACATGTACATGTACTTGCTGAGAAAAAGCACAAAACTGTCACAGTATGTCACAACAAGAGCATTGAGCCATCCATGTTTAGCTAGATACATGTACATTGTACATCCGCATCTTGAAAGCGGACACCAACCCCAAGAAATCTGAGAAACGATGCATGCATGAATCGTTTCCAAGTTTCAAATATTTTGGGGTGAAAATGATCCAAACCATGTTACTTCAAAGGGAATCCTTTCTCAAAAATAACAGTCACCCGCAGTGCTTCCCACCAAGTAAGTTTTTAGAGTCATTAATTTTTGGAGTGTACATGTACAGTACACACACATGTAGTTGCCAATCCATGACCCTACATGTACAATGTACCTGTAAAATGGCGCGAGTCAAAAAGCATTTACATGTAACTTGGCATTGCATTTTGTTCAAATCTCCACAGTTCTAACAACAGTGCAATAAGTGCATCATACAATCATGTACACTGTACAGTACATACACATGCATCACATTACATACAAACATACATGTTGTCTTTTTCCTCAAGATCTATTCATCTTGTCACAAACATGTGAAAAACCTACATTGTTTGTACAGTGTACGTACATGTATGTACATTATGTATAAAGGAAATCCACATGGTAGGCCTACATTTGTATTAATGTTTCTTGAAAACTGTGGGATTTGAATACAAAGACTTTATCATTTCCTGCCATCATTAAAGTAAATGGAACACAGTAATAAAACATTAACTGCTTCACTGAGATTGTTTAAGTTTGTATTTAACCAATGTTAATCACCGAGTAACAAGAGATCACCAATCAAATCCTACTACACAGTGTACATACATTACATACAAAATGGTGGAGTATGGTATGGATTCAAGGTTACAATCTACATGTACATCCAAAAGGGATTCATGTAATTTATATATAATACATGATACACTGTACATGTGCATCTCACAGCATTAACATTTCAGTGGATTAAAGTACCAAGCATTTACAAACGTTACAATGTACAATGTACATCACAGTGCTTGCACTTTGGCAGTCTCGCGCTTGATGGGAATAGATTCCAAGACCAAATTGGTCTCCACCATATTCAGTTTTTGCACAATTCTGTTTCTTCAAAGACTTTAGTTTAACATACAGTAGTTTATGGAAATAAAAATTATATCGTATTGTTGGGAAAGTAATATTTAGAGTATGAATTGATGACAGTAAATAAAACTAATCAAGAAGTATTTTCCAGTACTTTTTTATACTTTTATGTTTTATAAACAGAATTTAAAAAGAAGATTTCATTTGATAAAAAAAGAGTATTCGTTTGATTAGTTTTCTCGTTTCGATGGGCAAAAGACTTCCAGTCATACATGGAGATTTACGCTAGATTAGGGTTACAAGGTCATTTTTTGCACAATGTATGTGGTAACTGTAAGTGACCCTTAGGGTCAACATCTTCAGTAATGAGGTCATTTAACCTGACATCTGAAGTTTAAATACTAATATGGGGTCATTAAGTGGCACAACAATAACATTTCTGTTTTGAATTAATCAGAATGATGCGCTGTGAAATTGTGACATCCCAGTTCACACATCAGTTTATAAAAACTGCCAGTTCAAAACTAACCACAGTTTCAATGAACTCATACTAGTAAAATGGATACAAGCCAAGTTGCAGGATAGCGACATAATGGTTGAACAAGGTAATTTTGAGGCCTGTTATATGCGCATGACATTTTAATCCTAGTGACAACAATTAATACAATCCCAAACTCCTGTGTCAACATACAAATATACAATGTAGTACTGTGCAATGAGTCGCAAACAGGCCATTCCCAAACACACAGATCTTTACCATTTGATTGGTGGAACATGCATCGCGTATCATCCATTTTTTGCCCTGTATGTATTTACATGTACTGCCGCAACACTCAAAAATTTAATATATAATATGGAAATTACATTTTTAATATAGTACTTTGCAGTGTATTTTTCCAAAATAATCACTCCCTGCCAAACAAGGTACATTTTGTACATTCACAATAGACAGATAAGTAAGTTTGGTGTCTATACAATGCTACGTATATTGAGTACTTGACATTGTAAATATACTGGGTTTTATAACCAGCTTGTCTCCATGTTTCTCAATCATTTCTGAATGAGCTTGGGGGGGGGTCTTCTTAGCTGACGATGTCAATGACCTCAATGACCCTAAAAAGTAGTGGGTCATCACTATGAGACCTACACTTACTGTTTACATTGTAAAATTATGACAATGGAGAGGTACATGTAACAGCTGGGAGGTATTTTTCTGGCAGAGAGATGCAGATTACAGTGTCTGCTTTTTCAGGGACACCTCCATGGGTTTGCAGCACAGTACTGTAGTTTGGAGTGACCCACACTAGCGCATACCAATATGACCTTCTCTGCATGAAAAGTAATTTAATTGCAGGGCAAACTAAAACGTGCGATGTGAAGTAGGGATGGTTTAGGTGTAATATTTATCACTTGGTACGGCACAACATGATGACAGATGTCATCAACTACAGCCTGTCTACAACACATTGCTCACTCCAATAATCTTACAAGAAATTAAATGGACTTCAGCCGCTTCAGTCTGTGCTGATGTTGAAAAAGCAAATTGATGGCTATAGATTTAGAAAATGGACAGATCATGCTTAAAGTTTTTCGCCAGGGTAAAACAATGGTTTACAAGCTACATGTACAGTACCGGCCACAAGTAATTCCAAAGCCCCGCGGGTAACTCGCGGGGCTTAACGAGTGCGTGCCGGGGACCCCCGCAAAATACCCGCGAGTGTGCGGGGATCCCCGCAAAAATCACCGTGGGCCACGCAAAATACTTGCGAGGCCCCGCAGAAGCCCCGCAAGACTGCAATTGCTTCGGGGTCTCAAAATTAACGGTCGCCCTGTCGCCAAATGCGAGTGAAAACAGCAGCGGGCGAGTCAAAATCCTTCCTTTACCAGCCAACCGGGCGAGTCAAATAATTGTTCCTTTTCATAATAAATGAGGGGTACAGTGGTAAAATCCCAAAGAGAGATTATTTATAAGTTCGTAAAATGGTTTGGCAAGTTTTGACATCTCTAGATCGTTCATAAGTAAAACACGCACGCACGTGCACGTGCACGCACACATAACCACATGGTAGTGAGTATCCACAGGCCCAACGTTCGCTCGCCCGCCGGTAGTCCCCACACACGCACACAATACATGGTGTATTGTACAGTACAACAGCAGGTCCAAAGTCCATCCTAAACAACAATCCGCACGCTGTGATTGGCCCGTCAATAAATTCATATTCATAAGAAAGCTTGGCTAGCCTCCAACTCTGTACACGTTCACGAGTCGAGTAAACAAATGCTGCACAATGTGGCGCACGCCTGCGAATTCTGTACTATACACAGCGTTGGGTTAAGGCTATTCAAGCATCGACAACTTTTGCCTCAATCGTGCGTCGTCGATCGATCGTTAACACGAAGATTTCATTGCAAAAGAAGTTCTATAAAACCGATTCTCAAATCACAAATCCATGAAAATGGTTGTTGATTGAAAAAGGATTATTGAGGGCAGAAATTAGGGGATAAGATCGCAAATTTCCGTGTGTGTGTCCGTTTGAGAACAATTTTTCTTAGGCCTTGAAAAGAATCACGGTCGTACTTTATCACCAAATGCATGGTATGGACAGAGATTAAATTTTTCAATGTAGTTGGAGCATCGCTGGTCACCCTAAGCATGCTGGCAGGAAAACAGCTGCCCCTGCAAGGTACCAGTCATCCATGAGGCTTCGGTAGCGCAGCGAAATGCAGAAGCAGTCATGGCGGCCGCGCAGCGTAGGGATTTTTTTACACGATTTCTTTCATTGATTGATGTTTGAGGTTTTGAGAGTTCAGCTTAAAGTTGAATAAAGCATGGAAGAATTTATTCCTCCATGGGTGAAGCATGGAGGGGTGAAGTACATGTAAGTTTATTAGAATGATATTACATGTGGAAATTGTTCTACATTTACATGTGTGTGTACGAGTTCGTTGCAGGACCTTTACAGGTAGGTCCCCGCAACGCAGGTCCACGACACGTTCCCCGGCTTGCGGGGCCCCCGTTCCGTCCCCGCAGAATCCCCGCGGGGCTTCGGGGAGCCCCGTACCCGCCACGCAGTTTACCCGCGGGTACTCGCACGCAACTCGCAGGGTTTTGGAATTACTTGTGGCCGGTACTGTAGCAGAAATACTGAACACACATCAGTTCGTAGAGTACATGTACATGTAATACAAACATGTAGGTTTTAAACGAAAGTGAGTAGAAAGAAAGGCAACTCAGCACAGTAGTCAACCACTGGTCAGGGGACCTTCAGACAACAAAAATCAGTTAGTGAGCTTCAGTTAAGCTCGGGACAAATGAGCATGTCAAAAAACAGTCACTGACATGGGTACCATCACAAATTCTCAAAAATCCTCGTCGGAAAGTTGTTTGATTGTGGAGGATGGAGATTTGAAGCCCAAATATCAAAATCACTACCGGGCTAGGCATGTACCAATCTACATGTACATGTACTTGAGAGACCATAGAGTGGAGAATAGTGGAAGATTGATGTCTAGAGAGTAAGGGCTTTAAAAAGGGCAAGTACATGTATAGAGGTTGCATTGTCCAGCCGCCATCTTGTACATAGTACATGTACATGTACATGTATAACGGTGACGAAACAAACGAAACGCGCATAGTACGCGCGGCGCAAAGGATTGGCCAATGAACAACCTCCTTTTGACCTCTATACAAGGGACACTACTGAAATGACACCATGTGCATAAGGTCTAGATACAATTACCATGTAGGCCTACAATGTACACCAAACAACGTTAATTACAATGAAGTATTTTAGTTTACATGATAATCTTATTCAGGGGGTGGTTCACTTAAATGTATTTTCCACAAATTGAAATAAAGTATGTTAATTTTGCATCAGGGCTAAATATTGCCTTTTACCCATACACTGTACAATTGTGTGTATAAAGCACTGAATACTCAGTACTTTCTGGAGCAGGAGTTCTGCGAAAAAAAATAACAATATGAACTAACTTACATTACTGTACATGTACTTGTACCACTCTTCTTCTCTGTGCCATCTGTCCACAATACACAAGGACTGGTTTAACCATGCACAGACTGAATGTTAAACTTACAATTGTTTCAGGCCACATTATTCCCAAACCCAAGGAGTCGGCCCAAATGTTTGGGCTCTGACAAGCAACAGCTCTCTATTCTGACCTCCAGTTCTATACATGTACACCACAAAAAGTAAGACAACTTGTGGGACTGTTTCAGGCTCGACTACATGTACTTCCGGAGTATTCTGTAAATTCAAAAGGAAAACAACTATTTCTGACCGTGAATGAGCCAAACCATTAAATAACAGGCCTGAAGTTTCATCTATGAGAGGGCAAGGCCATTTTCATTTTGCAAAGGGCACTTCCATTGGAAAATCTCAACGTCTAATGAGAACGTTGTGAAGGAGCACTAAGGCTCAAAGTTAACACCGGACCGCACGCCTAAGGCCGGTGATTTTAGCATCGGGCCAGTAAACTCAAAACCAGACAAGCCTGGTGGTTTTGCATTTTCAACTAAGAAAAATAATAGGCTGCCTCATTGTGTACCTTAGTGAACAAATTGTGATTATGAATCTGAAAATATACATGTACAAGACCTGATTGAGATCTACATAGCCTTCTCTTCATGTTTGTTCAACTCATTTTGGTCTTGTAAAATAAATTCTGGTCTAGTAAACATTTTGAGCTACAAGCCCCGCAGTCTTGTGGATTTTCCGCCCAAATTCAAGCCCTGCGGCACCAGGGTAAAGACCAGGGCAATAGTGGCCTTTGACCTCCACGGCCTCTGTGTAATCCCACGCCTGAAACAATGGTCAGTTTAACATTCAGCATGGTTACACCAGTCCTGGTGTATTGTGCACTTGAAGATCTTATGCACCCCACATTTTGACCTCTCTCAAGTCTTTAGTACAATGTGTAAGTTAGTGAGCAGGGTAAGAATCAGGTTTAGAATAAATCTAATAAAGAATGAAGACTACAGTACATGTAGGGTGAACAAAGACAAATTGACTGATCACCAACACTAACAGGATTTGAACCTGCCGGTGCTCTGCCAACTGAGCTACATGTACATGTATCTAGCCCTATTGTTGGTGGTCTCCCTATTTTGTCCATACATGTACCTGTTCAGGGGGTGCCAGTCACACCATTCTAAAGCGTAACTTTTTCGTGTGTAGAAATGTTTTGCATTTTTTTGATTTGTTGAATCCATGTGTTTACTTGTGTATTATGGAGATTCAATATTTTGTAAAATAATTCAGTTTCAGCACCCTGGATTATCATGAATATTTATATATCATGAACATCAAGTACATGCACATGTATGACACGGCTTAAAATTCACACTGGATCGCAGGCCCGAAGCTAGTAATTTTAGCACCAGGCCAGTAAACTCGCAAACGGAAAAGTCCAGCGGTCTTGCATTTCCAATTGAATAATAACAGTTCACTGTAAAGGCCTACAGCTACTAGCTCTAATTTATAACAATAAAATTATCTTCAACTGCTAATTTTAAGTCTAATAAATGACTTTCAATTCTGTTGAATATTGAAGTATACTTAACTTACTAATTTATAGACAAATGACAAATAGTGCTTAATAATGGTCTTGTAACAATGTTGTTCCAGTAAAAACTTTGAGCTAATATACAAGCCCTCCAGTGTAGTGTTTTTTCCTCTCCAAATTCAATTGCAAGAGAGTGTAACGGTCTTTTAAAAATCTGTATCTTATATTATTTAAGAATTTTACAGCAACTGTCAACTGAATGCAGTGTTGCTTCTGGCACCTACATGTACATGGGCCAAGGCATACAACACATGTACATGTAAGAGGGAGCTTTTTTTTATGTAGACTGTATGCACGGACAATAATCATAGTACTACAAAGCTCCGGTAGAAATCAGTCAAAAATCTGTCCCTTTGTAAGACATACTTTGTGTATGTGCTCTTCGAATCAGACAAACAAGCTAAACTTCACAACTACATGTATCAGTCATACTGTACATGTGTACTTAATCGTAATAACTGTTTTCCCTGAAAATTAGCTAGGTTACAAATCACTGCCAATGTGTACAGATGATTTTCACCAAATGCAGAATTTGGGCTGTGGTGTAGATTTGCCACTTCATGAAAAGACACAAAACTCACAATTTAATACAAGAAATTCAAGTCATGACTTACACCACCCTTCCCTCCCTTAATTATTCATTAATCCCAAACTCTCCAAACATGACTATTTCATTTTTGCTAATCAATACTAAAAGTAAAACCCCCACCCCCTCCATTCCCATGTACCGATTTAGAAATTCTACTTTAAAAAAAACTAGAGTATAAATATTATTTAAGATGTACACATACAGTACATGTGATAGTGTGTAGTGTAGTCACAACATAGTTTGTGAGGTAAAGTTGATACTGTCAGTGAGTGTCACTTTGACTCATGACACATTCGTCAATACATGGATGAACCAACCAAGGTCATTTCATACCCTGATACTTATAGTGATAATATGATTATAAAAATAAGAGTTGGAGAAAAGGGTGATTTTACCATTGTCACCCTAATTTAAAGTGTAACAATTTAAGACTGCATAAGGTAAAAAGAAAAGGATACATTCGCAAGGATCCGTTCTTTGTACCGACAGCAAGAATGTTTTGCACCGGGTCGTATGCCATTGATGTAGGTTCAAATGGAAATCCATGGCGGACGACCTGCAATATTGAAAAAGAATTTACCATATTTTCCCGACAACAACACGGTTATTTCTTCTCAAGCAATGCAAGTATGCAAAAAATGGTTAATAAAATCCAGAATATAGGTCCCAAACAGCACGACAGCTGTTGGAAAACTGATGCATTTTACTAAGGAGTCAATGGACACAGAAATGTAAGGAGCTGGGAAAGACTGGAGCGCACCCACCTTGCATACGGTAAAATTATCCGAGTTCAACGTCTCAGCGATTTCGGTCTCTCCTTTTGGTGTGGAATTTGACGAGCCCGAAGTTAACCCATCCAGTACCTTCTTGAAAGGAAAACGCTTCATCTTGCACACCTCCACCCTACGGCCCAGGAGGTTCGGGGAGTAACAAAAATCCTCACGAAATCTCAGTATTTTCCATGGTCAACATTTTGATTTTCAGAAATCAGGCCCCTTGCTTCGGCCGGCCGTCAAATATTGTTGTGTATGAGATTGCAATGCAGGCAGAGAGAGGCGGCGGAGGGTGTACACGACGGGTTGCACTGCCAGTCTACTGCACTGGCTACTGCTGGCGCTGGCCGGCCATACATACAGTACTTGGTATGTACATGTACATACATTGTACATGTACACACAGAGGGCAGGTGTAGCCAGTTAGCTCTTCGAATACAGTGTTTAGCATGGTGGTGTATGGAGCGCCAAACACTAAATGTACGCTTACATTATTAACTTCATGATGCTTACCTTCGAAATACAGAACAGAAGATGATGGACGTGAATACATTTTTAATATTTTGCAATAATAGTTATAGTTTCCTATAATGCCTTCAACTTTTGATACTATGGATGAAAGTGTAGGCATAGGTTCCCAAAGATTTAAAGAGACATAAGTATAAACCCATACCCGATGACGTTTCATTGCTTATCCCGCACACATTTTATTTTACATAGCAGAACTGTTGTTTTTCTTGCCTTTAAAATCAAAGTAAACTTAGCAAGGTTTGAAGAGGTTTTTAACATGAATGACGTGTCGGTGCTAGAGTGCCTGAAACACCGCGTCACATGTGCCGACTCAGAGTCTAATGAGTATTAATTGTTTGACTTAAAATAAATAAATACTACCCCAATAAAATAGAAAAGCAAACTGAAGTTAAGGTATCACTGCACATTTGTGTTTTTATTTCGAAAGAATGAGAGACTTCTAACTAATGTGTGGGTGCATGATCGGATCACTTAGCGTTGAAGGTGCACACTGTTTTTTCAGTCTGCACTCCATCGCTTGACTGTGAAGTTCCCGGATGTCTAACTGTATGGCTGCTGCTGACGATATTTATGATGTCCATAATAAATTTACGAAGATGCAAAACATTTTAACTGAAGTAACAAAACCAACAAAAGCAGTTGTATTTAATGTTAATGATACAAACAGAGTATCAACAGAGTATCTCCTTTTACAAGGCCTACTTGTTTACCTCCAAAGCCGTAAAATTGACGCTCATGCAGGGCAGGACTCCGTATAGATCCCAACGCCCCTAAAAAAAACCTTTTAAGAGCCAAAATGGTTACAATTTCGGTTACTTAACTTCACATAAAAGATAAAAACGGGACTATCGCTGACACGCCGTACAAAATAGGCATATAATAATGACAATTAAAATTCGATTGAGAATCTTGGTTCCTATGTTAAATTTATTACGCGTAAAGTTTAACTGTGCACGGGTGAATGGCCCTACGTCATCATAACTTTCCATATTATCTCCTAATGGGTTGTCATTTCGGATGTTTTTATTTTTATTTTTTAAAGAACTGTAGGTTTTACAGTTTCGAGAATATGGAATTAATTTGTTATCGTCACTCTTGCTGTATGCACAAGAAACCCCCTTGTTCCAGGTGTTGGAATGAGGATGGGTTGTACCCCTAGCCGGGCAGGGGATCGGCAGTCGGGTGACGGTACGAATTGCCTCTATCGCTGAAGTTACATGTGCCTTTATTAAAGTTTGCACACAATGATTGCCTAAGCAAATACGGTAGCGTTTGAAAACTCGATACCAAAACAAAAGGAAATAGTTGTTTTAGCGAGCAGTTCATACACTTACGCAACAAAAAGTACTGTCAAGTTCTTCTATACACTATTGATGAAATTGAAATATAACAAGAAAATCACATGAGGGCGGTGTGTAGGGCGTGAAGGTCTGCGTCTGAACCAAGCGACTTCGGCCATTAATCTGGAAATGTTTTATCCCAAAAATGAAAGCTCTACAAATAATAAATAAATAAAAATATACAAAAAATAGCATTCTGTAGGCATAAACAAATCTAACAAGAAAAGCAAAATAAAATTTGACCTATCAATCCCCACCCTTGGGCCGGGAAATTAGTTTTGTTGTTTGTTTGTTTTATAATTTGGGTTTTTTCCCCTACAATATAATGCCTCATGTGTAGCCATGCTTGTATGTGTTTAAAGTTGAATCTTCCTGACACAGTGGCGAGTCGGTCCAGCGGGGTCTCAGATCCCCATCATCCTTGCCATCAGTTAACGCCATAGGCAAAGACCGAGTCGAACTGATCCACCTCGCCCTCGTCTTATACACTGTGTGCAGGGACCATAATACGCAGATTGTCTGTTTACCCGGTACTCACTGTATCTTTGTTTAGTTATTGTCTTCTAAAAGGAGCGCAGTTTACAAGCCTTCTTATTAAATTAACTCAATCTTTACTTCTACATTTTTTTCAGTGAAATCAACTGGATGGCGTTTTGGCTTACAAAGAAACAATGTCAAAACGAAAAGAAAGTGAAATCGTAAAAACATATGCCAAACTACACACAGTACGCCACCTCTTACTCAATTCATATTCTCCATAATGAGATGCATGATGAAATTGCACAAAATGAGGAAGAGGAAACAAATCGTGACGAGGGCGCTGTTTCACTTCAATTTATGGAGTGGACGCACACACGTATTACTTAGTTATTATGTGTCTGTCAGTTGACGAGCCACTATTCTATGGACATTTCGTACAAAATAATGGATTCGCAGTAGCATAACCGTAACTGTAATCACACACACACAAAAAGGGGAAAATTTTCAATTTATATGAAAACCACCATTAAAAAAAAGGTTAACAATTTACAGCAACCAGAGCAATATTTGTTAACAACACAAAAAAACTAAACATTTCTAAAAGCTCGCGTGTTGGGCCATGTCACACGAGGCAATTTACAGGCAACCAGTTCCAGGCAATCTCCATGAAGAAAAGACATTCACAATTCAATGTTCATATATTTTTCTTGGGGATCATAAGACACCGTTTGAAAAATACTCCTGTGCTACCAAAGTGGCCCTGTACCATACACTACAGTTGGTTGCCTCCAAGTTGCCTGTAAAAGTTGCCTCGTGTGACAAGGCCCTAGGTTCAGCCGATGGTCATAACGAGCTCATCAACTGAAATGTATGGAAAAGATAATGCAAGAATCAACCTTCATCGGGAAAACGTCCTTACGCTCAAATTAATCCAGCCAGCCAACAATAGCTCAAATTGAAATTGTAACATTTATACTGTTGGGGTCTATTTCCCATCATGGTTTACTCATTATACTGTTTTCATCTACTTCTCTGTTGTTCGCGGCTGACACTGGAATTGAGCTTCCTTCTACACGGAGGTACAAAGTGTTTAAAAAAAAAATTCCAAAATCGAAATACTCGTTTATGTCATTGTAAACTATGATAATTCAGTCAGATACACTGTGTACACTACATTTCATTTTATCTTTTGATCAATGCTAGTTCATTTTATCAAATGCTTTATACTCAGCATACCATATCGCATTTCTCCTACAGTCTTTGCGTTCCGTGCTTTATGTGCATGTACTGTCATTGTGTTGACGATTGGATGTGCTGCCTAGTATGGCAATTGTGGCGCTTTGTTTGGCGGATCCAGATGATCGGGCCAACAACCAATCAGCAAAGGTGTAGTGGCGAAAACGATTTGATTGGTCCCAAAGTTAGATTGGTCAGCCAATAAGAGCACAACGGGCAGGGCGTTTGGGGAGGAAATATGTCCAGCTCCACCCTACTTTGTCAAAGCTTGTGATTTAAGTCAACTTACCGCCTCCTCCCCTATAGCTCCATCTTGGAAAGAGCAGTTTTTTTCAGAAGAATACAGAAACATATTGAAGGTACTATAATTTCAGTTGAAGGTAAAACTGTATCAGTAATTTCTGGTTGTAGTATAGTAATGGGCGAGGTTAATACAGTGCCATCAGTGTTTCGGTCGGTAAAGTTAGATTTATGATGCCGGCATCGGTTCCGCAGGGGCGTTCCCCCCCCCGTTTTTCCAACTTTAAAAATACTTCATTGATAGGCAAGGTGTGTAACATGTATTTTCAGCTGTATTTAGGTCACTGGACCTCGACAATGTCCATGTGTGATACACCTGGGCTCGGTCGTCCTCTTTGTATATGTTGGTATAAGGACGTGGTACCCCTTAATATAGTGTGGTCACTATGGTAAGGGCGTGGTCCTTGATGTGAACTTTTGTAAGGGCTTGGTCATTGGTGTGGTCACTTATGCTGTTCAGTCCTTGGCGTTGGTCACTTTGGTAAGGGCGTGGTTGTTATTGGTGTGGCCAATGGATGGATATGGTTGTCCATACAAAACACTTCATATACAAAAATCTTAGTAATTTATACGTTTGTGTAAATTATGCTCAATTTATCTATTGTTTTCCTTTTAAAAATTGTAAATCTCCTTTTTTGCATTAGTGTGTTCGTAATTACAAAATCGGGGAATGTAATTTGTGAGTCTCGTATAAAACCATGCAGCTCATGAACTATAGCATGGTTCCTCCATGATAGTAAAAAGGTATCAAAGTTCCATCCGGGTTTGCAACAGAAACTAGCGGTGAGTTCGCTCCGTGTCGAGACGACAGAGGAAATTAAATGACGGGCTCAAAAACATCGGTTTCAATTAGACCCAGTAACTGGGGCGCTGTACTCCTTTAAACAAATTTTGACATTGGACCGAAGATGTCAAACACGTTTTTAAAAGGAGTAGAGCGCCCCTTCAGTTACTGTGTCTAGGTTTCAATGATGTGAGGATTATTTAGCCTTTCTGTGGTAGCTCTACACGAAGAGACGATGGCTTGGTACCGACCCGAATGTTGTTGTTTAAACGAATCTTTGACACAAATCATTCCATGGTGCCTCTCCCAAATGAACGAACGTAAACAGGACGAGTGTTCAGCTTCATGTGTTATTCTTACCATAAACCGCTTCTGGTTTTTGTTAACAAGGAAAACACAATTGAAATGGGCTGTCACTGTTCAAGTTAACACGCCATTATTTGCTTGTTCAGAATCATTCGTGTAAAAAATTTGACCTGTGTGCTTCTCGCGTCATAAGGCAGGTATTCACATATCCTACCACTTTGCTAAGTAGTTCTGTGTGAACTTCTTATCCTAAAAACCGTTTCTTCATTGTTTTATTTGTGTTTTTTTAATTCCAAAAACTTATTTGATTGTTTGTAAATACAATGAGACCACAGTGTCTGCTTCGGTATTCCCATAAGACAAGCTCGCAAAAAAGCGCATTGATTTCACAAGGTGGTTCGAGTAAACGGTCCGGGCGTGGCAGGACTATTTTGGTTTCTCTTTCCTGGTTGGTATTGGGTAGAAGAGTTGTACTTCTAAAGTTTGCTGAAATTTTCTTGATTTTAATACCACCCATGGCATTGTGTCTGACTGTATAACGCAATATGTAGGAGGGTGTACCTTGTAGAAACCCGAGGTGAGTATATTTTGTGCTTTGTCCCCTGATTACTGAAGAAATTATGATTTTTTTTTTTATATTTTCAAGACTGCATCGAGCCAACCCAAGGCCATCACCCTTCGTACCTCTGGTGGGTACAGTTCTATGACGCACTTGCGGGTGATATGAGTCACGTGTCCCTTGCATCATTTGCATATAATACGTTACATGGGCAAGCTGGGTCGAGGATTTGAAGTGGTGAGATTAACTGACCTTTTTTTGCTTCGGCAATATTACATTTTTGTTAACAGCTTAAAAAGCTTTAATAACATACAGAAAGCATTAAATAGAGTTTGATTTTGACGAATTTGTGTCAAGATAAGCACTTTCAACTGGGCATTTAGTGATCAGATGATGGGTGTTATATACACTAACACAGCCTGATGCTGTCAATGTCTTTGGCTTTGGCTTTTGATTGGATAGCGGAAAAATTGTTCGGGTAGAAACTAAATATAACTTTTGCAAAACCTATGACCTACCTTTTGAAGTGCATGAAGTTCTTCTGAAGGAAGCACCATCTTCAATCAATGGACAATGACAATTGTTAATAAATAGATCAACGTTTTTGAAAAGGGGAAATTGTTCACTTCAGTTTAGTTCATTTTAGCCTGTGTGGATATTATGTGATTCTCCATGCCAAAACCACTAGGCACTTTCTGCCAAAACTGAAAACTCTTTTCATTTTTCTCCAAATCAATCAATCAATCAATCAATCAATAAATCAATCAATCAATCAATCGATCAATCAGTCCATCAGTCCATCAATCAATCAATCTTCAAAGAAGAAAAAAGTAAAATAAATGAGATTATAGAGCTTTCATTTAACACATACTAGAATGTTACATCAGCCCATTAATCTACCTTGTGATTGGTTTAGAGTGCGTCACATAACCCCTTTCAAAGATTCTGTCTTTTGATTGGTAGGGTGCGTCACATGATACGTCTTATTTCTATGACACGCTATGCATGCAGCAAACAAAGTAATATACCGGTACCCATATCAACATCACATTTTATCATTAAGTGATTAAATGCCTTATTTAGCTTCAGCGGTTGTTAAATTGTGTTTCTTCTTACTATAGTTGAAGAGGCATGTTTATGTTGTTGTTACAGTACACTCGTACCTGTGTTCTGTGCAATAACACATTACAGTTGCTCAAAGTGCAGAAACTTTAACACTGTAGTTTCCATTGCTTATACTTCAGAAAACTGTAACATTCTAATTTCTATTGCATACTTGTGACAAACAGAGGATCCTGTTTATCAGATAATAACCAAATTAAACCTTGTTTGAGTAAACTGTGAACCAGTCAGAGAGCTGTATATCAATGCTGTATCAGAGCTGTATCAATAAATAATTTCCATAAGCAGTTTATGTCAATGGGTGGAGGTGACCTACATTGTTGCTATGCACGGAGACCATATAACACATAAAAGCCCATTGTTACGATCTGAAAATCCCCAAACTATCCGGAAATGTTGGCTATCCAAAGTTTGACTTTTCCCAGACGTGACAAAGAATCAAACAAGATCACACTGATTTAAAGACCATAAACAGTTGTGATTTAATATAATGTTACGCTTAACTCGTCAAAGATGATGATAACAATAAAATGCTAACTAAATATCAATTTACAATGCTGAGATTAAATAATCAAGAAACGATCTTATATTAATAAGAAGATCTTACGGGCGAGAGCTTGGCAGGCACTACCACGAAGAATGGTGGACTCCAAAACTGGTGAACACAGTTCAGTCCTTGTCGGTGCAAAAATGAGCAGCAACTGGGGCGAAGATCACCTCCAACTTTAATGACCGGGCTCGAGACGAAACGGCGAAGGCGTGATGACCGTCGCAAATACAGGAATCGATGACCCCAAAACTGGAACTGCAGATTCAGTTCACAAACTGTCTCTTCCAGAACACAATTCAGCTCTGCACTTCACTTGTAGCCTCCAAAATCTCTCTGGGTTGCATACGGCCGGGTTTCTCTCCGTCTCTGCTTCGTTAGACCTGCAAGTCTCTCACAGCCCGTATTTATAGTGTCTCAGATCTTCCAAAAATGTCTTATTTCTTATTTCTTATTATTATGGCGTGTCGTGGCCGAGCAGATAAGAGCACCGGACTCAAGCTCTGGTGTTTCCGACTCAGCAGAGTGTGGGTTCGAATCCCGGTCGTGACACTTGTGTCCTTGAGCAAGACACTTAACCATTATTGCTCCATCCTTCGGATGGGACGTAAAGCCGTTGGCCCCGTGTGTTGTGTAATGCACGTAAAAGAACCCAGTACACTTATCGAAAAGAGAAGGGGTTCGCCCCAGTGTTCCTGGTTTGATTGGCTGCATATTGCGCCACAGCACCTTGTAAACCATTACAAGGTGCTATGTAAAGGAGTAGGTCTCACACTTCAAACGAAGCCCACATACCACATACCTTGCAGGAAATTAATGTTGAAGCGCCTTGAGCGTCACTGAGTGACGGATATGAGCGCTATATAAGAAGCCATTATTATATTATTATTATTATTTCTACAAACTTCTTTACATTACATCATTTTCCTAAAATACACTCTTCTAGCAATTTCTTATACATTACATAATTTCCTAAAAATAGACGTATAAACATCTGAGCAGCTTTAGAAGATTCTGGAATACAGGGAGGTCACTGCCCGGTCAGAATATATTGTTGTTTGTATTTTGCTCCCTGCTTAGTGATTGGATGTGTGAACATAACACCATTGACAATTTTGTGACAAAACAAGGATCAAAGCTCAAGATCTGTCAACCAATTAGATTCTGTAATGTTGACCTACATTGATGCTGACACAAAAAATTCCATCTCAATTGACAATTTTTGTAAAAAAACAAGGATCCAAGATCAAGTTCCATTGACCAATCAAATCCTATTATTTTGACCAATCAGGGCTCAGTGGTAATTTGTTCTGATTGGCTCTTCTAATAGCCAATAGGAGGAAGGTTTCGAGTTGTATTCAATCAGCATCGTATCTTATGTTTTTTTTTTGTTCTTGATGAGAAATTTGTCTCACTTTGTCACAGCTATTCATAGAGGTCACATCTATGTCAGCTCCACTATGTTTTAATCACCCACCTGCATCCCCAACTCCTATTGCTTTTTGCGGCAAGAAATTTTCAGACACATATGTGTATGCGGTGGGTCTTTCTGGCTTTATTGTGTAACCAATTGTATTATTGTACTTTATCATTACATGCTTTTGAATTGATATTGACAAAATTTCTTCATTCAATATTTTGTTAGCATGGTTTGCCCAAGGTCTTTATACACACATTACGCGTGTAGTTAATTCTTGTTAACTGTAGGCCTACATGGCCTCCAATGTCTGAGTTTGGTTTGCTCAGCAATTTCATGTATAGTTTGACAATTAGTCAAGTTTCTACTTGTGTGTTTGAATGTGTCAGGTGTGCCTAACTTTCAAATGGGTCTGGTGTGCCCAACTTTCAAATGGGTCTGGTGTGCCCAACTTTCAAGTGAGTCTGGTGTGCCAAACTTTCAAATGAGTCTGGTGTACCCAACTTTCAAATGGGTATGCCATACCCATTTGAAAGTTGGGCGCACCATACTATGGTGTGCCCAACTTTCAAATGGGTATTGTGTGCCCAACTTTCAATTGCGTCTGGTGTGCCCAACTTACAAATGGGTCTGGTGTGCCCAACTTTAAATTTGGTCTGGTGTGCCCAACTTTGAAATGGGTCTGGTATGCCCAACTTTCAAATGGGTCTGGTGTGCCCAACTTTGAAATGAGTCTGGTGTACCCAACTTTCAAGTGAGTCTGGTGTGCCAAACTTTCAAATGAGTCTGGTGTACCCAACTTTCAAATGGGTATGCCATACCCATTTGAAAGTTGGGCGCACCATACTATGGTGTGCCCAACTTTCAAATGGGTATTGTGTGCGCAACTTTCAATTGCGTCTGGTGTGCCCAACTTACAAATGGGTCTGGTGTGCCCAACTTTAAATTTGGTCTGGTGTGCCCAACTTTGAAATGGGTCTGGTATGCCCAACTTTCAAATGGGTCTGGTGTGCCCAACTTTCAAATGGGTCTGGTGTGCCCAACTTTCAAGTGAGTCTGGTGTGCCAAACTTTCAAATGAGTCTGGTGTACCCAACTTTCAAATGGGTATGCCATACCCATTTGAAAGTTGGGCGCACCATACTATGGTGTGCCCAACTTTCAAATGGGTATTGTGTGCCCAACTTTCAATTGCGTCTGGTGTGCCCAACTTACAAATGGGTCTGGTGTGCCCAACTTTAAATTTGGTCTGGTGTGCCCAACTTTGAAATGGGTCTGGTATGCCCAACTTTCAAATGGGTCTGGTGTGCCCAACTTTGAAATGAGTCTGGTGTACCCAACTTTCAAGTGAGTCTGGTGTGCCAAACTTTCAAATGAGTCTGGTGTACCCAACTTTCAAATGGGTATGCCATACCCATTTGAAAGTTGGGCGCACCATACTATGGTGTGCCCAACTTTCAAATGGGTATTGTGTGCCCAACTTTCAATTGCGTCTGGTGTGCCCAACTTACAAATGGGTCTGGTGTGCCCAACTTTAAATTTGGTCTGGTGTGCCCAACTTTGAAATGGGTCTGGTATGCCCAACTTTCAAATGGGTCTGGTGTGCCCAACTTTGAAATGGGTCTGGTGTGCCCAACTTTCAAGTGAGTCTGGTGTGCCAAACTTTCAGATGAGTCTGGTGTACCCAACTTTCAAATGGGTATGCCATACCCATTTGAAAGTTGGGCGCACCATACTATGGTGTGCCCAACTTTCAAATGGGTATTGTGTGCCCAACTTTCAATTGCGTCTGGTGTGCCCAACTTACAAATGGGTCTGGTGTGCCCAACTTTAAATTTGGTCTGGTGTGCCCAACTTTGAAATGGGTCTGGTATGCCCAACTTTTCAATTGTGTCTGGTGTGCCCAACTAGGTCCAATTAGGTCCGGTGTGCCTTTTTTGTGGCTGGTTCTCGTGTGCCCAGGGGTCTGATATGCCATATTTCTGGCTGAAATTGTTTCTGGCTGTATTTTTTTTTAAAGCACTGTGTTCTGGGAGCTTTCTCAAGTCCTGCAGAGGAAAAGGCAAGTAAAATAAACACTACTTGTGTGGAATTCAAACCCACCCTGCCATTATCTTACCACTTCATTTGAGTTCAAAAAGCGCGACTCTGGTTACAAAAGGCCATTTCAAATTGTGGTTTCAAACCCCACCTGAGTAGTGTGCCTATGGATTTTTTTCGACAGGACTCAGAAAGTTGATATGAACGCTTTTTACACATCGTCCCGGCATTGTTGGTCACTATGCTTGTGTTCCTGAAGCAAGATACTCGACTATTGCTTTTTCCTTTGGATAGGGCGTGGGTCCTGTGTAGGATAGGTATTGCTCGTAAAAGAACCCATAACAATTGTTGTGGAGGAGTAGAGACTCATGTGTTTTTGATTCATCCCAAGTTGCATCTGAGGCATCATTGATTCATTGCCAGAAATTAATAACGGTAATATCTGTGTAGGGTAAATAATGCAGCTTTGTCTCTGAGTTGTTAAATATTACAATCTATTAAACATGTATAAAACATTTCAGACATCATATAACATTGATATTAAGGCTGGTTTCAGTTGTCTTCAATGACTTTCAATGCCGTTTCACTATTTCCATTGAACCTGATTGTGGAGTGAGGTCACAATAATTATTAACTCACACTGACTCTCTAAATTCTTTCATATCAGGATGTTAAGAAGTACCGTTTTCAACCCTTCAGAGCAACTGCAAACTGGGCTTAGAACAGTTGGAGAGAATTTGTTTTGAGGTTTTTCTGTGCGTTTATGACCACCTTGCTCACCATTAGGATCTTGCTCTATGGTGTAACTAGTGATACTGGTAAGGTTTGCACACACACCATACCTGAACTTGCATCACCATGCAACAATAACGTTTTAGGACTTTTGTTTGATTTTTTTGCTCTCAAAATTAGGTTTGTTAAGCAACTCAACATTGACTTTAAAATGGGTTAGGACTACTGGCACCATCAGTGAAGATGTTTCATCTTTCTGACTGTTGGGTGACTGAGCCTGGTTAAAGCACTGATTGTTCCTGGAATTGAAGGTAAGACTGCATCATATTACTGACCAGTATTTCATGAACTTTGACATCTAATCAGAAGTAGATTGTTTGCTTGATCCATAGACTAGAATAATAAACAGAGGCATAATCTATCATCTGAGAAACTATCTTTCTTTGATTCCTAAGATTCTGTCAGATATGGCTGACCAGAGTGAGGAGACCATGGAAGAGGAGGAGATGGCCGGACAATCTCAAGAACCAGAACAAAGATCACTGGCTGTTGTTGAAAACACTCAAGAAATGCCAGAAACAAGTGACCTAATGAGAGTAGCAAACACACAAATGTTTCAAGGTATAAAATTATTGTGATAGCAGATAAAAATGTACGTTGTTGCCATTGATTTTCAAATTGTTAAAAGATTTCGAGATTGTTATGTGAATCTTAGAGTTAAAGTATAAGAATGTTAGAAAGTTTTCTTCGATTTCAACTTGAGTGTCTGCAGAGAGAAGTATCAGGAAAGGAATAAAGCCAAATAATCTACAAGTAATGTGCTACAAAATGCCGAAACAAAAATATGGTGTAAATTATTGATTTAATTACACTTCACTGAGTTTCAAAAATAGTGTCTTGCAATAAGAAGTAACCAAACAAACTAAAGAATATTTAAAAAAACCCAACACATTCTTCTTCTTAAAGATGCACAATTTGAGATATGATTGTCCTTCTAATTGCTGGCAGGAAGTAGTCTTCTAGCAGGTGACAAAGTTTTACATTCTGCAAACGTGATTCAGCAAAAAACATCAGGCAGCGGTCATTGGACTGTCATCGGTGCTCAAAATTGTCAGTTCCATATCACACAACAAAGGCCAGCAGTAACAGGTATGTATACAATTTAAGAAACAAAAATATGGTGTAAATTATTGATTAAAATACACTTTACTGAGTTTCAAATCAAATAAGGCTCTTTCCCCCAAAATCATCGATTGTAAATCTATTGTCATTTAAACAAAGTATTTTAGGTATTTAGTACACAATCTTTGATCAGCAGAGTGTGGGTTTGAGTCGTGATCTTGACACTTGTGTCCTAGGGCAAGACACTCAATAATTATTGATGGGACATAAAGCTTAGTTCCTGTATGTTATGCAATGCACCTTAAACAACCCACACTTGCCGTTACGGGAAGACACTTGCTGTGGGGTTTCTGGCAGTGGCTGCTGAATGGGCAGCAGCACCTTGTAAATAAACCCTTGCAGGTGCAATAAGATTGGGTCTCCTAATTCAACATTTGAGCAAAGAGCTACCTGTCTTAAACACATCAAGTGCCCTGAGAAGCCTGTAAATAAAGCACTGTTTAAGAACTGATATACCAGTTTACCATAAAGCAGATACACACAGATAAGTACAAGTTTAGTTCTGTGACCAAAACCAATCCTCTGGAGAAAGTATTTTGTATTAAATACTGCCATGAGTAAATAACAACTTGAAAATCCCAAATCACTTATTTTGATAGCAGTAATCAAAACAATTATTTATTAGCTTGCACAAAATAACTGCCAATATAAATAATTTTCACTGAAATATTACCATGTCATTATGGATAAAATAGTTGTCAGGATGTTTTTTTTGGTGAGTTTGGAACAGGATTAAAATATGAATCAACTCTTCCAAAAAACAATGATTTATCCCCTGAAGCATATTACAGGAATATTTGTAGATGATGCAACCATTCCTTGGTGGCAACGTTTTGATAATGAGGCTTGCAGTGTCAAGAAATCTCTGAAATTAATGTCGGCTCTCCTCATGACATTCCCATTTTAGACCTTAAAGGTCATTCTTAGATCCTTTCTCAATTTTGTATGAATTGATGAAAAATAGATATTGATCAGGCTTGTAACTAGGAGCTTTTATTTATTTTATTTTTTTTTGGGGGGTGAATATTTTTTAAAATTAATTTTTTATTATTTTTATTTATTTTTATTTTTAATTTTATTTATTTTTTTTAATATTTTTTTTATATTATTTATTATTATTATTTTTTTTTGGGGGGACACATATAAAAGAAAAGTACATCCGCGCATCAATGCCACCTTTTGCGAAGCGACGCAGGGGAGAGTTGGACACATTTTGAAAATGAAGGCCCAATTCAAGCATTTCGGTCCATTTTTGCACTTAAGTTTTTATATGCACACCATTTTTTTACATTTTGCGTGGACTTTTCCTAGTCTTTTTTTTATTTCGAGCACTTTTTTGGGTGGGGGGCTATTTATTTATTAAATTATTGTATTCATTTAGTAAGAGGCCTGACATTAATACTTTGATATTTAGTCAAACATATCCAATAAACTTTATTGTAGGTTCTGACCAAGAGTGCACCCCACCAAAGATTCCAAAACTTGATGACTCCTCCCAAGCTGCTACCAGTGGATGGTCATTACAACCCCAAACCCCATGTAAGTACATGCTGTAATTTCTTATAGAAAAATAATAGACATTGTTGCAGGGTATTTTGGTGAGCTGCTTTAGCAGAATGCGAGCCTACAGTTGGTGTATGTAGTACCGATTTGTTCGTCCGTCCGTCCGCATTGAGACTTTTTGTTAAATTTTTTGCCTTAGATAGTTTGAATTGAGACTTTTTATAAATGTTTTTGCCTCATTGTGTCAGAAAGTTTTTTGTGTAAAAAAAACTTTTTTACTCTCATTTGCAGTTCATTTTTCTTACAGCCAAAATGTGGTTTGATCCACAGTGTGCAAAGGGAACATTTTTAAAGTTAAAGTTTTCAGGGTTCAGTATTTCCCTCTGGAAATTAAACAGCTTCCTTCAGTAATCAGTTTTGCAATGAGCTTCGAATAAGAATGCTTTTAAATGGTATATTTAATATTAACATCAACATAAATCAGGTTTACCATTGCAACTATATTTTTGGGTACAACCAGTACAACAAAATGAAAAAAATGCAGAGTATTTTTCAGAAGAGCATTGTTTGTGGAGATGGAAGATTTCTGGTACATGTGTAACATGTACCACTGACTAGTTCAATGAATGTGTGTGATATGCATTGCATTGAACCAAAATATGTGTGGATTTTCTGGTGTGATACACTATGGAACAATTGTGGTGGGTCTAATTCAATTATAATTGTAAGGCTTAGTTAGTTTCTCTGTTTGACACAAAGGAAGGGTTTAGGTCATGTTGTAAGTGGCAAAGATGCTGTTAGGTTGGTGTCTAGATCATTCAGTACAATTTCAGAGGGCAAAGAGGTAAGTCATGCAGTCTTGAGACTATATGTATTCTGTAACATGCATCTACAGGGTGATGTCTTGGAAGGTTCAGTTTATGATAATGTGGGCTCTTATTGTGTTTAATGAGTGGAGAAACCATACATATTTGAGTAAGAGGAAATGCAAAGAAAAAATGTTTCATGTACACATGTACAACATGTAACTGTTTCGCCTTTCTTAATGTGAGAGATAGCCAACAGCTATCTGTTTTTGACGAGCATGCATCTTTCGAAGTACCTGTAAATTTTAACACATGTAGATAGATGCATCTACTCTGGTAAATTCATGTCTTTGATGACATGTATGTACCAGAGCTGAGATCTACGTGTAAGAATTTGTTTTTATTATGTGGTTTAAAAAACACCTATGTTTCATCGTAATCAGCCCTACCCATCCTGAGCCTCTTTCCCACAATTCAAACCAAGTAGGCAATGGCCAACTACATACTTGTTAATTGGCCCCACCTCTTTGAACATCAGTTGATCAATGATTGTTTTTCTAGTATTCATTGTTTCTCTATCGGGCGTTCGGCAGCTAGCCAAGGTAGCTTCTGCTGTTCTAGTTTTGCTAATAATGATTCACTACTCAAGTAATGCATACAATTGATGGATGCAGATATGTTTGGTTATTTCTAATATTTTTGACAGAAGTTTAATGTTAAAAACACTTTGTGATAAACTAAATATCCATTTTCAAATTCCCTACTTGATGATTTGGATAAGATGGAACAGTATTGGTGGTTGGTAGATTCAATCTGAAACCTTTTTTGGTTCGAACTTACAATAGAACAAAATATGCAAATTATGCACCGGTGAATGAAATGTCATCAATAAGGAAAATGTTGATACATTTGTGGGTAAAACTAATAGCTTCCTGCCTCTTTATGCCCCACTGTTGTCGAAGCCACCAAAGGGGCATACTGTTTCTGACATGGCCTTCCGTGTTTGTGTGTGTGTGTGCATTTTTTTTATTATTATTATATCTTTCTGGTAATGAAACCAAGGGACCCTCAAAAGCGATAGCACTGTGACCCGTAGGCCTGAAGGTACCTGTGTAGAGAAAACGATGAAGAAATGTCAGTTTTTAGATGTGAGAGGAAAACCCCAAGTAGGAAAAACCCACGCAGTCAGGTAGGGACTGAAAACCCTATCCACATACAAGCTTGCTCCGGCCCAGGATTCGAACTGGGGCCCCAGAGGTGAAAGGCAGGGAAGGAAACCACTGAGCCAACCTGACTGCATGCAAGTTATAACTCAAGGAAAGACTCAAATGTCAACTCAATTGTTGCGTGGATTGGTCCTTGGATCCCTCATCCCCAGAAGCCTGTTCTTATTTCTTTTATCGTTCATTCATTAACGATAAAATGCCATATGCTCAGCGAGGTACATGCATTGCGGCTGCGTCTTGTTGTCTGTTACCGAACTGGCATTGACTTACTTTTTGTGAAATAAGTCTGTAACACAACACGTCTGCGTGTCGCGCGCTCAAGCTGGTGACCTTGGGAAAGTAAATTCAAGGTTGCGTTGTCGCTATAAACATTGATTTCAATGTCAAGCATTGTTGTTATAAACCAATGAGATTTTTTATTTGCGGGTTATGCAAAATTGATACTTTCCGCCAATCACGGCTCTCGCTTAATGGAGGCAGTTTTAATTTGGCGGGATAGCTGTCACTTTCGTTACAGTCATCTAACACATAGGTCAAACATTTTCCCATCTCCACCCCTTAAGTACCACCTGTTTTATAGGTCAAGTTGTTAAGGAACGTTAGCTGACCGTGTATTTACACATCTATCTGCTCACAGGACACAGAGGTAGTTGATGTAGATCTGATGCCCGTATTTCTTAACTATGTTTAGTTTGATGTTTTAAGTTCATCATCCTTAGTCTGTGCATTCCAGACTGTTGGAGGAGGTTTGGTACGTTTACCTAGTCGTTTTACGTGCATCTTATTCAAAATTGAATGTTGCCAATTGATTTGGGGCTCGAGGTTAACCCCTCCTCCAGTGGGAGTCCTCACTCATTTAGAGGACTCGAGGATAGTTCCTCCAGTGTGAGTCATGATTAAGTTGGTTTTTAGTGGGCTCGAGAATACTTTTCTCCACTGGCAGCCTTCAAGTTTTTTGTTTTGTTTTATGGGCTCGAGGTTCATTCCTCCCGTGTGAGTCCTTAATTTTTTGGATTTAGTTTGCTCGAGAAAATTTTGTTTTCTCCAATGTGAGCTTTTCATTTACTATTGATCGGGCTCGAGGTTCTTTCCACCAGTGTGAGTCCTTTATTATTTAGTCGGACGAGGGTATTTCCAGTGTGAGTCCTTTGCCTTATGGATGTAATACTATTGGAGCTCGAGGTTCCTTGTCTTGCAGCAGTATGTGATTAAGCTGGATCTGTAATTTTCCCTACAATCAGAGTTAGTCGTTCATTCACTTTTCAGTGAACTCAAGAATAGTTCCTCCTTCCTCCATGCTATAGTACTACTAATAGTGTTTTGAGGAATCAGTGTAAAGCATAGGGCAATTTATTTTCGGTCAGACAGTCAATACACACACTTTTTTGGCGCCTTAGTGATCATTAAGCCAGTTGTTGTATTGAGGGCTTTATGAGCCGTTACTTTTTATTGTATGATTGTTGTTACGTCGTACAGTTGCCAAAGCGCTCACGAGTATCAGGAGGCTATAATTCCGCAGAATGTTCCATCAGTGGAAACGCAACTGAACTAAGGGTGCGTTTGATTAGCTTACACGTGTAAGTAAAACTTACACGAGAGCGTTCGATTAGCCATCACGTGACACTCGTGTCTGCCCCGGTATCAGCCACCGCAGCTCTAGTTTGCGAGCGGGTCTCTTGTGTATGCCCGGGTGTAATGATGTAGTTTCTGGCTGCAGGCGTTTCATACCAAGATGGCGGGGGACAAGTTGATTGCAATGCGAGTACAAAAACTACACATTAATACACTGTTTTATTGTCTATGAAACAATAATAGCAAATAAGAAGGAAATGCATTTCCTGAAAAACAAACAGTTGGTGAGCGTTTGCAAAGTATGATTGATATAATAAATTTGTGTCGTCACGGACATTGTCGTTATCCAATTGAGCAGACGGCGGAAATGACGGTGCTGTTTGTTTTCACGAGTGTAAATCCGGTGTGCACACAGGGAAGGTAATCGAACGCAACCATAGTATACTTATAATGAACAGTGTTATTACACATGTTGCTTGTACTGATAATCATTCAGTTATATTAAAAGTACGTCTTTATTTGTGCTGCCGGTTTGGCTACACTGATGTCTTGGATGAGGTCGGTTTGCCAAAGGGTAGCCGGCACTTTAAATAAAAACAGCGTTTAGACTGTGACAGAAACTCAAAACCTGCTGTGTTGTACTTCATAATGTCTGAGCATAAATGTATTTTAACTTAGGAACAGCTTTAGATGCTGTCTTTTTAGTGCTATTTAATTAGACTGTACAGTCATATATGCATCACTTGCATCTTCTATTATCTTATGGGGTTTTGAAGAAGAACTGGAGAAGCCTCTCCGAAATGAGTCGGGGTCTTATTTATGACCGAATATGGAAATAAGAATATGTCCATGAGTAGAAACAAGTTGTATGCCCCCATACGTGATTACTTGTCACGTGGCTCTTGCTCGTTTGCGTAATAATTAGCACTCAATATTTTTGTATTTGCAAGTTTGCGAGTTTGTTACACTCTTTTCTTTCACAGTTTCCAAAACTTGTTGAGCTTAAGTTTAGAGTTTTTCACTTTTTTGAAAAAGAAACTTGTTGATGTAGCTATAATTGGAGGTCTATAGACAAAGTAACTGGGGCGCTGTAGTCATCTATTAAAATAGGTCAGCATTTCAAAAAGAGGAGCACAAGCGCCCTGGGTCTACTGGGATTTACTTAATTTTGATACAACACATCCATTGAATGCAGTTCTTCATTAATACTAAAAAGTAGTACACAGGGAAGGAAAGAGATGGCTTTCTTCAATTAAGTCCAAAGAGGGATTAGAATAAACTTCTGCACCATGGGTTGAATTTGGACCGGATCATTTCTCAGAGTTCAAAGTCACGACCAACTACAAAAAAGTATCAGGAGGCTATAATTCCGCAGAATGTTCCATCGGTGGAAACGCAACTGAACTAAGGGTGCGTTTGATTAGCTTACACGTGTAAGTAAAACTTACACGAGAGCGTTCGATTAGCCATCACGTGACACTCGTGTCTGCCCCGGTATCAGCCACCGCAGCTCTAGTTTGCGAGCGGGTCTCTTGTGTATGCCCGGGTGTAATGATGTAGTTTCTGGCTGCAGGCGAGTTTGTTACACTCTTTTCTTTCACAGTTTCCAAAACTTGTTGAGCTTAAGTTTTGAGTTTTTCACTTTTTTGAAAAAGAAACTTGTTGATGTAGCTATAATTGGAGGTCTATAGACAAAGTAACTGGGGCGCTGTAGTCATCTATTAAAATAGGTCAGCATTTCAAAAAGAGGAGCACAAGCGCCCTGGGTCTACTGGGATTTACTTAATTTTGATACAACACATCCATTGAATGCAGTTCTTCATTAATACTAAAAAGTAGTACACAGGGAAGGAAAGAGATGGCTTTCTTCAATTAAGTCCAAAGAGGGATTAGAATAAACTTCTGCACCATGGGTTGAATTTGGACCGGATCATTTCTCAGAGTTCAAAGTCACGACCAACTACCGCCCTCTGTCGACAAGGTCAATGTCCCCTATGAGGAAGTAGGAATGGAAATGGTTGCGAAACGGTGTGAATTGTTCGTAAGGCGAAGACTAAATTTACATCTCTGGCTGCAGCATTCGCAAATGGACACTATAAAAGTTTATGTCATGTACTGTATGGAATGTACTGTTTAGAAAAACAGGGTTTTACCAAAAAGTATCAACAGAGCAAGGAACTTATGTAACAATTTCAGGTTTATAATTTGTGTACCATCAGGTGATCATATTTTAAACCTTTGTACTGATGTACAGCCTGATAACAAAATTTATTTCAATGGATTATATCAACGGATTTTGATGAAAACAACTTTAAGTCCCAAAACCCTTGTTAAAAAATTTGGGAAATTTCAAGTATCCTACGAATAAGGAAATCTTGAAAATGAAAAGCAATTTCTAAACAATTAAGTCTAAAATTCCACTAACAATAATCTAAGCAAAAAAATCCCACTTGGATCATGGCTGTGAACTTTAACTGCTAAACCTTTTGGAATGTTACAGGTTAGTGTGTAGAGTAGTTGTCTTGATCATACGAATAACGTAGTGCTTTCTCTTTAAGGTTCCTAGTTCCTAATGACTAACATTTGTCTTTGCCTTCTCCCTTTTCCACAGATACCCCTTTTTAGTGTGACTCAGTCACAATTAATAATTCAAATCATGATGATTTGGTTAGGCCTAAGATGGTACTGCTTAATGCAGTAAAAAGGGTAAGAGAAATTAATTTCCCCAAACTCCTACTCATCAAAATCTCTCATACTATACTCAAGCGAAAACATGTGTGAGATGTTTGTTGGAAATCAGACCTTTGGGAAGGTGTGAAGATTGAGTTGAGTAAAAGATCTGTAAAATGCTTTTAAATTATTGTTTGTTGTAAAATGCTTTTACATTATTGTTTGTTGGAACTTGTTTTGACATTCCTTTATTGAGGTTTAAAAAAACTATGTTTACTCCATGTTTTGTTTGATGAAAATGAAAGCCTTTACTTGTCACATAAAAATCTGTGTTTCAGTAACATTTCTGATATATATTTTAGATTTTTAAAAGCATCACAAGTTTTTCAACCATGTGGTGCTGAACATGGAATTATCTTTTTTACAGATGCCATTTTGGTAATGCTGGTTATCAAAACTTGTTATTCAAGTTTATGGCAGCAAAGGTTTATTTTTGCCACCAATATTATAGCTTTGTTGAGAAAAATTACTAGTTGACTAGAGGAATTATCCTTACAAATGTGAATTTTTTTTTCCTTTAGCAATGGATAAAACAAATATTGCCTATTTGAAATTCCAGCAATATCAGAATTAGAAAACAAAGTCCAGAATTACAAATGGCTGTATTCACCGCTGTAAGTGCTAAATGTGGAAACCTTTCAATGTTCAATGTTCACTCAGAATTGTCTTGTTCTGCACAGGTGAAGAGTTTGTTTTTGTCCATGAATGAGTTTGTGAGTTCTGATCTTCCAGGTTGGCGAAAGCCAACAGATGTTAGCCTAAACATTCCATTCACTAGCATAGCTTTTCTAGCATTAAACACCAGCAATTGATATTAAATGGTCAGGCTCTAGGATAACATACTGGTAAATCGTGCTATTTTAAGCCATGGTATTACTAATAAAAAAAACTATAGAAGGCTATATCCTTCTCTGAATAGTTATTTTGATGTTGAATCATGTTAAAATGTTCCATATTACACTTTTTGTTTTCAATCAGATGACGGAATTGAGCAAGGAGCCCATCCAACAAAAAATCCAGCCCAGGTCGCTGCAGAGAGCTGTAGAGATGCATTAAGAACTCGCTATAGGACCACAGGTAACTACGTGCAACTGATACTATAGTACTCATTATACAAAACATATCAAATATACCAAATACAGAATTAACAATGGTGAAATCTAAAAGAGAAAGTACTGATCTTGTTGGATGGCTTTGACGAATTAGTGACCCCTATATCTGACCTTCATGAAATCTTGTTTGGTTAAATTCTAAAGATCCTAAACCGTACGT
The DNA here is from genome assembly GCA_023634235.1 of Pisaster brevispinus. Lineage (NCBI taxonomy): Eukaryota > Metazoa > Echinodermata > Asteroidea > Forcipulatida > Asteriidae > Pisaster > Pisaster brevispinus. Next base: position 19,111,777 of record JAMKCF010000007.1, on the reverse strand, counting down.
GAGGCAGAGATTGTTTTTGTAGTTGTTTCATCTCACACCTCTCGGTATAGTTATTTAGTGACCAGGTCAGTGGTTCAAGACCCTTTCACACAGGTCTGGTGGAAGGTTTTGGTGAGGAAGGTATCGAGAACTATGTGATAAAATGTTACTTCTTTAGAGGATCAAATCTTGAAATGTTTTATTTGATTTGGCAACAAGTCTAATGTAACTTCTATTGATGTGTATTTTGTTGAGAGGCAACTCTACACTCCCAAGAAACAATGTCCCGTATCTACAGTAAGGCATTGGAGTACATCTATCACAGAAAAACTGATGAGGGTAATGTTTTTGCAACAGGAATGACATCTGCAGTTTTCCATATTTGGGGAACTGTGAAAGTGTTTAAAGACCACTGAAAACGGTCCTTTAAAACTCCCTGACCTGTTTCACTTGTGGTATTTCCTGTTTAAGATTTTGTTTATAGACAGGAACTATATGTACAATGTCGTGATCCGATGAACCAAGTCCAGCTTTTGAATGAGCTTTGTAGGCATGTTCGATATTTCCGTAACATTTATCTAGTGTGCTATTTCCTCTTGTATGATCATCGACATATTGATGATAGTGAGGCAGCACTGTCTTTGAGTCACAGCTGTTGAAGTCCCTGGGGATTAGTTTAACTGAGTCAGGTGACTGTGTTTCAAATTGCTGCGTGATCTCACGAATCTTAGCATATGCAATGTTCACATTTGCTGTAGGTTGTATATATATACAATGGTGACTAACAACTGGTTGAATTCTCTAGGTAGATTATAAGGGCGTAGACTGACACTTAGTAGTTCAATGTCTTCCGAGCAGTAACGATGTTTGACACTAATAATGTTACACCATTTTTTAAAAATATAAATGCACACTCCAACGCCACAGGATTTACCGGACTCTGCAGTTCTGTCCATTCTCTCACAAATAAAACCTTCAATGTCGGTGGATTGTGTGCTATCTGTGTCCTTGAACCATGTTTCAGTAAAGCACATCATGCAGCTTTCTCGATATTCATAATGGTAGTTAGAACATACCTGTAATTCATCCAGTTTGTTTCTAAGTGAGCAACAGTTACCTGTGACAATAGATGGCAATGGTGGGTTATGTTTACGACGTCGAAGTCTTGCTTTTAAGCCTCCTATAGGGCGTTTTAGACAGCTACAGTCCTCAGGAAAATCACAAAATGGCGAAGTGACTTGTGACCTGAGTTTTAACAATGCGTTCCGCTGGTACACAATGGCCCCCGTTCGGGCATTCGTGAAGCTGCCAACTCCATCAGGTGGTGGTTGTGCATAAATTTCTCTAAAAACACCATAAATTAATATCACCACGAAAAACTGTTGCACCAGCATTAAGCCCGAGGACATGATGCTGCACTCGAACAGACCCAAAAATATGAAATCCAGATAAAAATGTACAAAAAATGTACAAAAAGATAAAACAAGACAGAGCACAGTGCAAAACATGAGTAGTCGCCACAGTGCAGCGCAGCGCCTTCTTGACAGGAGCTCCTTAGTTTGAAATCAGAGTTTTTCTTCTCCTTGGGGGACCACCTCCCATGGCTAACGAACCCCGCCTGCCCGGAGCGATCTGGTTTTCAGGCGCCAGCTACTCGCTTTCACACGTATGCCATCAGTTTGGACAGGGATTGGCACTTGAAGCCAAGCAGTAGAAGTTTGGTTAGGAGAGTCTTTCTGAGACACAGGCCATGAGGGATAATTCCAGGATACTTCATGGGTGTCATAAATATATGATGGAATCTGTGGCACTAATAGCTTGAGAAAACTGTCGACAAAAAAATGCGCATACTCTCAGTGAGGGAACCATTGCCATATAAGTCTCCCTGGGTTGTCTGGTTTATGTATCTTTGGCATAAGGTACAATCTGACTGTTACAGTCGACTGGGGAAAGAAACTTCTGAGCTTTCTTGGAGAAGTGGTCGCGGTCATGCATTTCGGCCAATGTTAGTTCAATTTCCTTTGGAAAAGGTGCCTGCTGGATCAGTGTCAAGGGGTTTAAAGTTAGTTTGGTTGTTAAGTTAATAATTGTCTCATGGTTTTATCGATGTATTGCAGTAGAGCCCTTGTCAGCTGTTTCGATGATGATGTCTTTCCATGCTCATAGAGTCTTAAGGGCCTCATGTTCTTCTCTAGGGAGGAATTAATGAAGTGCAAACTGGGGTAGGCGGAGACCCACGGGCTGGGTCAAATTAAACCACTAAACCTTTTGGAATGTTACAGGTTAATGTGTAGAGTATAGTTGTCTTGATCATACGAATAACGTAGTGCTTTCTCTTTAAGGTTCCTAAGTTCCTAATGACTAACGTTTTGTCTTTGCCTTCTCCCTTTTCTACAGATACTCATTTTTTAATGTGACTCAGTCACAATTAATAATCCATATCCTGATGATTTGGTTCAGATGGTACAGTGTTGGTGATTAATAGATTCAACCTGAAACATTTTTTGTTTGAAGATTAAACAAGTTATGCAAAGAGTTTAAGCCTGCTAACTGAAATGTCATCATTAAGAAAAATGTTCAAAATCTGTTGTTAAAACTATTGGCTTCCTGCCAGTTTCTTTGAAAATAAAAATAAGAGTGTTTATACAGTTTGTTATTCATGCAACTAAAAAATCTAGCGTAATTCAGTAAAAACGACAAACGTTAAGGGCCCGGTAGGGCTATCAATTTTACGTTGAATTTCTTCAACCCTAATATGTATGACATTAAATTTCTTCTTGGCCAAAGTTAGGATTGATATAACAAGGGTAAGGGAAATTAATTTCCCCAAACTCCTACACAACAAAATCTCTCATACTATACTAAAGCCAAAACATGTGTGACATGTTTGTGAGAAATCAGTAATATTTCTGATATACATATTTTAGATTTTTAAAAGCATCACAAGTTTTTCCACCATGTGGTGCTGAACATGACATTATCTTCTTTACAGATGCCATTTTGGTAATGCTGGTTATCAAAATTTGTTATCCAAGTTTATGGCAGCAAAAGCTTATTTTTGCCACCAAGATTATAGTTTTTTTGTGAACTACTAATTTTCTAGAGGAATTATCCTCACAAATGTGAAAATTTTTTTCCTTTAGCAATGGATAAAACAAATATTGCCTATTTGAAATTCCAGCAATATCAGAATTAGAAAACAAAGTCCAGAATTACAAATGGCTGTATTCACCGCTGTAAGTGCTAAATGTGGAAACCTTTCAATGTTCAATGTTCACTCAGAATTGTCTTGTTCTGCACAGGTGAAGAGTTTGTTTTTGTCCATGAATGAGTTTGTGAGTTCTGATTTTCCAGAATGGCGAAAGCCAACAGATGTTAGCCTAAACATTCCATTTACCACAATAAATCATAAGCCATGCTAGCAGAGTTTTTTCTAGCATTAAAAACCAGCGGTTGATATTAAATGGTCAGGTTCTAGAATAATATACTTGTAAATCGATGCTTATTAAGCCATGGTATTACCATTACAGAAATACGCTGTATAAGGCTACATTCTTCTCTCTGAACGTTGTCCTGAATTTAGTTATGTTGTCGTTGAATCATGATTAATTGTTTTATATTATACTTGTTGTTTTCAAGCAGTTGACGGAAGTGAGCAAGGAGCCCATCCATCAAATGATCAAGCCCATGTCGCATCAGAGAGCTGTAAAAAGGCATTAGGAAGTCGTTATAGGACCACAGGTAGCTATGTGCAGCTGATACCATGGGTGGATGATGACACAAAACATATCGAAGATATCTTTACAGGATTACCATTGGAGAAATCTGAAGAAAAACTGGAATCATATAAGGATATTTTTCTTCAAACAACAAGAAATGGTGATCCTATAAAACGGGTTGTTTTGAATGGGTTGGCTGGTACAGGGAAGTCTACCATCATAGATAAGATGGCTTATGATTGGGCATGTAATGAAGCACTACAGCAGTTTCAGCTTGTATTTGTTTTAAGAATGAGTGCTGTTGAACAAAGCACAGAACTAATTGACTCAATTTTTGAACAACTTTTGGCTGAAGATACCAAGATAGATAAAGGTGCTTTGGGTTCGTTTATCAAGGATAACGAAGAGAAAGTGCTTATCTTGTTGGATTGCTTTGGTGAGTTAATGACCCCTATACATGCCCTTAATGAAGCCTTATTTGGTTCAATTCTAAAGATCCTCAACCGTAAGAAAGGCAGAGATTGTTATGTAGTTGTTACAACTCGCACCTCTCACTATAGTAATTTAGTGACAAGGTCATTGGTTCAAGACCCTTTCACACAGGTGGTGGTTGAAGGCTTTGATGAGGAAGGTATCGAGAACTATGTGACCAAATTTTACTCAAAAGAACTATACAAAGCTGAAGGGCTTCTTCAGAAGATCAAATCTTCAAATGTTTTATCTGATTTGGCAACAAGTCCAATGCTACTTCTATTTATGTGTATTTTGTGGAGAGACAATTCTACACTCCCAGAAACACTGTCCCGTTTCTACATTGGGGCTTTGGAGTACATCTATCACAGAAAAACTGATGAGAGTATCAGGCATATGTCAGCAGAAGAAATATCAGAAGTTACAAAGGCACTTGGAAAAATTGGTTTGCAAGATCTTCTTGCTCCAGAACAACTGCTGGCTTTTCCTGAAGAAGTGTTTGAACCAAGTGTGCTAGAATCGGCCATGAAAGCAGGTATTCTTACAAGAAAAAAGGTCTTGAAGGGAATAAAAAGTCAGTACTGCATTCAGTTCCTGTACGAGACTTTTCAAGAATTTTGTGCGGGTAAATACCTACAAAGCTTAGAAACAGACACAGTGGAATTCCAGAAGAACCTGGATAAAATGATCAACTCTGAAAGCAATGGTTTTGAATGTGCTTTGCGGTTTTGTGCTGGTGACAATATGGCATGTACAAGAAGCATTTTACAAACACTGGCTCAATCTTACCAGTTCAAGAGAGAACACAAGCATCTATATGAATTGACTCCCCTCGTGCAGTTAGGCCTTAACTGCTACTTTGAGGGGCAGTCAAAAGATTTACCTCCTATGGAATTCATACAGTCTGTTCTAACAGATACTGTATTTATTGATGGGTGGAACAGGGACAGTCTTAACTCATTTATATACTTTCTTCAAGCTGTTCATACCTACACAACGAGAAACAAACAAACTGATTATCTTGACAAGGTACATTCAACAAAGATACAATATTGTCACTTGGGTGGGTGTATGTCAGATTTGGCATACTGTATGAGTTTAATGGTGGATCTTTCATCAGTGACATTGCATAGATGCAGATTGTATGACAATAGTGAAGAATATGCTGCATTATCGGGAGCAACCTCATATCCGGTTGTTTCTGCTGCATCATGGGCCCATCACTTCAAGAAGATGAAGAACCTTCAGAAGCTACACTTGATTGTATGTTCATTGACAGGTAAAGACATGACATATATTGCTCCTGCACTGTGTCATTTGCCCAACTTAGTTGAATTGAACCTTGAGGGAAATGATTGCTTAGGTGGATCTGCTGCATCATGGGCCCATCACTTAAAGAAGATGAAGAACCTTCAGAAGCTACTCTTGATTGAATGTTTGTTAAAAGGTAAAGATATGACATATATTGCTCCTGCACTGTGTCATCTGCCCAACTTGGTTGCATTGAGTCTAAGTGGAAATGAAGCCTTGGGTGGTTCTGCTGAATCATGGGCCCATTACTTCAAGAAGATGAAGAACCTTCAAGAGCTACACTTTAGTTTGTGCTCTCTGACAGGTAAAGATATGACACATATTGCTCCTGCTCTGTGTGATCTGCCTAACTTGGTTGAATTGAACTTTGGGGTCAATGAGGGCTTGAATGACTTTGCTGTATTATGGGCCCATCACTTCAAGAAGATGAAGAACCTTCACAAAGTAAACTTCAGTTACTCATTATGGGGTGAAGCTATGACTCATATTGCTGCTGCACTGTGTCACCTACCCAACTTGGGTGAATTGAATCTTGTGGGAAACAAGGGCTTGGCTGGTTCTGCTGCATCATGGGCCCATCACTTAAAGGAGATGAAGAACCTTCAGAAGCTACTCTTGATTGACTGTTTATTGACAGGTGAAGACATGAATCATATTGCCCCTGCACTGTGTCATCTGCCCAACTTGGTTGAATTGAATCTTGAGGAAAATGAGGGCATGGCTGGTTCCATTGCATCATGGATCCATCATGTAAAGAAGATGAAGAACCTTCAGAAACTAAACTTGAGTTGGTGGTCATTGACAGATGAAGATATGACGCACATTGATTCTGCATTGGATCATCTTCCCAACTTGGATGAAGTTAAATTTGACGTCTTTGATCTCTACTGAAAAGTGAGGGAGATGGAGTCTTCGAAACTACATGTGCCCACCAATGGCCACCGAGGATAATGTCTTGAGGGGGCTCACAGAAATGTAATAGAGGACTCCAGTAATAATACTGCGGACATTGTTGAAGTGAACATTTCTGATGTGAGCGGCAAACCCAGATCCGACCAATAATCATATGTTATGTGAAAACAGTGTCACATAATAATCAATTAGGCTAGGCCTATATCAGTTTTTTTTAAAGTTTAACATGGGCATAAATGTCATTTGGAAAGGGTAGGGTTGCAAGCCCTTTTAATCTTTGCGCAAAGCTGACTAAAAGAAAAGTGTTAAAAGTGCATGTCTGATTTTATGTATATCCATTTAAAACATCTTGGAAAAAGCGTACTCTCCAGCAGATCTCAAATTCAAGTGTAGTACTATCTTTACACTTGAACACTTCAATTTGTCCTTAATATTTTTTCGGGGTCCCACCAGGGTGGCGGGGCTCTAGCCCTTCAGAAACTACCCCCACCCTCATTGGTGTGTGCCGTTGGCACCCGTAATAGTATTGTATTGTGTTCCTATTTTCTGTTTGATCATGAGGGGCAGATTTCACTAAAGACCCCATTTGCGATCATCGCTATCACACTTGCGATGTGATCGCAAACCGCAAATCCATCGCACTTGCGACATCACTGATTTTGCGTTTCACTTAAGTCATCGCAGTTGCGATGACACAATGAGGGAAAAAGGCTAAAACAAGGCTAAAAGTAGTGACCTTTGACATAAACCTCCAGAAAACCGTCGGTCTTCGCATATGGACGTCGACATGTCAAAATGTTGTTGCCGCGGTTCATTTAAACTGCATTGAACTGCAGTATGTAAATTGTCATGCTGGTGCATCAAAAGTACAACTAGCTTAAATTCTAGGCATTCATTTAAAAAGTTTCACATGAAATCAAATTCAACTTGTTTCATTTGTAGGCCTATAGTATTATTAGTTTTATAAAATCTTGTAAATAATTGTACGTTGAGATTGATAAAAATTTGACAAAACCTGTTAAATTTTATGGGTATGAGAATGACGGTTTTTGTTTTTTGACTTCTGTAAATTATTGTCTGACACTGTCAAACAAAAATGAAAAATCGTTTGAAATATTGATATCCTAAAGAATTTTCACAATCTATGAAATGATAACACTCACACTATAAATAAGCATCAGCACACATAGAACGTCAAAAGGGAAAACTTTTTTTCTAATTATACTTTCCCGAAGGCATAATCATTATTAGGCCTAATTGACAAAAAAGAATTCATTTCTAAATGCCCGAAAAGTGTTGCTACTGAAAATGAATACATGATATTTAATCGGAAATGAAAAGTTGTGGATGCTATGAGGCCTACATTAAATTTAGGCCAAAATGCTGGTTAAAATAACTGAACCCAATAGATGAATATCTTTTTCACGTTGCTGAAAGGTGTCATCGGCCAAATGCATTTTGGGTAACACGAGTCTCCCAGTGAAAGACCTCGAAGAGTAAACGTAACGCCATTTTACTCTTTAATTCACGGGCAAACTATTGTCGAGACGTACACCGCTAATAAAATCTAAGCACAAAGTGGCGCAATCTATCATAAATTTGTGATGAACTTACACTTAGCGGCCACTAACGAGTCATTTCAAGATTGTAATCGTTAACAATTGTTTTACGATGAGTAAGTTTGTCGCAAAGATTTAGTGAAATCGTTCTCCAAAACCTATCGCTAAGTCGGGATGGATTTTGGATTTAGCAATCGGTTTCGGCAATTGCGATGATCAAAAAGTGTCAGTGAAATCTGCCCCAGGAGGGGATTCACAGGAGTGATATTGAACAAAAACAAAATTTACCCAAATGAGGTTTGGACCCAGGCTATCCCTTATGTAAGACCCAGATTCCACCGAATACAAAACATATTACTAATCATTTTAAATACTAACTGCATACGACGATTACTTTAGTAAAATTATGAGAGTGTTTGATGGGTCCAGCAGCACGTAATCCTGGATCCTGATTGTTAACAGCCGTGGTTTATATACCGTGGCCCTATACTGAGAGTATAACTTTAATTTTTGACTGGTAGCTAGTAAATTGGTTATCACACTCACCTGCTCTTGTGGACTCTGGAAAAATAATACAGTGCATTTGTGTGCCATGCCTGGGGGAGGAGAGGCGTGTTCATGTCTGGGACGAACTTTGTTGTCCATTGTCTGAACAGGAATTGGTCCGAATACCATTCTGCACGTGTTCCATTGAAGAGCGTATAAAAACCTTCATCGTTGAATCGTTATTCTTTTATTTGAACAAAAATTGTAATATTAAATCAAGTAAATGGTGTTTTTTCTATTTTGTTGCTATTTTCTAATGTACAGTCAATCACAAAGTGGGGGGGGGGGGACAACTGATATGCTGTTCCCCCAGTCTAAAAAGTGAGGAGGCACACACCGCTCTGTGTTGCAGTCACTGTATGGACATTCCTTTGTTCTATGCGCTAAAGGAAAATCCTATTCATCAACACTGTAAATAACACAATGGTGTCAACGGGTAGACGAACTTACCCACACCCATGGTATCAATCGGTAGACAAACTTACCAACACCCATGGTGTCAACGGTTAGACACACTTACCCACACCCATGGTGTCATCCACAAGAAACACACACCTACACCCATGGTGTCAACCAGTAGACACACACTTACCCACATGCATGGTGTCAACAGGTAGACACACTTACTCACACCCATGGTGTCAACCAGTAGGCACACTTACCCGCACCCGTGTCAACCGGTACACTAACTAACCCACACCCATAGTGTCAACCAGTAGACACACATACCCATACCCATGGTGTCAACCAGTAGACACACATACCCACACCCATGGTGTCAACTGGTAGACACACTTACCCACACCCATGACGGCAACCAGTATATACACATACCCACACCCATGCTGTCAACCAGTCGACACACTTACCCACACCCATGGTGTCAACCGGCAGACCCAAACACCTACAGCCATGGTGTCAACCAGTAGACACACTTACCCACACCCATGATGTCACCCAGTAGAAACACTTACCCACAACAATGGTTTCAACCAGTAGACACTTACCCACCCCATGGTGTCGACTGGTAGACACACTTACCCACACCCATGGTGTCACCCAGTAGAAACACTTACCCACAACAATGGTGTCAACCAGCCGACACTTACCCACACCCATGGTGTCAACTGGTAGACACACTTGCCCAAACCCATGGTGTCAACCAGTCGACACATTTACCCACACCCATGGTGTCATCTGGTAGACACACTTACCCACACCCATGGTGTCAACTGGTAGACACACTTACCCACACCCATGGTGTCAACCAGTAGACACACTTACCCACACCCATGGTATCAACCAGTAGACACACTTACCCACACCCATGTATCAACCGGTAGACACACTTACCCACACCCATGGTGTCAACCAGTAGACACACTTACCCACACCCATGGTGTCAACCAGTAGACACACTTACCCACACCCATGGTATCAACCAGTAGACACACTTACCCACACCCATGTATCAACCGGTAGACACACTTACCCACACCCATGGTGTCAACCAGTAGACACATTTACCCACACCCATGGTGTCAACCGGTAGACACACTTACCCACACCTGTGGTGTCAACCGGTAGACACACTTAACCCACACCCATGGTGTCAACCTGTAGAAACTTACCCACACCCATGGTGTCAACCAGTAGACACACTTACCCACACCCATGGTGTCAACCGGTAGACACACTTACCCACAGCCATGTTAGCAACCAGTGTAAAGATACCATAGCAAAATTAGCTATTCCGAAATTTCTACCTAATTGTGCTAAGCATATTCCTATTACTCCTAGCATCCTTGACCATGGATTTTTTCCTTAAGTCATTTGTTCACCTATAAAGTGATTATCTGCCACACTAGTGATGCAATTGATGTAGTTTGGAGTTCGTCTAACTGGTTTGTCGTTCCATGCATAGCTGCACAGTACTTCGCATCTCTGGTAATCGTTGAGAATAATTTAGTCTCCATGTGCAAGATCTTTTATATTGTTTCCCACCCATTCCTAACCGGAAGCTACCCTTGATTTAACTTTAACCAATCAGCATACACGATCCGGGAACGGTGGTCTTAACATTAGTGTAGTTGATGCACATGCGTAGCATTTCCAGTTTTAGCATCTTCTATACTAATGTTAAGACCGCCGTTACTACTACTTGCTCCTCCCACTATAGTCACTCACTCACACAGCCGTGATTTAGTTTCAACTACGAGCCCTCAGTGATCCCTGGAGTAGTATATTTTCCTGAGGCAAAGCCTCGAGACAATGGACCGTGCTGAAGGATCACCTCGGAAGTGGTAGTTTTAACCATAACATTCAAAGCAGTCAACATTTCTGATATCATGTGGTTAATGCATCTACACAGTACACAGCTAGGGATGGGCACAGTTGTTCTACCATACACAACCCATTCAGTTGAAAGATTTTGAATGGTGAAAGGAGCGTAATACGACATATCAGTGACTCACTTATTTGTGTTGCATGTAAATGACAACTATTGTAAATAATAATCTTATTGTGTCAATACAATAACAGAAACAGGTACAGGAATTCAGCATCATGCCACCATCTCAGTACGTCAATAATGACAAATCTTGTATGTATATTTTTATAACTGAACTTTGTTGTGGTGTTGTACAAGAATCTACAAGAATCCAAAGAATGAAACGATTCTTCATGTTGTATAAATATAGAGCATTCCTCACTCTCTGTGTTATGGAAATAATGGAATAACGACAAATCTTCTGTTTTTGTATAACCAAACACTCTCAGTGTACTCTCATACAAGAATGCAATCAGATGTAGTTCAAGGTGCATATATAGCAAGTTTCACTGTCTGTACTATTAAAGCCAAGTACAATTTTGCTCTGCTAAGTTGAGAGAAATATATTCTATTATTAGATTGAAATGAATGCTCTTATTAGCTGTGTCTGCTGTCTTGTGGTAAACTTTTTTTGTATTGCGGAATGTACAGTTTCCAAGAGTTATTAGGGTAAGTTCCCTTTATGGAATCACACAAGAAATCAAATAGACAAGCAATCCAGTGAAATAATAGAAACAGATGGAGAAATATTTCAATATTTCTCTAATAAAGGCAACTTGTTCTAGCTAATTTACTTATTGTGTTATGTACAAGAATAGTCAAGAGCCGAGAAGAACTTGAAAACTGTTCCATTCGAATCTACCTATCATTCCAATTTATTTTGTTTTGTCCACTTTATTGGTTGTGTGGATGTAGCACCCTGATCTAGATGGAAATTGCTACTATGTAAAAGCTCTATTATAATTTGTTATGTTAAGGGTATGCATACAATATCTGTTGAAATATACACTGTAGTGTTACTTGTTAAAAGGCAGGGTTTGAAAAGTGTGACACACCATTTTATTTGAAGAGCACAGTCATTCTGATCCTCTTGTTTCCAAAAACAGAGCAAAACCAACCTGTGAATTGTTTTATCTTCTAATGTTGTCATAAAAAATGGTTTAACATGGATTTGGGGCATGTTCATAGAAATGCTTTTTTGATTGCCTTATAAGAATCAATTGTTGAGGACAATTTTGCGACATGTTCAAGATTGTCCCCAAATGGTTCACAGTAGTATTTTAGACACAGGTAATTTTGTGGACAATTGACACTATTATCAAATGACAATACACTACAACTGTAGATTTAAAAGTTGTCATTTATTATTGATAAGGACATATTAGGCATAACAATTTTAAAGACAAATAACCTTATTGATTGGTAGTTATTGAAAATAATTGATCAGTTTTTAATCTGAAAGCTCACTGATAATAAAGTTCATATCAGTGCCATTGTTGAGAAATATCTTTATTCAAATTACAGAGAAAACAAATAAGTTAGAGAGAGAAAACAAAGTCTCCATAATTCACTTTGCTTATTTTGATTGCGGAAATCAAAATAAGACGGACAGGACTGTCTAGAAAATAACTGACAAATTGCTTTTTATTGTTTTCCCAAAAGTGTAAAGAACGTTGTTTTCTGGTTTGTTTGTAGCTTTTCGTTTGGATCCAGAAAGAAGAGAAGAGTATTCGCAGCAAGTATGAAGTAATTTGCTTTTGACAATAGCGTTTTCATACCTAATTTCCTGACTTCAAAGGTTTAAGCACAGTGTGCATGTTTTAGCTCACCAGACTATTTTGTCTGTTATAGGGCACACCTCTCTTTCAGGTATCACTGTGTGTTGAGTTGAGTTCCTTGAAGAAACTGCTTCAACAAGTTATTTGTATTGACTAATACATAGTGTACCCCCACCCTTTCCTACCTTATTAATTTAGTTTGGTCAGATCATGGAGCTATAAAAAGGATTCACACTACAGAGTTTGACATTTTGTTACTTTTAATTTATCCTACCCCTACTAAAAACAGTACTAACTATTTCTCATGTGAAAGTCTTTTTGTCTTGCGTTTATTAACTTATTTTCTCATTATCTGAGATAAAAAGTGTCAGTTGAATTACTTGCATCTTCCAGTATCTTATGGGGGTTTTGAAGAAGAACTGGAGAAGCCTCTCCGAAATGAGTTGGGGTCTTATCTATGACCGAATATGGAAATAAGAATTTGTCCGCGAGTGGAAAACAGTTGGATGTCCCCAAGCGTGATTACTTGTCACGTGGCTCTTGCTTGTTTGCGTAATATAATTAGCACTCAATGTTTTTGTATTTGCAAGTTTGCGAGTTTGTTACACTTGTAGTAATCGGTCAAAACTACTTAAGTGTCATTTCACGTAAATACTTAACATTATGTGTCCACGGTCAAAAAATCAATTTTCTTAATACTTTTTGGGTGGAAGGGCCTTGGGGTGCAAGTAAACAAAATTGACTTTTTAATTCTTTATATAGCCTGTTGCCATGGTAACAGCTCATTGTGTGTTTTGGGCATTTTAGGCCGATTTTGGGGTATGAAAAACTGGTTTTAAGGTAATATTTATAACTCCATCCTACCAAAATGCAAAATTATTTCATAAAACCTTTTATATCACTACAAAGTATCATCCTTGGCTTTATTTGAGAAAAAAAATTATTGTTATAAATTTCACCCTTATGCTATTTTTGCAACATGCATTAGAGCATGTTTTTAGAACTTGCAAAATCGACATTTTAACACTATTTTTGGCCCTCAAAATGTCAACTTGCCAGGGGTCTCAGAAGTTTTTCCTTTTGGCTGTGATTAGGGCCAACATTGGTCTTTCCATATCTGGTGAGAAAAACTTGGGCAATTGTATCCTGTTGTGTCAGTACTCCCTCAAAAATGGAATTTTTTCAAAAAACAGCAAAATTGCATTTTGAAGTTTTTTCCTCAGTTTGTGAATTAAAGGCACAAAAAGAACACTTCCATCAATCCGGCACCTTTTTCTAAGCACTCTTTAGGTTTGTGGATAACCCCACATTGATCAGGATTTTTTTGCTGACTGTAATCTCGGCCTTTACCCCCCCCCCCCCCCCCCTCCCGAAGCATGTTATATTCCATTAAATATTTAATATTTTACATTTCTTATTTTTGATAACATTCTATTTAGTGTATTTGAACAAAGAGAGACTTTTTGTAAACTGAAGCAAACTGTTTCATCAGAACCAAACAGTAAAGTTGCTTTTGCGTGTACATGTACATCCATCAACAAGTTCGTAAAACAATACTGCGACCATGGACTGTGAGTCCACACGTCACACTGTAGTTGACTGTCTTTCTTTGAAGGTAGAATATATGATTCAAAACTTAATTTGTTTGACAAGGGGAAACTTAACAGAAGTAGTGTATAGCTAGTAGTATACATGTACATGTGCAGTAGCTGTGTAGTCATGGTAGTACAGTAGTCAGTACTGCAATGCAACGTATGTATAACGTACGTGGATTTAGTGCCAAATGCATACACATATGACATACCCAAGCCAATGGGAGCGAGGTATGCAAATCTTGGCCTTTACCGCGCTGGGAAAAAAAATTCGCATCCCTAGGACACCGGATCATCTCTCAGAGTTCAAAGTCACGACCAACTTCAATAAATACCGCCCTCTGTCGACAAGGTCAATGTCCCCCATGAGGAAGTAGGAATGAAAATTATTGCGAAACGGTGTGAATTGTTCGTAAGTAGTTTTAACGGTCATACTTGGAAGCATTGGAAACTAATTAGGATTTTGTGTATTTACAAGTCGATCTGATCCATCGATCGTCTTTCGTGACGGTTGTCCACGGTCGTCTCCCCGTCATCGCTGTAACTAACTGTAAAGTCAGGCCGTGTCCGAAACGGCGTTCTTGGGCTACAGCAACGGCTAGATCGTGCACGCCAGCCTATTCTTCAACACTGGCAGACGCGCTGATCTAGCTGTAGCTGTAGCCGAAGTTGCCGTTTCGGACACGGCCTCAGCTACATAATTACCTTACCTGTAGTCTTGGTGCCAGACGTTGTTGTTCATTATCACTCAACTATCGCGATTGAAATAGGTCAAAATTTCAAAAAGAGGAGTACAGGCGCCCCGGGTCTAGCTGTGATTTTACTTAATTCTGATACAACACATCCATTGAATGCAGTTCTTCATTAATACTAAAAAGTAGTTCACAGGGGAGGAAAGAGATGGCTTTCTTCAATTAATTCCAAAGAGGGATTAGAATAAATTTTTGCAACGTGGGTTGAATTTGGACCGGATCATCTCTAAGAGTTCAAAGTCACGACCAACTACAAAAAATACCGCCCTCTGTCGACAAGGTAAATGTCCCCTATGAGGAAGTAGGAATGAAAATTATTGCGAAACGGTGTGAATTGTTCGTAAGGCGAAGACTAAATTTACAAGAAGAAACATCAACCACCAACCCTCCATAATTGCCTACAAATCGTCAGAACATTATTCGGAGTGCGTGAGTAAATAATTTAAATTGTATATCATACAATATAACTAAAGTCATCTGTGCAAAGTTGAGCAGAAAAACGGTGTCTATTTTTGAGAAACGGCAAAAACTGTAACAATTGTTTCATCGCATCCATTTACATTTTAACGCGAGGTGACAGCAGGCACCAAACCGCATCTCTGGCTTCAGTTTGAATTTTTAGTAATTTTGTCAGAAATCTGAGAAATGATTTATGAATATTGTTTCTCAGATTCAGAAGTTTTGTGAAAAATGATATAACCACTGCGAAGGGCTGTCTCATTAAATAGCTACTGACTGTGCAGTGTGCTTCTTAAACAAAAGTAAGTTTATAAAGGACATTTATTTATAGAGTAATTACCAATCTATGACATTCCATCTCATTGATAAGGGTGGTTAGTTTCCTCACCATCCCTCCATGGTTGTCTTCACTGTAATGCGTTTTCATATTTTTCAAGAAGTGGATGATTTTGAAAATGCACAGGTCGCCACATAGGCTAGTTGTGTTAAGTTTTAATGGTTAAAGTGTGCCAAATTGAAGACTTGAAAAGCTGAAGCACATTAAGGAACTGCATCTTGAATGGATCATGTGATAACTAGAGAGAAGTTCCACACTCAGCTGTTGAACAATACAAGAACCTTTCTTTGGACTTGTACTATTACTCATATTATGAGTTGATACTCGGTATAACTATTGGGTCACACAGTCAGACACTGTACACTTCCAAGCCTGAAGTTATCTCACTATGCATCAATAATGTATTTTTGGAAATTTCTTTGATTTTTTGTTCTCAAATTAGGTTTGTCAAGCAACTCATCATTGACTTTGAAATGGGTTAGGACTACTGGCAACATCAGTGAAGATGTTTCATCTTTCTGACTGTTGGGTGACTGAGCCTGGTTAAAGCACTAATTGTTCCTGGAATTGAAGGTAAGACTGCATCATATTACTGACCAGTAATTCATGAACTTTGACACCTAATCAGAAGTAGATTGTTTGTCTTAATTCATAGACTAGAATGATAAACAGAGGCATAATCTATCATCTGAGAAACTATATTTCTTTGATTCTTAAGATTCTGTCAGATATGGCTGACCAGAGTGAGGAGACCGTGGAAGAGGAGGAGATGGCCGGACAATCTCAAGAACTAGAACAAAGATCACTGGCTGTTGTTGAAAACACTCAAGAATTGCCAGAAACAAGTGACCTAATGAGAGCAGCAAACACACAAATGTTCCAAGGTATAAAATTACTGTGATAGCAGATAAAAATGTACTTTGTTGCCATTGATTTTCAAATTGTTAAAAAGATTTAGAGATTGTTATATGAATCTTAGAGTTAAAGTATAAGAATGTTAGAAAGTTTTCATCGATCTCAACTTGAATGTCTGCAGAGAGAAGTATCGGGAAAGGAATAAAGCCAAATAATCTAAAAGTAATATGATATAAAAGGCCGAAACAAACATACTGTGGCGAATTTCCCGCGAGTCTCATTCAAATTCAGAAGTTAGAGAGAGGTTCACCATCTGTAGCGAAAGTCTCCCAAACCCCGAATCCAAATGCTTCCTCGGACCTAGGAAATACTTCGAGCAATCTCAGGCCCAGGGATGTGAGCTCGTTTGGAGGAGATTTACCGCCGATTGATAACTGGTTGTCTGGGCACTCTTGGGCAGGGCAGGATAACTCACTGGGGAGGACACACAAATAAAATAACTCTGGCACAGTTCTGTGTCAATTCTCACTTATTGCCTCCTGGGCAATCCTCTTTATTGCCTCTGTGCAATTCTCTTTGTTGCCTCTGGGCAATAATCTCTTGCGGAAATTATATTTCCTTGCTCTACCCTTAAACAAACCTTAAACAAGCCTTTAACAAGCCTTTAACAAACCTTGGCTTCCCGAGTGCACCCTTGCGCAGACGATCCAGTACTACCAAGCAGTTTTAGCGACCAAACGCACGCACTAGCACGCCGATTGTTTACAGTGCCTCTATCTGAGTTTACCTCCAGTTGGACTACTCGACTAATAATGAACAGCCACACCAAGACAATCTCTATGATCGCCCCTGTGCCATCCAAGTTCTCTGGGAACTCAACTATTAGCCGCCACTTCGTCACAACTATCCTACAAGGTAGCTCAAATCACTGCCCACAATCGCAAAGCAACAATTTACGCACTGACCGTTTACATTGACACTGTCCACACTGGATCGCTGAACGGAACGCTACACTCAGCAAGTGGCCTGGACACACCCAGGCATCATCCAACCACCAATGATCGGACAACGCCTGCCTGTATCCATGCCAAGAGCACGCTCTCGCTGGATTGGTCACCGAGACCTGCCACTTACATTGCGCTCTCCTCCACCCTACTTCCAGACAGAAGGTTCAAGAACCTTACCAAATAAAGGAAGATTAGACTTGTGTCGGTCCACCCCAATCTCGTCACAATATGGTGTAAATTATTGATTAAACTACACTTCACTGAGTTTCAAAAAAAAAGAGTCTTGCAATAAGAAGTAACCAAACAAACTAAAGAGTATTAAGAAAAACCGTCACATTCTTCTTCTTAAAGATGCACAATTTGAGATGTGATTGTCCTTCTAATTGCTGGCAGGAAGTAGTCTTCTAGCAGGTGACAAAGTTTTACATTCTGCAAACGTGATTCAGCAAAAAACATCAGGCAGCGGTCATTTGACTATCATCGGTGCTCAAAATTGTCAGATCAACATCACACAACAAAGGCCAGCAGCAACAGGTATAAAGAAACAAAAAATGGTGTAAATTATTGATTAAAATATACTTCACTGAGTTTCGAAAATAATCAAATAAAGCTCTTTTTCCAAAAATCATTCATTTCAAACCTATTGTCATTTAAACAATGGATTTATGGTATTTAGTACACAGTCTGCGATCAGCAGAGTGTGGGTTTGAGTCGTGATCTTGACATTTTTGTCCTAGGGCAAGACACAATAATTATTTATTTGTCCTTCGGATGGGACATAGCTTAGGTCCTGTATGTTATGCAATGCACCTAAAACAGCCCACACTTGCCGTTACGGGAAGACATTTGCTGTGGGGTTTCTGGCAGTGGCTGCTGAATGGGCAGCAGCACCTTGTAAACCCTTGCAGGTGCAATATGATTGGGTCTCCTAATTCAACATTTGAGCAAAGGGCTACCTGTCTTAAACATATCAAGTGCCCTGAGAAGCCTGTAAATAAAGCACTGTTTAAGAACTGATATACCAATTGACAATAAAGCAGATACACACAGATAAGTACAAGTTCAGTTCTGTGACCAAAACCAATCTTCCGGAGAAAGTAGTTTGCAGTAAATTCTGCCATGAGGAAATAACAACTTGAAAATCCCAAATCACTTATTTTGATAGCAGTAATCAAAACAATGAGTTATTAGCTCGCACAAAGTAACTGTCAAACATAAATAATTTTCACTGAAATATTACCATGTCATAATAGATAAAATAGTTCACAGGATGATTGTGTTTGGTGAGTTTGGAAAATCAGGATTAAAATATGAATCAACTCTTCCAAAAACCAATGATTTATCCCCTGAAGCATATTACAGGAATATTTGTAGATGATGCAACCAATCCCTGGTGCCAACGTTTTGATAATGAGGCTTGCAGTGTCAAGAAATCTCTAAAATTAATGTCGGCTCACTATATTTTTAAATATTGATTGGACTGTACTTTTCCTAGTACTTTTTTGATTTCGAGCAATTTTTCTTTTTTTTTGGGGGGGGGGAATTTTTTTCTGGGGGGGGGGTGGCCTAGTTAAAAGCCTGACATTGATACTTTGATATTTAATCAATGGTATTTTGATATTTGATGAAACATGCCCAATAAACATTCTTGTAGGATCTGATCAGGAGTGCAGCCAACCAACGATTCCAAAACTAGAAGACTCCTCCCAAGCTGCTACCAGTGGAAGGTCATTACAACCCAAAACAACAGGTAAGTACATGCTGTAATTTGTTATTATGTAGACTTATAGGAATAGACTATACATTGTTGCAGGGTTTTTTGCTAATAATTATTCACTACTCAAGTAATGCATACAATTGATGGATGCGGATTTGTTTGGTTATTTCTTACACTTTTGACAGAAGTTTAATGTTACAAACACTTCCTGATAAACCAAATATCCATGTTCAAATTCCCTACTTGATGATTTGGGTAATATGGTACAGTATTGGTGATTAATAGATTCAATCTTAAACTTTTTTGGTTGAAGCTTACAATTGAACAAATCATGCAAAGAAATTATGCACTGCTACATGAAAAGTTATCAATAAGGAAATTGTTGATACATTTGTCGTTAAAGCTAATAGCTTCCTGCCTTTTTATGCCCCACGGTTGGCGAAGCCACCAAAGGGGCATACTGTTTCTTACATGGCCTTCCGTGTGTGTGTTCCATTGTTAAAAGTACCTGTAAGTTGGCACACATACATATGGCAGTTAAGGGGTACTTCCATTGTTCTATTATTCCCTTTTCTAAAGAAATCCTCTGTGGGGTACCACTTGAACAAAGAAAACCTTGTAGGGTAGCATTGTTCTATTGTTAAAAATACCCCGTAAGTTGGCGTGTGTAAGGGCACACCAGTTTGTAAATGGTATAAAACCGAGGACATCCCATACTGTGGACTTAGTTTATTTAGCGACGTTCCCATTGGTTTTGTACACGAAACAAACCGAGGACTGTCCCCGATATGTCATTTTCCCGGATCCCTATTGCTAAAGTCCTCGGTTTGAATGCGTAGACATGTTCACACAAGTGTGTAAACACCTCCAATCGGGGACCTCCTATTGTCCCTCTTTTGTTTGGACTTTAACTTTTTGGCAACAGCTCCCATTGGTTTTGTACACAAATTCTAACTGGGGACCTTTACCCAACTGGGGACCCTATTGTCCTCTTTTGTTATAGGTCCCCGGTTTGAATGTGAAAACAAACTCACCCACACACACACATTCTCAAAAATGCATCCTTGTGGAGCATTCTTTTGTTCTTTCCTTTGTCCCTGCACTTAAGAGTTTCCCATAGACTTTGTACACAAATTTCCTTGTGGAGCACCCCAGTCTTTAGAATTTCCATGTGGAGAACTTTTGTTTTCCCTTTTTTGTTTTGTCCTTGGTCTCCATAAAGTACCGAAATTGGGTGTCTGTACATTCCTGAACATTCCTAAACATCCCTTTCTAGGTTACACATACAAGTACAATTATAAGTCCATTGTATTTAACTATTGTGTAGGGCTTCTTGAGGGAGCATCTAGTCAGCATCAGGTGAATGGTTTGACGAAGTGGGTACTCATTTTCTTGTAAATTTATATAAATGCACTAGACATCCAGCCAGGATACACTTACTTTAGCAGTGATTTGACGCTACGTGTAACTTTAACTGCAAACTTGGTTTGTGGATTGGTCTTGGGGTCCCTCGGAAGTCTATTGTTTGTGAACCCCTCCTCCTAGTCAAAAAGTTCAAGGTCATTATGGCTAAAACAGAAGAAATGTTGTCTGAGCAATACATCGACTAGGACTTGTCTCTTCGACTCAAAACTTCAGGTGAAATGTACAGCCAATGTTATTATGGCTAAAATAAAATTAATTTATGGCTAAAATAAAAGAAAGGATGTCTTAGTATAACTTCAGAAGGACTTGGTATATTCACTCCAAACTGGTGTGTGGATTGGTCTCGGGATCCAGAAGCCTATTGTTTTTGGACCACCTAGGTTAAATGTCAAGAAACGGACTGGCATGCGGGGCATTTGTGTTTACCAAACACAACTTTTCTTGTTTGTAATTTAAATAAGAGGACTGACTTAAATGAAATTACACAAGAATATTTTTTGAAATGTGATTTGAAATTCATGAAATTAGAATGACAATATCTTCTAATACTTTACCATCTCTTTGAAGGTGCTCTCTCATCAGGATATCTGTGTACAGTTTATTCATTTCATCTGATTATTGATTTGCCTTTTACCAACTTCTGTTTTAATAAGTAAACTCCAAAGCAATGTCACAAACAAACCTCATAGTTAGGTATGCATGAGTTTGCAAAGAGTATTATTCATGCAACAACCTCAGTTACAGTAGTTCATTTAAAACGACAAACATTTAGTGCCTGGTAGGCCTTTTTTGCAATAACTGTCTGGGATTAAATTTCGTTCGGAGTACAAAATTGTATTTATTGCCTAAAGTAAAGGTTGATGAAGCAAGTGTAAGAGAAAATAATTTCCCAAAACTGCCACACAACGAAGTCTCTCATACTCTACTCAAGCCAAACCACATGTGACATGTTGGTATGAAATCAGATCTTTGGGTAGGGGTGAAAGTTGAGTTGTTAGTAGGTTTTAAAAGATTCGTAAACTGTTTTTACATTATTGTTTGTTGGATTGTACTTTGACATTCCTTTATTAAGGTTAAAAAAGACTGTAAATGTTTTGCTCAATGAAAATTAAAACCTTTGCCCAGTTGAGTTTGCAATAACTTGTCACACATTTGTATTTTAGACTTTTGAAAGCATCAACAGTGTTTCCAGCATGCTGGGTTTTGAACATATGCCATTTTGTTAATGCTGGTTATCTAAACTTGTTGTACAAGTTTATGGCAGTCAAGGACCATGTTTCCCGGCAAGATTATAGTTTTGTTTATAAAAATTAGGAAGTTTCATTATCCTAAATGATGAATGAAACAAAAAGGGGTTATTTTAATTTCCAGAATTAGGAAGGGCTGTATTCACCGTTATTATTGCTCAATGAGGAAACCTTGTACCAGTGATGATTTTTCACATCAATGTTGACTAAGCTCTTGTAATTGCACAGGTGACGAGTTTGTTCATGAATGAGTTTGTGAGTTCTGATCTTGCAGGTTGCCGAATGACAGCAGATATTCTAAACATTTTTATTTATCACTAGATATCATTAAACTCCTATTTTTAATAAACTGCAACCAGTCAACTCGTCCCCCAGCAAAGTCGCCCACTACAAAGTCGCCCACTACAAAGTCGCCCACCACAAAGTCGCCCCTCACTTACGAACTCACCCCCTCACAAAGTCGCCCACTGACAGAGTCACCCCTACTTTATTTGCTACTTTTTTTGGGTGATAGGAATCAAGATGGTTATTTACTTTATTTACTTGTTTTTAGATTGGAGTAATAATTTTATTTAAATTTAAATTATTGTATTTATTTTTAAATATTCGCTTGTTAAATGTTTGTTAAATTTTCTTTAATTTGAAGGTCTTCTTTAAAAAGAAAAAATAATCATTGTATGGGGATGATAGGATGGTTACTTAATTTATTTACTTGTTTTTAAATTGGTAGGCCCCTATTTTTTTTACCAACTTTCTTACAATTTCATCAGATTAGAGCCTCTTCCAAAAGCTAAAGCTAAAGCCTTGTGAAAGACTCTACAAAGAGTGGAAATGTCAGGCCACAAACAAACAATTTTATGTTGTGATATGACTTTATCGCTCAAAATCGGTTCGACTTTGTCTGGGGGCGATTCTGTCAGGGGGCGACTTTGTTGTGGGGCGACTTTATTGTAGGCGACTTTGTTGGAGGCGAGTTGACTGGCATCCATCATAAACCATGCTTGCAAAGCTTTCCCAGCGTAAAAAAAACTTGGTGGTCGATAATAAATGGTCAAGGTCTTAGATAATATAAATCGATGCTGTTTTAAGCCATGGTACCACCATTCCAGAATTACTTAGGCTACAATCTTCTCTTTGAAGTTTGTTCTGATTTTATTTATGTTGTTGTTGAAACATGATTAAATGTTCCATATTATACTTTTGTTTTCAATCAGATGATATGAGTCAGCAAGGAGCCCAATCAACCAAACATCCAGCCCAGGTCGCTGCAGAGAGCTGTAGAGAGGCATTAAAAACTCATTATAGGACCACAGGTAGCTATGTGCGACTGATACCATGGATGGGTGATGACACAAAACATATCAAAGATATCTTTACAGATTTAATAATGGAGAATTCTGGAAAGAAACTGGAATCATATCAGGATGTTTTCCTTCAGAAAACAAGAGATGGTGATCCTATAAAACGGGTTATTTTGAAAGGGTTGCCTGGTAGAGGGAAGTCTACCATCGTGGATAAGATGGCATATGATTGGGCATGTGATGAAGCACTGCAGCAGTTTGAGCTTGTAATTGTTTTAAGAATGAGTGCAGTTGAACAAACCACACAGCTAATTGACTCCATTTTTGAACACCTTTTAGCTGAAGACACCAAGATAGATAAAGTTGCTTTGGGTTCTTTTATCAAGGATAATGAAGAGAAAGTACTGATCTTGTTGGATGGCTTTGATGAGTTACAGACCCCTACCCTTGATAAAGCCTTATTTGGTTCAATTCTAAAGATCCTGAACCGCAAGGAAGAGAGAGAGTGTTATGTAGTTGTTACAACTCGCCCCTCTCACTACGATAAATTGGTGGATAAGTCATTGATTCAAAAACCTTTCACACAGGTCAGGGTTGAAGGTTTTGATAAGGAAGATATCAAGAAGTATGTGCAAAGATTTTACTCAGAAGAACATGGAAAAGCTGAAGGTCTACTCCAGAGGATCAAATCCTCAAATGTTTTATCTGATTTGGCAAAGAGTCCAATGCTACTTCTGTTGATGTGTATTTTGTGGAGAGACAAATCTGCACTCCCAGAAACAATGTCCCGTATCTACAGTGAGGCATTGGAGTACATAATTCATAGAAAGACTGATGATGGTGATAGGCCTATGTCGCCAGAT
Organism: Pisaster brevispinus; assembly: GCA_023634235.1. Lineage (NCBI taxonomy): Eukaryota > Metazoa > Echinodermata > Asteroidea > Forcipulatida > Asteriidae > Pisaster > Pisaster brevispinus. The sequence goes on along the minus strand of JAMKCF010000007.1, from coordinate 19,087,618 downwards.
GAAATATCAAAAGTAACAAATGAACTTGGAAAGATTGGCTTGCATGGTCTTCTTGCTCCAACACAACAGCTGGCTTTTTCTGAAGAAGTGTTTGAACCAAGTGTGCTAGAATTGGCCATAAAAGCAGGTATTCTTACAAGACAAAAGGTCTTGAAGGGATTGAAAAGTCACAACAGCATTCAGTTTCTGCACAAGACTTTTCAAGAGTTTTGTGCTGGTAAATACCTACAAAGCTTATTAGAAACTGACAAGGTGGAATTCCAGAAGAACCTGGATGAAATGATACACTTTGGACTTAATTCTTTTGAATATGTTTTGCGGTTTTGTGCTGGTGACAATATGGCATGTACAAATAGCATTCTACAAACACTGGCTGAATCCCACAAGCAAAAACAACGAACGTACAGAGAACGACCAATCATGCAGTTAGGCCTTAACTGCTACTTTGAGGGGCAGTCAAAAGATTTACCTCCAGTGGAGTTTATACAGTCTGTTCTAACAGATGAGTTACACATTGATTGTTGGAACAGTGACAGTCTGAACTCATTCACATACTTTCTTCGAAGTGTTCATACCTACACAACGGAAAACAAACAAACTGATTATCTTGACAAATTACAGTCAATTACCATAGATGGTTGTCACTTGGGTGGGTGTAAGTCAGATTTGGCACACTGTATGAGCTTAATGGTGAACCTTTCATCGTTGACATTGAGTAGATGCACATTGAATGACAGTAGTGAAGAATATGCTGCAACCCCAAATCCAGTTAGTTCTGCTGCATCATGGGTCTATCACTTCAAGAAGATGAAGAACCTTCAGAAGGTACACTTGATTGACTGCTCATTATTAGATGTGACACATATTGCTCCTGCACTGTGTGATCTGCCCAACTTGGTTGAATTGAATCTCCAGGAAAATGAAACCCTTAGTGGTTCTGCTGCATCATGGGCCCATCACTTCAAGAAGATGAAAAACCTTCAGAGGCTTAACTTTGGTAAATGCTCATTAACAGGTGAAGATATGACTCATATTACTCCTGCACTGTGTGATCTGCCCAACTTGGTTGAATTAAATCTTTGGGGAAATACAACCCTTGGTGGTTCTGCTGCATCATGGGCCCATCACTTCAAGAAGATGAAGAACCTTCAGAAGCTACTCTTTGGTATGTGCTTATTGACAGGTAAAGATATGACACATATTGCTCCTGCACTGTGTGATCTGCCCAACTTGGTTGAGTTGAATCTTTGGGGAAATAAAGCCCTTCGTGGTTCTGCTGAATCATGGGCCCATCACTTCAAGAAGATGAAGAACCTTCAGGAGCTACACTTTGGTTTGTGCTTATTGACAGGTGAAGATAAAACACATATTAATCATGCATTGCGTGATTTGGTTGACTCACATTATGGATGGTAAACCTCCTTGGATGATTGAGACGACTTACTTTAAGACAAAAGCTAAATCTCGGAGTTGCTGTTGTAAGATTTAATGGTGACTTTATAATGCACTGTACTGCATTCTTTCTTACATGTGCTCATGTACATGATGTAAGGTATTAATAATAATAATAATAATAAACGGCATTTAAAGACGCTCTACTTAGTAAACTAAATCACAGCGCTTACATAATCATTAAGTACATGATAATAAATAAATTAAATGAAAAGAAATGAAAGCCACCTGTAATGCAATAAATTGATTAATGTTGAAATAGATATGTTTTGAGCATTTTTTTGAATGTATTATCACTACATTGAGATGAATAATGCCTCGGTTCTGCTGCATCTTGGGTTCATCACTAAAGAAGATGAAGAACCTTCACAAGCTAAACATGACATTCTTAAGATGTGATCCATACAAATTGTTCTCGCTTTGTCAAACTTGGTTGAAATAATCCTTATTTAACAGTAGTTGATCAAGTGTCCCATGGCTAAGATGTACATGTAGTCATATTTGACTTCTTTAGTCATTAGAGGTGAATACACTCCAATATAACACACCACTGTGGCTGATCCATTGGCTTATAATTTTGCCTCTTATAATGACTCTATCAGACAACGAACAAGTTTCGTCCCAGACATTCAACATAAACAGCCCCCCCCCCCCATGCATGGAATGCAGATGTGCTATTTTTCCATCGAGTGTGTGTGTGATAATGAATTTATCTTCCAAATATCAATCAGAAATTCAAGTTATAGGCTAGTCCTGCACAAGCGTGCATAATGTACGCTCAAAGAGCAGTAATACGCACCATCAGATACTAAGTTGTTATGGCTCTATAAACCATGGCTGATGACAATCAGGATCATGGATTTACCCGCTGCTAGAAGATAAATTTCTCTATGGCAAGGCTTATCGAACAAGAAGCAGTATATTTTGTTTTATATTTGGTAAAATCTGAGTTACAAACAGGCACAATATGTTTGGGGTGTAAGAAAACAAATATTGACTGCTTTTATTCGTGTTTTGGTTAAAACTCTGACTCCCTCATTGGTGATCCAGTCTAAATAGAATACGCTAAGGATCACCTCAGCTGTTTCAACCATAGCACTCAAAGCAGTCAATATTTGTGATATCATGTGGTGAATACATCTACACAATACACAGCTAGTTCTGGGCACAGTTGTTCTACCATACACAACCCATTCAGTTGAAAGGTTCTGAATGGTGAGAGGAGCGTCATAAGACATATCAGTGACTCACTTATTTGTGTTGCATGTAAATAATGACAACTATTGTACATAAGTCATCTTATTGCGCCAATACAATGACAGTAACAGGGTGCAAAAGTTTTTTAAGAATCATGTCACTATCTTCTAAATTGTGTAATTACTGACAAATTTGTAATTCATATATTTTATTTTTTTTACAACTGAACATTCTCTGGGTGTTGTACAAGAATCTTCAAGACTGCAATAAATGAAACAACTTATCATGATGTATAATTCAAAAGCTTCCTCACTCTCTGTATTATGGAAACAATGACAAATCTTCTATTTGTTTTATAACCAATTTAATACTCTCTCAGTGTTGCACAAGATGCAGTTCAAGATATGTAAAGCATGTTTCACTCTGTATTATTTAAGCCAAGTACATTTTTACTAAGATGAGGGAAATATATATTCATTTTTGAAATGAATGCTCTGAGCTAGAATTCTGCTGTCAGGCCCGTCACTAGGGGCGGGGCAGAAGCCCCTTCATCAAAAACAAACCAATAAACATAAACAAGTTTGACAAAGTAAAAAAAAATTAAAAAGTGAAATTCTGCCAAAAATTATTTTTAAATGGTGTTTAAGAAAAGAACAAAAACACCTCAAAATACAACGAATGGCTTGAATTGGGCCTTCGTTTCCAGAAACTTTCAACCAACTAAATAAATAAACAAATAAACAAATACAGATTTTACAATTTCTGGTTACAGGCCTGTCTGCAGTCATGCTGGAAACTTTTATTTGTATTGTGGGTTGAACCCTTCCCTAGATTGATGTTCTTTTTCCTTTTGTGGAATAAAACAAGAATTCAAATCAGCAATTTTCCAGTGAAGTAATAGAAACAGGGAGAATTATTATTGAGAACTTTGTAAGCTAATTTCCTTTTTGTGTTATGTACAAGAATAGTCTATATGGAATCTAGATGGAAGTTGCTACTCTGTAAAAGCTCTGTTCTCATTTGTTTTGTTAAGGTTATTATACAGATAACTGACTTGAACATTTTTAATGATTGATGTTTAATACAGTACCATTATGGATTAACAAGATTATATGTTTGCCTCAAATATTGTCAAATGATGGGTGGGGGTGGTGGCTTGTAAAGGCCCCATAAATCACTGCTGCTAACTTGATTGCTTTATGGCATGAATGTACACACAATTCTGATAAACTGGTCTTTTCTGTTTTCTCCAAAGTGTTAAAAAAATGTTGGCAGAAATAATCATGAAAGAAGGAAACAGTTAGCCACGTTAAGCCACTTTTGAAATGGCCATCTCTTGTCATCTTCCCTGACTTCAAATGTTTTAAACCTTTGGGCATTCAGCTTGTTCTTATGGTGACCAAACTTTTTACAAGGTCAACCTCTCTTTCCAGTATTACTGTGTTGAGTAGAATTCCTTGAAGAAACTGCAACAACAAGTTATTTATGTTGACTGACATAGTGTTATTGAGCTGTATCAGACTTGTGTTCATTTTTATTAAGCCAAGTAGTGTGAATTGGCGGCTATGACTACGGTAGCGTCTATGACTGTTGCTAAGGGTGTGTTAAGGATGTCTTCAACGCACACTGATGATGTGGTCTAGCCACAGCCGTAGCCGTATCCACCAATTCAGACACATCCTAAGGTGCATTTGGATACAAAGTACACCCTCACCTCTAAATGAACTGTGAATAAAGGGAAAGTGCCTGTTGAACTGGTAATGTAATGATTGAGAATAAAACACAAAATTTCTCTTGACATTTTGTATTTTGTGTATTTATTTGTTTGTCACATCGCACCATCGTTACTTTCTTACTTTTTCTGTTATTTTTAAAATTTCAAGACAAAACAAAAATTTAGCTCATCCCATTTTCAAAGTTTTTCATAGTTTTTACACGCCATGGTTGTGGCATGCACTTAAGATATTAATTTAATTAATGGCCATAAAATGCTAAAATAAGTTTAAATTTCTCCCAACATGTACTGGAAAGCTGGCGGCCTACTCCGTAGTTTTTATTTTTAAATTAACAATTTTGTGCTTTCTTTAGTAAAATAATGCCGATGCATAGGCCCTATTTGTTTTTACCTCGATCCAAAGTCGCTGTAGACAAAGTGTATCTTCCATTATATTCTGGGGGTTTGTTAAGAAAAGTTTGGTCAGGTTAAATAAACAACAAACCATCTCTTAAAAATGTTGTTATTTCATTTTTCGTTTATCCGAGCCTTGCTTTGATTTACATCAACCAGAACTGGATTTGATGTTACATTTGCAACCTAAGTTGAGCGATTTAAAAACTTTTGCCCCCCCCCCCCCAAGCTTAGTTATTTTCCTCCAAAATGAGTTTTTAGAGTCATTTGCTTGACCAGATATGGAAATCAGGTGTGGTCACATGTAGTTCGCCGCTTTGTTATGTAAATTAGCCCACGTGGGGCCTGGCCTTCTGGTCTGGTAACTTATGGGTCGTGTCATGCATTATATTAGCTTCACTTGTGTGGCCAAGGAACAATGATTCAGGTTCCTGGGTCACACAAGTGGGGGCTACATATAACTCTATGGGCTAGCATTACACACAGGGCAGAAAATACGAAGTGTTCAGTTTGTCTCAACGGTGCCTTCGCCAAATCTCCGTTTTTACCCCAAGTCTGGTGTTGAAATTCCATCTCACAGGATGCATGGTGAGTTCAAGGGTTATTGTTCACAGGAAGTGTAGTATTCATTCAGAGAAACTGAGGACACTGTTTTGTTTTAGTCCAGAATAAGGCGATACTTTGTTTGTAGTTTGACAATAGTGGTACTATATATAATATTTTGAGAGCTTACAAATGATTAATGAGGCCGTTGCTGTGTTTTCTCCCTATTTAGTTGGGTGCAATCTAGAGAGGTCTAACAGTGGGTTGGCCAATTAGTCGCGGAACTTTGTGTCGGGACAGTAGTGTGCATTTTGTTGAAAGTTGGACAGTTTATAGTTACATTAATTGTAGACTTAATATTACTAGCGATAGCCTGACCTTAACAATCTAATAATACTAGCCCCATTATTCCCAGGCCAGTGGATTTACTCAATGATAATTAATTAATCGCTTAATGCAGTTATTGGTGACAGAAATTTAGCTTTATTTAAGATGTACTTTATGCTGTTTTGTTTTCTTGGAGCAGTGATTGCCTCAGATACCTGCACTTTATTTTAGTGACACACTGACAATGTCAGTATGTGTCACTGAATAGTGCAGGTGTTGGAGGCAAATGGACTAGCTTGTGTACAAATATTGCAAAACGTTTTTTTCAGTCTGTCGTAACTTTTTCTAAACATTCCTGTGAAATAATCCTACAATATTCCTCAGCAGTAAAAACAATTAAGAACTTGTGAGACTTTTTAACAAGAGAGGAACCCATCAGATCTCTAATCCAGGATGCCTGCAGTAAGAAAACTCACTTGTCTATTTTTTCCATTAAAATAGCCGTTTCCAATTCTGACCCAATTATTGTAAATTAATTGTTGACCCCACTGCCTTTGGTATATTGGACTATTTGCAGTATTATTCACAAATCACAGAAAAAAACCCACACTCTTGTGTTGAATCCCCTAAGCTCAAGTCTGAGTACTCAGTCCAAGTACTTGGCGTCAAGTCTAAGTCTCAAGCAACCTGGGCCCAATTTCATAAAGCTCTTGAGCAGAAAATACTGCTTTGCACATTTCTATGCTTAGCAACAACAACAAAGTGGAGCAACAGTCAAAATAGTGTAAACTTCATCAAATTTTGGCTGGTGACCAATTTCTGCTAAGCAATATTTGTCTGTGCTTAGCATGTTTTTCTGCTGACATGATTTTTGAAAAAGTGCTGTGAGTGGAGTCAAACTCCACTTATAGATTCGCTTGTTTGATTAAAAGCCAGTAAAAAGTTTAAGAAAGACCTTTGAACTGCCTAGCAAGGCCCCAGTGTACTCCCACCTCTGTCATTGTTTCTTTTTTAGATCAGGTTTAAATCTTTGAACTGCCTAGCAAGGCCCCAGTGTACTCCCACCTCTGTCATTGTTTCTTTTTTAGATCAGGTTTGAATCAAGATGTTTCAGGCCTAAAAAGGAACAGTAACCTTGAGATATCCTTGTAAAACAATTTCATTCTGTTTTTGTTTAAAGCAAGCAATACGTTTTGCTAAATCAACAGTGGTGAAGCCAACAGCTGCACCAGCCTGGTATCAAAAAATGCCTTTTCTGTATATAAAAGTTAAGAACCAAACTTTAAAAATCCTCTAACATGGTTATTGCTCAAAGGTAAGGTCATTCTTTGGCAGTGACTCCAAGCAAAATTTAGTTATAAATATGGAAAAGGTAGTAAGCATACTGCAAGGTTGTTATGGCTGAAATACCCAGTTGATTAGAAATCACTAAAGACATTTGAATCTGAGAACTGATTCATGCATGATTCCTTTCAGATTTCTGAGAGTCGGTGTTAATTTGGTACCCGCTTTCACCTCGCTTAACGTGGATGGAAAAAATGTGCAAGTTATTGGCTGTTTTCACAAGTAAATACTGTATTCAGCTGAAACTTTCACAGGTAACTTCTACTGTTGTATCAGGTGACTTCTACTGTAAATAATTCTGCCAATAAATCAGCATTGACAAAAGCCAAATGATGACCCTACCTTTAAATTGGCTCATCAGTTGTTTGTCATGAAAGAACATTCTTGTTCATTTGGCCGTCATAACTTGTGAAACCCATCAATCCAATTGATCACATATTTGTTATATGATCAGCTATGTGGGAATGAAGACATAAAATTCATAGGGCTGGATAGCTCAGTTGGTAGAGCGCCGGTATGTTAATCTGGAGGTCGTTGGTTCAAGTCCCGCTCCAGTAATTTTGTTTTTGTTCAAACCCAAATAATTCTAAAATTAAACGAATAAAATGAAGTTTAATTGGAATTCTACCGAGTCTATCACCGACACTGAAGGACTTACATGAGATTACACTTTCCACCGGAGTAATTAGTCACAGTTGAGAGAACATGAAAAGATGTTCCTGGTATAAATGCCCCACCACTCCTCGTGCACCCCAATATATTTTTCACCAAGGAACAAAGTGCCCGGCGACAAAGGGCGGGTCAACTAATTGAAGTTGCAACCTAATGTGGAGGGAATGTAAGTCCTTCAGTGTCGGTGATAGACTCGGTAGAATTCCAATTAAACTTCATTTTATTCGTTTAATTTTAGAATTCCACCTCGTCATCACCTCCACTTCGGACTTACATGAGATTTTAGAGCACAGAGACGGGCAACATGCAATAAAACATGATTGTGTATACGACTCGAGGGTTTTACAGTTTATTAGACGTATAGCTCTGAACTCACACTTTAAAAATGTTAACTTAACAAGCAAGATACTATCTTACATTAACATAACAAAATACGTTCATTTTTGAGAAAATAACCAACCTACTTGGTTGTACCAGCCAAAACTGCATCTGCAAAGCTGTGATCTGTTTGCTCTACTGGTTTGTTATAAAACTTAGCAAAAGTACTACAGCTTGCCCAATGGGCAGTACTTAAAATAACGTTCAGTGGTACTCCACTCTTAAAAGCCGCACTGCAGGAAGCAGATCGAGTACTATGTGCTGTGAACTTGGCTGTGTCAATGCCAGCCTCATGCAACGTGTTTTTTATCCAGCGAGAGATTGTCTCTGACCCTACTTGTTTGTGGGGTGATGCGTAGCTTACAAACAAACACCGTTGCTTACCCCTTAGGGGTTTTGTCTTAATTAAGTACTGTTTTAGCGTCGTCATGACACAAAGTTGGTCATCATGAGGATACTTCGGTAACACCAAACTAACCGACGGTTTGCCAATCTTGCTGGTCTTCGTTAACTTAGATATAACAAAGATAATTTTTGTAGCTGTAACTTCAGCGTCGTCTAAATTAAGTAGCGACAAAGTTTGACATCTTTGTCCTGAAATCAGTGCGACAAGCATAACTAGCTTCATAGTGAGTTCTTTTAAGAACAACTTATTAGACGGACCCAAACTTGTTAGGTATTGTAATACGGTATTAACGTCCCATGTAGAAGTATATCTGGGCAATGCAGGTCTCATGTTGAAGACACCTGTCATGAACCTTTTTATCAGTGGAAGAGCTCCAATCGGTGTCCCATCTATAGGGGCTAGTATCGCTGACAAAGCACTACGTAGTGTGTTCAGTGTGCTGTAACTACTACCCTTGTCAAATTCCTCTGTTAAGCAGTCTAGGATCACCGCTACAGTTGCTCGAAGTGGATCACTCTTTGTTCGAGCACAGAACAGAACCCATTTTTGGATCGCTGATCGGTAAGATTTCTTGGTTGAAGTCCGCCAGGATGAGATAATAATGTCGGCAGCGTGCTGCGAAATTCCCTGGCTTTGTAAGTTTTCCCTGACAAATGGCATGCCATCAGTTGCAGCCGATCTCGCAATGGGTGTAGTCTACCTGAGGAAGGGAGTGAAAGTAAATTAGCTCTTTTTGGTAAAATAATTGGTTTGTTCACCAACAGTTTAAGCATCTTAGGAAACCATGCTTGTGTATGCCAAAGTGGAGCAACAAGTATGGCTGTTGACTCCTCATATTCAATCTTTGTCAATACTTTCCCAATAAGGCAGAACGGGGGAAACGCATAGACTTTATAGCTTGACCAGTCTAGCGTAAATGCGTCATTAAAAATTGCGTTCGGGTCAGGCTTCCACGATACATAAGGTTGTATCTGATGGTTTAATCTTGACGCAAACATGTCAATATTTGGCGTCATAAAGATATTGATAATCTTCTGGAAAACATCTGGGTGTAACTTCCATTCGATATCTTCATGGAAGTGACGCGATGCAAAATCAGCACTCACATTTTCAATACCCGGCAAGAATGAAACGGACAGCCATATTAATCTATTCAAACACCAAAGCCAGATTTCCCTGGCCAGTTCATTTAACTGTAGGGAGTGTGTGCCGCCAAAAAACTTTATGTATGATACGGCAGTTGTGTTGTCCGATTTGAGGTGTACGTGAATGTCCCTATGCTTACTGAAAAGGGATTGTAAGGCAAAAAAACAAGCTTTTAGCTCAAGGTAATTGATATGCAATGCAGTTTCCTCAGCTGACCATTGTCCACCTAACATATGCCCATTGCAATTCGCACCCCAGCCATTGAGGGATGCGTCAGTTTCAACAATGAAATCGGGCTTGTTTCTGTGAATAGGGGCACTAGCATACTGTAGGTTAGTAAGCCACCAATTCAAGTCTGCCTTAGCTTGGTCAGACAATAGCATTCTTGCTTCAAAATCATCGTGATTTGCAGTCAATGCTGCGTTTTTCTCAGATTCAATAGATCTTCTGAATAATGTGCCGTACGGTACGGCTATATCACAAGAGACCAAAAGGCCAACTACTCGGGCAACGTCTCTAATTTTTGGATGATTGGCAACAATGATGTTTTGAATAGCCACTTCAATTTTCCTCTTTTTTGCTGGAGGGATAGCAATTGTCATGTCTTCTGAATTTATTGTAAACCCCAAAAACACAATGGTCTTCGTGGGTTCCATGACAGATTTCCCAGTATTAATTATAAATCCTAATTCTTGGGATAGGGCAGCTCGAGCTTTGACATTGGTTATGCACTCTTCTTTTGTTGCACCTATCAACAAAGCGTCGTCAATGTAGTCGCAAGATTCGTGCCCCATTAGTCTTAAAGAGGCTACCAAAGGTTTCATTATCTTTGTAAATACCCTCGGTGCACAAGCTAAACCGAAAGGCAGGCAGGTAAATTCGAACAATTTGTTCTGCCACATAAAACGCAAGTATTTGCGGTGGCTTTTGGCAATCGGTACTGTAAAGTACGCATCTTTAAGATCAATTGATGCCATAAAGCATTGAGGTCGGATTAATTGCAGCGCAAAATGAATTGTTTCCATTTTAAAATGGACATAGGCGACCGATTTATTCAATTGGCGAAGGTTGATAATTGGGCGAAAAGTCCCGTCTTTCTTTGGACGGATGAAAATGTTTGATACAAACTCATCATATTCATGGGTAGCATGTGTAATTGCTCCTTTTTGGAGGAGTTTATCAATTTCCTTCGAGACGATTTCAACCTCATTGGGAACAAATTTAATTCGCTTAGGGGGGAACGATTGAAAGGGTCGTTTCCCAAATTCTATTTCATAGTGCTTAATAGCATCTAGAACCCACTTATCTGAAGTTATTTCTTGCCATTTTGTTACAAATTGTGCTAATCTACCTGCAATTTTGCAAGATTTAATGCATGTTGTACTTACCAGTGTGGTTGTACCTGTAGTGACATGCTGGCTTACTTTGCCGTTTCCACGTCTTGCCGTGACTTGGCATTCCACCGAGTGTCTCGGTTTCTGTTGTGGCGCTGATAGTTTAAATGCTGACCACCTCTTCTGAATTGGCTGGGATAGTTCGAGTTACCCCTGTAGCTGTGCATGGGTCGTTTCCGATCATGTTTGTCGTTTCCTCTGAAAGTCGACCAGCCTACTCTGTTCCCAATTTTATTGGTCTGCTGTATGTCCTTGCACTGTTGGGGCAGGTCGTCACCAAATAAAAACCCTGTTACGGGCACATGTGGCGAGCAAAGACCAGAAAATTGTTTGTTAAGATCGGGTTTAATCAAATCCCGTCTTCGCACATTTAGTTCCTGGTTGGCGTGTCCAATAATGGCCACCGCATCCAGTAGCTTGGTGATTTCGCCCTTGAAATCAGGTTTTCCCTGAATGGCCGTGTCAGTGGCAGCGGGTCTGGACATAAGTGAGTTTATTACTCCAACTACGGGAATGATTCCTTTAAGTAGTGCCTGTTGCACCTTCTGGAATCTTATGTCCTGAGAGCGGGTCTTTGGCTTTAGTGAGCTCCATATCTCGGGGTTAACCCGTGTGCACTCCAAATGTTTGACGTTGGTCGGTCTTTGGAGGGCCTTGAGCTTTTCCACGGCCTTGTCCTCCGGCAATTTGTGGCGGACCATTTTGTCCACTACTTTAGCCAATTTGTCATTGACTGCCTCGGCGGTCGGTGCGTCTTCCGCATATAGTTGTTCGAAATTGTCCAACAACTGGTCATCTTGGCATAAGGTTTTTGACCCCTGCTGGCTCTCTTGTAGGAGTTCGTCTATGGCCTTTGAGGCACTCTCCGTATCGGATTCTGACTCCGATGTCAGTCTAGGTCGCTTGGCGGGTCGACTGAGAATCACTGTTTGCATGTTTTCGATGGCTTCGGCCATACATGCAAGCTTCCCTGAAACATCTGCAAATTCTTGCCGGGAAACCGTGTCTGATGACGGGACAGTTGAGCGCTTAGACTTTCGGCCTTTAATTTCTTTCTGTTTGCCCGAAGCTGCGCCAATTGATGAATTGTCATCTAGTCCCAATCCCGGGTCTTCCTGGGTATCAATTGCACCCGATGGGCCAGCCATCAGCTCAAGGAAATCTGGTTCGACGAAGCTGTCCATGGTGCAACGTGCCAATATATACCCGTAATTGTACGAAGTATAAAATTCAAAAATGTATTGGGGTGCACGAGGAGTGGTGGGGCATTTATACCAGGAACATCTTTTCATGTTCTCTCAACTGTGACTAATTACTCCGGTGGAAAGTGTAATCTCATGTAAGTCCGAAGTGGAGGTGATGACGAGGTGGAATTAGAATACTTGGAATACTTTTTTTAAAAACCAAGTTGATCCACTTTCATCCCTATATCAGGATGTCATTTTTCAACACTTCCAAGTTTGTGATTACGGTGGGTTTTTGTCTGCACTTTAATTAAGCATTTTTTAAAGCCATTTAGTGACACTGACTTCCACTATGGCACTTCAATCAGGAACATCATCTGAAGTGTTTTGTGATAACCAACACCTACAACCCACTTAACCATTGACCAGATTACCACGGTTATATTTCTGTTAGCCAAAGTTTAATTTGTCAAACCTTAGAACACAGGGTCAAACTTGATGGTCTTTCTGGTACTCCCATCCCCCTAGCCCCTTCCCAGCCCCTTCCCCCCTCCCCCCGGCTCATTTGCTTCCCTATTGCTATTTGACAAGACCCAAGATTTGCCCTTAGACCAGTCCTCCAGGGCTTGCTGAGTTACCTGAATAATTCTGGTAGAATTAGGAATTAGGGTCGTAGCAAATAGTCCATTCAACTTGTGACAAGTTGCATGCATGATCACCACATACATTGTTTAATAAATGCTATCCAATGGTCAACTTTCTTAAAACATGAGAGAATGAAAGAAGAAACTGACAGAGGTTAAAAAACCACTTGCTCTCTTGTTAACATCAGATTGTTGGGTTTTTGTCCAGTTAATTGTCTGCAAGTGTCTGAGATTTGAAAAGATAAAATATCTGGGACTCTTATTTTAAAATGAGTATAGTAATGTTTACTTGTTGTGGTTGCAGGATGAGGTGTATGGCAGGTTTGTTCAGATGGAGCTTAGTGCATCCTCTCCATCCTGGATATAAAAGAGATTGTCCAGCACTTTCACTCCTCAATGATGTCATTAACATTTTTGCTCCATTCTATAAAATGAAGTAAGTCTTCTGTTGTCCAGGCTCAGTTAATGGCCTGTTGCACCATTTGAAAGCTGACAGTAGAGGGTAGCATACCTCATAAGATTCAAGAGTTGTGTCAAACCAGAAGAAATTGGATAAACTTATTGCTGAATAGATTAATCACACCTATGAGTCAATAATCTGAGACAATTATTGCTTGAGAGAAATTTTAACTAAAAAGTTTGTTATAACTTTATCGATTGCCTAGCAGAAGGGCATAAGGCTCTGTACCCAGTTTGGTGGCTACAGCTACGGCTATGGCTGTTGCTAAGGTTGTTGCTAAGGACGACCTATACTTCAGCGTGTAATGCTGTTGAGATCTAGCCATAGCCATAGCCCTACCTGTAGCTGCCAATTGGGACATGGCCTGACATTCTTCTAGGCATGTAATGTACTTTTTGTCCCAGAAACTAAGGTCATTTAAGTTTTAAAAGATTTGTGGTAAAAAGACACTATTTGAAAAACTTAATTCCCTAGGACCTGCCATTTGTGTTATTAAAGAAACTTTTTGAGCTGTTTTTGGATTATTATAATTCTGTAAGGGGTAAACTTTGTGTTTTTCAAAATTGTTATTAGTTGCCATCTGCATGACTGCTTTTTGGGTTACATGTTAAAAATGTTGGACACATTTTGTTGAGGAGGTGAACAACAATTGGGCCGTCCTGTATATTTTTGACACAATTTTGTTGTAAGAATCAGAATTTGAGTGAATTTGATGCAGACTTCTTTTATTATAATCTCTGCATTTTTTTTTTACATCATCTTCATAAAGTATTGATTGTGCTGTGTTGAATTTCAGGAGACTTCTTGTTTGAAATGTTGAGCCATCCTCATTCAAAGAGATATCAGCCCTGGTAGAGGTAAGATTTGAATTTGTAACTTATTGAGGAAAAAAGGGTGTTCTGTTCAAAATTGAAATGTTTAGGCTTTTATATTGGTTCAAAAGAATTTAACTTTGTAGATTTGCATATATTTAAATAAATTTGAGGGTTCTTTTGTTGTGTAGGCAAATTTGAGTTTTTGTTTACAATTGTTCTGTGGTTCAGCTAACGTTGCATTATTAAAAATCTTGGTAACAGCATTTGGGGGAAACTTTTGTTGCCAGTTAGCCACCATCTTAAAATCATCTTTGAATTTTGCGACCCCCGAATTAACAGGCTGGAGGTCACAGGTTCAAGTCCTTTGGTGATGTTTTCTTTGTTCAACCCAAACTTGTTTAGAGTTTACCCAGTCAGTTTCTCTTTGTGGTATATTACTTGACTTATAATTTGTTGAATAATTTTTGTAATGAGCAAAAAATAGTCTTTACTCTTTTGTACAAAGGTTTTTTTTTAAATATTGATAAACTATTTGAATTGGATATTGCCTAATCACAAACACACCAGGAAATACTGAGAAAAAATGACAAAACTTTATTTTTTTTTTCTTCTTGAAAACATGACCATAATTTTACAGCGATTAGCTTTTTTTAAAAACCTAATGTGTTTTCTAAACAAATGTTTGATGTTTTAAAATTTACCCAGTCAGTTTCCCTTATGGATTACTTGTATTGAGTTAAAAAGTCACATCCCCTTAAGATGATCCCTCTGCTGCTGCTTCCCAGATTGTATCATAAACTTGGGTGAGATCCCTGACTGCAGGGCAGTTACAGGTTGAATGGCTTCTGACTGACACTCCCTGAACAAAGATATTGACAAAGAAGGGAGACTGCCAACATAGGGCTAGACTGCTCAGTTGGTAGTGTGCTGACATGTTAATCTGGAGGTCATTGGTTCCAATCCTGCTCAAGTCAATTTGTCTTTGTTCAACCCAAAAGTATTCACCCAGTCAGTTACTTTTGTAGTTGATATTTTAAATCATTTAGGTAAGATTTAAGAGTAGAGCTTGCCACTTGACAGAGAGATGGCTGTGTGATTTTGGTGTGGAATATGCGTGAAATTTTGATTGCTTTTATCTCAGTTAGATTACAAAGCCTTTTGAGACAAATATGTAGAAAGTTGATTTTAAAACAAATTTATGATAATTTTGTTGGTCTCATTTCAGAGTGCTTCTCATCTGAAGTAAATGTCAGGATGTGAATGGAATGTTCACCATATATAAGAGAAGAAAAAGCTGCTAAAAAGGTAAACATTGCATTCTTCTTTTGACATTCCCTTATTGTCTGCCATTATTGAAGAGGGGATATTGTGTGAGATTCAAGCAAAAACTCAGTTAAATGTAAAGAAATCAGCCTGTTGGTTAAGTAAACCGACAAGGGGAAATGATTGCCATAAATGGCAGTCAACAAATTGTAGACTTATATCCACTATGCCCTGCAGTCTTCAGTCCTGGCCATGAGATTGAGCCAGTCAATGACAAGGGAGTCATCATAAACTTGGGTGTGATCCCTGGTTATACGGCAGTTTCAGGTTGAATGGCTACTGACTGGCACCCAAAACAAAGATATTGACAAGATAGGGAAACTGCCAATATAAGCACGAGCTAGCTTAGTTGGTAGAGAGCTGGCATGTTAAGTTGGAAGGTTACAGGTTCAAATCTCGTTCTAGCCAATTTTATCGGTATTCACCCCAGAATTGAATGAACATTTACCCAGTCAGTTTCCCTTGTGGATTAATTTGATTAAGCTGTGTACAAATTAAATCAATATTAGTTTGAATTTATCATAAGTTTGATTTGTATGAATTTCTCAAATAGGTTAAACCCTTCATAGTGAGATACCTTCGTACCAGCAACAAACAGGAAAACCAGAGGTGACTCCCTGGATGGTTTACCCTGGTGTCTTCAAACTGGACAAGACTACACCCTGAGATGAATTACTTAGACCCTAAGATAAAGCAGTAATTTTGTGCATCACTGGATCCTAAGAATTCAACCCTCATGTAAGTTTCAGTGGATCTCAAAACATACTTCAATAACCCTACCCCCTGTTCTCTTTGGTTTAAAACCTACTAGCTAGAGACCCACTGCAGTACAATATCCTCCAACACCAAATGGTTTGGTATGCCTGTTCCAATGATAAGCAATTGGCCCCGCACTCCCATCTAATCCTTACAAAGTCAGACAACTTCCTAAAAAGGATTTTACCAGATTTGTGGCTGTTGGCGTTAAGGAATTCAATCAACGTGATTAATGTTGTCTTAAAAATAAAAGCATATGCTAGCCATCTTACATTGTAGATCTTAATCCCTGACTACAAATTTTTTTTTATGTGCACAAGAAGCCTGTTGGTGCATTGAGAAGTGAAGAGTCTCTGTACTCAACCAAACCAAACCAATGTTATTTGATTTTCCAATAAGTTGAAAAAAAAGTTAACTAAAAAATTAAAGTCAAATAAACAGAAAAAATCACTTTAAAGTATGGTACAACTGCACATGCCTTTGAACAATTGAGGACCACTAAATTCCAGATAAGAGTGCCATATTTTGATGAATTTCAAAGCACATTTTCTACTTGGATATCGGTTTTACTTAGAAAGCAGACTAACCAAGATTTCAGGAACAGCTTTTGTTTTCCTTCTGTTGCTCTTCTGTTGCCCTTCGAAATCCCTCATAATGTTTACCGATTTTCAAGTATGTAAGGCAAAAGCTGGAAAGTGGCCTTGGGCAATCACCAAGGATTGTGTACAAACCTGTTTGATATTTCTTGTGATACACAGCACCTGTAGGCCTGATAAACCTCCTGATTGGGATGTGCTGGGTTTAGAATAAGGGGTATAGGGGTATGACCATGGGGGTAGGGGGAGCAACTGCCTAACCAAACTTGGGTAAAATACCGGGAAAAATTCGGGCACAGCAAGAAGAAGAAAAAATTGAACAGAGATTAGAAAGAAAAAAACCCACTTTTTATCTGGTTAAACTTTTCTGACAAATGAACCCTTCTGGCCCCCCTTAATGAAAGCAGTTACGTGGCCAAGCCGTGTAGAGCATCAAACTTAAGTTGGACATAAGGTCTGGTTCCTAATTCTTCAGGGTGTGGGTTCCAATCCATCTCATGACACTTGTGTCCTTAAGCGCGACACCTCTGTACCCAGGAGTGAATTAGATACCTGTTAGGGTAGAGATGGTTCTTAGGAGTGATTTAGCTTGGTGCGCTACATGTCTGGCGCCACAGGCTGTACCCAAAAGAGAGCTGAGATGGTTTAAAATGAAACAAATGCCCCAATGTCTAAATTGTGCAGCACCATGAGTGTCACTGAGTGGTGAATTTGAGCCAGAGTTTAAGTCAGACTTAATTTTTAACTTGTCCCTATATCTCTCTCTTCAGACCCTTGCTATATCTGGGAGCCAGCAGGAACCCGTCAACACTCTACACTGGTCACTAGATGCAGCACAGTATGTAAGTATACAGCAATCATGAAATCACTTAAACAAGAAGTTTCAATTTGGCATCAAATTAGACCTGACAGATTGTCCTGACAGATCAAGCATTTGTAACTAAGAGATTTAATTTGTCAAACATTTTGAATGTCTTACAGAGAGTAGCTACCTTAAGCACCCCCCTCCAAAATAGTAATTTGTTTGTACCCTCCCCCCGAAAAACCTTAAACAGTTTAATCAACCTGGGTAAATGTGCTCGCTCTATTAATTGAATTATGGACCGGTTTAACCTGCAATCCAAGTGACCATCGGTTTTCCCGGCCAATTTCAACAAAAGTAAAGTCAACTTAAGACCCAGCTTAATCAATTTTGTTTGAAAATGAATGCTCTGTTGCATCAGTAAAAAGAGCAACTCGGTTAAAAAAAACTTGGCACTCTCTGGACAAATAAGAGCATTCAAGTTCATGTCGCAAAGATCATTCAATTTCACAAAAGCCAACAGGAAGCTGGTCAACCGTTCAGTTATGTCAATTGTGAAGCAAAGTTCAACTGAAGAACGGTGAAAATGTAGTCTTGATCATCCATAAATGAAATAGAATAAATGAAAATAATCTGAATTAATTTGTTTTTGTATGTGCACGAAAACGAAATTGAATGCAATACTAGCTAGAACGAAACCCTAGTGTGATTGAGGGAAACTAGTGTGTATTTAAAAGTAACAAAATAACTAATATGGAGTATATACGCTAACATAGTTGGTAGAGGGCTAGTACGTCAATCTGGAGGTTGTAGGTTCAAGTCCCGCTCCAGTCAAGTTGTCTTTGTTCACACCCAAATTGAATTAATATTTGTTGAAATTGACCTGGAAAACCTTTAAATGTGTAACTAATTCCTTGCTTTATTATTTGCACACAGGATTTCAACCAAAAGGCAAGATAAAGTGTTGGGTATACCACTCCCTGGTTGAGAGATATCTATGGGGTAAGCTTTAAACTGTTCATCAAAGCATTTTAAAAGGGGAAAAACCTCTGCAAATGTTGGTATAAATTCAAACGCAAGACCTAACAGGGCTCGAATTGGACACTGGGCCACTGGCCCGAGGCCAGTGATTTTAGCCTCAGGCCAGTAAACTCTTGACCTGACATGCCCAGCGATCTTGTGTTTTTCAATTGAATAATCGCTACTGTTTAATATCTTTAACAGAATGAAACAATGTTCAAATGTTGACCTTGAGTCTGGTATTTGTACATTTGCGTTGAGAATCAAAATAACCTGACTCATAAGACAAATGAGACAAACCTTCTCTCGGTGCTTGTTCAAATAAAAACAATTTACATTTTTAACTTGTAGAAAGGTCTTTCTTATTAAGATTCTGGTCTTGTGTAATAAATTCTGGTCCAGTAAATATTTTGAGCTACAAGCCCTGGGGTCTTGTGGAATTTTACCCCAAATTGGAGCCCTGCTGCTAATATTTGCAGCTCATAAGTAATTAGAATCAAACGTTTTCTAACCAAAATATACTGCTGGACAGATTGTAAAATTTAGTATCACAGTTCCATGTTTTAATATGCACCTATATCATGTTTACTAATAACCTGAACATTTTTGGTTATTTTTCCTTCTGTTTGCAGGATCTGTTTTATCAAAATTTCAGGAAACCATACAAGACGAAAGACATCCTGGTGTGACGTAAGCCTCTACTCTACTTTTATTCCAATCAGTGTTTCATGCACCACCAATGAACGGAGCAGTACAAATGGGATCACGACTTTACCAGTCTTGCCATTTGGACTTATGGTATTTGCCATTCAAAAAAAGGCCATAGAAACATTATAGTGCAATTCCATCTAAAAAAAGAGGTTTAATTGCTTCTGTAGCCAACTGAAATAATAGCTATGTAGTGGTGTGTTCTTAGAGAGTTCTGTAGGCAGCAACAACCTTTGAAACATGACTAAATAACAAAACCTTGAGGGGCCTTTTCAATAACTCAATGTTTTAATAAATTCCGGCATGGTTAAGGGGCCCATGACTCATAGTATTGCTACACATTAGAAATAATCTAAAAATACTAGAAAAGTTAGAGAGGCTCTTTTGTTGGAGGGTGTATAAACCAGACTCTAGCATACCTGAAACCTGCACAACTTTAAGGTCCCTTTCCAGAGATAGTGTTGAGCAATCAAAACATTGGCAAGCAAGACTCTAGCCTTACTGACTTTAGCAATACTAGATTAAATTTTTTTTTCCTGAAATGAGTAGTCACCCCTATAGCAACAACAGATTCTGTTTGGTTTTTTTAAATTTAAACTCATGGGTCCTTTCCTGTGTTAGTTGTCACGACTCTAGCTTCACTAAATACCAGAAAACATGGGGCCCTTTCCTTAGATTTTGCTGCAAATGTTGAGCACATTATATTATTCCAAATTTTAAAGGATCTTTCCGGAGACATAAAAAAAGCAGTTTTAGTTGCAGGCAAACACCATTAAAAAAATGTTTTTTTGTTTAACTTCAAAAAGAGGCTCGAAGGGATGGTATACAATTACAAATTTCTGTTAAATTACTGTTCCTGCATAGACCAAGAATTCTGCAACATGATAAAAGCCTAAAGCCATGATTCCCACTTGTACTCTATCCACTTAAAGAGGAGATTCAATTCATACATTTGTAATGAGTACAATAATAGTATGAGAGGACATTATTTCCTTAGAAAACACATTTGCATATCTTACAAATTGATCAATGATGAAGTTTAGTAGCCTATTAGCAAAGTTTTATAAAGCGTACAAATCCACAAAACAAAGGATGCTAATTACCAGGTACAGTTAAAACAGAAAAGAAAAAAACAGTTAAGAAAGTGATTTTGACTTGAGGTGGTTTGAGAGACTTTCTGAAAGACTGATGAATGGTTTGATGTTTGTGGTTGGTAACGGCTGGTTTTCTGCATTTCCTGGTAAGCCATAACTTTCTGGAGTTAGCTAAAACTGGGATTGAAAGAATAGGCATTTCAGCAAGCCATACTATTATTGTACTCTTTCATTCAGGGATCACCTAAAAGTTTTTAAGGTCATACAGAGAGGCAGATCTTACTACTTTTATTGAGACAATTTCCCTAATATAATGGTCAAGGCTCAGATATACCCCGAAACACCCCTAAAAAACAAACAAAACAACAACCCCCCCCCCCCACACCCCAAAACCAAAATATGAATATGTGTGTGTAAATAAGTTTTAATAAATTTACAAAATATGTAAATAAACAAAGTTTAAAAAACAAGTATAACTTCTGTGATGTGTTTGTGTTTCCTCCAGTGATTCTGCTGCAAATATTATTGACCTTTTAACGAACACTTTAAAGGCATACACAGCCTCTTAGCCACCCCCTGCCATTTGTTCTACTCTTTGTTTGACCTTAAAAATATTGCAAAACCCAAAAGTAAGCTCTATGAATTTTTGTAGGCTAGTCTTAAATGTTATTCAGTCTGATATGAAAATAATAAATCCACACTATTGTCTAAATTATTTGGCTAGTCTTGTTCTCTTGATATGGAAATTGTCCTTATCAATGTTATCAAGTGGTGTCCGACGGTTTCAATTTCAATTTTATTTAAGAAAAATGGTGTTTGATTGAATAATAAAATATATGGTATTCAGAAAAAGTATGTTATTATTTTAAATCAAAATAAATATACTACAAGCAATCTGTGTATATTTCAACTATTTTCAACTATTTTCTCTTTTGGACTAAACTAAGTATAACTTTTGGGGGCCACAAATTCGTGTACAAATCAAATTCGATTTTTGACGGATGGAAAGAATAATAAGAAGAAAAACAAATACAAATCTTGACGAAAACAATAGGTTTTCCTACTACTATGTCGGAACAGCTAATAACCTTGGAGACTTGTAGTGCACCACTAAAATTTACCACCCACATCTATAAACTAATAACTTATATATGGTTTTATTAAAGTTACTATTAAAAAAATTACCACATTAAATGGAAGCATACGTTTAAATTAGTATAGAAAATTACAATTTATTACTTATAGTTTGTCTATTAGTTCACAAATTTGACAAAATGTGATGAAGGATCTATGTTAAACAGTTTTTGTAACTTTTTAATGTTATGTTAAACTCTTTGTTATGGTTGATAGACTTGATAGTCTTTACTTTTACTCCACGAATAAACAGACACCAAAACAAATTTATTCGCTCTATTTTTTCTCTTCTGTCTCATACTAAAGTAAAAGGTCATAGTGTGCATCTCTCTCTTTTGTTCTTTATATATATATTTAAACCTATCCATTCTAAGGTTTTAGAACATCCGGGCATTTTTTCCAAGTGGCGATTTGGTCCAGCTGCACAGCTCCAGTGGATTTCTATAGCTGTCAGCTCGGTGGGTTCAAATCCTGGTGGGTTCCTTTTTTTATCAGTAAAAAACTTGTCTTCCCGTGTAGGCCTACTTGTATTATTTGAAACAATTAATTTTTAAGTGTTACTTTAGATAAATTCAACCCTGCAGCAAAATCCAATTAACCTTTACCACCACATAACAAGACTTCTACTCAGCATCCCCTCCCTTAATCCTATACCCATCGCATTCATGCCCCCCCCCCCCCCAGCATGTTAGTTTATACTGCTAGTCCATCTCCCCTACCCTCAAATCGAACTCACAGTTCATGGGCCCCAGCCATCTACCCAGTTTGATCATATTCATAATCATGTCAAACGAACCGCACCCCAAAAAATTACTCCCCGTTCGACTATCTCATGGAATCAGGAAAAAAAAACAAAACAAAACAAAAACCAGGTACCCGAATACCGTCTTTAACAATATAGTAGGGGTCGGGTACTCGACGGCTGATGCCGTGACGCGATTACTGTTTTTAACCATATAGTAGGGGTCGGGTACTCGACGGCTTGATACCATGACGCGATTACCGTCCTTAACCATATAGTAGGGGTCGGGGTACTCGACGGCTCGATGCCATGACGCGATATTTAAAATGGCCACCGCCATGCTTGATTTACTGTTAACTCCGTGGATTTGTTACGTTCATTTGGTGTGATTTAATGTCTCTAGAGGTAAGCTTTATCGTGTAGTTTATTTAAGTTCAAAATGTAGAATAGTAATAGGCCATGTGGAACCCGTGTAAACACTAAGATTGTCAGCAAACAACGGCACTTGAAAGTACAAGGCCGGAAGTACTTTATTAAGCGTTTGGCCTATGGCGTAGGTCATTGTGGTGTGCCAGTCCATGTCAGCTTGCCGTCAATCAAATGAAACAATCGACTTTTCTTTTTAGAGTATCGGGGCTACATAATGTTTTACCAACTGTAGTTTTCATAATGTTGTATTTATTGTTTATCTGAGAGTGAGATCATACATTCATACATTAACTCACGCTGAGCCTAACCAAATTGGTTTTGTCTTTTTAAGCCACCATATGAAGGTTTGGGGGGGGGGGTATCGATTTAAAAATAAACTTTGCTGATTTTAAGTTGTGATTTTTTTTTTTAACGATTACCGAATAAAGAGAACGACGATACTGTCTAATTTTATTTCTGGTTGATAATGATAATGATATTCAATGTTGTGTGTATTGGAACATTGCCCAAATCACTGTAAATAAATACAATAAATAAATTAAATAAAAAGAAAGAGTAGTTAGTCATAATACATGTATTAGGAACTTCTGTAATACTTTCAATTTTAAAATGGTAAATTATGAGCTCTTCGTTTAAGGAAACGGTACGGCCCATTATAATAACAATTTTTAAAATTAAGATTTTATCGTCTCTCTTATTTGACGAAATTAATTTAAAAATTGAAGTAGATTTTCAGTTTTAAAAAATAAACATAAACGAGACAGAAACTATTTTTGAAATTGAAAATCAGGTTGTGCGGGCGTTTCCAACAAAATTCTAGTTTGTACATGTGTTGTTATTATTATTAATTTTACCAACGATTGTTTTGAGTTGCCCCTGACGTTGCTACACCCCACAATTATTTGCCGCACAAATCACTGTAATAATACTTAACAAGTGGACTTACGCAATGTCAAATTCCTCCTCAAAGACGCCGAGTGCGCTTCGCAAAGTAATAATTTAAAAACACTTTACAATTATATAAATAAGTAAATGCCTAAGATAGCCTTTCGATTATCACTATGCAAATATTTTAAGCAAAAACAAATTAGCATTAATTTTAAAACGAATTTATTTAAACAAAACAGTAGACGTTTTCAATTAATTCTTGTACCAAAAATCCTTATAGCTGAAAAAGGGGTCCCGATATCGACCATTCAAAGAAGCTGAATCCTTGACCCAATTTATATGTTCAGCGTTCACAGTGTGACACGCGGCCATTAAAAGATGCATTTAACACGCAAGGAAGAAAACAACAACACCCAAACAACTGTAACCTTTTGTATTCCCTCAAACAATTTATAGAAAAAAGTAAAAATAAATAAATGAATAAATAACAAAATAAAATATACAATTCATTTGAACGACCACCTTTTTATCACCTCAGTTCAATCAATGTATTATTAAAACCCTAACGAAACCACTCAACCGAACATGCAAACTCCAGCGAGAACACAGGTGAAATGTTTACAGCTAGCCTTAATTGTTAGTTTTCACTGACCACGACATGAACGAGACTCTAAAACCCTGTACATTCCAGCTCCTATTCCTTCATTGCACAACCTGTACAACCGAATCAGACACTCAAATGTTATAATAAAAAACACCCGTGAAATTACAGTATGGCCCTTCTCCGCTACAATTCATGTTCTTGGTCACAATCCACTCATGGTCGTCAACCCGGTTCACCGGCTGACCCTCTCCAATTCAATGCATCATCCCAGACGATACCACGGCGATTCTCCACCAAGAGCAGTCTGGTAGTGGCAGAATTAACGCTGTTATTCCCGCCGTCATGTTGATCCAAGCTAGCCTATACACTGTATACCGGAGACCCGCAACAACCCTAATGTATTCCCATCAGTAGTCAGACCAACAATTCCCCGGACCGTTTCAAATGTGACTAATTTTCTATACCTACAGCGTGTGCCTTCAACTCAAATGTTTTCCAAGTCCGAACCAAAGAGGCCTATACCTACTCCTAAGTAAACTAGTGGTATAGCGTGTGCCTTCCATTCGCAAAGTATAAAGCACTGATTTCCCATGCCATAGTATCCTGTGTAAAGTATTCCACTCGCAAATTATTTACTAAGTATAAAGCACTGATTTCCCATGCCATAGTCGTCTGTGTAAAGTATGAATCGAAGGTTCATCAAGTCTAAAATGCGAATTATCCTGGGGGGACCCACAAGGGGTGTTGTGGGTTGGTGTCGGACACCGAAGCCAGCGGTCCCCGGTTCGAGCCGCGGTGGCAACCGCGCGGTCGGCACTCACCGCGCAGTGGCACGAACCGCTCTCACGTGCTTAGAAAGGAAACTTAAAACTTAAAACGAACCTATGCACTTTTTTCATTGATTTTAATTCTTTTTTTATAAAAAACTTTTTTTAAAAGGCCTTCATATTTTTCGTAACCGGGATTCGATCCCAGAACCTTTCGGTCCAGAGTCCGGAGCCCTTCCACTGGGCCACTGCTCCTCTTACTTAATTTGTGTTCGAGTTTAATTTTAAACCTTAGAATGAACAACTTCAAGACAACAACGTATAAAAAGAAAACACGGGAATCGAACCCAGTACCTTTGGGTTCAGAGTCCGGGGCCCTTCCACTGGGCCACTGCTCCTCTTACTTAAATTGTGTTCGAGTTTAATTTTAAACCTTAGAATGAACAACTTCAAATCAACAACGTACAAAAAGAACACCCGGGAATCGAACCCAGTACCTTTGGGTTCAGAGTCCGGAGCCCTTCCACTGGGCCACTGCTACTCTTACTTAATTTGTGTTCGAGTTTAATTTTAAACCTTAGAATGAACAACTTCAAATCAACAACGTATAAAAAGAACACCCGGGAATCGAACCCAGTACTTTTGGGTTCAGAGTCCGGAGCCCTTCCACTGGGCCACTGCTACTCTTACTTAATTTGCGTTCGAGTGTAATTTTAAACCTTAGAATGAACAACTTTAAATCAACAACGTATACAAAGAACACCCGGGAATCGAACCCAGTACCTTTGGGTTCAGAGTCCGGGGCCCGTCCACTGGGCCACTGCTCCTCTTACTTAATTTGCGTTCGAGTTTAATTTTTAACCTTAGAATGAACACCTTTAAATCAACAACGTACAAAAAGAACACCCGGGAATCGAACCCAGTACCTTTGGGTTCAGAGTCGGGAGCCCTTCCACTGGGCCACTGCTCCTCTTATTCAAAGTGCGTTCGGGTTTAGTTTAAAACCCAATACATTAAATCAACAACGGCCAAAAAGTAAGCTAATAGTATACCCGAAGCGTTGCCTTGCTCTTGCAAATTATTTATACCAAGTGTAAAGCAAGGATTTCCCTATGCCATTGTACCCTGCGTAAACAAACGGTCTTATTTTCAGCGTACAAAAAGAACACCCGGGAATCGAACCCAGTACCTTTGGGTTCAGAGTATGATAGCCTTTCCACTGGGCCACGGCTCCTCTTACTTATATTGCGTTCGAGTTTAATTTTAAACCTTAGATCGGACAACTTTAAATCAAAACGAACTAAAAAGAACATCCAGGATTCGAACCCAGTCCCTTTACGTTCAGAGTCCGAATCCCTTCCACTGGGCCACTGCTACTGGTACTCAAACTGCTGTCGAATTGGTTTTAAAACCCAATAGGCCTACATCAAATCAAAAACGGCTAAAAAGTACGCTATTTGTATATATACACCCGAAGCAATGCCATGCACTCGAAAGTTATTTGCTAAGTGTAAAGCAAAGTTTTTCATTTGCCATTAGTACCCTGCATAAACCAATAGCCTTAAGAGTACAAAAATAACACCGGGATTCGAACTCAGTACCATTGCACAGAGAGTCCAGAGCCCTTCCACTGGACCACTGCTTCTTTTAGTTAAAATGCGTTCGAGTTTAATTTAAAACCCAATACATCAAATCAACAACGGCCAAAAAGTAAGCTATTGGTATACCCGAAGCGTTGCCTTGCACTCGCAAGTTATTTATACTTAGGATTTCCCAATGCCGTAGTATCCTGCGTAAACCAACGGTCTTAAGCGTATAAAAAGAACACCCAGGAATCGAACCCAGTACCTTTGCGTTCAGAGCCTGGAGCCCTTCCACTGGACCATTATTCCTCTTATTTCAAATTGCGTTCGAGTTTAATTTAAAACCAAATACATCAAATCAACAAACGGCCAAAAAGTAAACTAATGGTATATAGCGTGTGCGCCATTCGAACTCGGTACCATGGGGTTCGGAGTCCCTATCCTTGTTCACTAGGCCACTGGTCCTCTGTCTTATTTGCATATTAATGTGATATAGAACCTCAGAATGAATTAACACCGTTAAGAAGAGACGTATAAACAGACACGATGAAAGGATTGGGACTGGATACGACAAGGGTTGTGGCATACACAAAGCCAGTTATTTCGCCGGTGTTCTGGATAAATAAAACGCATGGGACTGAAACGAGGAATAGCCTGGGAAAATAGCAGTGACCGAAAAAAATCTCTATAAATGGAGCGAATTGAGGGGGGGGGGGGGGCATGTTCACACCGAGGGCATAATGTGGCCAAAAAACATAACATTCTGTGTTTAGGCCTACCTTATATTTTTAGTCTAAGTAATTGAACTCCAGCTAGATAGACAAGGCACGGATTCTTGTTCGTGTTTTTTTCTTAATGTTCAAGTTTATTAATTTCATTTACAATTGAACTTCCATAAAAATCAAGATAATACGACTGCAGACATATAACACACTCGAGTTTTAATAGCATGGGAAATATGAATAAAAATTGGAAAATTTTCCGTATCCAGCCACCACTTTTTCATTCAATGAAATAAAAAAGTATCCAATTTACTCAAATGAGATATTCCTTTGGGTAAAAATGAGTGATAAAGTGGTGGCAGGATACGGAAAATTTTCCAAAAATTTAAAACTAAAAAGAATTTAGACGTATGTGTATGTGTAAATAAAACAAATGTTGACAATGTGATATGAAGCTGTCATACGGCACCAGTCACTGTGCCAGACTTGGGCCCATTTTGAAGTCGTGTAAGATAGGCTATACACGTCTGAAAGTGAATAATTAGACGTATAGAAATCCCTGTCAACGGGAACACAGCAAACGATACTGAATAACAGAGCACCATAGTGAACGATTACACGCTATCGCCCATTGTGTTGTGAACAGTAAGCATACCAGTCAAACCTAATGTTTAAAATTGAACATACGTACAGCTACTAGAAACATACATAGCGCAAACCTTGCTATTATCAGTGCTCTCATGGGTCTGAGAGACTTATTATAGAACCAGAATAAACAAGTATACATTAGTCTTGCCTGAACAGTTCGCTGGTGATTAAAACTATGAAAAAAATGCTCTATTTGTCGTCCACGTACACAGCCAGGTTCAATCGTGCTTGGAGACCATTTTGAATACACATGTACGCAGCACATTGGCGGGTACCCTGAATAAAGCGTTGATTGATTGATAAGGGACCAACTGGGGTACCCGACTATTCGTTCTCTTGTTGCACGGTTTAAAAAACTCTGCCCTCACTTAATGATCCAACGGGGGGGGGGGGGGGAAATATGAAAACTTTAGTAACACCATTCCAACCAAAAATTATGTAAAACCTACAGTTAAAGTCCAAATAGTCCACTTCTCAGACTTGGCATTTTGTTCCTTTGAAAAGTGCGTTGGTCTGACATGGAATGACCGACATGCGAGGAAGAATGGTCTAAAAAAAAAGAAGCGATCGCTCCTATACCATTTAAATGTTTTTGAGGTCTCAAACGTTTTAAAATCCAGCATGATTTTATTGCTACCAAATACAGTATGAGGCCCCCCCCCCCGTACCCCACACCTCGAAAAGAGCCAAATCCTTGGTACGCCACTGTTGATAATGTAAAGTATGATTCTGGTTAGACCACATCAGTCCTCAACATGAGAAATTCCCCAAACAAGAATAGTTTTAGTAACAATTGAAACAGAACAGTAAGTTGTGTTAGTGGATTTCTAATGTAAAGTCTATAAATTGACTAATTTGTAACCTACCAACTGTACAAAAATAGTCATAAAGTTGTAAATGTTGAAGACCCCAATTTGTTCTTAGTGGATTCTGATAGAGGAAGACATGCTCTATCAAGTCATTTTCATTTCGTTGATTTTCGGAATGATACATTATTACAAAACTTGGGTCAAAGTTAGAGTCTCAAACCAAGAATGTTCTGCTTTCTCACTCTGTTCACCTCTCTATCAATTACAGGCAATTTTTTCGGCCAAATTTACAAAAACATTTTCCAGTTAAAAGTTCACTTTAGTAAGACAATAACACTATAAATTTATCAAAACATTGTACTTGATAATGTTGCAATCACTTTAAAGTATGCCTATGAATTTTGCAAAACAGTTGTGGAAGTGTGACCAAACATCGTTTTACAAAGTACACAAAATTAGATAAAGTTAAGGAATCTTACATTGCATTTGAATATTTTAAAAGTCCCTTGATTAAACACTCTTATAATTTCAGGAAAGGTACAGAATGACCAATTTGAACTGAATACACTTTAGCAACTGTCTCCCAAGCAAAAAGCTTAACAATTAGTCTCAGATAACCAACTCATCACACAACATTGATACAGTCTGTTAAGTCAGAGATTAAACTCGTAAGTGTAGGTTGGTGACAACAATGTACTTGCTCATTTTGGTGCTCGAATATGGGGCATGGTGACACCCCCCCCCCCATTGTGTCTTCATTGTGTGCTTGCAATTTCAAGAATTCTTCAGAGGATTTTAGGGGGTGCTTTTATACAAGAGGAAAATAGTGTGTTAAAGTAAATGAGGGGGGGGGGGGGTCCTCTGCCCCATATCGGGCTTGGTATATTCTCGCTGCGGCAAGTACAGTCTATTTACTAAGTGTCTACACTTTATTGTACATTCTCCTTGACACAATCAATCTTTTAAAAATTGCCAAAATAGACGGCTCAAACCGAGAAAGATCAGCTCCTTACCTTTAAAACAAATTTCAGGCGATTTAGAAAAAAACAAGTTTCAGGGGGGAAGGGGGTGAACCAGGCAAGGAAAACCCTGATTTGCCTCCAAATTGAGTCGAAGAAAGTTCGTTGTATGACGAAAATTAAATTTCAAGCTTCATTTTGAGGCACCGTTATATCGAAATTAATCAATATTTTCAAAAGTTGCCAAGATAGACGGCTCAAACCAAGATTTTTCTGCTCCTCGTACTCCATCAACTCTCTATCAAATATCTGGTGATTTGGAAAACAAAAATTTTCGGCCAAATTTGGAAAAAACTGCATCTTGAATGTACTCAAGTAAAACAAATTTGTGCAGAAAGTTAGTCGGATGGCGACCGGTAGTTTGGGGGACTCAAAGTCTGGTCGAACCAGCGTGGTGATCCCCGTAGTTCCCTTCTAGGATTGGCTAGTCCTGGTCCCTCCTTGTCCTCTCCCACCCGGAATATTCATCCACACCTAATTTGGGGAGAGACATGACGGATCCCAATCCACTACAGCGGCCAACAGTAAAAGTCATGTCCCTTTTGGTACAGGTAGGATTCGAACCGGGTGTACCAGCTCTGGACTGCACGCAATTGAACGAATCCAGTGCACCGAAGTGCCCGTTGGTGTTTTCGGGTGATTTTAAATACTACTTAAATACTGCACTCTGATAATGGCAACAGCTTGATTAAAGAAAAGAAATGGCAGTAACGGGATTCGAACCAGGGTCAGCACCATTAAAAACCTACTCTCACCACATGAGCTACAGTTCCTTTTAAGGGTCACAACGGCAAGAGATTAAACCTGTACTTTTGAGCGTTTTCAGACCAATCCATTCTTTTGACAAAGTAAAAAATATGGGCCTATTTGTGCCAAGATTTTTGGTGAAAAACTGCAAGGGGTTAAACTTGTACTTTTAAGCGATTTTGGACCATTTTATTTATTTTTTTGCCAAATTATGCCTTTTTTGCAATATATTTTGGTGAACAAATCTGCAAGGGGATAAACTTGTATTTCGAACCATTTATTTGTCGGCAAAATAATGTTTCAAATGGGCCCAGTGTTTTGCATAATTTTAAATTTATTTCAACCAACCATTATCACTATTTGATTCCCAGAGGAATTGGTGCAACATCAAAGCTGTTGAATTACCAGTGAGGGTTAGGGACAGGGATAATGGGTGAGATAAATACGCCTCGAAATGTATTGACATCCTAAACATTGTCCTAATAATAGGAAAAATGTTTTATTTCGCACACAATAAATTAATCGACACAATAAATTAATTGACACAAAAAGAAAACTACATTTTTTAATGTAGTTCCTAATTTTATTTTCCATTTGTTTACAATATCAAACCGGATGCTTTAATAACAAGTTCCAGAGATCCTTTTGTTTTCTGTGAATAAAATAGATAAATGTGTCCCAACCTCAAAAAATGGCTAAACAGCTACTCATCAGGAATGCTATTTAAACTTGTTTGTACTGTTTGTCTATCATTTAAATGAAATTCCAAATTTTGTAATCATCTATCAAAACATTAGCCCCAAGCTTCAAGCTTTTGAAAAACTAGAAACACTTCTGTCATTGATGGCGTGTGTCAAAATGACAAAACCTAGACGCATGTATGGGATGTTGCTTTGTTATACCCCCATGCTGCAACAAAGCAGCTATACAAAACGGAGCTCCCATATATGATGTAACATGAGTGATGATGTAACAGGGCTTTTCGTGAATCTTTCTGAAGAGAAGGCTATTCAAACCGATTGTTTTTAACACAATTAAAATCTGTTTAATCTCATGTGAACTCAATACCCCTATCGATTGAAAACATTTTAAATGAATTTTAGCAAAGATCACATGTTGCCGTTTTCATTCAAGTAGGTCTTTAACAATAACATTCATGTTAGAACATTTACTGCTTACAAAGTCCCAACTTCCAAACAGTGGCGACAACATGTGTTCACACTGCAATTGTTCAATCAGAGCAAATTGGCTCCACTGAAACAATCCAACACCAGCCAAAACTGTATGCGAGTGCAAACTTTTTCTTTTACTAAACGATGAATTAATAGATTTGACAGATCCTTTTAAATTTTTGGAAAATTGACCAAAGTCATCGTTCTTATAACTGTTTAAATGTCAACAGTATTGTTGTTATACAAAACAATATCCATGATGATGAAACATTTGCAAACAATATTACAATTTTCCCAAACCATGATTAAAACTTTTCTTAGATTTACTTCATATAATTGTTATTAAAGCTATAGGATGCATACAAATACTTTTGTACATAAAAATCAACCAACATTTTTTTGATTCTCCACAAAGGTGTTTTGTCCTTACGTCACTCTGAGTTTATTTCGTACATCAAATGTTTACTTAAAACCTGTTAGTTGCAACAACAAACTTCTTCAAATTATGAGAAATTCCTAATTAATACAAATTACCGATAGTCACATATTTAAAAGCACCTTTTGATTCCTGAGAGCAGGAATAAAGAACTAGAAACAGCCTTTTCACTTCATTCACCAAAATAGACGCTATTTTGGAAGTGAGGTTGCCCAGGCTGCAATCAGACACAAATTAGTCTGGTTACCTCGATGAGTACATTAGAAAGTCATTGCACCAAGCGCATGCATAGAGATTGAACACACAGACTCCTTCATTACTTGGAATTACGCTCCAAACACCAACAGTACTGCCTACATCTACAACCTTTGTAGTCAGGGAATCAGACCTAAAGATAGTTAAACTCTTAAACACTGCCTATAGCCATGTGACTACTGAATGTCCCCAGCTGTGACCAGCTCAAACCACTGTCTCAAGGCATCACTGAGTGTCTCTGGCATGGAGTTGATATCTTTAAGGATGATGTAGAAGGGGAATGGGAAGTGTTCCATGTAGGTGCTGATCTGAGGAAGCTCCCCTGCTCCACCAAAGATAGGAACCTTGATGTCAAGTATGGAATCCTGTCAGACACAAAACAACTTCTACAATCAGTTTCAATCTTCTAAAGAATAGCTTTACTAAACTTCTCTATCACACCTTCTGTGGAATTAGCCCTTCCCATTAAATATGTTAACTACATTCACGCATGCATACAGACACTATTGGTTAGCAAATGCCATACAGAGGTGCACTAAGCAGACGCACAAACGCGTATGTGTCACGCCACCATCAGCCCTGTACAAAAAGACGCAATGTTCCATCATTTTGCCAAATTCATTAAGCAACATTTTGTTCACAACAGCTTTCTGACATTGGACTCTGCTAACCTTATTTTCAGGATTATCTAATGCCACAAACACAAGGAAGACGTTGGCATCTCGGGCTTCCCTGACGGCAGCTTTTACTTTCTCCATGCCTTCCAGGAACAAACCTCTCCCATCTGAGACGACTAAGAGCAGTTGAGATGTCTCCATTGAGCTACCTGCAGTTTGCAGACGGGAACGGGCAGACAGCATGCTGGCTGTGGCATAGTTTAACAACTAAGATGGGAGAGGACAACAACACCCAAGAAGATGTTAACATTGTAAAGCCTGGAACTTGAGTCTTGAAAGGGCAGGAATGTCAAGTATGGTAAAAAAAACAGTGGCCTGGAAACAATGAGCTGCCTTCAACCCAGCAGCCAAATAATGGTTACTAGGTACTGCTATCAAGAATATTGAATGGAGGGGTAAACAACATGGAGGATGGTTTGTCAAGTTTCAGGCTTTTTAGACAATAATAGATTACAACAACAAAACAATAATCAGATTATGATATGTAATGTGAATGATTACAATGAGTCGTTCTGTATTAACATGACTTCAATAATGAAGACTAGGTTCTTAAAACAACTACTAACAATTTGATTGATGTAGATGCAGCGCCTTGGTTGGATTTCACAATGCACTAAGATTCAATTACAGATGAGTTGTCAGTGTGGCCATAGTGATTTGTATTGCGACATTATTAGTTATTACATAAGCGGGAGTGGAATATGGAGAAATATAGCACTTCTGCGTCCCATATCCAACGAGGTCACTCTCATGAGGACTCTATCTATTGGAAAATGAGTACATCACAAAATTGAATTTGACAATTCCCTTCCTCTTCAAAACCCATCTGCTACTGCAGGCATTATTCATCCCATTACAGAAAGTAATCTGCCTGCATGGTTCACAGTTCCCCTCCAAAGTGGATACTGGGCTTACCTGTCCAATTTTGGTCTTAGTCTGAGAGAAAGTAAATTGTCGGAGTATCTTGGCTCCTGATTGATCAGTAAACTGCTCATGGAATGGATGGAGAAGCTGGACAGACTCACCAAAACTACAAATCAAAAGTTACATTCAGTCAATCATTAAATCCATACAGTCCTGAATCCTTCTATATCCAATTGCCAAAGTGAAGGATTCAGAAGGACTGAGGTCAGTAGACCCAAATAACAAGTGCTTACCACTGGGTCAAGCATCTTATCCAAGTTATCGTCGTATCAGTGCAAAAACGTTGTAGCTCCTAAAGTAACACTTTTACCCGTTCTGCGCCAGTTTGTTTACAAAATGTCGTATCTCAGTTATAAAATAGCCCAGATGCACACACAAAACAAGTATGCGCCGACATACAATGTTTTTTGCACGAACCATTTTCCAATGAAATAAGACGTTTTAGCACTGACACAATGTTATGTGGAGTGACATAAGAGAAGAGGATATTGGAGGATGGGTTCACATGCCAGCCAAGATGCCTAGTCTGTAAGGGTCAAGGCTATGACTGCTTTGTTTAGCTGCATGACGTGACCACACAGCACAAATAACATGAAAATCTTGACAGCATGTTAAACTGGGCGGAATGACTCTGAGGTAAAAACTAACTACAACAGAAAAAAATGCAAAGTGGAAGTATTTAAACATCTTGTGTACGAGCTCGTTAATTTGAAATCTATCATTGTAAAGTGAAATTGTCTGCAGCCCATTAATTTGTGTACTTGACAGCTCTGTATGAAACTGGCCTTAAAGCTTGTACACTCTGGGAGCTGAAAATTGTCTTTCTTTAGTCTTCTGAGCATCCTTGGCATTCATTTAGAATGGTCTGAGTACTCGTTGTATCAACACTAGAGACACAGAGGTTTGGATAAATTAAGGGCTTTTAGAAACATTAATAAATGTTTCCATAAAACATGAAACTGGTGACATTAGGTGGTGTTGATATGTTGATATGACAGTGGGTCTGGGTCTCCCCTTGGTCTAGAGGATCAAGCCCCCTGAACCTCCTGGGTGTTACATTTCTAAAGACTCTCTACATCACCACAAATAAAGAACAAGGGTAGTGGGTCTGGGTCTCCCCTTGGTCTAGAGGATCAAGCCCTATAGACCTCCTGGGTGTTACATTTCTAAAGACTCTCTACATCACCACAAATGAAAAACTGGAGGTTTGGTAGCAAGCAAGTTTAATATTTCAAAGACAATTTGAGAAACTATTTAGCAACAAATTTTGAGCCCAGGGAAAAACCTGAGTGAGTCAAAAAGCAATTTCCCTACCTGCAAACTGCAAGCTCTCCTGCCTCTAACCAGGTTAATGCATTGCTGATCACTGCTAAGGACTCAAAAGCAAGCTGTGTGAAAAAATCAAGACATTTTGTGAGCAAGAATTCAATACAACAAATGCATAGTAAATAGTAAAGCCTTGTTTCACCACACAAACTTGGAAACTATACAGTCGACTCTCGTTAATACGAGCTCGGAAGATACGAGACGCCGGTTAATACGAGGTATTTCACCGGTCCCGAACTGTCCCATGCGTGTTTCTAAAAAACGGAAGATACAAAGCACGGTCAAAACGAGAACACGGATAATAAGAGGTATTTTTGTGGCCCCGTGATGACAAAATGTATTGTTTTTCATACTTTTATAGCGAGATCGGAAAAATATTGTTGCGTAAAAGCTTACCGTTCAGTCAGCCAAGTTTCTGAAATTACATGCTTGTTGCCAAACTATTTATCGGATTGGACCGGTTACACGATTCCGTCCGATCCGAAAATCAGAAACATTACGCTGGTAATTTATGCTTGAAATACTACTTAGCCTACACGCCTAGCGGCTACCAGCGAAAACAACGTTTAGCATAGGCGCTACGCAGTATCGAATCTGTCACATCATGGTTACATGAACGGCAAGTTTGACATGACTTTGCTATGATTTTTATTTTGAGTTATACAAAATATTAAATTTCTATGATCATAGACAACAAAATTACATCTATCATTGATATTTTTGTGTACAGGATGCTCGTAAGAACTGTACTAGGAAGCCAACCGCTCCGTTCTAGCCTAGACACGTGTGTAGTGCATGCACTATGGCGATGTGTGTATACAGTACATGTACATGGACGTGTAAATAGTGTGCTGCGTTTAAGACGAGGTTCGGATAATACGAGGAAAACTGGCCAGTCTGGTGGACCTCGTATTAACCAGAGTCCACTGTACATCCTTTTCACCAGTGAGTGTGTTTACATTGAATTAATTGGGTCATTCTTAATGGATGAGCAGTTAATCTGCCTGGGGCAGTCAGCCCCCTACTGGTTTGTGCATGATTTCATTAAGTCCACTGTTTGGAAAAGGAATTACAATGAAATAACAGGTGTTAGTTGTGAGATGAAAAGGATGTTTTATTCTAGCCTCTTTCTTTAATGGAGCTTTCCCATCATGTAAACTTAATGCCACCTAGGGTAATGGAGATTTTCTCTTACCTGTCTTGAACGGTTGTCGGCCATACTAGAGGAGTCATCCACAGCTAGTAAGATCTGGTACTGTCTCTTACTTGGTTTGGTTCGTCGCAACCAAATCTTATCTTTGCGGAATCCACTTGCAATGTATGGGATCACTTTACGCATATTGATGCGTTTACCTGTTCGGAAGTCACCCCTTGGTAAGGAAGAAGAAAAATAAGAAAACAATTCATCAGTTATCAAGAATTGTGAATGATTCAAGGTTCTATGGAAAAAACCTCACAATTTTCTAAAGTGAGAATAAAACCTGTGATCCTCTCCTTTGAAGAGCGAGGTACAATTACAAAAACTGCTTACTGCAGAATTTGTGCTTACAGTCATCATTCTCTGCTAACAAGGTTACTGTAAAGTGAATCAAAAACTGGTTTCACTATTAATGTCAAGTACAATTATGCACTTAGGCACAAAATTCCTTTCTAACCTGAAAATATAAGCAAAAATTAGTTACTGGCCTGATGTTTTGACCCTAGCAGAGTCTTTCTCAAAGATGTTAGCCTTCGAGAAAGTCTCTGCTAGGGTCAAAACGTCAGTCCACTTACTAATTTTTGCATTAATACTACAAGTCATTTAGGTTGGTAAGCAATTTGCAAACAGCTAACTCTATTTTCTCGGTAAAATTTATGTAAGCATGGGATTCTCTGAAACAGTAAGCATAGATTTTTCGCTTATGGTAAGCACTCTATGAAACTGAACCAGCTGTTTTGATGGATAGAACAAAAAGCTTGCCTGATGAGGTGCAAGGCATGTTCTTTTTCATACATGAACAACACTGAGGATTCATCAATGGCCAAAACTGGTACTAACAACGCTTAATTTACCGATGACTTCCATTGGGCATCTGTTTTTCTTGCATTCATCTCAATGTCATGAAATGGAGGCTGGAAGGACAAATAGTCTGGCCTCTTCTTGTATCAAAAGAATCACTAGAACCATCATTAGCATTGTGGGTACAGGGAACCCAGCAAACATGGGCAAGTGACATCAACTATCTCATTTGGAATGAAAACGGTGAATGTTATATGCAAACTAGCAACTAGAACCTACCTTAGTTTGGAGGCTCTTGTAGGTTCTAAGACCAGTCTGAGCTGTTCACAGAGATCCCTGGCTAGACCTGATGTCAAGGACTCGTACCGATGCCATGTCTCCTGCGCTTCTCTCTCCTTCAGGTCAAATAAACAAATAATGGTTAATCAATAGAGTGACTTGCAATATGCAATCAGGCATGTATCCCCACAGCCCAATTGCATTCATCTACTTACAAGAACCACAGGCAAGTTAGCATGAAATAGACATTCTGCTAAGCACTGCGCTGTAAGCAGAAAATATCTGCTTACATGTTTTATGAAGTTGCTCACAGGCAACTCAGTCATCTAGTGGGGTCAGATATCTGCTTTTGAAAGCAGAAGGTCCTGGATTTATAATATCATAATGATGAAAATAATTTGGGAGGCTAATCCTCCTTACCTGCAGCTGAAAAGCTGAATTGTGAAGGATGCCACTACAAGGTGTTCAAGCCCCAGGCATGCAAGGGTGCCTTTGGCAGCCAGCCACATTGACCCATACAGTCGACTCTCGTTAATACGAGCTCGGAAGATACGAGCGCCGGTTAATACGAGGTATTTCACCGGTCCCGAACTGTCCTATGCGTGTTTCAATGTCTTAAAAAACGGAAGATACGAGCACGGTCGTAACGAGAACATGGATAATACGAGGTATTTTTGCGGCCCCATGATGACAAAATGTATTGGTTTTCATACTTTTATAGCGAGATCGGAAAAATATTGTTGCGTAAAAGCTTACCCGTTCAGTCAGCCAAGTTTCTGAAATAAAATGCTCATTGCCAAACTATTTATCGGATCGGACCGGCTACACGGTTCCGTCCGATCCGAAAATCAGAAACATTACGCTGGTAACTTATGCTTGAAATACTACTCCGCCTACACGCTTAGCGGCTACCAGCTAAAACAATGTTCAGCTTAGGCGCTACGCAGTAACGAATCTGTCACATCATGGTCACATGAACGGCAAGTTTGGCATGACTTTGCTATGATTTTTACTTTGAGTTATACAAAATATTAAATTTCTATGATCATAGTCAACAAAATTGCATTTATCATTGATATTTTTGTGTACAGGATGCTCGTAAGAACTGTACTAGGAAGCCAACCGCTCCGTTCTAGCCTAGACACGTGTGTAGTGCATGCAGTATGACGACGTGTGTATACAGTATATGTACATGTACGTGTAAATAGTGCGCTGCGTTTAAGACGAGGTTCGGATAATACGAGGAAAACGGGCCAGTCCGGCGGACCTCGTATTAACGAGAGTCGACTGTATATGAGCCAGAGATCTAAAGTAATTGATTTTTCCTGAGGGAAGAAAACTGGAGGGCCCGGAGAAAAACCCTTGTGGCATAGAACAAACCATGGCACAGCTCTAGACAGTTATGGCCTTAGCCGGGAATCAAACCAGGATCATATTGGTGAGAAGCAAGGGCTTTATGCACTAGCCACTCATGCCACCCAGTTTGAAATTGCTCACAGGCAAGCTGAGTCAACTAGCGGGGGTAGATTCTGCTGTTGGAAGCAGAAGGCCCTGGATTTGAATCCTACTAAAGGTACCTGTGGATTTTTCACTCTGAAGGACCTGGAAAGCATCCAGGATTAATTGCTTATAGATAACTGGACCTTCCATGGACAAACTCAAGACAACTCGTCCATCTGTATGCTGATTGCAAAGAGAAATCATTCATTGAGACAAGTCACTTTTCAGGCAAGTTGTCTTATGTCCCATGCAACATTGCGTGTGCAGACGTCCGGCCCTGATCTAAGTTAGTGGTTATGCATCGGCTACGGCTCAATCAGCCCATCATGGCATTGAAGCATAAGCTGCCCTTACCAATACCTCTAGCAACAGCCGTAGCTGTAGTCGTAGCTGCTTTTTTGGACTAGTTTATAGCCCCATGTTTGGACACAGCCAGATTTCCCATCGTTTCTCAGGTCTATTCCTTAACTGAAATGTAAAAACCACAGCACGATCTTCATGATGTGCAGCCCCATGCCTGATTCCGTTTCTCTGTGTGCAAGAAATGTGTACCATTTGGACACAAAAAGCACAGTCTAGAATTCAAAGCACGATTGGGAAATAACGGAGGAGCCACTCCCCCCCCCCCAAAAAAAGTTTTTCTTTTTACAGTGAAATGGGAAATTAAAAATGGCAAAGACTCAAGTAAACATGGAAATTTCACGTGCCTGACATCAATGGCTATACTAAATTTACCTCCTCAGCCGTTCCCTGTTTCTGACTGAGCATGCTCAGTTGCTGTTCCATCTCCAGGCGCAATGCTTCCAACTCCTCCATGCTCATAACTGACTGTGGTGTTGCATCATGGGATAGCAGGTCAAAGGTTGTGTGAATAGATGAACCCTGCATCTTACTGGTGTCACTCACATCTATTATAAAATATCAATGTAATATTTTATTTCCAAACTACATCACAAAGTCCTTACCCTAGTTTTTACCCTAGAAGAGAGACCTCTATTGGGCTGGATCTTGCTGTATATCTAGTCAAATTCTAATCACATACATTTAATAATAACAATAGAACTTTAAGAAGAATGTCAGGGTCTTATATAGCGCCAGTATCTACCAATAAGATACTCAAGGCGTCCTAACAAAGAGAAACAAGCAGGGCAGGAATTTATTAAGAAGGAATTTTTATGTGAAGCATTAAAGCATCCACTAGGTTAGCAGGGCACAATTTGCTGCCAGACCGTACCAGAAAGACAGGGCAAGCCACTTCTCTTTCATAATGAGTGTTTCTTGGTTCTTTTACAAGCCTTACACAACACAAAGGACCTACGGCTTTAAGCCCCAACCAAAGGACGAAGCATTTAGGGTTAAGCTCCTGCTGAAGGACACATGTGCCATGACCGGGATTCGAACCCACTCTGCTATCGACAACACCAGATCTTGAGTCCGTTGAACTAGACCACTTGGATTTTATTACATTCCACTTGTGTTTAAGTTCTTGCCAAGTTGATTCTACAAACGCATTGATAATGAAGACAGCATTGATATGCAAAGAGTTGTACAAAAACTTGCACTTTGACATAGGTTTGTACACAAACATGGAAGTCCACTGCTGTTAAAACACACTAGAGCTCTACTCAATATGTGTGGATCTTACCTCCACTAGCTGTTCCATCTACTGCCTCTTCTCCCTGTGTTACATCTGGGTTTGGTTCATCTGACTCATCTTCCTTGGCTCTTCTCTCTCCAGCCTTGATCTTACTCCCTGGTAGGCTCTCAATTTGTCCAGATTCCTTGAATCA
Source organism: Pisaster brevispinus (assembly GCA_023634235.1). Classification (NCBI taxonomy): domain Eukaryota; kingdom Metazoa; phylum Echinodermata; class Asteroidea; order Forcipulatida; family Asteriidae; genus Pisaster; species Pisaster brevispinus. Next base: position 19,046,779 of record JAMKCF010000007.1, on the reverse strand, counting down.
TAATAAAGAAAGTATACAGCACTGACATTTATGGAAAGACAGAATCTTAGGTGCTTCACAAAATCAACTTTAAAACTGATTAGAAATCATGTAAAATATCAAATAAAATATGCAAACAAATAACAAAGGCCCAAAGAAGCACAACAAACACCATGCATTGAATTGAGGCCAGACAATCATGGTTATTTAACAACAGGTTAGCGCTGAGCTTGTCTTTCTCTTTTATAAGAACAAGTAGATAGACTTGTTTTCAACATAAAACTCATCAAAATAAGCTTACTGTTTGTGCATCAGCGCTAGGAAATACTCATGGTTGATAACTTGATGAAAATACCGTGATCTATTTCCGTTTGCACGCTGTTGGTATCTTGGTGGTACCCGCACAGCCAGTTGTGCATTGCTAATGCATGTACTTGTTAACCAGCAAGCCACGATCACGATCCGAACGTGTAACCAGGAAGTCGCGGAATGTTGGTGTTTATCAGAAATTTGCCCCTTTTGACACTTTTGTCGCAACTTATACAAGCTGCCAGTAGAGGGTGCTCTAAAAATATAGCGACCTCTTGAGGTGATAGCTCACCCAAATGGCATTGCAAAACATCGAACGTGCCTGTGCTTGTATTGTGATCGCTCGCTTACAGAAAAAAAATACGGCCGGGTGCCGCTGGGGGCAGGAAACTGCTGAAAACCGCAAACAATAAACAGTCTGCTTGGGATGGACACTTGGGCTTTATATTCTCCTCATTCATTTAACAGATAAGTTAATTCGGTACGGTAATTCGGTATTTCTAAAACAGCTCTAGGTATTTTTGGTATTGAACAAATACCGTGACTACTCGGTAATACCTAACTCTTCTATGCGTTTCCTTTCCCAATAGACTGTGCAAGTATTGCACATATTCAAACATTGGGACTCGTTAAAGTGCATGAGTTTGTTTCCTTCAAGCATTCAAGCATTGACGTGGGACCAAAGTGGTCCCAAAATGGTTGAATATGCACGAGACTTGCAGAGTCTCCTAACCTTTCCTCTAATACTTTTACCCTTCATTTTCAGCACAGAATTCTTGCTTACCTCAGCAGAAAATTCCATCACACCATTTCTAAGGCCAAAAGAGAAACACTTTCATGCACTTGTCTAGTTATCACTTTGTCTTCTATAAAAATTGACACTTACATCCTTCTCCTTTACGTCCTCCTCTAAAGGCACAACCTCCTCATCTGTATCCATGGCAACTGCATCTTCTTCCTCCTGATTGGGCATTGGTTGCTCCTCCATCAGCTGATCTTCAGAGGCAGCATCCATCATCTGGGTGTCGTAGCGAGACGTCGCATCCTTGATGTGCTCATAGAGGTCTGAGGTCTCATCCTTCTCAACTTGCTCCTAATTTGGACTCTAGCAGCAAATAAATACAAGAAATTCAGTGGGCTGACAAGTATTTGCCTCTTAGCAACCATATCTCACTGTCTACACCCTGCGCAGCTCAAGCACAAAGTTTGCTTTAGTCAAACAAGAACTTTCATAAAAGTTCCAGTTTATCTTTAGAAAGTGAAGCTTACTTCTTTGTGGGTGTACGAGTATCAATGACTTTCATGTTCTCAAGGCGTTTCTCAGCACAAAACAAAAGGTAAAGATTGCACAGTAAGTAGTTTTATAATGAAACATCGTCTTGGTCTAGAGGATCAAGCCCCCTGAACCTCCTGGGTGTTACATTTCTAAAGACTCTCTACATCACCACAAATAAAGAACTAGGGTAGTGGGTCTGGGTCTCCCCTTGGTCTAGAGGATCAAGCCCCCTGAACCTCCTGGGTGTTACATTTAAGTGATTTACAGACTCTCTTCATCACCACAAATAGATACAAAGAATAGAATAATGTGTAGAGGTTTGATTGTTTGCAGACACAAACTACATTGAATGAAATGATACTAGGGTTATATTTCTCACCTGCTCTGCCTTCTTCTCTTGTTGGTCATCCAGCGTTTCCGTTGTCCTCAGGCGCTTCTGTACCCTCTCATCAGCCGAGCCCAAGCTGCGTTCAGCATCAGACTGCCCTGGCTGCCTCTTGTAATTTTGCCGTTGCTCTGACTTGTTCTCACGAGGGAGGGTCTTGGATGGAACGGCGCCCTCGTGGCCTTCTTGAAGAGATGATTCTGCACTCCCTACGTTTTCTTTCTGTTAAAATATCATTGAATGTATTGTGTCAGTTAAGAAAAATGTTAAGAAAGACTGTTATTGGGACTTTTGTTTACTTATGTTAAAAAACTGTAGTGTGAATGTAGAATGAAGCTTTTGTTTTAAAGTGAACTATTACAAATAATTCAACGAACCAACTTTCCAAATGCTGTATAATTCCATCATTGCTCTATTGTTCTACTTCCTAAAGAAAGTCTCTCCTTAGCAAACCTTGTGGGAAGCATTGTTCCACCCTCCTGTGAGGGCGCTACCCTTTTGTCACAGGAATGATATTTGGCACTTGTAGAAAAACATAATTGAGTACAAGGGCTGACCTAAACATTTACATTATACTGTAGGTTTTGATAGACTTTTCATGCTATTTAAAAAAAAATTGCTGACTTTTCTGACAAAAATATTAATAAATAAATAATCAGAAATCAGATCAAAGTAGAAAAAATATCGTGAGAACGGCAAACTACGGAGTTTGAGGTACACGGAGGGACACCCCGGTGGGGCCCAGCGGAGCCCAGCAGAGCCAGCCCTGTCCCTAACACAAGGAGAACTGAGAGGACACACTGAGCAAAGGTCTGCCGGGGCAGAGGGCCCCTGGGTTGGTCCCGCCTGGGTGCCAGGAGAGCCCTCCCCGTGGACGGCAAAGTACGGAGTCGGAGGGGATCGGAGGGACTGCCCTGTGGGGCACGGCGGAGCTCGGCTCCCTACCAAGTGGCCGGGCCAGCCCTGTCCCTAACACAAGGAGAACTGAGCGGATACACTGAGCGAGGGTCTGCCGGGGCAGAGGGCCCCTGGGTCAGTCCCGCCTGGGTGCCAGGAGAGCCCTCCCAGAGGATGGCAAAGTACAGAGATGGAGGCATACGGAGGGACAGCCCCGCGGGGCACCGCAGACCTCCGTTCCCCAAGCTGCCTGCCTGTCTGAATTAAGTTTCTGCAGGAACATAAATCCAGTACCCATAAACAAAGAATTCTCAAGGAGTCTCGTACCTCCTTGTTTTTCTCCTCCTCAGATTTGCCTGCATCCTCCTGGATGGCTTGCTCTTGCATAGTTTCTGTCTTCTCCTGTGACTTGCCATAATTCTCAGCAGGTTCTGGCATTGCCTGGGGGTGATGTGCTAGGTCAGGTTTATAGTCGGCATTGGAATCCTCAGGTATAGGCTCGTCACCATCTTCATCCTGTATTAAACACAACATAACATTGATTTCTTTCATGTATCATTCCATTTCTCTGGTGTCCATTAATAATATATGCTTTAACCAATGCAAGCCTCTAAGTCTTGATCTTGAGGTTCAGAGTTTTGAGATTACTGAATCACAATGTTTTGACTTCCAATGGACTTAGAATGACTCTCCTGGATTTTGGCATCAGTCTTGGATCTTTAGGTCTTAGGCTTACACGTAGTCTTGTCAGGCCTATTGGTTTTATGCTAGGTATTCCCTTTGCATCTTGGACTTGGGCTCCACTTCAATCCTCAACCTTTAGTTCTCAGTCTCAGACCTTAAGGTTTGTCTCAGGTGCTTTTTGAAACCCTGGCTTTGGCTCTGGCTTAGTTTCTGCCTGCTGGTCTAAGCCCCATACCACAAGCGCATATTCTAAACCAAAATGATGGTGCTTAAGCCAAAACCAAAGCCAAAGTCCCAGACCAAAACAGGACATTGTCTTAGTATTGATTCTTTGGGTCTTGGTATTAGTCTTAGTCCAGAACCTTTGGGTCTTGTTTTCAGCCTCAGACTAAAAGGTGCCTGACCATGTCTTGGATCTGTCTCAGTCTCTGTCCTGGACCTCCAGGTCTTAATGTTGATCTTGCTCTTTATCTTAAACCAAACAATCTCAGCCTCCATCTGGCTGGCACATCAAACTAAAGATACTCTAAAAGTCTGATAATTACTGTGCAACTACCTGAGACTCAACCCCAACTCCTCCTCCTTGCTCTTCCCCATCATCTTCCTCATCATTCCCATCTCCATCCTCCTGTTCTATTCCACCTGCATCCTCCTCTGCACTCTTCTCTTCCTCTGCACCGTCTCCACCCACTTCTTCCTCCTCCTTCCTGGCCTCATCCTGGTCCCCTTCCCCCTGGTTTCCAGCATCATCCTCATGGTCATTCTGCTCTCCCATTTCATCTTGGTGTTCTTTTTCATCTGGTAGTTTCGTCAATGTCAAATGGATTTGTTTCATCTTAAAAAGAAGATTTTTCTTTCATTTGTGAATTTTTATGGCATAAGTGTTGTAAAAATGTGAAGTAGAATTTAATGTTTATTTTCACAAGTATTAGAATTTGTTTGTTTCAATCCAGAAGGGTAACTTCTACTAACCTTGGTTTTCCATTTCCCCATCTTGATTCTCCTCATCCATTTTCCCTCCATCCAAGTTGAGATCATCTGGGATGTCAAGATCATCAGGTACTGGAGCTTCAGGGGGCTCGTTGGCTTTACGAGGGTCCACTTCATCATCGTTAAAGTCACCCTAGAGAGTAAACAATTTGACAATAGTTCAGAATGCTTCTAAGGAATTTCTTGCTAAGAGAAATGTTCATATGTAGCGGTCAAGTTATACTGCGTCAAACTTTGTGAGACCAAAAAAAAACAAAAAACAGGAGATGTCTTAGATCTGTAATTTGTTGCTGGACTTAAACTTTGAATAGATAAGTTTTCATTATAAATCTTTCAGGAAAATATGTGTATGCACTATCAGTTAAGTGCCCTTTGTTTATAACTAAACCACCCTCTATGTAAATGTGCCTGGGGGTATGCGCGCCATTCTTTGTTTGCATAAATTTGTTTATGGAGTGACACCAAAGGTTATTCAAAGGCGATCTGACCCATGACATCAAAATACGATGTGTGCCCACACTGCCAGGCAGAAATTTCACATCGTCAGAAGGCACATCGTCTATTGAAATGGCTCTTTAGATATAAGGGGTTCATGAAAATAACTCAATCAATAAATTGTCTATAAGAGCTAATCTATCTATCTACAACAGCATCTTTCTCTTTCAAACCACTCCATTGTGAAAATAGTCCAGTTTGACAGTTTTGAGATTTGCTTACCTCAAATCACTCCATCATGAACAATGTCCAATTTGACTGATTTGAGATTTGCTTACTTCAAATCACTCCATCATGAACAATGTCCAGTTTGACTGATTTGAGATTTGCTTACCTCAAATCACTCCATCATGAACAATGTACAGTTTGACTGATTTGATATTTGCTTACCTCAAATCACTCCATCATGAACAATCTCCAGTTTGACTGAGTTGAGATTTGCTTACCTCAAATGACTTCATCGTGAACAATGTCCAATTTGACTGATTTGAGATTTGCTTACCTCAAATCACTCCATCATGAACAATGCCCAGTTTGACTGATTTGATATTTGCTTACCTCAAATCACTCCATCATGAACAATGCCCATTTTGACTGATTTGAGATTTGCTTACCTCAAATCACTCCATCATGAACAATGTCTAATTTGACTGATTTGATATTTGCTTACCTCAAATCACTCCATCATGAACAATGCCCAGTTTGACTGATACCTCAAATCACTCCATCATGAACAATGTCCAGTTTGACTGATTTGAGATTTCTTTACTTCAAATCACTCCATCATGAACAATGCCCAGTTTGACTGATTTGAGATTTGCTTACCTCAAATCACTCCATCATGAACAATGCCCAGTTTGACTGATTTGAGATTTGCTTTTCTCAAATCACTCCATCATGAACAATGTCCAATTTGACTGATTTGAGATTTGCTTAATTCAAATCACTCCATCATGAACAATGTCCAATTTGACTGAATCGAGATTTGCTTACCTCAAACCACTCCATTGTGAAAATGGTCCAGTTTGACAGTTTTGAGATTTGCTTACCTCAAATCACTCCATCATGAACAATGTCCAATTTCACTGATCGAGATTTGCTTACTTCAAATCACTCCATCATGAACAATGTCCAGTTTGAATGATTTGAGATTTGCTTACCTCAAATCACTCCATCATGAACAATGCCCAGTTTGACTGATTTGAGATTTGCTTACCTCGAATCACTCCATCATTAACAATGTCCAGTTTGACTGATTTGAGATTTGCTTACTTCAAATCACTCCATCATGGACAATGTCCAGTTTGACTGATTTGAGATTTGCTTACCTCAAATCACTCCATCATGAACAATGTCCAGTTAAACTGATTTGAGATTTGCTTACTTCAAATCACTCCATCATGAACAATGCCCAGTTTGACTGATTTGAGATTTGCTTACCTCAAATCACTTAATCATGAACAATGTCCAGTTTGACTGATTTGAGATTTGCCTACCTCGAACCACTCCATCATGAACAATGTCCAATTTGACTGATTTAAGATTTGCTTACCTCAAATCACTCCATCATGAACAATGTCCAATTTGACTGATTTGAGATTTGCTTACCTCAAATCACTCCATCATGAACAATGCCCATTTTGACTGATTTGAGATTTGCTTACCTCAAATCACTCCATCATGAACAATGTCTAATTTGACTGATTTGATATTTGCTTACCTCAAATCACTCCATCATGAACAATGCCCAGTTTGACTGATACCTCAAATCACTCCATCATGAACAATGTCCAGTTTGACTGATTTGAGATTTCTTTACTTCAAATCACTCCATCATGAACAATGCCCAGTTTGACTGATTTGAGATTTGCTTACCTCAAATCACTCCATCATGAACAATGCCCAGTTTGACTGATTTGAGATTTGCTTACCTCAAATCACTTAATCATGAACAATGTCCAGTTTGACTGATTTGAGATTTGCCTACCTCGAACCACTCCATCATGAACAATGTCCAATTTGACTGATTTAAGATTTGCTTACCTCAAATCACTCCATCATGAACAATGTCCAATTTGACTGATTTGAGATTTGCTTACCTCAAATCACTCCATCATGAACAATGTCCAGTTTGACTGATTTGAGATTTGCTTACCTCAAATCACTCCATCATGAACAATGTCCAATTTGACTGATTTGAGATTTGCTTAATTCAAATCACTCCATCATGAACAATGTCCAATTTGACTGATTTGAGATTTGCTTACCTCAAATCACTTAATCATGAACAATGTCCAGTTTGACTGATTTGAGATTTGCTTACCTCAAATCACTCCATCATGAACAATGCCCAATTTAACAGATTCAAGATTTGCTTACTTCAAATCACTCCATCATGAACAATGTCCAGTTTGACTGATTTGAGATTTGCTTACCTCAAATCACTCCATCATGAACAATGTCCAATTTGACTGATTTGAGATTTGCTTAATTCAAATCACTCCATCATGAACGATGTCCAGTTTGACTGATTTAAGATTTGCTTACTTCAAATCACTCCATCATGAACAATGTCCAGTTTGACTGATTCGAGATTTGCTTACTTCAAATCACTCCATCATGAACAATGCCCAATTTAACAGATTCAAGATTTGCTTACCTCATCTTTTGGTTCTAGGTTGTTGGGTTTCTGGTCTTCATTGTTCTCTCCTGATTCTTCTTTGCTTTCTTTGCCTTCTTTCTCATCATCTCCTTTGTCATCTGCAGCTCCTGAAGTTAAGGAATTATCCATAATGGTCAGGAAAATCAATCTCAAAGTTTAGATTTTAGAAACTTCCTACTTTGTACAAGTTGTGCCTCTAAAACTCAAACGTTTGATTTGTAGAATTAGAATAAGCATGAATGTGCGTAAACTCTTTAACTAAACTATCTCTGTATGCACCATGTACACTGTACTATTTGTTACCTTAACAACTTACCCTACTGTATATAAAAACCTATACTGTGCCTCTGCATGGTATTATTTGTTGGTACTTTTCATACGTTCCAAAGTAATTTCTTGTTGTTGAGATTATCATTGTCACAATCAAACCCTGACTAAACAAAGTAAAGACAACTTCCGCTCTCTCAAAATGCACCAGGATTTTTGTTCTCTTTTGTGAAATTATGGAATGTCATTCCATGAATAGGCGCAGACCTTGGCCGTCAGCCACGGCCAATAATCAGCCACTGTATGCTAGAATCTGGGACTTGCCTCCAATTTACCAATGGTGGCAGCCTATCATTCTGTCATAATTCTCACCAACTTTTTATTAAACAAGGAAGACATCAAAATGACTGAATCAGATAACAATCTCCTCCCCAATACCTTGATTGTCATCTTTAGCAACCATATCCCTCCTTGACTCTTCTCCTTTGCCTTCACCAAACTCCTCTTTCTTCTTCTCCTCCTTCCCATCTTTCCCCTCCTCTTCATCTTCCTCATCTCCCCACATCCTTTCATCTAGCATGTCTGCTCCAGGCTGGACCACATCACCCATCTGTTTCTCCATCTCGTGCTCTTCATCATTGTCTTCATCAGACTCTTCCCCATCTACAGAACAAGTATTCCAATCAAAATCAAAAGAATCAATTTGAAGTCCTTGTCCAGTGTTCGTATTTGTTCATGTTTTTTTATTTGGGGGATACTTTACAAAAATTCATGTGCATTGCGTTCTGCTCCTAGTGAGTAAACACTCCCTATCCACTCCTAGTAGGTTTCTCTTTCAGTTTTAGTTTCAGTTCCAGCTCCGGCCTACATGCATCATCAGACTAAGCCCAGCTTATCCTGTTCCTGTTCCCACTTTGCGCCCAAATGAAGTTGCACATGAATCCATGAACAAAATCTTAGAAGATGTCTTAGAGGTCAGAATCCACTCTTACCCTGAGGTTCTCCATCGTGAAGTTTCCCTTGGAAGTCATCTGACATCTCAATACCATGTTCCTCATCCTTCAAATCTGGCTGATTACAGAAATCTTCCTCCTCTTCCTTCTCCCCTTGTTTCTTTGTATCTTGGATCTGTGGTGAATAGAAAGAGTAAGTCTAATAAGACTAATGTTTGAAGATTTGCTTTATTTGGTAAGGGTTTCATTGTGACACCGATATTCTCAAAACCCCAAAATGCTTTGGAAGTTCCAAACAAATGACAGTGCAGAGAGGCACAGTAATGTTTGTATCAAACTGAAATGAAGAGGTTCAACAAAGTCTGCACCAAAGAGATTTAAGTTTCTTGGAAGCAGAAAGATTAGAATGGATGAACTCTTCCAAAGCAGTCAACCAACGAGAGAATCTTCCTCCTTACCTGGTCCTCGTTATCAATCTGATCGCTCACATCCTTCATTCCCTCGCCTTCCCCATTACCTCCTTCTTCGATGTCTTGGAAGGCCGTTGCACCCTCTCCACCCAACTCATCGGAGAACTCCGCTGGTAAACAAAATTTGCATAAATGAAAACAAACTTGAAACATACGCTGGTATCATAAAAGATAGACAAACATTCTGGAGATGATGGTGGCTATATGATGGGGATTGGAAGCCCACGCTTTGCCAGCAGAGCTTGAGTCTGGTGCACTAGGGTTGCTTGGCCATGCCACTCTGCCAGCCCACGTTAACAATCCAATCATGGTGGCTAACATTCAGGTAGACATGATCATGCTACATGTGTAGGTAAATTAACAATTCCCACATTTCCATTTTTCTGGCTGTAACATCCCATCACTCCAAAAAGAAAAAAAAGGAAAAAAAAGAGAACACGTATTAAAGAGAATCACCCACGTTTTGCAGGACCCCTAAACAATGATTGTATATGATGTGTTTCAAAAGTTTAAATACCGACAAAACTTTTTCCATTACCTTTGCAGCAAGTTCAGTGAAAATCCCAAGAAGTACAGACAGCAATTTACATGTCGTGCGATGACATGCAACAGATTGGTTCAGAGTGAATGATACCAGGCCCAAGTACTGATGAAGTACAGGTACCAGTCTTAGAACAAGCATAATGCAGTTGTTGAATTCCTGGAAAAAACAGAACATCATACAAAGCGATTACAATGTACTTCTTGTATAGACTGTGCAAGTCTCCTGTGTATAGACTGTGCAAGTCTCCTGTGTATAGACTGTGCAAGTCTCCTGTCTATAGACTGTGCAAGTCTCCTGTGTATAGACTGTGCAAGTCTCCCGTGTATAGACTGTGCAAGTCTCCTGTCTATAGACTGTGCAAGTCTCCTGTCTATAGACTGTGCAAGTCTCCTGTGTATAGACTGTGCAAGTCTCCTGTCTATAGACTGTGCAAGTCTCCTGTGTATAGACTGTGCAAGTCTCCTGTGTATAGACTGTGCAAGTCTCCTGTCTATAGACTGTGCAAGTCTCCTGTCTATAGACTGTGCAAGTCTCCTGTGTATAGACTGTGCAAGTCTCCTGTGTATAGACTGTGCAAGTCTCCTGTGTATAGACTGTGCAAGTCTCCTGTGTATAGACTGTACAAGTCTCCTGTCTATAGACTGTGCAAGTCTCCTGTCTATAGACTGTGCAAGTCTCCTGTGTATAGACTGTGCAAGTCTCCTGTGTATAGACTGTGCAAGTCTCCTGTGTACAGACTGTGCATGTCTCCTGTCTATAGACTGTGCAAGTCTCCTCTCTATAGACTGTGCAAGTCTCCTGTATATAGACTGTGCAAGTCTCCTGTCTATAGACTGTGCAAGTCTCCTGTCTATAGACTGTGCAAGTCTCCTGTGTATAGACTGTGCAAGTCTCCTGTGTACAGACTGTGCAAGTCTCCTGTGTATAGACTGTGCAAGTCTCCTGTGTATAGACTTTGCAAGTCTCCTGTCTATAGACTGTGCAAGTCTCCTGTGTATAGACTGTGCAAGTCTCCTGTGTATAGACTGTGCAAGTCTCCTGTGTATAGACTGTGCAAGTCTCCTGTCTATAGACTGTGCAAGTCTCCTGTCTATAGACTGTGCAAGTCTCCTGTCTATAGACTGTGCAAGTCTCCTGTGTATAGACTGTGCAAGTCTCCTGTGTATAGACTGTGCAAGTCTCCTGTGTACAGACTGTGCAAGTCTCCTGTGTATAGACTGTGCAAGTCTCCTGTCTATAGACTGTGCAAGTCTCCTGTGTATAGACTGTGCAAGTCTCCTGTGTATAGACTGTCCAAGTCTCCTGTCTATAGACTGTGCAAGTCTCCTGTGTATAGACTGTGCAAGTCTCCTGTGTATAGACTGTCCAAGTCTCCTGTCTATAGACTGTGCAAGTCTCCTGTGTATAGACTGTGCAAGTCTCCTGTGTATAGACTGTGCAAGTCTCCTGTCTATAGACTGTGCAAGTCTCCTGTCTATAGACTGTCCAAGTCTCCTGTCTATAGACTGTTCAAGTCTCCTGTGTACAGACTGTGCAAGTCTCCTGTGTATAGACTGTGCAAGTCTCCTGTGTATAGACTGTGCAAGTCTCCTGTCTATAGACTGTCCAAGTCTCCTGTCTATAGACTGTCCAAGTCTCCTGTGTATAGACTGTCCAAGTCTCCTGTGTATAGACTGTGCAAGTCTCCTGTGTATAGACTGTCCAAGTCTCCTGTCTATAGACTGTGCTAGTCTCCTGTGTACAGACTGTTCAAGTCTCCTGTGTATAGACTGTGCAAGTCTCCTGTGTATAGACTGTCCAAGTCTCCTGTGTATAGACTGTGCAAGTCTCCTGTCTATAGACTGTGCAAGTCTCCTGTGTATAGACTGTGCAAGTCTCCTGTCTATAGACTGTGCAAGTCTCCTGTGTATAGACTGTGCAAGTCTCCTGTGTATAGACTGTGCAAGTCTCCTGTCTATAGACTGTGCAAGTCTCCTGTGTATAGACTGTGCAAGTCTCCCGTGTATAGACTGTGCAAGTCTCCTGTCTATAGACTGTGCAAGTCTCCTGTCTATAGACTGTGCAAGTCTCCTGTGTATAGACTGTGCAAGTCTCCTGTCTATAGACTGTGCAAGTCTCCTGTGTATAGACTGTGCAAGTCTCCTGTGTATAGACTGTGCAAGTCTCCTGTCTATAGACTGTGCAAGTCTCCTGTCTATAGACTGTGCAAGTCTCCTGTGTATAGACTGTGCAAGTCTCCTGTGTATAGACTGTGCAAGTCTCCTGTGTATAGACTGTGCAAGTCTCCTGTGTATAGACTGTACAAGTCTCCTGTCTATAGACTGTGCAAGTCTCCTGTCTATAGACTGTGCAAGTCTCCTGTGTATAGACTGTGCAAGTCTCCTGTGTATAGACTGTGCAAGTCTCCTGTGTACAGACTGTGCATGTCTCCTGTCTATAGACTGTGCAAGTCTCCTCTCTATAGACTGTGCAAGTCTCCTGTATATAGACTGTGCAAGTCTCCTGTCTATAGACTGTGCAAGTCTCCTGTCTATAGACTGTGCAAGTCTCCTGTGTATAGACTGTGCAAGTCTCCTGTGTACAGACTGTGCAAGTCTCCTGTGTATAGACTGTGCAAGTCTCCTGTGTATAGACTTTGCAAGTCTCCTGTCTATAGACTGTGCAAGTCTCCTGTGTATAGACTGTGCAAGTCTCCTGTGTATAGACTGTGCAAGTCTCCTGTGTATAGACTGTGCAAGTCTCCTGTCTATAGACTGTGCAAGTCTCCTGTCTATAGACTGTGCAAGTCTCCTGTCTATAGACTGTGCAAGTCTCCTGTGTATAGACTGTGCAAGTCTCCTGTGTATAGACTGTGCAAGTCTCCTGTGTACAGACTGTGCAAGTCTCCTGTGTATAGACTGTGCAAGTCTCCTGTCTATAGACTGTGCAAGTCTCCTGTGTATAGACTGTGCAAGTCTCCTGTGTATAGACTGTCCAAGTCTCCTGTCTATAGACTGTGCAAGTCTCCTGTGTATAGACTGTGCAAGTCTCCTGTGTATAGACTGTCCAAGTCTCCTGTCTATAGACTGTGCAAGTCTCCTGTGTATAGACTGTGCAAGTCTCCTGTGTATAGACTGTGCAAGTCTCCTGTCTATAGACTGTGCAAGTCTCCTGTCTATAGACTGTCCAAGTCTCCTGTCTATAGACTGTTCAAGTCTCCTGTGTACAGACTGTGCAAGTCTCCTGTGTATAGACTGTGCAAGTCTCCTGTGTATAGACTGTGCAAGTCTCCTGTCTATAGACTGTCCAAGTCTCCTGTCTATAGACTGTCCAAGTCTCCTGTGTATAGACTGTCCAAGTCTCCTGTGTATAGACTGTGCAAGTCTCCTGTCTATAGACTGTGCAAGTCTCCTGTGTATAGACTGTCCAAGTCTCCTGTCTATAGACTGTGCTAGTCTCCTGTGTACAGACTGTTCAAGTCTCCTGTGTATAGACTGTGCAAGTCTCCTGTGTATAGACTGTCCAAGTCTCCTGTGTATAGACTGTGCAAGTCTCCTGTCTATAGACTGTGCAAGTCTCCTGTCTATAGACTGTCCAAGTCTCCTGTCTATAGACTGTCCAAGTCTCCTGTGTATAGACTGTGCAAGTCTCCTGTGTATAGACTGTGCAAGTCTCCTGTCTATAGACTGTGCAAGTCTCCTGTCTATAGACTGTCCAAGTCTCCTGTCTATAGACTGTGCAAGTCTCCTGTGTATAGACTGTGCAAGTCTCCTGTGTATAGACTGTGCAAGTCTCCTGTGTATAGACTGTGCAAGTCTCCTGTCTATAGACTGTGCAAGTCTCCTGTGTATAGACTGTGCAAGTCTCCTGTGTATAGACTGTGCAAGTCTCCTGTGTATAGACTGTGCAAGTCTCCTGTGTATAGACTGTGCAAGTCTCCTGTCTATAGACTGTGCAAGTCTCCTGTCTATAGACTGTGCAAGTCTCCTGTCTATAGACTGTGCAAGTCTCCTGTGTATAGACTGTGCAAGTCTCCTGTCTATAGACTGTGCAAGTCTCCTGTCTATAGACTGTGCAAGTCTCCTGTCTATAGACTGTGCAAGTCTCCTGTGTACAGACTGTGCAAGTCTCCTGTGTATAGACTGTGCAAGTCTCCTGTGTATAGACTGTGCAAGTCTCCTGTCTATAGACTGTGCAAGTCTCCTGTCTATAGACAGTGCAAGTCTCCTGTCTATAGACAGTGCAAGTCTCCTGTCTATAGACTGTGCAAGTCTCCTGTGTATAGACTGTGCAAGTCTCCTGTCTATAGACTGTGCTAGTCTCCTGTCTATAGACAGTGCAAGTCTCCTGTCTATAGACTGTGCAAGTCTCCTGTCTATAGACTGTGCAAGTCTCCTGTCTATAGACTGTGCAAGTCTCCTGTCTATAGACTGTGCTAGTCTCCTGTCTATAGACAGTGCAAGTCTCCTGTCTATAGACTGTTCAAGTCTCCTGTCTATAGACTGTTCAAGTCTCCTGTGTATAGACTGTGCAAGTCTCCTGTCTATAGACTGTGCTAGTCTCCTGTCTATAGACAGTGCAAGTCTCCTGTCTATAGACTGTGCAAGTCTCCTGTCTATAGACTGTGCAAGTCTCCTGTGTATAGACTGTGCAAGTCTCCTGTCTATAGACTGTGCAAGTCTCCTGTGTATAGACTGTGCTAGTCTCCTGTCTATAGACTGTGCAAGTCTCCTGTCTATAGACTGTGCAAGTCTCCTGTCTATAGACTGTGCAAGTCTCCTGTCTATAGACTGTGCTAGTCTCCTGTCTATAGACAGTGCAAGTCTCCTGTCTATAGACTGTGCAAGTCTCCTGTCTATAGACTGTGCAAGTCTCCTGTGTATAGACTGTGCAAGTCTCCTGTCTATAGACTGTGCAAGTCTCCTGTCTATAGACTGTGCAAGTCTCCTGTCTATAGACTGTGCAAGTCTCCTGTGTATAGACTGTGCAAGTCTCCTGTCTATAGACTGTGCAAGTCTCCTGTGTACAGACTGTGCAAGTCTCCTGTCTATAGACTGTGCAAGTCTCCTGTGTATAGACTGTGCAAGTCTCCTGTCTATAGACTGTGCAAGTCTCCTGTCTATAGACTGTGCAAGTCTCCTGTGTATAGACTGTGCTAGTCTCCTGTCTATAGACTGTGCAAGTCTCCTGTCTATAGACTGTGCAAGTCTCCTGTCTATAGACTGTGCAAGTCTCCTGTGTACAGACTGTGCAAGTCTCCTGTCTATAGACTGTGCAAGTCTCCTGTCTATAGACTGTGCAAGTCTCCTGTGTACAGACTGTGCAAGTCTCCTGTCTATAGACTGTGCAAGTCTCCTGTGTATAGACTGTGCAAGTCTCCTGTCTATAGACTGTGCAAGTCTCCTGTCTATAGACTGTGCAAGTCTCCTGTCTATAGACTGTGCAAGTCTCCTGTCTATAGACTGTGCAAGTCTCCTGTCTATAGACTGTGCAAGTCTTCTGTGTATTCCAACATTTGGACCAGGACCCATTACAGTGCGTGAGTTTGTTTCCTTAATGCATTAAAGCAATATACGTGGAACCAAGTGGTCCCAAATATACACAAGACTTGCACGGTTTATTGTTCCTGTGCCCCATCTTCAATAAGCTGAGAAGCACAACAATTTCCTAAGCAAAGAAAACTCCTGCTTAGCAGAAACAAGTCACCGGTCCAAATGCCATGAAGTTTACATTATGGTGACTGGTATCCTTCTTATATTTTACTCATCAAAACAATTTCCTAAGCATTATTTTCTGCACCAGCTTTATGAGGCTGGTCCCGAGCCCAACTTCATAAAGGTCTATTAAATGAGAAAGTGTAACTTTCTGGCAATAATTCAAGAATAAAAGCCCAAAGCTTCATTTCCTACCCTTATTTCTCTGACTGATTGGCATCGATCTCGTGTTTCTTTCAGGTCTTGAAGCAATGACCCTGTGACCTTTGACACATGACCGAGGTCAAGGGTCATGACATCCTTGCTAAGAGCTGAACTGAGATGCTTGACAAGATGTCCCTCCTAAAGGTCAAAAAACTCTTCTGAAAAAGAAAAAAAAAAGTCTTTTAAAATTAAATTGTCATCAAAAGCTTGTAACAGCTGTTGAGTAAAGCAACACTTGTAGCTACAAGAAGATCAGTGCAGCGGAATCAATTGATAGCGCCCTCTTTTGACTTAATAAGGTCAGTTATGTTTAATCGCTTTTAAGTGTGTTCATATAGCAAATTTAAACATGGCAACATGGTCTCCTCTCGATCAATCAGAATGGATAAACTGTCCCAGTATTAATTGTAACTCGTCTGCTCAGAACTATAAGTTCATTACTGCAAATTGCTTTTGCATATTTTGGAGCTCCTGGTGAATGAAGTTTATTGACCAAGAGTGGTCTTCAAAGCATTTGTTTGGCAAAATAGAAACATTCTTTTTCCAAGTAAAACAATCATTTGTTGATTTTTTCACAATTTTTATGCAATTTTCATTTCATGACCATTTGATCATTACAGATATGAAAATGCCCTTAGTGACCTTATGGTTCTGAACAGACGAACTATCAGGTATTTATGAATGGACAAATAATACACTGATTGTGAGTGGGGAGTAGTGAGGGACTCTAGACCTATGCCATTACCTTGGTCTTCCTCCTTGTCACCAGCTGCTTGTTGTCCGTCATCAACATTGTCTTGTTCTATAGTTTGCGCCTTCACCATACTCTGCACAACTAATAGAATACTAGCTAGAAGGGACTCACTTCTGCTTTCAAAGTCTGCCAGCAGCTCAGATGAATCTAATGTACAAAATTTAGAGAAAAGAACTGATGACAGCAATCTCAACAAATGTCAAATTGCTGCTTACCACAGGTAATGTGCTTACAGTTTTTAGGATTCTGGGATGTTGTCAGGACTTAATTACACGATAAGCAAAGCCATGGCATCAAGTCAAGATGGTATTTAGGAGAGTACATGTGAGTAGATTCTGGTAATTTGGAATATCCTGCTTGAGGTTTTTGTTTGTTTGTTTGTTTGTTCGTTGATCTGTTGTTTGTTTTGTTGGTTGTCTGTTAGCTTCTTTGTTATGTGGGGGTGTTTGTGCCCTCTTGTCTTTTATCTTGGTTAGACCAACACACCTCATGGTGACAGTGAAGATACTTTTGTCAGTCCTGGATTGTTGATTTCTTCTCTGTTGTCCTCAGTCTTGTTAGTACTTTGTTATTCCCACTTCTTACTGCCTGCCCTTTTTTTTTATTTAGATTTACGCCTGTTGACTGCTTTGGTAGCTTGTTCCCACTCATGTTTTTAATACTAACCAAAAAATAAATAAATAAAATTCAATCTCATCCTTACCCATCTCCATCTCGTCTTGATCTGCATCCTCCTCAATACAACAAACAATCCATCGTCTCCAGTGACCATACTCTAGTAACATCTTGAGAAGTCGTTCTCTAGCAGACATCAACGAGGTTGCAAGGCTGGATTTACCTCCACCTTGAGGGAGGCAGAATAGCTGCTCAATATCAGCTAGAATCTCTGAAATTATTTGGAGCTGATCAACGGACTCATCAAGGAGTTCAATGTCATTCCTGTAGGAAACAAGGCACACAAATAAAGAGAGTTATCAGTAAAACTAGAAATACTGGAATTATTAAACAAGTAATTTGGGGTTGAACAGAGAAGAATTAACTAGAGTGGGATTTGAACCAACGACCTCCGGATTAGAGTGCCAGCACTCTACCAACTGAGCTATCTAGAACTATGTTGGCGGTTTCCCTAATTTGTCAATATCTTTGTTCTGACTGGCAGCCCTGAACAGGACTAGATAGTTTACTTTGTAGAGCACTGGCACGTTTGGATAATAAACTTGTCTTTGTGCAACCACAAAGCATTTAAAATTTACCAAGTTAGTTTCCCTTGTGGTTTATTGCTTATTGCAGAAGAGGAGGGGATGGGTTTGTCAGTGATGGGGTCATGCTTTTATTTTGGAAGGGGGATGATGCAGGGGGCCACCATCCTCTTATAGTCTTAGCATTTTGTGGCTGCAGTAGCGTTAGATTATACAAACACGCATTTTCCCTTTTTTTGTTTTCTTTTTTTGTGAGCACTATCGGGATTGCTTTTGCATGGGTGGGGGGGGGGGGCAATGGAAGTTTGTGTGTGGGGTTGGGGTTCCAGCCCCAGGCATGCAATGAGTGCCTTTGCAGCCAGCCACATCGACCCATAAATGACCATGGAGCACAGCCAGAGATTGATTTTTCTGGAGGGAGAAAAACTGGAGGACCCAGAGAAATTTTGGTAGCACATGTCCCCAGCCGGAAATCAAACCAGGGCCATGATGGTGAGAGGTAAGCGCTTTACACACCAGCCACCCATATCCTGATGAGGGTTTTGAAGGATCTGAGAGGGTTAGGGTTAAAGATGTATTTAATCCACTCACCAAAAGATAAGTTGTAAGTCCTGATTAGTGA
The DNA here is from genome assembly GCA_023634235.1 of Pisaster brevispinus. Lineage (NCBI taxonomy): Eukaryota > Metazoa > Echinodermata > Asteroidea > Forcipulatida > Asteriidae > Pisaster > Pisaster brevispinus. The sequence goes on along the minus strand of JAMKCF010000007.1, from coordinate 19,028,396 downwards.
TGAGGTTGGCTCTTGGTAGGACCCTCTGGCTAACAGTCTCCAGGACAGTCTGACATTCCTGAATAAAATAATGAAAACCTACTTCAAAAATACTTTTTATGGAAGGAGCAGTTTTAAAGAGGTCAAATGCAAGGTCAAATTCAGTTTGTGATCAACTCATTTTACAATGGAAACAGTCCTCATGAAAGAGTGAAAAACTCTCCAGTCTCACGTTAAAATGGAGTGAAATGCCATTTTATATGATACTCTTTTTGAGTGAAATTTGAAACATGAAGTCATAGGTCATCAAAACCAAATGGGTCTGTACATTCCAAAGAGAAATGTTGCGATTGATTAACTGATTAAATTGACATTGGATGAAGTATATAAACAACAAATTTTTCTGAACTGGCCTATGGTTTTTTTAACACTCGGAACAACTTTGAAACGCCCTCAAATTGTTTGCAGTCAGTCAGATGGCTGGCGTGTATATTCACCCAGACATTCTATTGTGTAGTGTGCAGAGGCATACACCTACAGTGCTATACTTCATTTGACCTGTACAAGAGGGATGGAAGGTACTGGAAACCAGGCTCACAATGTCCCTTTGTACCAGGGTTATTTTGAAATCTTTGTCCTTTTGTCATATAATTGTGTCATACAAGAATGAACAGTCTGCCTTCATTGTTTATCATTGTATTTGGCTAAATAGGAGGCAGGTCTGAGCGTTCCGAGATTCCAGCTTACCATGGCAGATTATTGGCCATGGCTGAAGGCCAAAGTTCTGCGATTCACAAGACAACATCAAATCCTGATGCTTATAACGAAAACTTGTTTTGTTTGTCTTTCCTTTCCAGTCACTTTTGATATAATTTGCTCTGGTTACCTGCAGTTTGTTTCTTGTCTCTACCCACAATGCATCCCCTTTTCTGATGCTATCTATCGTTGCAAGGGTTTCCCGTGGTAACGGGGACAACACATCCATTGCTCCTCCATCTCTCTCTGGACAGGCGTCCAGGAGCATTCCGTATTGGAGCATAGTTTCTCTGATGTAGTCGATGAGTCCCTTCAACGTCATAACCCATGATGCTGTACTCTGCTGAGGTGGTATCAATGGATTGTTGTCATGGCAATCAGTCGACGGCTTCAGCTGCTGTAACTGGCAGAGGAAGCTTCTGCAATCCGAAAACAAAAAAGTAGACAATGTAAGAATGATTTGTTGGTGTAATAAAAGCTCAATGCAGTAATCTTTATGGTAATCTACTTGGATCTAGAATGACCCTAGTTTCTACTATTGCACTTAACTTACAGGCAAAGTATACCTTTTGTTTTGGAACCAGTGGATAGTTTTAATCCAATACAAATGTAGATATATCCAATAAAACTAACCTGTGAAAATACCATTTCAAAAGGTGGTAGTGTTTTTGAGATATTGCCGAAAATCTGGAGTGGTTATTATGTCTATACAGGAAGAACAATTTGTAATTGAAACACACAATCTAAGAAACATTTCATGCATGAAACGTTTCTCAGATTGAAATGACTTTGAATTTCTTTCCCTTAAACCACATTCCGTAGAAGAGAATCCTTTCTCAAAATGTTATACATTATCAACAGCTGCAGTGCTTCTTACCGATAAATTTTTGAAATTTTTGAGTAATTACCAAAGGTATACATGTACCTTCCCTTTAGAATTGTTTCTTTTTGCATTGCCAATTATCCCCTTTCGGTAATTTTCAACCACCTCACCAGTAACTTTCTGCCAATCTGATTGAAGGAAATAGCCATTTACACAGCTTCATTTTCAATTTTTTTATAATTTTAAAACAGACACATTTTCCATAAACTTTGGGTTAAAATTTCCTTCAAGAGCACCTCATCAATTTAAATTATTACTTAAAAGATTGTTCTGTCCTCAGAAATTGACTAATGAGGTCATGGGTTAGGCCAATTAACTGCTACACTGCAGTTCAGCGTAGACAAGTAACCAGATATCAGTGTTGTAACCAAGTCAGTTTTTCTCAAGTCAAGTCAAGTCGCAAGTCATCTTTGCTCAAGTCAAGTCAAGTCACAAGTCATTTTTGCTCAAGTCAAGTCAAGTCACAAGTCATTTTTGCTCAAGTCAAGTCAAGTCACAAGTCACATAATGTCCCGAAATAAGCTCACTCCCATTATGTTGTGACAAACTTAAGTAAAATTAAAAAATAAAAACCTGTTAAAAGACCAGTCAATAAATTCAATCCGTAAATCATCAGAGCTCATTCACTCTTATTCACATGTCTTACAAACAGCGACCCTTTTTTTGAGTGAGCATTCGTAATTTCTGAACCCAAACGAAACAACTTTTGGTGTAGAAGAGGACATTCTTTCAGCTGCGGAGTACGGCTGAAACGAACAACTTACATGCGACGTACGGCTGAGCTGAGTGCCCGTGTACACACGAATAGACGGCGTATATTTCCAACTCCATGGCACAATGCATGCTGGGAGCATGGTGATGTAGGGAGAATTTAAATAATGAAGTGTACAATGTTTTTACATTGACCTTACTAAATATGATATGTGTAACATATTGGCCTATTTAGGTCAATAGTATTTATTTTTCATTAAAATTTGAGATAATTTATGTAAATATTGTGCAAATTCTTAATACAGTACGCAAGCTTGTACAGCCTCTTTTCCAGCCGTCTGTATAAGCTACTATTGCACAAGCGTATCGATACACGGCTACAGAGCTTTCCTAAACGGATTGTATGGAAGAATACATGTTTTCTATGCGCAAACTAGTGCATGTACACATATACTGTATGCACGTGCGTGTTACATACGTCCATAGGCGCAAATTGTGATAAACATCGAGATCGTCAGCAGCGGCATTGTCGCCGAAGACTTGAATATTTTAAACAATAATTACGACTGATAATTTATTGTCATAAAATCAAATTTATTCAATATTCAAGTCACTTCTCAACTCTCAAGTCATTTTTGCGCAAGTCAAGTCAAGTCACAAGTCATTTTTGCTCAAGTCAAGTCAAGTCACGAGTCATTTTTGTCCAAGTCAAGTCAAGTCGCAAGTCAACAAAATTGGTGACTCGAGTCTGACTCGAGTCCAAGTCACCGACTCGAGTCAACAAGACTGCCAGATATTAGTATACACAGGAAGAAAATAAACTGATTAACTATGACTTGAGGAGATAACATACAAGAAATACATGAATGAGCGCTTAAAACAGTGACACATGACAGGGCTTGGAAGGGAGCCCTACAAACTAATGAAACCCACACTTGTAACCTGGGCCCAATTTCATAGAGCATGCTTAAGCAGAAAACATTGCTTAACAATTGTCTGCTAAGCACAAACAGGCAGGGGACTAGTCACAGAGTGTACATGGTACAAGGTATTTTGGCTGGTAACCTTATTGTGGTAAGCCTAATTTTGTTGTGCTTTAAGCAGCTCTATGACATTGGGCCGATCTCACTGTGTTCTCCAGCGGTTCAAGGAACAAGTCCAGCTGGAACAGGATTCACAAGTGCCCTGGTATTGCCATTTCAATATTATTAGTTGGTCTACAGATTTTTTTGGTGCTAAAGAACGTTGTCAGACATGAAAAATTTCGCAAACTCAATCTAAAATGTACAACAGAAATTTGTACAATCCAAATTAGACATTGGTTCTGTTTTGAAGTCAAAATTTGTATTTTTTTCAAGAAACGTACCTGACACAGTCGTACCACCTTTTTCAGCGGCAACATCTTCTGTGATCCTCAGGTGAGTTTCAAGTTTTTTTAAAGAGGTCCTTGATGGGTTTTGGAGCAGTTCTTGGTCACTCTGCTGGATTAATTTCCACCCGAAATACATGTAGCCGTTCTCACTCTCGTCTCACTCTCAGTCTCAGGGAAGTCTTGTCGACAGACGACGGCACTTGCACTTTACAGTAAATTGTACCCGAAGAGCCTTTTCACTGATACTCATTGCATTGGACAACGAACCAGTTGTTTCAATGTGAGACGGCAGTCAACTAGTCGTTTATCCAGCTTCCGTCCCTCTTATTACAGGCACAGAAAATTACTAATTTATTTGCGTACCACTTACCACCGTGCTTTGGATCCACAATAATTTGACAGAACGCTGGATCTCGTTCATGGACGGCAGCATTTTGTTTACTTCATCAAGTATCAGCCTATTTCGTTTACATCGCGTAATACACTTCTCGTCTAACACCCAACCCACCACGGGGCCGCTGGTCATGCCACGGAAAGGTCCTCATAGGCTGTTCTCGCTATTAAGCACAGCCCGCTGCGCTATGTGTATTTGATAATGAAACATGAGGGAGACGAGGCAGAGAGTTTGCTGCTCTTACGTACCGTCCACGCAACTTTGTGTTGTGTGTTTTGTGCTATTCATCAATACACGATGTTTTGGGTGTTTTCGCTATCCGTTTTCTCGATAAAAACATCGATGTATTATATCTTTTAAAATTTTAATCTGATTAATTTAAACATATTCGTAGCCGGGCAAAAATAAAGAAAAAAAGGTATGGATTTCAATTTTTTTTCCTTCGTCTTTTCAATGAAATAAGTCACCGCAATCCGTAAACCAACTAATAAAATTGGAACAGCTGACAGGGAGCTAGCCTATGTTTACAGGCCAACCAAGCTTTCATAAATAAAGCACTCTGTATATGTTAAGAGGAGGCACTCGAATACTGACCTTGTAATTGTATCTGCAGCTAACTGAGTGAGATGCTCAGTGAATCCTTTGCAACCGCGTTTAAGGTTATACCAACACACAATTCCTAAAACACAAGCCACACAAATGCCTTGACATTGTTAAGGCATGTGTTAACCTTGTTCATACTTCAGAGCTGCCACCATTTCCATCTTACAACCAGGGAGATTTATGCAACAATCAGAGAGATATTTAGAATTCGACATTCATCATACTAGTACTAGGCATAACTGTACACACACGAAAAAAACATGCATAGGGCCTAATTATGTTCCGTATTTGTGTATTACTGTTGCCCTGGCTTTGGTGCGCATCTCCCCAAAAAGTTTTCCAGAGGAAGTTCCCTCAGCAAAATGAGAATGGCTTTGACCCAATCAAAGATAAAATGTCAGATCGATAGTCAAGCCAAAAACAAAACAACAAACAAACAAACACTGTGACAAATGAGGTTTAGGAAGCACCTTTCACCCCTCTTTGGGCCGCGAAATTACGTTTTTTGGTTTGAATTTAGGTGTTGTTTTCCTTCACAATAATGCCTCGTGTTGTGTAGCCATGCTTGTATGTGTTTAAAGTTGAATCTTCCTGATGACACAGTGGCGAGTCGGTCCAGCGCGGTCTCAGATCCCCATCATCCTTGTCATCAGTTAACGCCATAGGCAAAGACCGAGTCGAACTGATCCACTCGCCCTCTTCATACACCGTGTGCAGGGAGTACAGTTTACAGCAAATTGAGCAATCATTTATAACAACACAAAGAAACTAAACATTTCTAAAAGCTCGCGTGTTCAACTTTAGGTTCAGCCGATGGTCATAACAAGCACATTTATACTGTTGTTGTTGTTTATTTATTTATTTATTTTTATTTATTTTGGGGGTTGGGGGTTGGGCAAGGGTCTATTTCCCATAATGGTTTACTTTTTAAACTGTTTTCATTCACTTATCTGTTGTTCACAGCTGACACATAAGATGAGTTTCCTTATCTTTAAAACACGGAGGTACAAAATGTTTCAACTTTGTTTCCCAAAATCAAAATACTCGTTGATGTCGTTGTAAACTAAGATAATTCAGTCAGATGCACTGTGTACACTACATTTCATTTTGTCATATTTAGGACCAATGCTTTAAACTTAGCTTAATACATAGGCCTAGGCCCTATCACATGTTCTCCTTTTGTCTGTGTGTTCTATGCTTTGATCGGCGGTTGCCGAGTGTAATGCCTCCTGCTGGCATTTAGAGAGAGAGAGGGACTCAGCTTATGTCATGAACTTTGGTAGTTTTAATCATGTTAACACTTGGCAGCCATGTTGATGGAAAGGTACATGAGTGAGGGGTTGAACTCTAGAGGGCGCTAGTCCTGTATGTATGCATGTGTGAATGTGACATCCCCTCTTCTTTAAAGATTAATACAATGGAAATGAAGATTAATCTAAAATCACTTAAATCAAATGTTCATTAATCCAGTTATTCCTTCGAAAGTGCAGTCCTCAAGAAAAACATTGTTCTGTTTATAAGAGTCCAGGTTGATTAAACTTTCAAATTAAATTGTTCTTTATTGTATGACTGTGTGTCTGTTTGTGTGTGTATTTGTTTTGTTTAGTCACATGATGGTATGTTGTTACAAATCAAGTCTGTTTGGCTTGTTGACTCTTCTGCCTGATCGGGTCACTGTCTGCGTTCCTGAGGGGCGGTTAGAAAGTGGTCTGCTCTGGGGTTTTGAAGGAGCATTGCGATCAGGAGTTGGTGTGGTAGATCTCAGAGGAGCTGGTCGCAGATGAATCCTGTTTCGTCTGAGCTGACTTCCACTTTCTGTTTCCACATTGTAGGATCGAGGAGTAATTGATTTGCTCACGACTCTACCTTGGCTCCAGGTTTTGTTAATCGGATTTTGGATGTAGATGGGTTGGTCGTTGAGGAGTTCTTGGATTGGGGTATTGATAGAGCGTCTGTTGTAGTATTTAGTTTCTGAAGACTGGTCTGCCTGCAGTCTTTCACGCACATCATCACGATCTGGTGGGGGGTGATGTACTGAAGGTAGTGTCGTCTTGTACTTCCGTCTATTCAGTAGCTCAGCAGGGGATGCCAGGTTTGACTTGAGTGGAGTGGCATGGAGAGTTAGGAGGGCTAAGTTGGGATCGTCCCCTGACTCTCGACATTTGGTGAGGATTCTCTTCACTGTTTGGATGTGTCTTTCGATGAATCCATGACCTCTGGGGTAGTAGGGTGAAGAAGTCTGAATCCGAAAACCGTACTGCTGTGCTAGGGCTCGGAATTGGGAAGAGGTGAACTGCGTGCCATTGTCACATACGATAACCTCTGGGATGCCTTGTTCGGCGAAGAGCACACGTGAAACTCTTGTGATGGTGCTTGCGGTGAGGTTATCAAGTTTGCGGATAAACGGAAATTTTGAGTAATAATCCGCAATGATCAGGTACCAGACCTTGTCATGGTGGAAGAGGTCAGCTCCCAGGGTGTGCCATGGACGAGGTGGGACTTCCATACTGATCATTGGTTCACGCTGTTGAGAACGCTGGTATTTCTGGCATGCTTGGCAAGTTGTCACCATATTGTCGATGTCTTTGTATATACCTGGCCAGTAGACACAAGATTTTGCACGCAGCTTACACTTGTCAATGCCCTGGTGACCGCTGTGGATCTGTTGTAGTATGTTCTGTCGCAGTGAATTTGGAATCACGATTCTACTGCCAACCAGGACTGTGCCGTATTCTATAGCTACGTCATCTCGGACTGACCAGTATGGTCTGATGGAGCGCTGAATTTTCTTGATGCTGTCAGGCCAGCCGTCTGTGCCTTGTTGTTTCAGCAGCTGGAGGGTCATGTCTGTGGCTGTTTCCTGCCTTATCAGCTCCAACTTTGTTGGTGTCACACTCACGACATGGTGTATACGGACTTTCATCTCTGGTATCTCATGCTTTTCCACAGGGGAGAGTCTTGAGAGTGCATCCGCAACGACCATCTCTTTACCAGGCTTGTAACGTATTTCAATATCGTAAGCCTGTAGACGCAGAAGTATGCGCTGAAGTCGAGGTGGGGCCTGCATTAAGTTCTTCTTGTGGATATGTTGGAGTGGGCGGTGGTCACTTTCCACAAGGAATCGTCTGCCATACAGGTAAGTATGAAACTTCTCACATCCGTATAGGACTGCTAGTAGTTCTCTCTCTATGTTTGCATATCGTGTCTCTGCTGGTGTGAGAGCTTTTGATGCAAATGCTATTGGACGACCTTTTTGTACCAGGGTGGCTCCTAGTCCTCTGGTTGATGCGTCAACCTGCAGTATTACAGGCTGCTTCTGATCGTAGTAAGCGAGAGTGGTGTCTGATGCTATCAGAGCTTTGATGGAGTTGAACACTTTTGTGTGCGATGGAGACCAAATATACTCGACGTCCTCACGAAGGAGTTCCCGCAGTGATGCGGAGTGTTCAGCTAATTGAGGGATGAATGGGCCCATGTACATGTAGTTTACCAGCCCTAGGAAGGTTCGCAGTTGTTTTCTATCACCTGGGGGCTGCATCATTTCAACTGCCTTCACTTTATCTGGGTTTGGCCTCACTCCATCGGGTGAGTATATCAGTCCAAAAAAACTACATTCAGTCGTTTTGATGATGCATTTTTCGGCATTCAACTTAATACCTGCACGTCTGGTGTGTTCCATCGCTTCATGAAGGTGTATGTCATGGTCTCGTGCACTTTTGCCGAATACTTGGATATCGTCAGTGATGCCCACAGTGCCTCTACAGCCACGATAGGTTTCATCTATCTTCTGCTGAAATACATCCTGACTCATCCTGAGACCAAAAGGCATTCTCAAGAATCGGTATCGGCCAAAAGGGGTGTTGAATGTGGTGAGGTATGTAGATTGTTCATCTAACTCGACATTCCAATAGCCGTTTCTGGCATCAAGCTTGCTAAACATTTTAGCACCGGATAGCTTAGGTGTAATTTCTTCGAGAGTAGGCACAGGGTAGTGATCTCTTTTGATGGCCCGGTTGAGGTCCTTGGGATCTAGACATAGGCGCAGTCGGCCGTTGACTTTCTCACGTATCACCAGTGAGTTAACCCAGTCTGTTGGCTTGGAAACTTTCATGATAATGGCCTTGGATTCCATCTCATCTAACTCTCCCTTGAGTTTGTCTCTGATCTCCAAGGGGACCCTACGTGGTGGGTGTATAACCGGTCTGGCTTCCGGATCGAGAGTGATATGATATTTGAAGTTCTCAAAGCAGCCAACAGTGCCATCAAAGCAGTCGGGATACATGTCGAGGAGTTCAGATTTACTCTCGATATTCGGCCTCTCGAGCAGTGGTGTATTCCTGTGGATGTATTTTGGAGAACGATGTGGTGTTGGTGATTCAGTTGTCGTCACTAATGGGTCAGCGAAGTGGACGCGTTGACCGCTACATGTTTCTTTCGTGAGCTTTTCCTGTTGTTGTTGGACAGGATTGTTCTTTTGCTCAGTTTTGACGGTCTCTACCACAGGTTTCGTTTCCACTGCACAGTGAAGTGTTATCATGTTCAGGGCTTGGCATGTCTTTAGGCCAAGGATTGCTGGCCCTGCTGCATCAGTGACGTAGAAAACGCAGTTGTGCTTTGTGTCGTTGTACATGCAGGGAATTTTCACTGTGCCCAGTTGTTTGATTTTAGATCCGCCATATGCAGTGAGTGCCATCTTGCTATTTTCCAGAGTGCTGGGCTCTGGATTTCCGTTACTGTCCAATTTCTCTGGAAAAATAATGCGGAATAGATGGACTGGCAAAAGATTACTCTGTGCACCAGTGTCTTCTTTGCATCGGAGCATTATTGGTCTTCTGCTCTTCTGGTTTATATGTATCTTTGCATAAACTTCATCTCTAGTGTCATCGGACGAGCCAATACTACTGACTTCTATGGTGCCAATGGTGAGGTATTCATCAACAATTTCATCCTCGTCAAGGTAATGCGAGATTTGGGACGAGATTTGGGAGATTTGGGACGAGGTTTGCGCTTTGGGGGTTTCCCAGACTTGCATACTGATTGCCAGTGATTGTCTTTCCCACAGTTTCGGCATGTGCTGCCATATGCAGGACAGTTGCTCTTTGGTACTAGCTCGTGCACTCAGCCGCAATTGTAGCATGTAGGCTGTTTTTTTCCTTTTCCTGTCTGTCTTCATCTGGTTGTGCGTGATGCATGTATAGATTTTTCAGTCGTGCCGGCTGTGTTAGTGTTGCGGCTTGATTCTGGTAGGGACTTGAGTTGATTGGTAGTTGCTTCATGGCTTCGAGCAACGTCGATGGCATCATTCAGTGTTAGTTTCTCGTCCCTTCCGATCAGCACTTTTTGTACGTCTTTGTGTGACGAACCCCAGATCAATTGGTCAACAAGACGATCTTCCATTTCTTTGTCGTCTCTGTATTTGCATTTGACAGCTATGGCTTTCATCTTTGTCACAAAATCATCAGCTGCCTCATCGACATTTTGTCTCATGTCTTGCAATTTGTATCGGTAGATTCGATGGTTTGACCTTGGTTCCAAGTGTTGCTGGAAGCGGGACAGTAGCTTATCTGGCTTTTTCCTGTCTTCCTCTTCTTCAAAGGTCCAGCTATTGTATTTATCTAGGCCTTGTTCTCCTACCCATAGGAGGAGATAACTTGCTCTCTCTTCATCATTAGCAGTTTTGAGTACGCTGGAAAACATTAGTTCACACTTTTGTTTGAACCTGGAGAACGTTGCCACAATATCTGGCGCTTCCCAGTCCATCTGGGGGGCTGAGACTGCAGAGCTGAACGCCATTGTAATGTATTGTATACAGTATAGTATATAGTTCTCAGTTCAGTTTTCAACGTTAAAATTACGTGAGCAAAAACGGCAAGAAAATCACACTTTTATTTACTTGATGACCTCGTTTTACTACTCACATAAAAGTCTTCAGTTTACCGCTGCCACCATGTAATGCCTCCTGCTGGCATTTAGAGAGAGAGAGGGACTCAGCTTATGTCATGAACTTTGGTAGTTTTAATCATGTTAACACTTGGCAGCCATGTTGATGGAAAGGTACATGAGTGAGGGGTTGAACTCTAGAGGGCGCTAGTCCTGTATGTATGCATGTGTGAATGTGACACCGAGCGTGCGTGGGCGTGTACGTGTATGTGCATGTCATTGTGTAGACAGTTGTGTAGACGGCTGGGACCAATTTCATAGAGCTGCTTAAGCACAATAATATGCTAAGCACAACAATTATGCTTACCAGAATAAGGTTACCAGCCATAGCATTATGTCATATGTACCGTTTGTGACCGGTATCCTACTATTAAGCAGGTAATTGTTAATTAATATTTTCTGCTTAAGCAGCTCTAGGAAATTGTGCCCTGATTCGGGTAACTTAAATTGTTGAAGCTATTTATTTTAGGCTACTGGTTTGGCGGATCCATACGATCGGGCCAACAACCAATCAGCATGGCGTAGTAGTGGGAAAGTGATTTGATTGGTTATAGGTTAGACAATGTCAGCCAATGAGAGCACAATATTGGCAGGGCGTTTGCTTTATTTTGGAGGGAATCTGTCCTGTTTAGCCTCACTTTGTCCAAGCTTGTGATATAAGTCAACCTGTATAACCCACAGCCTCCCCTATAGTTCCATCTTGGAAAGGGCAGTTTTTACAGAAAAATAGAAAGGTCTCATAATTTCATTTGAAGGTAAAATTGTATCACGTAATTTCTAGTTGTGAATGGGCAAGGTTTTTGTAAATTTTTCTTACGATGCCATCTGTATTTCGGTCGGGCTATCTTAAGCTTACCTGCCCCTTAGACGTTGACTCAAGTCCCAATCCCGTGCAAGGCCCTTCCTTGCCTCATCGTCAGAAAACTATTGTTTTACACTCTGCATTCCCCACTCTGCATTCCCCAATAGCTACATTTGTCGGTGAGGGTGCACTGGTATTATATGTCTGTACAGCTGTGGCTGCATGCTGGTGCGTTACATATGTGTTGGGTCCTCGCACGAGAAAGGGACTTGAATCAAGTCTAACCTGCCCCCATCGTTTTCCAACTTTTTCGGAATTTGTGATATGTTACTAGGACTGGGATACACTTCTCTCTTTTTGTAGCTTATTATTAATGGTAAAGTTAGATTTAGGGTGCACATCGGTTCCACCAGGGCGCCCCCCCCCCCCCCCGTTTTCCATTTTTTTAAAATTGCATTGATAGGCAAGGTGAGTAACTGCGTAACATGTATTTTGAGCTGTATTTAGGTCACTGGACCACGACAATGTCCATGTGTGATACACCTGGGCTTGGTCGTCCTCTTTGTTTATGTTGGTATAAGGATGTGGTACCCCCTTAGTGTGACCATTCTGGTATAAGGGCTCGGTAGTCCTTGGTGTGGTCACTTTGGTAAGGACGTGGTCCTTGGTGTGGCCACTTTAGCAAAAGGGCTCGGTAGTCCTTAGTGTGGTCACTTTATTGGTAAGTCCTTGGTGTGGTCACTTTATAGGTAAGTCCTTGGTGTGGTCACTTATGTTGTTCAGTCCTTGGTGTTGGTCACTTTGGTAAGAGCGTGGTAGGGGCATTATGCTAAATTCTCTCATTTGTTTTCATTTCTAAAATTATATTTGTAATAAAATTTGTGAATCTTGTATAAAACCATTCAGCTCATGAACTATAGCATGGTTCCTCATGAAAGTAAAAAGTTTCAGCACTAAAGTTCCATCCGGGTTTGCAACAGAAACTAGCGGTGAGTTCGCTCCGTGTCGGGATGACAGAGGAAATTAAATGACGGGCTCAAAAACATCGGTTTCATTTAGACCTATAGTAACTGGGGCGCTGTACACCTTTAAAAACAAATTTGACATCGGACCAAAGATGTCAAACAAGTTTTAAAAAGAGTACAGCACCCCTTCCAGTTACTGCGTTAGGTTTCAATGATTTGAGGGTTAATTAGCCTTTCTGTTGTAGCTCTACACGAAGAGACGATGGCATGGTATCGACCCGAATGTTGTTGTTAAAACGAATCAGTCTATATAATGCCTTTCCCAAATGAACGAACGTAAACAGGACGAGTGTTCAGCTTCGTGTTTTATTCTTATCATAAACCGCTACTGGTTTTTGTTAATACGAATTGAATTGAATTGGAATGTGCCGTCACTTTTCAAGTTAACACGCCATATTTGCTTGTTCAGAATCATTCGTGTAAAAAAATTGACCTGTGTGCTTCTCGCGTCATAAGGCAGGAATTCACATATCCTACCACTTTGCTAAGTAGTTCTGTGTGTACTTTTTATCCTAAAAGACGTTGTCATTGTTTTATTTATGTGTTTTTAATACAAACAACTTATTTGACTATTTGTAAATGCAATGAGACCACAGTGTCTGCTTCGGTATTCCCATAAGACAAGCTCGCAAAAAAGCGCATTGATTTCACAAGGTGGTTCGAGTAAACGGTCCGGGCGCGGCAGGACTAGTTTGGTTTCTCTTTCCTGGTTGGTATTGGGTAGAAGAGTTGTACTTTGAAAGTTTGCTGAAATTATCTTGCTTTTAATACCACCCATGGCATTGTGTCTGACTGCATAACGCAATATGTAGGAGGGTGTACCTTGTAGAAACCCAAGGTGAGTATATTTTGTGCTTTGTCCCCTGATTACTGAAGAAATTATGAAAAGTGTTTCTATTTTTTAGACTGCATCGAGCCATCACGCTCCGTACCTTTGGTGGGTACAGTTCTATGACGCACTTGCTGGTGATATGAGTCACGTGTCCCTTGCTCATTTGCATATAATACGTTACATGGGAGAGCTGGGTCGAGGCTGGGTGGTGAGACTAACTGACCTTTTTTTGCTTCGGCAATATTACATTTTTGTTAACAGCCTAAAAAGCTTTAATAACATACAGAAAGCATAAGAGTTTGATTTTGACGAACTTGTGTTAAGATAAGCACTTTCAACTGGGGATTTAGTGATCAGATGATGTTTTACACAGCCTGATGCTGTCAATGTCTTTGGCTTTTGACTGGAGAGCGGAAAATTTGTTCTGAAGTAGAAATTAAATAAAACTGTTTTAAATCCCCAGAAGGAAGCACCATCTTCAATCAGTGGACATTGACAATTCCATTGTAAATACTACATTGTACTACTGCACTGGCATGCAAAATGTTTTGTAGTTAGAAATAATGTCCGAAGTGTCACTTTGGGCCTGCCTAGAAGACAAAATTATTAATAAATAGATCATCGTTTTTCAAAAGGGAAATTGTTCAGTTCAATGTAGGTCATTTTAGCCTTTGTGGATATTATGTGATTCTCCATGGCAAAAACACTAGGCACTTCCTGCCAAAAATAAAAACTCTTTTCATTTGCTCCCAACTCAACCAATCAATCAATCAATCAATCAATCACTCAATCAATCAATCAATCATTCAATCAATCAATCAATCAATAAAAGAAGAAAAAGGTAAAATAAATGAGATTATAGAGTTTCTTTCAACACATATTATGTCTAGAATGTTACATCACCCCATTAATCTACCTTGTGATTGGTTTAGAGTGCGTCACATAACCCCCTTCAAAGATTCTTGCTTTTGATTGGTAGGGTGCGTCACATGACACGTCTTATTTTTTACGACACGCTATACATGCAGCAAACAATGCAACATACCCATATCAACATCACATTTTACCATTAAGTGATCAAATGTCTCATTCTTAGCTTCAGCGGTTGTTACCTAGTTGAAGAGGCATTGTTGACAGTACACTCATACATGTGTTCTTTGCAACAACACATTACAGTTGCTCAAGGTGCAGAAACTTTAACACTGTAGTTTCCATTGCCTACTTCAGAAAACTGTAACATTCTAATTTCTATTGCATACTTGTGACAAACAGAGGATCCTGTTTATCGGATAGTAACCAAATTAAACCTTAGTTGAGTAAATGGTGGACCGGTCAGAGAGCTGATCAATAAATCATTTGCATAAGCAGTTTATGTCAATGAGTGGAGGTGACCTACATTGATGCTATGCACAGTTCTTATGGACACATAAAAGCCGTTTGACAAATTTGTGACAAAACAAGGATCCAAGCTCAAGATCTGTCAACCGATTAGATTATGTAATGTTGATTGATGCTAATGCACAGATCTTATGGAGATCATTTAACACAAAATATTCCATCTCAATTAACAATTTTTTGTGACAAAACAAGGATCCAAGATCAAGTTCCGTTGACCAATCAGATCCTGGTATTTTGACCAATCAGGGCTCAGTGACAATTTGTTCCGATTGGCTCTTCTAATAGCCAATAGGAGAAAGGTTTCAAATTGTATTCAATTAGCATCGTATATGTTTTTTCTGTACTTGATTCGAAATTTGTCTCACTTTGTCACAGCTATTCATGGAGGTCACATCTATGTCAGCTCCATTATGTTTTAATCACCCACCTGCATCCCCAATTCCTATTGCTTTTTACGGCAAGAACTTTTCAGACACGGAATCAATTTTGATGGTTGTATCATAACAGTTATTTTGTATAGGTAGTTTAACCTATTTTACTTTTAGAAATTAAATACATGTACTTGTCAGGCAACTAAGTTTACATCTAATAGGCTTTGTCGCCCTGTGATGTTTACCAGGGGTCATCCCGACCGTATGTAAACGCGGTGGGCCTTTCTGGCTATAATGTGTAACAAATTGTATTTATGTGCCTTATCATTACAGGCTGTTGAATTGATATTGAAAGAATTTCTTCATTCAATATTTTGTTAGCATGGTTTGCCCAAGGTCTTTATAACACACGTTTACGTGTGTAGTTCATTCTTGTTAACTGTAGGCCTACATGGCCTCCAATGGCTGGGTTTGGTTTGCTCAGCAATTTCATGTATAGTTTGACATTTAGTCAAGTTTCTATTTGTGTGTTTGAATGTGTCAGGAGTGCCCAACTTTCAAAAGATTCTGTGTACCCAACTTTCAAATGGGTATTGTGTGCCCAACTTTCAATTGCGTCTGGTGTGCCCAACTTTAAATTGTGTTTGGTGTTCCCAACTTTCAATTTGGTCTGGTTATTCCTTTTTTTGTGGCTGGTTCTGGTGTGCCCATGGGTCTTGTGTGCCCAACTTTAAATTCGGTCTGGTGTGCCCAACCTTCAAATGGGTCTGGTGTTTCCAACTTTCAAATTGGTCTGGTGTACCCAACTTTTAATTCGGTCTGGTGTGCCCAACTTTCAAATGAGTCTGGTGTGCCCAACTTTCAAATGGGTCTCGTGTGCCCAACTTTCAAATGGGTCTGGTGGGCCCAACTTTCAAACGGGTCTGGTGTGCCCAATTTTCAAATGGGTCTGGTGTGCCCAACCTTCAAATGGGTCTGGTGTTTCCAACTTTCAAATGGGTCTGGTGTACCCAACTTTTAATTCGGTCTGGTGTGCCCAACTTTCAAATGAGTCTGGTGTGCCCAACTTTCAAATGGGTCTGGTGTGCCCAACTTTCAAATGGGTCTGGTGTGCCCAACTTTCAAATGGGTCTGATGTGCCCAACTTTGAAATGGGTCTGGTGGCCCAACTTTCAAACGGGTCTGGTGTGCCCAATTTTCAAAAGGGTCTGGTGTGCCCAACTTTCAAATGGGTCCGGTGTGCCCAACTTTCAAATGGGTCTGGGTGTGCTCAATTTTCAATTGTGTCTCGTGTGCCCAACTTTCCATTGTGTCTGGTGTACCCAACTTTCAATTCGGTCTGGTGTTCCCAACTTTCAAATGGGTCTGGTGTTTCCAACTTGTAAATGGGTCTGGTGTGCCCAACTTTCAAATGGGTCTGGTGTACCCAACTTTCAATTCGGTCTGGTGTGCCCAACTTTCAAATGAGTCTGGTGTGCTGAACTTTCAAATGGGTCTGGTGTGCCCAACTTTCAATTGTGTCTGGTGTGCCCAACTTTCAAATGGGTCTGATGTGCTCAACTTTCAAATGGGTCCGGTGTGCCCAACTCTCAATTGTGTCTGGTGTGCCCAACTTTAAATTGTGTTTGGTGTTCCCAACTTTCAATTTGGTCTGGTTATTCCTTTTTTTGTGGCTGGTTCTGGTGTGCCCATGGGTCTTGTGTGTCCAACTTTCAATTTGGTCTGGTGTGCCTTTTTTGTGGCTGAATCTCGGTGGTATTTTTAATAAAAAGCACTGTGTTCTGGATGCTTTCTCAAGTCCTGCAGAGAAAAATACAAGTAAAATAAACACTACTTGGGTGGAATTCAAACCCACCCTACCACTATTTAGAGCCTATGTTTTACCACTTCATTTGAGTTCACAAAGTGCGACTCTGGTTACAAAAGGCCATTTCAAATTGTGGTTTCAAACCCCACCTGAGTAGTATGCCTGTGGATTTGTTTCGACCAGACTCAGAAAAATTATATGAGCGCTTTTTACACATCGTCCCGGCCTTGTTGGTCACCATGCTTGTGTTCCTGAAGCAAGATACTCGACTATTGCTTTGTCCTTTGGATAGGGCGTGGGTCCTGTTTACTAGGATGGGTATTGCGAGTTAAAGAATCCATAACAATTGTTGTGGAGGAGTAGAGACTCATGTGTTTCTGATTCATCCCAAGTTGCATCTGAAGCATCCTTTATTCATTGCCAGAAATTAATAACAGTTATTACAATCTATTAATTATCTATAAAACATTTCAGACATCATATCACATTGATATTAAGGCTGGTTTCAAGATGTCTTCAATGACTTTCAAGGTTGTTTCACTATTTCCATTGTACCTGATTGTGTAGTGAGATCACATTAATTAGCTCACACTGACTCTCTAAATTCTTTCATATCAGGATGTTAAGAAGTACCGTTTTCAACCCTTCAGAGCAACTGCAAACTGGGCTTAGAGCAGGTTGAGAGAATTTGTTTTGAGATTTTCTGTGCGTTTATGATACTCAGTGTAACCAAAGGGCAAGGACCACCTTGCTCTAACTAGGATCTTGCTCTATGGTGTAACTAGTGATACTGGTAAGGTTCGCACACAGTCCAAACCTGAACTTACATAACCATGCAACAATAACGTTTTAGGACTTTTCTTTGATTTTTTTGCTCTTAAAATTAGGGTTTTTCAAGGAACTCAACATTGACTTTGAAATGGGTTAGGACTACACTGGCATCATCAGTGAAGATGTTTCATCTTTCTGACTGTTGGGTGACTGAGCCTGGTTAAAGCACTGATTGTTCCTGGAATTGAAGGTAAGACTGCATCATATTACTAACAAGTATTTCATAAACTTTGACATCTATTCGGGAGTAGATTGTTTGTTTTGATCCATAGACTGGAATGATAAACAGAGGCATAATCTATCATCTGAGAAACTATCTTTCTTTGATTCCTAAGATTCTGTCAGATATGGCTGACCAGAGTGAGGAGACCATGGAAGAGGAGGAGATGGCCGGGCAACCTCAAGAAGGTAAAAACTTACTTTGATTAAAATCAATCTCCAAGTTTTGATATTTTTTTGTAGATAAGTTGTGTAATATTTGGAACCATTGTCTATAAACAAAAACACATTATTATTTGATTTGATTTCTTGTTTTATTCCACACACCAAAACGTACCCCAATCACCCTGGGAAAAAAGGTATTTTTTAAATAATACAAATAAGAGTTAGCAAAGAGCATTCATTTTAACCTAAATATTTTAGAATGAATTTCCTTTAACTCCGCAGATATACAAATGCACTTGCTAAATAATTCACAATACCTTTGTTTAAGAGGTCATGCAACAACAACAAAACGATTTTCTGCATTAAATTAAAATATAAATTCTACTTTGCTCTCACAAACAGTATGATACATGTTTGTTTTTTTAAGAGTTGTAGACAAGAACAGACAAAGTGCATTTTCATTTTCATCTCTTGCACACAGTGTGGACAAATATTTTGATAATATTTTAAAGTGCTGTATCGTCCAGTTTTAACAAGCAGTTTATGAGCTGATCTAGATCTAGCCAGATATGTCTGTGATGGGGATTATTAAAAATGGCATTGCAAAACATAAGTATGGTTATAATTCACATTGTATCTTAAACGTCCTGTAGATTTTTGTTTAAACCTACCTAAACCAGCTACAAATGATTTCATTACATAACTTTCCAACAATTCTAGTAACCGTATCAGAGTAAAAAAGTTAAATGTGTAGTCACTTGCAATTTCAACACATTTTCAATTTCCCTGTCATGATTGCGAAATACTATTTCGAGATAACAGACTAATAACTTTGAGGGGACGAAAAACCTTTTGAGGTAACAAAATAACATTTTGAGGGAGTGAAATAATATGTCGAGGGCACAAAATAATTTTGATTTTTTTTTTTTCCATTTCAAATTTTCAACATGTCCCTTTAGGGGCTCCGTAATTCACTACTTCTTAAGAAGAAAATGTTTCATTTTCAGCTGATACACTTTATACATTTACTTTACATACTTGCTGTTTGGGGAAACATCAACAGAGTCTGCACGGGCTTCTATTATTAGCACTTCAGTCACCACGAACGTGAGGGTGGGTGGCAGCCAACGTTCCATTGTTTTTGTTCAACGTGACGTTCTAAGCACAGCCGGTGAGTAAAAGAAACCAGACAGTCAAAACTTTCAGATAGTAATAAAAATGTTTATTTAATATGCAGTTTTACCAAGTAGGCCCCTAATAGAAGTATTACCGGTACATCCTATAAGCATTACAAAAGTAATATTTGAAAAAACATCTCAATTACTTTGGAGTATCCTGCAACGGCCGCTAAAAGGGCGCACAGGTTGCAAGTCATTCGGATCATATAGTCTCTACCATTGCAGACACCCATCGGAGAAGCGTTTGTGGCTGTAAAGTGTCATGCCAAAGGGTACACAGTGTTGTGACCAGGATTCGAACCCACACTTTGGTGACTTCAGCTCAGCAACGCCACGCCAAGTGACTTTAGGCCTATATTAAGGTTTTTTGAGAAAACAAATTTGAAGGGGATTTTAAAACCTGCTTTCTTACAACAAAACACATCACGGAAAAGAGCCTTTGCTTGTGAATTGCTTTCATTGATTGTCAATTTGTAGGAAATCAGTAAAAAAACTACTTGAACTGTTGAGAATACAATAGTTCATACCGTTTCACCAAAAAAACGCCTATATTTATAAATATTGGCAATTAATGATACAAAATAGGTATTATTTCAAATGGTAAGACTTTATTTGTGTTGAGAGGAGCAAATTTACTCCTCTCACGGTTTTCAAGAATTGTTGGTGACGTTTTAGTGGGACTTTTTGTTTTAAACTAACTTGTAATTACGCATGAATGTTTCTTACCGAGCCTTGTTAAATTTGACTGCAAAATAGATACGTTTTTTAAGATGTCTTCTATTATTCCTTGACTTTGAAAGTAACTAATGAAGTTTTTGCTGTTTTGCACGTGGAATTTACAAAATGTTGCTGTTGTTATGTTTTGGGGTTTTATTATCTTTATGTTTTGTTTTTGTTTTTTTTTGGGGGGGGGGCGTTATACAATCAGTGAGTTTCCAGTGTTAAAAAGATCCTTTTAATATTTCGAGAAACATCAATCATGTACTGAACTTGTCATTATTTTAAATTATTGCTATTTCAAAAAATACTACAGAAAATGACAACACAGACTATGCGTCCAGCACAGTTTGCGAAACAGGTGGGGCTTCCAGTTCGCGTTTACAGTATAACATCAGGTATAACATCACACTGCATAACGCTAACGACTGTATCGTCATCGTTGGTGGGGCCATTCCACCGGGAAGCGATGGCCGAACTTATGCATGTAAGATAAAGTAATTTGTCATTTAAATGAGCATTCGATGAGCATTCGATGGGGCCTCCAGAGCTGTGGTTGTGATCCGGTTTGAACCTCGTACACACACAGCAAAACCAGAGAGAAGCAAAGCTGCAATTAAATTCAATCTACCAGAAACATTCATTTTGATCGATTTAAACATCATTATGAAGAAGAAATGACATAGGAGTGGTCTTGAACACGGACAGACACTCGAATAGAACAAATCATTTAACTTTATATTTGGGGTTTAGCAAAGTTTAGTGCACAAATCTACCAATAATGTGCTCAAGGCGCATAAATAAAGGCAGGTTCTGAGGTTTGAAATTATGAGACCAGTGTATGTAGCACCTTGGATGACCTTATAAATGTGTAGAAGATGCTGCAAACTTAACAACGTCATTGGAAGATTACAAGTTGGGTCACTCTTTTTAGTAATTTGATTTTACCCTCAGACCGACTTGGTTGGACCAAGTTCCTTTCTATTGTAAATACATCACTATTTTTAGGTTGAGCAGTCTTGTGTAACAAATCAGTTATAACTGGGTTTAGCATAAAACTGTCATTGTAAAAGTATATAAACCTGTTGTTATGAAGAATCCCCTATATGTTGCAGTGTTATCAGGATGTAGTGGTTTTGCCCATAACAGGCAGCTGCTGTTGCAAAAGATAACATGTTATAAGCGATCTTTAATCATTATTTCTGAGTAGAATTGTAGTCATTTGGGATGTCGATGGTCCATTTTATTCCCAAGTGATTCAAATGTTTTTTACAAGAAAAACCAATGGGTTTTGTTGCACATGTTTTTTTCTCCGGAGGATGTTAATAATAAAATAGCCCACAGTGACACATTCCCCCTTTCTTTCTTTCTTTCCTTATTTCTTTCTTTCTTTCTTTCTTCCTTTCTTTCTTTCTTTCTTTCATTACAGACGTACCCGTCAACATGCATGTCCCAACAGATTCGATAGATTCTGCAAGGCAATATTCAATCTACCAAACTACCTACTTGTTTATGAAGAGAGCAGCGCAAAGCGGAATTGACGGTCTCCGAAACATTATTAATGTAATTGAAAGGGCAGGTGGATGTTTACTGAAGAGGATAGATTTGAATTGCATAAGATTCATTGTACGGTTTTATTCTACAAAAAGTCTGGATAAATTCAAGAGAGGATGTTTGAACGGTAAGATAGCCCAGAAGCTAACTGCTCACCTGATTACTGATGATGAAATAAGGAAAGTTTCTGGAGAGGAGCTGAAGATTCAATTGACCATCGAAGACACTGACTACAGAGAGGCACTGAAAAAGCTACCCCCAAGTGGTGAGTAAAGTTATTGCTGCGTGTTAGGGAAGTTTCATGTTGCTATCCGCATTTTCATGTTTCAGCACCAATTATCTATAATAAAAATAATAACAATAATGTTGATAATTTAGTCCATGTTCTCATCATACCATAAGGCAAGTATTGCTTTTTTGATTTGCTGTATCTGTTTTCTACAATCCACAGTCTCAGTGATAAAAACAATGTTTTAAGATTAAGTAGTGTTACTTTTTTAAACTGGAATTAGAAATCCTAATGTTTGCACTTACAGCTCATTAGCCGCAGTAGCGGTAGCAATAGTTGCTGCGGCACTGCGAGAAAAGCTTTAAAAGCAGTATGAAACCGCAGCAGCAACCAATGGGAAGAGTCAGTGCTGTGTAATTAGAGGTGCAACATGGGGGTCAAGTTTTCTTTACATGGTCACGTGGTTGCTGACGCTATTTTCTGTCCAAATGTAGCCCTCATTTGACCCCAACTGCAGTTAGAGTCACTTGCACTTTTGGAGCAGCATGAGCCGCTTTTGCCTGCCAAAAACTTGGGGGGGGAAGCTGGGAAAAGGATAACAAAATATACATATAAATGCAAAAGGTTGCCTACACTGTCACATCTTTAAAGCTGCAAGGAAACGCCACGCAGTCAAATTTTCAACATTTAGTTCATTAACTCCTTTGAGCACTCTGCTAACGCCAACAATTTAAAATCTATCAAACTTAGTTATAAATTCAATTGAAATCATTTCTGACCATTTCTCTTCAATTGTATGACGATAGCGCGCGTGGAACTTTGGAGTGCACAATGTTTTGCACAACTAACATGCAGAAAATTGCACAAGCTTAAACAGCAGATTATTCCAAGTGGGGGTGGGATGGGCGATTGGCTTGTTTGACTTAAATGCAGACTGAAGATTATACTTTATGGACAAAGAAAACTACCAAAGTAAAAAAAAAAAACAGTGCATCCTTCACTTAGAAATGACTCTTCTTCATTGCCAACAGCAGATAATCAAGCAAGTATAGAAGAGTATATGGTAGAAGGCGGTGGTATTTTGTTAGCAATCCAAGCGATTAAGAAATGCTACATTTTTTTTTCTTTAGTAAGAAATGTAAAAACTTACACCGAGTCTCAAAAATGTTTAACATTTATTTAAAAAGGCATTCTTAGTTCGTTCTGGAAAATACAAAGGTGTAAATGGTTTATTTTGATTATCTAAATCATCAATGTAGAGGACTCTGGTTGTTGGGATAACTTCATATCTAAAGAATAGATATATTGTGATAAGATTTGCAGTAACGCAATCAAATTAGTGTCTGTAAAATGAGTTGTGATGAATCTAGCACATCATGAAGTGAGGCTTCCTGGTATGTATCTAGATTGTGATTCAGTTATGCAGCATTTTCTTTTTAATCTTTTTAGTTTTGTAAGAGTTTTCTTCATCATTTTTAATTGTATTTTATGTTTTTAATTTTCCCTTCAACTTTTTATTCCAGAGGATACCTTACCTGCATTGGAGAAATTAACTGCCCCCTCAAAACGGAAACGAACTTTGGATCAAGCAGTGAAACCAACAGGTAATTCATTCATCCAAAAACATGTCAATTCTGAGATGGTTTTTTTAAGAGTCTCAACAGATTTGAGAAACTGCAGTTTCAATCCAAATTCAATAAGAGTGAACACAGTTATTGGTGATTCCAACAGATTTGTCAAATGTCACTACATTGCTGTTGTTATATCAGCTCTGCAAGCAGACTATCATATTGTGTTGCTAGAATTCTTTATATCAGCCCTGCAAATTGTGATGCTAGAATTCCCTGGTGGCAACATTTTGATAATGAGGCCTGCAGTGTCAAGAAATCTCTGAAATTAATGTCGGCTCACTTCATGACATTCCCATTTTAGAGAAGGATTGCCACTTTCTCATTGGCTTTCATAAAATCTATTTTCAATTTTGAATGCATTGATGAAAATAAAAGCAGTGGAATTTTGATATTTGATCAAACATTCTTGTAGGAACTGAACAAAAGTGCACTCCACCAAAGATTCCAAAACTAGAATACTCCTCTCAAGCTGCTGCCAGTGGAAGGTCATTACAACCCCAAACCTCAGGTTAGTACATGGTGTAAATTCTTAAGATGTAAACTTAAGACACCGATTCTTCATCCATGCAAGTCGAATCCTACAAACTAATTAACAAGTAACACAATGTGTGTTTCCTTTTAATGCTCAAAGAAGGTCAAAGAAGTCAGTATGAAGAGGATCAGCTGATGTTGACACTAACGACAGAACGTAAATAAAACGAATTTCACATTGGGGAAACCTTGTACCAGTGATGATTTTCCACAGTTTAACAACTACCAGAATCTGATTTTGTGAGTTCTGATCATGCAGTTTGCCGAAATCCAAAAGATGTTCTAACAATTTCTTTTACTGCGTGATATCATAAACCATTGTAGCATATGGTAGCTTTTCTAGCATTAAAAGCATGGATATCTATATCAGGCTCTACAGGATAACATAAATGGATGCTGTTTTAGGCCATGGTATTACCAATCCAGAAATACTAAGGCTACAATCTTTTCTTCGAAGGTTGTTTTGAATTTATTTATGTTGTTGTTGTATCAAGATTAAATGTTCCAAAAATTAATACATTTTTTGTTTTCAATTAGATGATGGAAGTAAGCAAAGAGCCCATACGACAAAAAATCCAGCCCAGGTCGCTGCAGAAAGCTGTAGAGAGGCATTAAGAACTCGTTATAGGACCACAGGTAGCTATGTGCAGCTGATACCATGGGAGGATGATGACACAAAACATATCAAAGATATCTTTACAGAATTAACATTGGTGAAATCTGGAAAGAAACTGGAATCATATAAGGAGATTTTGTTTCAGACAACAAGAGATGGTGATCCCGTAAAACAGGTTATTTTGAATGGGTTGCCTGGTAGAGGAAAGTCTACCATCATGAATAAGATTGCATATGATTGGGCATGTGGTGATGTAGCACTGCAGCAGTTTGAGCTTGTATTTGTTTTAAGAATGAGTTCAGTTGAACAAAGCACAGAGCTGATTGACTCAATTTTTGAACAACTTTTAGCTGAAGACGCCAAGATAGATAAGGGTGCTTTGGGTTCTTTTATCGAGAATAATGAAGAGAAAGTACTGATCTTGTTGGATGGCTTTGATGAGTTTGTGACCCCTATACCTGACCTTCATGAAAAATTGTTTGGTTCAATTCTAAACATCCTGAAACGTAAGAGAGGCAGAGAGTGTTATGTAGTTGTTACAACTCGCCCCTCTCACTACAATAAATTGGTGGCTAAGTCATTGATTCAAGACCCCTTTACACAGGTCAGGGTTGAAGGTTTTGATAAGGAAGATATCAAGAAGTATGTGAAGAGATTTTATTCAGAAGAACATAGCAAAGCTGAAGGGCTTCTCCAGAGGATCAAATCCTCAGATGATTTATCTGCTTTTGCAAAGAGTCCAATGCTACTTCTGTTGATGTGTATTTTGTGGAGAGACAAATCTACACTCCCAGAAACAATGTCCCGTATCTACAGTGAGGCATTGGAGTACATATTTCACAGAAAAACTGATATGTCGCCAGACGAAATATCAAAAGTAACAAATGAACTTGGAAAGATTGGTTTGCATGGTCTTCTTGCTCCAAAACAACAGCTTGCTTTTCCTGAAGAAGTGTTTGAACCAAGTGTGCTAGAATCGGCCATAAAAGCAGGTATTCTTACAAGACAAAAGGTCTTGAAGGGAATGAAAAGTCACAATATCATTCAGTTTTTGCACAAGTCTTTTCAAGAGTTTTGTGCTGGTAAATACCTACAAAGCTTACTAGAAACAGACAGTGTAACATTCAACGAAAACCTCAAACAAATTATGAAAGATGGAGGTAATGGTTTTGAATATGTTTTGCGGTTTTGTGCAGGTGACAATATGGCTTGTACAAGTAGCATTTTACAAACAGTGACTGAATCCAACAAGTTCAAAGAAGAAAAAATCTTCGGACGTACAATCCTCATGCAGTTAGGCCTTAACTGCTACTTTGAGGGGCAGTCAAAAGATTTACCTCCTGTGGAGTTCATTCAGTCTGTTCTTACAGATAAGTTGGACATTAATTCTTGGAACAGGGACAGACTGAACTCATTCACATACTTTCTTCAAACTGTTCATACCTACACAACGGAAAACAAACAAACTGATTATCTTGACGAGGTACAGTCAATTAAGATACACAAGTGTCAGTTGGGTGGGTGTATGTCAGATTTAGCATACTGTATGAGCTTAATGGCGAAACTTTCATCATTGACATTGAGTAGATGCACATTGAATGACAGTAGTGAAGAATATGCTGCAACCCCAGAAGCAACCTCAAATCCAGTTGGTTTTGCTGCATCATGGGCCCATCACTTCAAGCAGATGTTGAACCTTAAGGAGCTACACTTGGTTTACTGCTCATTGACAGGTAAAGATATGACACATATTGCTCCTGCACTGTGTGATCTGCCCAACTTGGTTGAATTGGATCTTTGGGGAAATGAGTACTTGGGTGGTTCTGCTGAATCATGGGCCCATCACTTCAGGAAGATGAAGAACCTTCAGGAGCTACACTTCAACTTCTGTTCATTGACAGGTAAAGATATGACTCATATTGCTCCTGCACTGTGTAACTTACCCAACTTTGTTGAATTGGATCTTGAGGGAAATGAAGCCCTTGGTGGTTCTGCTGAATCATGGGCCCATCACTTCAAGAAGATGAATCACCTTCAGAAGCTTCGCCTGAGTTACTGTTTATTGACAGGTAAAGATATGACACATATTGCTCCTGCACTGTGTGATCTGCCCAACTTGGTTGAATTGGATCTTTGGGGAAATCAGTACTTGGGTGGTTCTGCTGAATCATGGGCCCATCACTTCAAGAAGATGGGGAACCTTCAGAAGTTAGACTTAAGTAACTGCTTCTTGACAAGTAAAGAAATGAATTATATTGCTCCTGCAATGTTTGATCTGCCCACGTTGGTTGAATTAAATTTTTCCGGAAATGAGGAGTTGGGTGGTTCTGCTTTATCATGGGCCTATCATTTCAAAAGGATGTTGAACTTCCAGTGGTATAAAGTTTGATTTCATGCTGATTTACACATGAAGATAAGACACATATTGATCCGGCACTATTTGATCTGCCCGACAAGGTTGACTTACATATTGAGCGGTAAAACTCAATACATTAATGAGAGTCTGAAACATTGATGAAAGACGACTTACTTTCAGACGGAGCTGCTGTTGTAAGATTTAATGTTGATTTTATATTACCAATTACCAATCAGAAATTCAAGTTATAGGCTAGTCCTGCGCAAGCGTACATAATGTACGCTCAAAGAGCAGTAATACGCACCATCAGATACTAAGTTGTTATGGCTCTATAAACCACGGCTGATGACAATCAGGATCATGGATTTACCCGCTGCTAGAAGATCAATTTCTCTATGGCAAGCCTTGTCGAACAAGAAGCAATATATATTGTTTTATATTTGGTAAAATCTGAGTTACACACAGGCACAATATGTTTGGGGTGTAATACAACAAATATTGACTGCTTCTACTCGTGTTTTAGTTAAAACTACGACTCCCTCATCGGTGATCCCGGAGCAGTCTAAATAGAATACGCTAAGGATCACCTCAGCAGTTTTAACCATAGGCACTCGAAGCAGTCAATATTTGTGATATCATGTGGTGAATGCATCTACACAATACACAGCTAGTTCTGGGCACAGTTGTTCTACCATACACAACCCATTCAGTTGGAAGGTTCTGAATGGTGAAAGGAGTGTAATAAGACATATCAGTGACTCACTTATTTGTGTTACATGTAAATAATTACAACTATTGTAAATAACTAATTTTATTGTGTCAATACAATGACAGAAACAGGGTGAGCAAGTTATTAAGAATCATGTCACTATCTTCTAAATTGTGTAAATACTGACAAATCTTTTATTTATATGTGACACTCATAAATTGGGTCGGGACGCTATTCTGAGGTTCGGTAAATCTCTTTATTTCTTGTATCTCTTTTAATCTGTAAAATTAAGACAGTGATGAAGCACACGTTAAAGCTGTCTTCACAGAATGGAATTATGGGAGCGCCCGGAAACCTGACGTGGAGGGCGCTCGATTTAATTTAAATATCAAAAGAATTATAGTTAAAGGAATTAACTAGGAAGTTCATAAAACCGAAAATTAATGGGGGCATGTTTTATACCTGTCACATATATATTTTATTTGTTTAAAACTGAACATTCTCTTGGTGTTGTACAAGAATCTTCAAGACTGCAATAAATGAAACAACTTATCATGATGTATAATTTTAAAGCTTCCTGACTCTCTGTATTATGAAAACAATGACAAATCTTCTATTTGTTTAATAAACAATTTAACACTCTCTTTGTGTTGCACAAGATGCAGTTCAAAATATATAAAGCATGTTTCACAATCTGTGTTATTTAAGCCAAGTACATTTTTGCGAAGTTGAGGGAATATATTTTTTTGTTAAATGATTGCAAGATGTCTGCTGTATGGCCGGTAATTGGGCCTTCATTTCCAGAAATGTACATTTTCGTTCATATTTGCCCCGCGCCCTCAAATTCATATTCGCCCTCCCCCAAAATGATAAACATAAATAAATAAATAAACAAATAAAAATTTAATAAATTCTGGTTACAGGCCTGTGTGCTGTCATGTTGGAAACTTTTATTTGTATTGTGGGTTGAACCTTTCCCTAGATTGATTTTATTTTACTTTTGTCCTTTTGGTGACCAAACTTTTTACAAGGTCACCCTCTGTTTCCAGTATTACTGTGTTGAGTTGAATTCCTTGAAGAATCTGCAACAACAAGTTAATTCTGTTGACTGACATAGTGTTATTGAGCTGTATCAGACTTGTGTTCATTTTTATTAAGCCAAGTAGTGTGAATTGGCGTCTATGACTACGGTAGCGTCTATGACTGTTGCTAAGGGTGTGTTAAGGATGTCTTCAACGCACACTGATGATGTGGTCTAGCCACAGCCGTAGCCGTATCCACCAATTCAGACAAGGTGCATTTGGATACAAAGTACACCCTCACCTCTAAATGAACTGTGAATAAAGGGAAAGTGCCTGTTGAACTGGTATTGTAATAATTGAGAATAAAACACAAACTTTCTCTTGACATTTTGTTTTTTGTGTGATTTTATCATTTATTTGTTTGTCACATCACACCATCCTTACTTTCTTACTTTTTTCTTTCACTCTTAAAAATTTCAAGACAAAACAAATATTTATCTCAGCCCAATTTCAATTTTTTAAAATAGTTTTTACACGCCGTGGTTGCGGGCATGCGCTTTAGATAATAATTTAATTAATGACCTGATCTAAAATACTGATATAAATTTAATTTTCTCCCTACATCTACTGGAGAGCTGTCGGCCTACTCGGTATTTGTTGTTTTTAAATTCACAAATTTGTGCTTTCTTTAGAAAATAATGCCGATGAATATTTTATACTACCTCGATCCTAAGTCGCTGTAGACAAAGTGTATCTTCCATTATATTCTGGGGGTTTGTTAAAGAACGTTGGTCAGGTTAAATAAACAACAAACCATTTCATTTAAAGTTTATCCGAGTCTTGCTATGATTTACGACAACCAGAACTGGATTTGATGTTACATTTGCAACCAAAGTTGAGCGATTTAAAAATGTTGCCTCACCCCCAAGTTTAGTTATTCCTCCAAATGAGTTTTTAGAGTCATTTGCATGACCAAATATGGAAATCAGGTGTGGTCACGTGTAGTTCGCCACTTTGATAAGTAGATTAGCCCACGTGGGGCCTGGACTTCTGGTTTGGTATCTCTTGTGTCGTGTCATGCATTACATTGTTTGGCGTGTCGTGGCCGAGCGGTCTAGTTCACCGGACCCAAGCTCCGGTGTTATCAGCAGCAGAGTGTGGGTTCGAATCCCGGTCACGACACTTGTGCCCTTGAGCAAGGCACTTAACCATAATTGCTTCGTAAACAGTTTGGAAGGTAGTGCATTCTGCTCTACCAGCCAGGCTCCCAGTGGATGATACCCATGCCTACATCCTTACGGACTGTGAAGGGGGTAACCCTGTTTCAGCCCCAGGAGTAGGTGGAAACGTGCCTCTGGTGACAGTTGATCTGGGTTGACAGCCCAAATCAGTTAAGTGTAGCCCTCACCTTGAAGTGGCAGTCCGGCCTTGTGAGTTGGGCGATGTCACACACAAAAATAGCCCCACTTGTGTGGCCAAGGAACAAGGATTCAGGCTCCTTGGTCACACAAGTGGGGCTAACATTACAGAGCAAAATATGAAGTGTTCAGTTTTGTCCTAACGCTGCTTTCGCCAAATCTCCGTTGTTACCCCAAGTCTGGTGTTGAAATTCCATCTCACAGGATGAATGGTGAGTTCAAGGGTTATTGTTCACAGGAAGTGTGTCACATCCCGGAATTTGGGTTATAAAAAAATGGACATAACCTTCGGTAGTTTTCTTTACACACACTGGAGACAATCAAATCAAAATACTTCGACCACTCCTTAATAGTTGATGATTGATATTATTTACATTTATTGACAAGACTTATTATTTCCAAAACATTTTGTTCGCATATCTGATCAGGAGCATTTACCCAAATTAGCTGAACAATCAATTCAAATAAGTTTTACGCTACTTACTCCATATAGCTCCATGCATATAAAGTCCACTTGGACACTTAGCAGGTTGGGTCGTTTGGGGAGCGGTGTATACGTATGGGGCCCGCTGGGGTGACTAGCCCTCCCGGTCTGTCTCGTCCTCCATGCGCTCAGACATCTCTCCCTCACGGGTAGCGGTTTACTTTCCCCAGATATGAACCCTGGAAGTGGTCAAAAATATATATATATACGACACCTCATAATCACCGTTGGAGCATATACGAAAATAATAGACCACATTTCACTAGTTAGAAACTATCCAATTATTTACAATCAAGCACAAGTCTACGACTGTTTGTTGTACACAGTTTTAAAGCGTTTTAACAATCGAACAAAATAAATTATCTTTAATTAACTGATTTGTTTTAAAAAGGAAACTCTTCTTTACCAACAAACATCAACATTAATCGGCTCCGTTGTCTCTATAATAACTGATTTGTTTTAAAGGAAACTCTTCTTTACGAACAAACATCAAAACCGATTGGCTCCGTTGTCTCTATAAATCTTTAAGTTTATCGGGCTGAAATACACTTCAAAATTACTAAATCAAATTCAGACTTACAGGTCGTTCGGCCGATCCTGGTTTCATATAGTATACCAACTCGTCAGCTACAAAACATCAGTTGCGATAGTTATACTCTTTCGTAATATAGACTTTGAACACTCACAGTTCTCAATAACTGGCTCTCACTTTGTCTATTAAAGTCATCGAGGCTGACTTGGCGTCCTCTCCTCGGAAATCTCAAATCGCAAGTGACAACTTAGAAAATGTTCCCGCAACCTCAAATGTTGAACCCGCGAAAAGTGTACCCCGTGACTTCCCATCTATTGTTTATTAAAAAGGGTGCAGCCCAAAACAAAGACGTTTTAAGCCCCTGTATGACAGCCAATCACAGATACGATCACTTCACATAACTTAAATTCTTTCAACTTAACCCTCATACGAACTTTACGGGCTCCTTGGCCAACAGAATACAAATTCTTGTTTCGTGTGAACCGTACAATTAACTGTATACAAATAGTAATTTCTCTAATAATTTAATCACTTCGTGACAAAGTGTAGTATTCATTCAGAGAAACTGAGGAAACTGTTTTGTTTTAGTCTGGAATAAGGCGATACTTTGTTTGTAGTTTGAAAAACATGGCGTGTCGGGGTCAATTTGCACTGGTTTCCAGTACGAAGGAAGTTGGACTAGAGGTTGCACCCACTAAATAATTTCCTTGGCATACAGCGCTAAATGCTAAATATTCTTCTTTTTTTAAGTTAAAAACACTTCGAAGTCTCACAGGTTTTTTTAAAAGGTAAGGGAAAATTATCCTATGACTCCTCAACGTTTATCCTCTGACCGTTGAGTTATTCTCCCTCCTAATAAAAACACCCTTACCTACCCAAACCTCATCCCAGCATCAATCTTGACAAAATGTCCACATGCCTCTCGGCAAATAGGACGATTTCGTCAGTGTCTAAGTCATCCAGAATACCTCAAGTTGGAAGTCAGAAACCCCCAGATCACAACTGGGCACTTATTACACTGTACCCCTTTTATTGGGTTCTAAAATCTGACTATAGTGGTACCATATATAATATTTTGAGAGCTTACAAATTTTTAATGAGGCCGTTGCTCTGTTTTCTCCCAATCTAGAGAGGTCTAACAGTGGGTTGGCCAATTAGTCACGGAGCTTTGTGTCAGGACAGTAGTGTGCATTTTGTTAAGAGTTGGACAGTAGTTACATTAATATCAAAATAGCAACATTTTGGAGAGAATTGCTAAAATGAGTTGTATGTGTTTAAAATTTAGTGTGAGGTGCATTGACACATGTGTTTGAAAGTCATTTATTTTCTTTTAGTACTTTATAACTTTTTAAAAATACAAACAGACTTAGCACAAACTTACTATTGCTGTTGAAATGAGCTTTTATAAGGCCATAGTTCTCGTATTCGTTGTTCAAGACGTCTGTTGCAGAGTATCAGACTGTCCAGAATGGCACCACTTTCTATGCCTAGCCGGTCGGAACCAGTACACTCTTTGAATAAAAACACAAAGAGTATTGAGAACATTAAGAAATCATTTTGTTAAATAAAAACGATTCAGCAATTGTACTGGCTAGCTCGAAGATTGTACAGAATTTCCTCTCCACATCGGTCTTTTCAAAGGACCCCTTTTAACAATTTCATTTTAAAATACCGTGCTGTGCACTTACTGCGCCCTCTGTCGACGATTCCCTGCGCGCTCCGCTATGAATGTCTTCATTCACTAGGAAATGCAACATTTGCGACCCCGATGACCAGTGACGTAGGCAAACACTGTGCCATTTCTGCACTAGTTCACGACGACCATACGCTTTTCTTAATGTGTATGCATGAGTTTCGTTTTGGATTACAATAAGATGACGTCATGAATGAATTTTAAGAAAGGCTTAGGCCTATTGGTTTCCCTTTAACTTCGTGAACTAACAAGGTCTGCCATTTTACGGAGTCAAAAATTTGACACTACAAAATGACAAAAAGGATAATTAACGAGGTGGAAGGGAAACCATGCAACGATTTTGAGGTATATTTATGTGGATTATTATATTTTACTTTAAAAAATATCTTTCCATCCATGTTCATCTCATAAAACGCTCTTAAAAACAATCTATAGGCCCATAAATATGCAATAATAATTTGCAAGACGGCAGGTAAAAATGGGTGTTACTGTTTTTTCGTAAAATGTCGTTTACCTTCTTCCGATCCAACTCGTGTTGTAGGGCTTGGGCTTGTCTGAAAATAATAAGTTGAACGATGATTTCATGAGCCAATATTCATCACTCAAAAATGAAATACAGTGGCAAACAAAGAAAGCAGACCCGTCCACAAGTTTCCACCATGTTATCTAACAGCAAAGGTGCGACCTTCGTTGTTCTTTTATAGTTTTCTATTGACTGGAAACTACAGCAAAATTGTCAATACACCGTCAGGGAATCGAGTTGACTTGGTGGAGTCTTGCCGTGCCCCCCCCCCCAAACTGCATCCTGATATCTCAATTGGTGTCTGTTTACAGTCCCCACCTAATTGCGTGGGGTTTTTTTTATTTGGAGTTTTCCTCCACATCTAAAGCAATTCCTCATTATCTTCGCTACACAGGTAGGCCTATATTAGGTCTACGAGTTTCAGAGCTTGTCACTTTTGAGGATATCATGGTTTCATCACCAAAAAATGGAACATAAATATTTAAATAATAATTATCACGACTTTTCATTTGCTTATTTCGGAAAAGTAAAAAACAGGTTCATGAAATTGAGCCCTGGTCAGCAGGAAAAGTGAATTTCTTGCCTCTCTAACCCAGGAGATGGCATCCTTAAAACCTTGAAGGAAATTCGACGAATAGTGAAGTTTGTTAAATCGAGTCTGTTTTACTGATCCTGGAAAATCTACATGCTATATCGTGATTTGTAGGCCTCCGCCGTCTATGCGGAATTGCCTTAAAACTACAAATTTCCTTGCAGAGGTTGATGAACTGGTCAAAGAGCTTACTACTACTTACTCTCTCAAAATCCTACTGCTTGGTGACTTTAACATACATGTAGACATCCCAAGCAAGCCTGACGCAGCTCAGTTTCTCTCGTCTCTTGAGAAGCAGGTCTTCACCAACACATTCAGGGTCCAACTCACAAGTTTGGTCACACGCTGGACCTGATCATTTCGAACGCCTATGATTCTTTCGTGAAATTGTGCCAGATCCATGAAAAATTATACTGTGATCATCATTTTCTTAGCTATGTGCTTGATGTGGCCTAACCTAGGTTGCAGAGTGTGACGTCAGTTTACCGTAACTTCTGCAGCTTGAGCAAAGAGTCATTCAGTTCTGACATCTCTGAGGCTTTAGTGGAGTTTCCTTTTCGTGGCCGTGCAGAATGATAAGACTTCATTCTACAACCGTGCCATCTCAACAGTGCTGAATAAGTTATGCCCAACCCTTAAACGGACACACAAAGTGTGTTTATACACATCAAAGTGTTTAAGTAAATAGCCAGTTTGTTAAAAAAAAATAAACAAGGTGTTTTGTGTGGTTTCTTAAGAGTGTTAAACGTTATGTTTACAAATGTGGGGGGTTTCAGGATAATTTATTTCAGAAAACCCCCAAGATAGTATCATTGAGTTTAAATTAAATCATAACTGAAAGCAGCTACCGTGATATTGTGTTCAAAAGGTAAAGAACCACCTATCTGTTGGTTTTTATTCGGCATTATTTAGAACAAGGTAAGTCAGAACTTTTGCCCGATTTAACACATCATTCTCGCTCCTTGAACAAAGGCTTCGTGTTGGTCTGGTGTGTAATTGCTATCCTTGAAAATTGCATTGGCAATCGAGCACGGTGAAGTATATAACTATAGTATATGCAGAGTAGGAGAAAATGCAATATCATACCTATAGCATAGGCCTGTATTTGACTGATTATTATAATTTTTCTGCTTGACACATAATTCTTACATTTGCCACATTTTATACACAATCATGTTTACCAATTTGTACTTATATCTAGAAGCCTACAAACTTGCTAAATAAGTGTTCATAAATAGCCAAATAGCCTAACCAACATCTTTATATTTAGCAGGATCTTACATATTAACGTTATCTTGCCACCATCTTACTCACAAACCATAATGACAGTTATCTCTTTTCAGCTATGTACACTCGGCACAAGAGATGGCTAACAAGAAACTACCCTAAGCAGCTGACGTCATCAGTGCGAAGCTCGTGTATAACGACAGGGGACCTGTCTCAAGGGCAATTATTTTTTAACTTCATACTAGGCCGCCCCAGTGCACTCACACAGACATTATATGCAGATGACGTCACCCCGGTGGCGTCATCTGTAAAAGGGCTGCTGCAACAATTTGTCCCCAACGCGGTAAAATTTACGGCAAAAGAACCGGTTCATTGTGACAGTAATTGACAACAGATGTTTTGATAACAAATTGTTTGTAGAACGAGAACACACGAAAGAGAGTGTTGTAATGTCAACACACAAAGGGTAATGACAACCTACATGCAGTCAATGGGAAAACAAAAAAACATGACATATTAGAATTACAAGTTTGTTAAAAATAATTGTTTGAAGTAATGTTTCCCCAAATGTTGTCATTGTATAACACAGCTACTACCTATGTGTTGCTCATTTGAGATGAGTCTTTATAAGAAATAAACATACATTGTTCAATGTTTACTGCTGCTGTGATTTGATCAGTTGATTACCTCATTATTTTGAATATATGAGGCCGTATAGTTTCACTCTTTTTTTCCCAAACAAATTATTGTCATGTCAGTGTGCATTTTGCTACAAACAACGAAGTATTGTTGCATTGTATTAAAATTTTCTGTTGCGATTTAGTTTATTTTCAATGATTCAAGGGATCGATGGCTTCGTAATAACAGTAATGTACAACATTGTCGCTTGCCCCATACGAAGTACGCTTTGTCAGGTACGGATGTGCCCCACCAGTTTTAACTTGAGTATTTGTTGGGTAGTCTTGCTCGTCGTAACGAAAATACTCCTCAATCACGGTCATGCCTTGGACGGCCTGACACTGCTCCGAGTTATACGGGAACAGATAGAAAGGATTCTGAGTAGGCAAGCTGATCGGCTGGGATACGTCACCACCGGTCATGCAGCAGTACTCGATACGGGTATCCTGGTTGTACACTCCTGATGGTAGGGTGCCTTGCACTGCGTTTGTGTTGTCGCTGTCTTCGTCATCCCAAAATATAAAACCAGGCGACATCACTGTCAAAAGGATAACAAATAGAATTCCTTTATATCGGTACTTTATTAAGTAAAAATTTCAAAAGGTTTGTAACGGAGGTTTCGAACAGACAGAGAGAACGAGCGCACTGGCAGTGGCAGATCAGGGGAGTATAAGGCTTTGTCCCCTAAGAGTATTCTCTCTACGGACAGAATCAACTTTAAGGGGATAGGTTAGTCTTGAAATCAAGTCGGTAATTGTTGTGCGGTCTAGTTGAGGGGACGGTACACACATCCTCGATCCCAATATGTGTGTGAGTCAGTCGCAATTACCGTCCTGAATAACTTGTACCCAGCTTTGTACACATGCAATTGGACTTGCTACCAAAATTGGACGGAGTAGTTTGATTGGTTAAGAATCGTGAAAACATGAATATTCATCATACATCTTGCAGCGTATGGCAAGTCTCATGAAGCAAAAGGAGCTACCAGGCGCACACTTCATTCTTTGATAGGGGGTTTATTATCAATAGTAACATTTTATGATAATGCATTGGTCAAATTTATTTTAAAAGAAAGTTAAGAAATTGTTACAATGAATAAAATGTTATGCTTTTTACATTGATGTTGGCAAATAAACTGTCATTCAAAAAAAAGCCAACAGAAAAGATACATTCCCATGTTTATAATTAATTCTTCCAATTTTGTCAGACGAGCTACCATTGGCCCTCTCTATGGCAACTTTTGCATATGCAATGTATAATTTACCATCTGGGAACAAGCTACTCAAGTCGTTAGAGCTGACGACGGACCTTGCCATGCGCTACCTACGACCGTTGCATGAATGTACAATAGCACTATGACTGTTGCATGAACGGCAGGATGTGTGTTTGTAATAGGCAGCGCTGGCAGACAAAATAGACACTGACTAACGACTTGTCATCAAGCCTAGGGATAGGTAGGCCTACCACCTAAATGGCCCTTATATATGTTTATTTGTTTTACTCTGTGGAGAAAACATGAGGATGTGGATGCTTTTCAAATGTAGCTTCCCATGCACAGAAACGAATGGCCAAGTTTGATCCATTCATCCCCTCAGTGTTGGATGCATCAGGCAGTAGAACTACAACAATCTGAATCTAAAATTGTGATAATAAAAAATAGCCAGCCTTACTTCTTGGACAGCCTTGGTCGTACTGGAACACACAGTATCTTCCCTGCGGCCAGTCACCGTCAGCCTTGTCTGTATGATTATGTGTCTTCATGCAGAAGTTCTGTGTGGTTTCGTTCTTCCTATACGGTCCAAGGAGTTGGATACCAGTGGACCAGTAGTTATTTGGTTCTGAGTCCTCCGTGTCTTGGAAACGGGAACCAGTTTTCCAGATGACTCCTGAATTAGTCGGGCAACCGCTCGTAGGCGTTGGTAAACCGTAAAAACCTGAGGGCCACACGAGATCACCTGAAAATGAATTAATTTAAACCTTGAACACCTGTGGTTTACATCAGAATCACCACATATTATTGGAAAGATGATTACATATCAGGGCAAAACTGCTTGGGACATTTGGAAAGAAACATACACTCCCTCCTCCACCCCCCCCCCCCCCCACTTACTCAATTTAGATGTATTATAACGATGTTCGTACAACTGCACGAACACCTATTGTTATTGTTCTGTTGTGCCTTTAAGTGTTCAGCCAACAGTCGAAAACTTATTGTTATTGATGTACTGTTTTTGTCTTCTCAGTCCTCGTCTTCTGACTACAAGTTTCGCAAAAAGTAAAGCTCGTACAGACTTGAAATTTATCATGTACTTATACCTTAGGGTTTAGTAGAAACTTCACATTTTGGGGGGAGATAACGTCGTTACATGAAATTATCATTTAATTAATATTTCAAAAAACCATATTTGAAGAACCATAAATGCGGTAAACAAGATCTTGAAAGTTCTTTATGCATTGGGCACGTCACACACAAAAGAAGGACCACATGTGACCTTACTCCCGATCAAAACAGAAAATGGCATTTTCACATGTAAACAAATATATCTCATTTATTAAACGTGATACACTAATAATCATTACATCATCTGAAAGCCCTTCAACGTTTCTACAAATCCTACAAAGCGTGACCCCATTTGACCTTTACTTTTGGTCGAAACAAGTAAATATATCTCAATATTCCAATAAGGATGCAGACTTGAAACTAACCATGTATTTAGATCCTAGTGTGCAAGCGAATATATTTCTCTTGATAGTCTAGATTATGGATTGGAGGGACACCAGGGAAAAAAATTAATAGATATACATTCATAATTTGCGAAAGCAGAAAATGTGTTCTTTTGTTTTTTTGTAAATTAATGTGGTCTTACCTTCTGCCGATCCAGTTGTTATCGGTTGAGATGTAGAGCTTTGGCTCGTCTGAAAATAATAAGTTGAAGGATGATTTAATGAGCCAGTATCCATCAAAATAACTGAATTACAGTGTCAAACCAAGGAAGTACACCCCGTCCACAAGTTTCCATCCTGTTATCTAACAGCAAAGGTGCAACCTTCGGAGTTTTTGTTTTGTTTGTTGGGGTGTTTGTTTGTTTGTTTGTTTGTTTGTTTGTTTGTTTTACAGATACCCATTCTGGAAACCGATCACGATAGCCAAATTGGCATTGCACATTGTTAATGGTATTAGGTTGACTTGGTGGAAATCTTGCCCCACTTTTGACTGGAGCCTGATATGTGGTTTGTGTTTACAGTCCCCACCTGATTGCGTGGGTTTTCTCAATTGTTTTTATAGTCTTCATTCATCCCACATCTAAAACTAAACACTCTTCGTATCTTCTCTAAACAGGTATATTTAGGTCAACGAGCACAGCTAGTCACTTTTGACGATACCTTGGTTTCTTCACCACAAAATGTAATTATGTTTTGGGGGGGTTTTGGTTTTTTACTTCTCAGCATTTACTAGTTTTTATCCATGCGACCCATTAAGTGCGGCAAAAAGATAACCCAGCAGTGGCCGCAAGATACTCGTGACGTTGCTGTGGAATACAACACAAGCCGAAAATGCAATAGCCGTGGCACCGGGGCCTTTATTCGTTGCTGTAAGTGTGCGCGTATATGGTACAATGGTGCACTGTATAGTGTTTTAATGCAATATAGCACTCCATTAAACCCATGAAATGTGACTTGGATAGTACCAGAAACCACGTATTGTTATTGTTGGAAACGACTGGAGGCAATATCAAACGGTTAAAACTCATTGGAACTTAACATTATGAAGATGCACTTACTTGCACAGACCCCGTTTTAGTTTCTACGATGTTTCGTTCCAGGTAGAAGTAGTAGGAATAGCGACTGTCTTTAACGAAACTATGTGGGAATTCCTCTTGCCTTGCGCTGTTCAAGTGACAGATGTCATAGATGTCATCGTAAT
Organism: Pisaster brevispinus; assembly: GCA_023634235.1. NCBI lineage: Eukaryota > Metazoa > Echinodermata > Asteroidea > Forcipulatida > Asteriidae > Pisaster > Pisaster brevispinus. Next base: position 18,988,693 of record JAMKCF010000007.1, on the reverse strand, counting down.
TGAACGACATACAGGTATTGTTCATTGAGCAAAGTGACGCACATTGGATAGGAGTTGTATTCGGACGAGTCAGGAACGAGTGCCCAGTTAGTACATGTTGCTTTTTAGCCATGTACATGCGACTGAAACCTTCGCAACCCGTACTGATCTTGAATGCCTCGTTGCAAGCAATTAAAAAAATCACCACTATCGATATTAAAAGTGTTTTCATTTTGTGGATAAAATTTTCCTTGTTGTGTGTACGCACGTCAATGGAACTTTCTGTATGTGGACAATACACTGAAAACAGGCAAATAAATTGGGTGTTTGGGAGCTTCTATTTCAAAAAGGGGGTATACCATTAAAAAAAATAAAAATACAGTATAAATTGTAGAAACAATTAATTTGATGGCCCTTTTGTGAATTGAGATTGCTGGATATTGTGAGAAACCAAAAAGAAAAATTGAATTCTGTCTAATTTTAAAAAGATGCTCCATCGTTCTGAAACTATATTATTATTGTCAAGCAGTGAACACGCATCATCAAACGAGATTGCTTGAAGGGACTTGCAATTGATATTTATGTTTGCGTATAAACGTTTGTTTACTTCAATATATGTTTCGTTTAATGACAGTTAATTGTGGTTTAAGTAATAATATCTATGAAATTTTCAAAAACGAACTTTGGATTGGTTTTAGCGAAGAACAAATCAGTTTGAAGCAGGTTCATGCATTTTGTTTTTCGCCGTCTTGAATTCTGTATGCGGTTTCTTCAGGACTAGGAGTTATATTGCAAGTTGCTTTTGATAATTGAATGGTTTTAACATATTTATTTAAAATCGTTATTTTTTCATTGTGAGACAATTATGTATCTCTCCTAAATATTATATTGTATTATATGTTACATAATTTTTAAATGTATATACATTATTCCGAATATTATAGATGCTATAATTTCAAAAAAGAAATGAATTGCATTTAATGTATTGTAGTTCCGAAGTCAATAATATAAGCAGTTTATAAAAGGGCAAGAACACAATTTTGCAGTTTGGCCTAATGACATTGTGGAATATTCTCAACAGAGGGCGCTATGTGTCAGCTGGCTAAATATATTGTTGACCACATACATGGGGGAAATAAATAGACTTTGCAACAAAGCTAATGAACATGTAGTCTGAATTTGTTTATGAAATCAAATCTTGTTTTTAAATTCTATGTATTTGTTCTTGAAATAAAAATATCCATAGCAACTTGTTATAAATAAAATTTCAATGTCTTATATAATACAAACAAATTTTAAACTTGGGACAAGGATGCTTTTATTCTTTAGAAACCCCATGTGCTAATCACGCCCTAATTTGTGCAACCTTATGGTAATTGATAACATGAACGTCAGTTGGACAAACTTCTTTATTGTTCACAGGTACCAGACACGGAAGTCAAGTCCTATTCTCAGGTTTTCACGTTGATTTATTTGTTTTGTATAACCATCAACTACTACAAAATAAAGTACTTAAAGAAACAGAATCGTGCGCACGTAACTCAACGGCACCACCTAATATAAAGGTCCAGTAAGTTCAAATACACGCGAAACTTAAACAGTCCATACACGAAGTACACAATCATCAAACAAATATTGTGCTTTACACACGTAGGTTTCATTATATTATTTGTATTGCATTCAATTTTTTCTGTCGTTACACTGTAAGAAAATTTGAGCAATTGAAATTCTTACAAAAACGTGGGGTCACCTGTGGTAACAACATGTTGGGCCTATATGAGACAAAAGGCACTATTGATTGACAATGAGTAGGCCGTCAGTAATAAGATATAATTTAAAAACAAGGTACACAAACAGACTTACAATTGGTAGACGAGGGTAGCAGTGTACACGTATAGATCTTGTACAAGGATATATCGAATACGTAATTACTTATTCATAGTGTTTTAACCAACTCCCATACAACGCAGTTCATAAACTCGTTCCCGATTTACAGCGACAGGCTACTTCTGAACTCCAGTGACATTTTTGCACTCGAGTTGCATCAATATCATTAATTCTAAATGTATGCGTTATAAATATTTATCTACATCATGGAACAATAAACAGTTTCGGCCGAAGCTATTCGAGTCAGGCAACGGTCTTATTCCCTGTATCAAAGGTTATGTTAACATATTACATGCTTATGGCAACATACTGTTTTGTGTTTGCAGGGGCAGTCTTGCTTATAATAACGTTTCTCTTCGAAATATATGAAAGAACTGCATTAGTTTAGTTCTATATTTCTAAGGCCTGGAAAAGCAGTGATGTTTAATTATTGCAGACTGTCATTCTCACTCGTGCATTGTATGCATCGAGTTAGCTATGAGTATGATTGTTGCTGCGAAACATTTTGGATTATTGGTCTTGGATATTTAAGGCAGATATTGTTGGTCTGTTTAACCTTCAATAGACCATGCAAGTCTCGCGCGTGTTAGAACAATATTTGGGACCACTTTGGTAACACGTTGCTTCAACGCGTGAAGGAAATAAACTCGCGCACTTTATCGGATACAAGGTTCGAATTCGCGCGAGACTTGCACAGTCTATTACTATCAAACCCATCATTAATAATCTCATGTACGATGAGTATCGACTTTTTCTATTACATTTTTTTTTTACATCAGCAGTGGGTGTTTGATTAAGAACTATGCTCTAAATGTTATCTACAGGCTCATGCAGTGATTGGATGACGTCATTGAATTATGTGTTAGTTGGCAAAAGTTGTTCGTGAAACTCTGTACAGCACAACTTCTTCCAACCGTGAATCAATGATTTCAGTTGATGCAGCCGATGAGCTCAAATCGCATACATGGGGCGTCTGGTTTGGATGTCCATCCTGTAATATGTATGCGAATGAATCTTGCATGGATCATATTCTGTGATGCGGTCTGAACTCGTACTGTTACATCCTCAGTAGCTGAATTTGTCGAGTGAAACTAGTGCATCAGAGAAAACACGAACAAAAAAAACACCAACAAAATATTATAGTGTCTGTGAGGCAACGCAAATCGTGTCCCAAAGTAAAACATGTGCTTAATATACAATTTAGCTAATTCGAAAACGAGCAGCTATCATCATAGTTTCAAAATTTATCTTGTTATCTTGTATGATTGTACTACACTTTGTTGACCTTCATAATCAAAATTAGTCTCAGGCCCGGATGGAGATATAAAAACCTAACTATACATAAAATTACCACCGAGCTGTGGAACCAATGGCTCCCTGCTTAAGATCAGCCGTAACGTACGGGCTTTTTCTCAACCTCAGCATAGACTAACACCATGGGTTCTCAACATGCACTCCAACCAGCCCCCCCCCCCCGGGTCAGAGTTTAACTGGATTTCAGGGGACATCCATTTGTGGGTCAGGCTGCAACCCGGAAACTTGTTTTTAACCTTTGGATCGGTCTATTCCGACCTGGAATTGTTTTAAGAGTGTGGGTCAAGACACTTGTATATGACACTCTGTAGAGAATCAAGCTCAATCACTTAGAATGATATAGGCCGTCTTACCGTCTGATTGTCACCATCTTCTTTCTTAGCATAAACCCACGAGGTCCCATTTTGGCTGTACTTGATTTTAAAATGGACTACATTTCTTCCAGTGTTATATCGACGCTGGATAACAATAGCATAAAGGTCGACTTCTTGACCAATGTCCACCTGAATTCCCGCTCCAGAGTTCCCCTTGCCACACCAGGAACCTTCCAGGACAAACAAAACATTAATTTATCCTCTTGAAAACAGATAAGTCTGACTTTTTAAAAGTGTTTGGCAAGGAACCATGCATCCGACTTATTATCTCGGGAAATGTTGGTTGCATCATGCGATATTATTGCCCCAGCCTGACGGCATCTGAGCCCAATTTCATGGCTCTGCTTACCAGAAATTCTGCGGTTGCGATCACCATTCTCTCCGCTTACTGTGCAAGCGCCGAATTTCTGCGTTAGCTGTGTGTGTAAGCGAAGTGCCAAGTATCATGGAGTACGCACGTGCACAAGCAAAAATTCCCAGCTAAGTCGTGAAATACGCTTGACGTACGCGCAGAATTACCTGCTTCTGTAAGCGCCGATTTTTGCTTATGGTTAGCACAGCCATGAAATTAGCCCAGGTTGGTCCCTCAGGGTTCTTTCTTTCCTTTCACCTCGTTGGACCCCAGTTTGAATCCCACCTCAAACGTTGAGCCATGCACGAGGATGGGTTTCTAGTCCCTACATGAGTGTGCGTAGGTTTTCCCCATTTGGGGTTTTCCTTCCACACATCTAAAACTGAAAACTTCTTCTCGTGTCTTATTCACCATGCTTTGCCGCTTGCCCTTGTGGGTTTGTAATGAAACAAAAACAATACTGATATGTCATAGTGTAATGTCGACGTCCCGAATTATGAGAGGTCGTCATTTCTGGGTTTCTTTCCTTGACAAAATGGATGGTCCGTTAAGAGTTCAACATTGATCTGTAACGCTGTACCAATAATAATTATTTAATACAGGAATATGATTTTGGAAACAATTCACTTACTATTGCCGTTAAATCTAGCATTTGATGGGCCGTAGTTCTCGTAGTCGTCGTCCAAGACGTTCAATGCAGTGATTTGACTGTCGAGTATAGCGCCGCTTTCCATACCGAGCGAAGCACAACATTCGCAAATTGTTGTATGTTCAACTTCTACGGAAAATTCATACACGTCGATAAGTTTTATAATACTATGGCGTAGTTGTATCACAGCATGAATTTACTACAGAGTTAACCGCTGATTTGACGTGAATTCCTTATGACTTTTGAACGAAATACCAAACACCCGATAATTTATTTACATTTATATAAAACGTTCATCCTTGTTATTTTATTAGAGGGTTGTTGGGAAAGCGGCATTCATAACTCAAACCGATGAACTCGTTAATAAGCGTGCATTTTGATTTTATTATTTTCACGTGCATTTACGTCACATCCCTTTTTACTATTGCAGGCTATTGCACGCGTGATACATTGCAGTACAAAGAGCCAGGTAGTGAAAACCAGAACACATTCTTGTACACTAATGTGAGATTGTTTTCCCCATAATGACAAACATCTACTTAAATAAAACAAATAATGATAGTTTGCAATAGGGCATGAAAGAAACAACATTGTTACCGCCTTGTTGGCTTACCGCCACAACCATGGGAAAATAACTGAAATTTTGTTTTTTCTTAGGCGTGTAGATTTTATGTTCACATGGGAAATATTAAAATGGCACTTCAAACCACGACCTTTACTAAACCGCTTTTGGTAAAACATTTTATCAAATCTTGTAGCAGCTATGTGCATTTCGGTTCAAGTCGCTTGCAGCTGCTTTTAGTTTCTGAATATAAGTCCCAACATTAACGTGTTCTAAAACATCAGAAAGACATTCCCACATTCCGACCGAAAAATACCCTTTACTTTTCGCTGTAACTTCAAAGGTTTGCATCAAGATAATTTCATAAAGCTGAAAGTATTGTTTAACCAAGGTATCGGCTATAAGAGAAAGCTACACAAAACACCATAATGAAGCAACATGCCTTGTGTCGACCAAGCTTGTGCTAAACAATTTGATGTGCCTTTATTTAATGGCTTTATTTAATGGCTGTGTTTTAGAACTTGAAGAATGGGCATGGCAGACATAGACATTCCACCCCCCAAAAAAAATAAATAAATAAATAAAAATAAATAAAATAAAAATGCACCGTCCTTTACATTGTTACAATGCTAAACTATTCCAGAAGTTGTCCAAGTTCCAGATTAAAAAATAGTTTTTATCAACAATTACACTACCATCCGACAATAAATATTTTTAGCATCATCCCGTGATTCGTTTTTGGCAAAGCCGCACAAAACTTCCAACATCAATCTTTTAGGACAGCCATTCTACGAGTGTATAATTATAGGTAGGCTCTGATAAAAATTAACAAACCCAAAACTTTACGTTTTTGGAGGGCAAGAGATCTACATCGGTGCACAATGTTAAAGCATGTTGAATATGACCAAGATAAAAGCAAAAGCACTTAGCTGTGCAAGTATTGATTAATATAAAACATAAAGAATAAACATAATAATAGCATGGCCTAGTTATGGCAAAAATTGCTCTTACCTTCTTTTATTGAAACTTCGGTGGTTATTACTGTTGCCTGAAAAGGTAAATACACTGTCAGGAATAAGTTACTGTAAACCTGAGCTCTCTCCTTCTTGGTGTGGAATGTGTTGTTGGAATCCGATAAACTCAGCTGTAAGTCTCGTCCCTGTTTGTTGTTAAAGATGCCAAGGCATCACACTTGCGCCCTTAATCGTAAAATTTTGCCAACTTGTGACATACCGAAGGCCGGCATGAAGAAGTTTTAGAGCAGGCCAGGGTTTGTGTAATACTTTTAGACGCTATGTGGCTACTGGCTTTCTAAGTAAATCTAATGTTCTTGGAAATGTGCGCATTCACAGAGCTATGAAAATACATTGACAATTACCTGCGCCTTCTGCCACTCTAGCCGTCCCAAATCCTTTAACCAAAAGTTGCCCAAGTATGTGCTAAGAACCCTGAAAAATACATCTCACTAACGCGAGTTAAGATTGTGCTCAAGTTCATAAATTATTCTATGTTGAAGTCAACAGCTTTTAAAATGTAAAACTGCACATCGGCCTTTTTAAATTCGACGCAAAATTCAGATGAAACATTTATCAGTACAAAAGAGAAATTAAAATGTTTGTACTTGATTCTTGTAATTCTACTACCAATTATGATGCACTATAATATCAGAGCAACTTTTTCTTGCTTATGACAAAATAATGGTCTTTTGTCTGAAAACAACCCCACATTTTCAACAGATTTATTTCATTTTCTTGCAGATGGAAATCCAACTTACCATGTTAGGTTCCGTGCATAGTTTATTTTCAATCCCATCCAATCGGGCGTAGTATGAGAAACCATCATCTTGAATGAAACTTGCAGGAAATTCACCCCTCGTTGCGTTGTTGAGCTGACAAATGTCATTGGTGTCATCGTGATTGAATGACAAACAGCCACTGTGACGCAAGCACGACACTGAACACATGAACTGTGGCACTTCTGTATAAATCAGGAAGGAGTGGCCGGTTAGGGCGTGCTCCAGGACGGCCACAAACTGACCCTCCCTAGTGCTCCAGCAGCCCCTCGCTGATGTTTCGGTTAAGGAAAACGCAACCAACACAAATACTTTGAACATCTTGAACATTGTTGTGGTGCTTGCTTTTAGCGGGTGTACGGGTAAGCCTAATGTCACAATCTTCTGACGTACGTTTTCGTAGGTGAAGTAACAAAAAAACTCTCTGTGAACGAAGTAGAGGGAATTGGACAAGCGAGTGAATTCGGTCTGTGGAATTAGACTGTCACTTGTTTGATCTGTGCGCCAACACAGTCTATTCTGGTCATTATATGCCAACCAGGAAGGGAATTATCGACATTTCACAATCAACTCTTTATGAGCCAGCGGTATTGTCGGTCTCGTTATGCACGTCACACGGAGAAACATGATACGTCATTTTGAATAATAAATGGCAATCGAATAATGCGGTTTCTGTGTAAGGTGTTACACTCGAGGCGCTATAAAAATACTAAAAAACAAACCTTGTATACCGTCAAGAGTTATTATGACTCATCAAGGGTGGCTTGTTGATTAATTAATAAAGGTTGACTTAAACAATACTGCATTCAAGACTTGTGTGTAAAACTTTACGGTGTGGAGGGAAACTGAGGATGTCTTTGTAAAGTAATCTGAAGTGCGATATAAAGGTTTAGGCCTACATATTACAAACAAGTCTACCCCTTTCAGAAAAATTCACAATCACAGAGCCGACCCCTGGTCACACGGAGATATATAAACCTAGGTCAGAAGTCCCGTACTGGCTCAAAAAGCGCTCAATTCGGTGCGCTTTTGGTCACGGCCGTTTTTGAAAATGTACAATGCGCAAAAACATTTCACCAGTGGGTAGGTTATTCACTGCTTTTAGTGATTATTTTCAAGTTATGTGTCAAAATAACTATGCTTAAAAGGTTAGGCTTTTTTATGCAAAATCTGTTCTGTCCGCCCACACTCATATTCATGTGGACGGACGTTCACGGTACTTATTCAAACACAAGAGGGCGTGCTACCAATTTGTTGATCCAAGACCGAAAATCCGGGGATAGCTCGCTTGCGACGACGAGACAGCAGAGAAGTTCCGCTTCTCATCAAAAGAAAAATTACTATAAAAATCAACAAAGTCCCCACCTCCAGCTTTTAGCTCGTGGCTAGTCATGGAGAAAGACTGGGAAAGGAAACCGATTGTTACGCGTGAGTATTAATCTGGTTTAGTCTGGAAATGTTTTGTCAAACACACACTGCACCAGTTTCGTGATATTTCAGAGTCCCCATCATGATGCTGTGTTGAATGATTGTATGAACTATTATTTTTTTATATGGTTATGAATTTAAGGTTAATCAGTTTAATGTTTTTTGTTCAGTACCGCTAGATCTAACAGTAAGAGTTAAGAGCAAAATAGCCTCTCCACTAATTTAATAATAATATTATAGGCCTATATGATTAATGAATATGAATCTACTTAAGACTTTGGAAGGCTTACTAAAATTAAATTGCTTGTCATAATTAATGCATGGGACATTGATTTGAATCTATAAATTATTCACTCAATTGAATGCTGGTCTCCCCCCCCCCCTAGCAAAGTTGCCAACTATGAATTCATCCTCGGCAAGCTCACCCTTGTTGTTTGATCAATATCGCTTCCTGACTCCCTTGTAGTTGTACATGTTGTCTTGTAATTGCATATAAAGTCATTCCCTAAAAAATACAGTCGCCCACCATCAATTCAAATTACAAAGTCACCCACTTATTTTAGGGTTTGTGTGTGAGAAGATCTGATATTTTTGTAACACTAAAGTGTGAGTGGAATATAGCGCTTCTGCTTCTGATATCCAATGACGATGTGAGACCGAAGGGCGAGTTGGATATTGGAAACGGGCACGCCAGGGGATCACCTTACATGCCGTAGGGGGATGCAATTTTTTTATTTCAAATATCAAGTTCTAAACCACAAAGGAAACCAAACTTGAATTAATTTGGGGTTAAACATTGACTGGAGCAGGGTTTGAACCAACGACTTCCAGTTTAACATGCCGGCACTCTACCAACTGAGCTATCTGGCCTTGTGTTGGGCGGCTCCCTATTTTGTCAATATCTTTGTTCTGGGAGTGCCAGTCAGAAGCCATTCAACCTGTAACTGCCCTGCAGTCAGGGATCTCACCCAAGTTTACGATACAATCTGGGAAGCAGCAGCAGAGGGATCATCTTAAGGGGATGTGACTTTTTTATTTCAACTATATTTGAGAGAAAACGTTCGCATTAATTTTCACATAATATGCCTTGGGGATACTAGTAGAAAAATGTGTGTTATAAGTTTCCATAGTGTTCTTTTTGCATGCAGTGCAGTTGGTTGCCTCCAAGTTGTCTGTAAAAATTGCCGTTTAAAAGAGTTGCTGATGGGGTGCTGCTGTGCCTGTGGATTGTACAAGCTAGAGCTTTTTGAAAAACCACTATCTTTCTTAGAAAATATTAATTGTTTTTGAGCAGAGTTTTTGATTGCACAAATCAAATTACATAGTTTATTTCAACCTTTCTAGATTGGTCATTGCAAGTGTCATCATTAGAGTTTGTGGCGTGTCGTGGCCGAGCAGTCTACTACATCGGACTCAAGTTCTGATGGTTGAATCATTGGAGTGTGGGTTCGAATCCCAGTCATGACACTTGTGTCCTTGAGCAAGGCACTTAACCATAATTGCTTCTCTTTTGAACCAAGGTGTATAAATGTGAACTGAACTTTGTCACAATCCCTTTATGCGACATTGACGTACACATGTAATACTAATAAGTAACCCAGATTATTTAATTTCTGTGTTTACCTATTACAGATCATGGCGATCAGGAGCTCTTTTCTTCAATTCGAGTTGAGTTGTTCAACACTTTACCAAGAGATCCAGTAGAATGGCGAAGGTAAAGTATTAACATTCATAGTCCTAATCATCAGATGGTGGGAATACTGTCAGTGCTAACTGGGAAGTAAAATTATTGTCAGTATTTTTAAACGCGGTGTTACTTGTTATAAGTTGAATAATGGGGCATCCACTCTCTTAACCCTTCTGCTGACTGACCATTTTCATACAAAAATCAATTCCTTAAACTTGCCCAGTAGCATTGTACACAATCTATAGCTTTACCACTGGATCAAAGTATACACAACTATTCATGATCAGTGAAGCGTGTTAATTGTGAACTCCACAGTCTACCAGAGAGTTGGAGGGTTATCTCCTAATACAGGTGTGTGATTTCTCAGGGTTTTCCTCATTTCAGGATTTTCTCAAAACCACCTTGAGCCTGTCTTGGAATGAGTCAGCAAAGAAAAAAAGAAACAGTCCACATTGTGTCCTCACCTGTAGTTTTCATGGTGATGTGAACCTCCTCAGTTGGTACATCTGGGAGGCTCTGGGTCTAGAATAATGAGAACCAAGGCACCCAAGCTATGTTTCACTTTTGTTAAGTCTCATCTCTTGATACTTGATATTGACCCCTTGCACCAATATCAAACTTGACTACTTTCTGCCATGGTCACCATTTGTGCAAGTGACATTATGGTCATCCGGTAGGCCTAAATGCTGTGTCTCCTAAAATGCACACTACACTGTATAACACACATGGACATTGACTCCCAAAATGGGGCAACCAAGATTATCGTGATGATGACGTCGGGTGAATAGGAAACGCTGTCAAGGGTTCCAACTAACAACAATATAGACCCTTTTTGGTCCTTCAACTAGGACCAACATGACCAGTGTAAGAATAGTGCAGGCCTGACACCACATGGAGGCATCAAAGGCCTCCATGCTCCTGGTCAATCCCTGGATGCCCTCTTGAAATATTCCAATTGACACAATAGAACTTTCCTCATACAGGTGCCCTCTACTAAAGAAAAACTGCCATGCTCTTATGAGAACAAAGTATCAGGCCTGACAGTGGGAACAAAATAGAAGACACTCTTGTATAAAAGTGGGTGTAATCATTGGTTAAATTGGTTTCAGAATGAGTTATTATATTAATTTTCATTTGCAGATCATATGGGAGGGCTCCGAAGTTGGTGTACGTTGACGTGGCGTTTGTTCCCTTCAACACGGAGGATCTTGCCAAGGAAAATGAGAGAACTCTCTTCAGAAAGCCATGCTTCCATATCTACTTCACTGACTGTGCAGTAAGTACAAGCAATCACAGTCTGCTTCCATATCTACTTCACTGACTGTGCAGTAAGTACAAGCAATCATGGTCTGCTTCCATATCTACTTCACTGACTGTGCAGTAAGTACAAGCAATCACAGTCTGCTTCCATATCTACTTCACTGACTGTGCAGTAAGTACAAGCAATCACAGTCTGCTTCCATATCTACTTCACTGACTGTGCAGTAAGTACAAGCAATTACAGTCTGCTTCCATATCTACTTCACTGACTGTGCAGTAAGTACAAGCAATCACAGTCTGCTTCCATATCTACTTCACTGACTGTGCAGTAAGTACAAGCAATCACAGTCTGCTTCCATATCTACTTCACTGACTGTGCAGTAAGTACAAGCAATCACAGTCTGCTTCCATATCTACTTCACTGACTGTGCAGTAAGTACAAGCAATTACAGTCTGCTTCCATATCTACCATGTCTACTTCACTGACTGTACAGTAAGTACAAGCAATCACAGTCTGCTTCCATATCATTCAAAATTAGCATGGGTGGTATTAATTGGTCAGACAGTAGGAGGGTTAATGTGATCAATATTCTGCCATTTTACCCTTCTGATACCACTAGTTAGGCCACTCTAAAGAAAAAAATTAACTTACCATTCATCTACAAGTTGCCCTGTAGTTAGGCTTTTAGCGCTTGTAAGATCTACAGGAAATCCTTTAGGTGTGGCAGGAGATTCTGTCCCCCCCCCCCCCCATACGGTGAACTGTGTACAAACTTCTTCTGAAAGCGCCCTCTTTTGAATCAACCTCCTTCAGCACATGTTAATTTCCCATATGGGGGACAGAATCTCCGGGGACATATTTCCCTATGGCCCAGTGCGTTAAACCGGAGGTCACAGGTTCAAATCCCTCTTTAGTCAATTCTTCTTTGTTCAACCCAAAACTGATTTAAATATCCAGGTAATAACACTGACTTTCAAAAATATCTTAACTGTTGTATTGTAGGATGCCGACGCATATAAGTTGGTTGTTAAGGACGGCATTGCTGCATGGCAACAGAGCTTAAAGGAACGCAATGTTGCTGATTGGTTGATTGTCCTGGTGGAGACAGCCAATCTGAAGAGAGGAAATAAAACCAAGCTACTACCGAGGACCTCGGTTCTTGATAAGATTCGAAGTGACTTTTGTAGCAAACAAACAGATAGGTAAGTGTACCATCATTGCTGCCCTACATCTTGTGTTTTGGAGATAGATCTCTTTTTCTTTCTTTTTTTCCTTTTTTTTCTTTTCTTTTTTTTAACCACTTCAGGTCACTATTCCTTAAAGTTTTCCAATCCTCTGCATCGGTAGTATTTTTCAGAACAGTTTAGAGTTTTCAGAGTAATCATTTTCCTGATGTAAATACAAATTTGCCACAAGGAAACCATGACATGACAAAGGAAAGACGCGAAAGGTTCTCATAATAAACAGCGGGATTTGTTTTTGTGAAAAAATATGAGTAGGCACTCACTGCGAATTGCAAAACCTCAGCTGTAAAGCACGGTCGATAATCTCAGACTTGCCTCCTATTTAGCCAAATGCAATGATAAATAATGAAGGCAGGCTGTTCATTCTTTGAAGCCACATGTGTATAACAAAAGGACACAAGATTTGAATCTGGGATTACACATCTGAGCTAAGGCATTTCTAGTATTTTATCAACCATAGCTTTACACTTGTATAATGCCACCATTGTCATGTTCCCCATGTGCAAAAGCACATCTGAATACTGATTCTTATCCAATAAGGAACCAGACTAGTTTTCTTCTAGTCTCAGGTTATTTCCGAATCATAGCAGCTACTGCTATGGCTAAGGCTTGTCACTATGCCAACAAGCATTGATGGTTGCCCTTAGAAACACCCTTGGCAATAGCTGTAGTGGTAGCCGTAGCTACTGATGCGGTCGCAACACAATGGGTGTAACATAATGGCAAGACTGTTAAACATCTATAGACTGTTGGATTTTAATGGATGTAATCTTATACGCTCTTATTCTATAGAGTAATTGTTCTGAATGAGCCAAATAATCCCGTACCCACCAATCGCTCTCTGGAGTCATGGCAGTTGTTCATCCATCGGTTGAGACAGCTCCTACTATCTGCCTACAGCCGTCTGTTGAATCGCTTTGAGGAGTTGGTTCGTGCAGAGAGAGAACGACGTAATGAGAAAGGATGGGAATTCTGCAACTACTTTGTTCTGCAGGTAATTTCAGTTTGTGTCCACCTTGTGCTGGATTTGTCATCATATTCATTGATCCATAGTATTTGTGACGTATACTTCTCTTATAAACTTCTACCAATATGACGAACCTTATGGATAGCCCTTGTTATGACACCTATGCATTTAGTGGCAGTGGTTCGATCTGCAATTTAATCAAATTAAACCAAAACAATTTTAAACATTTGATATACAATAATTTCATGAACTGATTAACCCTAATTAATTTATATTTACAATGATGTTGATTATAAACCAATTTTACCCCCAAACTATGTGTCTCGATTTTGTCCAGTATTATTCCCGCACACAACTGTACAAACATAACCCATGTGAATGATTTCTAGACCGCACGCTAGAAGGAAACTTATCACTTTCACAACCAAAATTATACAGTAATTGCAGCCCTAAATTCTACAATCCCCAAATCAAAGTTTACTTATGCTCATAATCTTTAACTTTAAATGAATGAATTAATACTTACAACATTGGGCACATTCCAAATTAACAAAAACTATTGGTGATGTTTGACTATTTCTAGCAAAGGTGATGTCGGTGAACATATAAAAACAGCGCCCTCTATCAGCAAAATAAAAACTCTGACTTCACACTGGATAAATTTAAGTGACGGTCTGTAACAGTATTCATTTGAAGGGATTATACAGTACAGATAAATGGAATTATGTTTGTTGCACTTACAGCACAAGAAATATATGTACATGAGTTCCCAGCTTCCAGACCAAGAGGAGACCCAGACCCACTACCCTAGTTCTTTATTTGTGGTGATGTAGAGAGTCTTTAGAAATGTAACACCCAGGAGGTTCAGGGGGCTTGATCCTCTAGACCAAAGGGAGACCCAGACCCACTACCCTAGTTCTTTATTTGTGGTGATGTAGAGAGTCTTTAGAAATGTAACACCCAGGAGGTTCAGGGGGCTTGATCCTCTAGACCAAGGGGAGACCCAGACCCACTACTCTAATTCTTTATTTGTTGTTCATTGTTGATTATGTTAGAGTGAAGCTGTGGTTATGGTTTATTCTTCAGGAAGAGTTAGCGTTCACCTTTGAGTTACTCCATCAACATGAGGAAGCATTGGTACAGTATGATGAGCTGGATGCTTTGTTCTCACAGTTTATCATCAACTCTCATGCTGGAGGTAAAACACTGCAACCCTCCTACTGTTTGACCTCTTAATATTATTAACTGTCTTTTCAAATCAGGGCATAACAGAGTGGCGATGAGGACTTAAACTGCCGATTAAAACCAGCAGGTCGTGGCCATGCGATAACGGACTGAGCCAAAGGTGTGGTCCTTTATTGCACGGCTACGACCCTGCTAGTTGTAAGCACCCATTGAAGACCGAGTCACTACTCTTTTATTCCAATTCATAAATGCCCTTTTGTTAATAATGTTTGAAAATCTGTAAAGGTTTTCTGTAAATGTTCAATTCCTGTCACGTCCTCGGGCTCCGTTTCGCAAAAGGTCAAATAACATGCAACGCTATTTATATTGCATGTTTAAACATGGTCATGCGATCTCCTCCCAACCAATCAGAATGGATGAACTGTCCTATGCTAGTTTACAGTATGATGATATGTGGTAATTGCATGCACAGTTCACAGTCAAGCATCCTTTTGTCTGACCATTCAACGTGTTCAATCTCATCCAAATGTGGTTTTGAATGAGGGATAAACTACGCCAGCCTGCAATATGATATCATGTGGTTAATGG
This sequence comes from Pisaster brevispinus, assembly GCA_023634235.1. Lineage (NCBI taxonomy): Eukaryota > Metazoa > Echinodermata > Asteroidea > Forcipulatida > Asteriidae > Pisaster > Pisaster brevispinus. The sequence continues at coordinate 18,973,424 of JAMKCF010000007.1, read as the reverse complement.
ATCGACACAGTACACAGTTAACCCTCCTACTGTATGACCATTCAGTATCGTCCATTGTGGCTTTTGAATGATCATGTGGTGGATACATTAGTACACAGTTCAATGTACCGTTATGTGACTACACTAAAACCAATACTTATGAATGGTTTGAAAACTTGAAGGGTAAAAAATGTCAAATAAAGTGTAGAAACTTTTTTTTTTTTTTTTTTCCAACATGCAACCTCTATCCCACAGACAGCCCCACATGGCTCTCAACGTTCGTCGCTCCATGTACCTGCTGGGATGGTCTCAACCTCCTCCCCAGTGTAATAAAGAATAAGCGTGTATTGATGGAGAATGGACATGCAGCTCTCTTGGATCTGCGTAATTACCTCTTTGCTCGTCAGTGTGTTCTACTCTTTATACTAAAAAGACCGTGGGAAGTTGCCCTTCGAGCTCAGACGTTCTTACACAATTGTGTTCAGGAGCTGAAAATATTGGAGGTATAAATCTCTCTTTGCAACGTCACAGCTGGCAGTTTAGCCTGGGGCACAATTTCCCTAACTTTTAAGCAGACAAATTTTCTCAATGAACTACACTAACAACACCAAATAAACAACACTCTTTGTTTTGTATCGTCTTGCTTGGTTTTCTGCTGTAGTTTCTAGTAGTTAAGCAATACGCCAACCTGAAAGTTGCAGAATGGTCTACAGCTGGATTGCCTGAAGCATAGTCAATAATATTGTCACTGTAGCTGTAGCTAAAAAACATTTGATTTGGATGCAGCTTTAGAATAATTACTTTTGCGTTTTACTCAACAGGTTTCCATGCCAACAGGCAGTATTGCATGCTGGGTATTTCTGAGTTGTTTGGAAGTTTTACAGTCCTGTGAGAAGTATACTGACTCATCTAATGTAGAGAACTACTCACACTACACAGCCAGTCTATGGGTGTACGCTCAAACCAAGGTACACTATCAACTTAGCAGAAACCTGCAACCAGCCAGAGTACCATGTGATTAGAGTTGCTGTGACTGGTACTCTTTGGTTTTTGCTTTTCAAGTAAATTGAGGAAGCATTGTTTTCTGCTGAACAGCTTAATAAGATTTAACCCAAGGCCAAATTGGGTCAAAATGGTACCATGACTAAACCAAGCGCAACAAACATTCAAGACAACAAACATTCTGTTACAATCCACAGGGATTTACTTTTATCTTTCGGAAAAATTGGAGGCTGATAGTTGGCAAAGGCATGCTGTAAAGGGAGATTTTGAGCTTGAAGTCCAGAACCCTTTGTCCAACATTTTACTGGGAAACAAAGCGTAACACGGTGAGTGCATACATAGTGCACTCGTACCCCACAGAACATTTGGGGCTAGTTATCACATCAACCTCCACAACCAATAGGACATTTTGAAAACTGGCAATATAGGACTCCTATATAAAACTTTGGAGTGTTGAAAAAGTATACTGGGCAAAATAAAGTGTGACATGTGGCCCAAGTTCCACCAATCAAATGACAAGGATCTATAAGAGCGGTATATAACACATATTATCAATATTATTCTATATGAATATTTTTCTGTCGCGCTTGATCCTTTATGAAGTATCTACTGTTGTTTTTGTCTGTAGTTACGAGAGTTGGGTGAGTTATGTGGGTTAATGCCTGATGCTCAGCCAGACTCTGACCAGCTTCATCTTGTAGTTGGGTTACTCGGAGGAATGGGCCAGACACAAGAGGCGAGTATTCGAGAGAACAGTCCAAACCAGAAACTCAGAGAAGCTCTCAGCTCATCAGAATCATTCCAGAAACATTACTTAGTAAGTTAACATCCAACCTCTTAGTAAGGTTTGATTAAGGGTTTGGGTTAGGGTTAGGGTATGGTACAGGTACTTGTGCTATATAACAGTGTTTACCATGCCATTGCACTGGTGGGTTATAAAGCAATGCAGTTTTTTTGGTTTTCTCGGGTCCTTCAGTAAATCTTAAAGAATCTTGAATTGGGTTTGAACCCATGACCTTTTGAAGAGTAGGGCCTGATTTGAGTGCACTGCTTGCCACAGAATTCTGCACCCACAGCCCATAGAGTTGCATGTTTTATAGGGCAGTGTAAGCGCAGAATTCAGCAGTAAGCAGCATCATAAAATTAGGCTCGGGTATTTTTAACCACCCACTGCCAGCAATTTCAAAATGTTTCCGTGGGCACCAGTAGGATTTATTTTTGTTCTTGAGAATGTCGTTGTCGCAATGAAACCATGACTAAACCAATTAAAGACAACAAATAATCTCATAAAATGCACCAGGATTTCTTTTTGGAGAAAGTATGGGTTGTGTCACTGTGAATGGGTCGAACCCTTGGAGGAAAGCCATGACCGAAACTAGGCCATTGTATGCCGAAATCTCGAACTTACCTTACATGCCAAATACAATGGTAAAAATTCACAGCAGCCTTTCGATCTCTGGTAATCCTTGTTTGTCCAACAAAAGTATAAAGGTCTGGAATTGGGGATTACACAATAATCCATGTAGAAAGGGAGATTTTGAGCATGCATTCCAGTACCCTTGCTTCTTTTTGTTCGTGACAGGAGCTGTCAGAATTAGCCATGGGTACTTTTAAACACATCAAAAGAATGCGATCTGCTCGGCTTATTGGAAAAGACTTGGCCACATTCTACATGTAAGTATGAAGCTCCGGTTTGTATTTCTCATTGTTCTCCCTGTTATTTGACCAAATGAATTTTAAGATTCAGATTGTCAATTATTCAAATTGTCAATTTATGATTTGAATTTGCTTTAACAATTGTACCATGTTTTTCATCTTGAATTGAAGTTGATTGGATTGGATTTCAATTAATTTGACTTGATTATTTAATAATAACTAGTTCATAATTGCACATTTAAAAATAATGTTTCAATCAGCTTTATGTTAGTACTGTGGTGATTGGGCCAATAATATTCATGCAATCATTCTCCCTGGGGAGTATACAGCCTGGACTGCCGTGGCGCTCCGAAGGCTTTTTCAAACACAATATCAACCTCTACCCTCGCAGGTACCCATTTATACCCCTGGGTGAAGAGAAGCAATTATAGTAAAGCATCTTGCTCAAGGACACAAGTGTCATGGCTGGGATTCGACCAACACCTTTATGACTTAACCACTAGAACTTGAGTCTGGTGCACTAAATCACTTGGCCACGACACGCTGCAATTTGATTTGATTTGAAGTAATTTGAATTGATTTGAATTAATTGATTTGAGATGATTTGGATTGATTTGAACTGATTTGAACTGATTTGAGATAAATTAAATTGAATTTAATTGATATAAATTGACCTCATCCAAACTTATTTGAATTGACATGATTTAATTTTGTATGAATTTTTTATTTGACCAAGGCAAACCTCAAACAACAATACATGAAAAAGCTTATGCAAAATTACACCAAGGTAAATGGCAGACAGCAACTTATCGATGACTTATCAGCAAGGAAGCATAAAAAACAAAACATAAGTTCTAAAGAGGTCCTCAATTTCAAAGAGCTCTGATAACAAAGGTGATTTGAACTGATTTGACTTGATTTGATAATCATTACAGGAAGAAGGGTGAGTTGACCAAAGCAGAGACATTCCTAATTGATGCAGTTCGTATCTATGAGAAAGAAGGATGGCATCTCCCTGCTGGAAACACTCGGAAAGAGATTGCAAAGTGTCAGAAAGAACTCGGTAACAAACACAAATATCCTTTGAAATTCATTCATCTGATTCTCACTTATTCTCTGAGTTCTTTTTACTATAAAAGCATAATATGTCATTGTTTTGTTTTGGGTTTTTTGGGGGAAAGAGCAAATTTTTCCATCATCTAGGTTTCATTGAACACATCATTCAAACAACTTGTGAAAATGTCATCAAATTAGTACTGTAGTTCATGTAAAGAGAAAATAACTGAAAAGGTTTGTGATGGAATTTGTACATGTTCATACATTGATACAAGCTTATTTTGATTGCATCAATCAAAATAAGCGATTGTCGTTATTAAAGGGATGCTGTTTTCTTCTTTGATTTTTACAAGCTTTCAGATTGAAACTCATCAATCTTTCCCACCAATTAACAATTCAATCCGTTTTTTCCCCCAAGTCCCCAGTACCACCCATGATATTATTTTCAGTGACAATCTGAAAACTATTTTGTATGGAATATTTGTGTTGAAATGAGACCGTGACTAAATGAAGTAAATACAATAAACATGGTGGTCATTGGCACTGGGTCTTACAGGTTTCTGTTGAGAAAACTTGCATGGAAGCTCTCTTTGTTTGGCCTGACTCTCTAGCCACTACTGATAAATCAGTGCCTCGTACAAGGGAAACAATCATGGCATCCATTTGGTCCATCCTGGAAATGGGAACTACACAAATGTTCCCGGCAAAAAGTGAATTTGGTTGTTGATTCCAGCGCCTGTTGTCCCTGTCTGTATCCGGTATTAAACGGCTGATGAAGACATGAATAGAGCTGTTTAAAACTGGTTGGCTAATGTGCGTACGGCGCTCATAGCCATACGCATGTTGGCGTGCAATCCTATACAGACACTTATAATGTGTCTCGCAATCAAAACACCCTAAAACTCCATCTAAAGTCTTACAAGGTTTTGGCCTTCAGCTCAGTCCTTTATTACATGGACATGACCCTTCCGGTCTTAAATGGCCGTTGAAAGACCTCGCCACCACTCTTTTATTCCCAGTAAAATTAAATTGATCCTTAATTGAGTGTTTGTACATATCTGAAGACATGTTGTCTGTTAGCTGGCGACTGCGCTGTACCTGAAGATGAAAGAGCGGAATACTGCAAGGAAATGTTGAAGATTGCCAGTGAGCTTGTCAATGAGGCAAGCCCCGATGACCAACCATGTAAGCAATTTAAGTAGATTCCATCCAATGTCCAATTTCATAGAGCTGCTTAAGCACAAAAAGTAGCTAAGCACAACAAAATTATGCTTACCAGAATAAAGGTTACCAGCCAAACTAGCATACCATGTACAATTTATGACTGGTATTCTGCTCATTTCTGCCTAGCAGAAAAGTGTTAAGCAATATTTTTTTGCGTAAGCAGCTCTGTGAAATTGTCCCACAAGGCAAATTTACAGGCCACCAGGTACAGGTATTCTCAAAGAAGAAAAAAACACTCGCATTTTAAACTAATTTCTATTTCATGTGTGTGGCAAGACAGGATAAGAAAAAAACCTCTTGTGGAACTGAAGTGTTCTGTTTACAGTGAAGTTATGAGCCTCCAAGCTGGCTGTTAAAATTGCCCCCAAAAAACACAGAGTCTGGACTTTCTGACGATGCAATATTGGGCAAGACATTCAGCTATAATTGCTTCTCATCATAATGGGTACATATGATGGTAGAGATTGTGGATGTGAATGATTAGCAACCTGTGCGCCAACTTGTCTGCCGGTGCTGCATACTCGTATGGAGTTGAGATGGGTTTCATGAATGCTTAGGCCCTATTTATAGGGCTAGTAATAGTGTAAGGTGCTTTAATACAATGTCCAGAATAAAGGCATGTTATTGTTATAGAGGAGTAGCCGATTTCACCAAAAACTTTACACAACTGTGTAAGTCCACTTGTGCAAGAATTATTGCGTTAGTGGTACATAACTTATGAATAAATCTTGCGCAAGTGGACTTATGCAGTTGTGTATAGTTTTGGGAAATTGGCGGTAGGTGTCTTAACAACAGGACCACTCAGCCTGCCCAAAATAAAACCTTGCCCCACTGGATTGATTCAGAGAGCCCCCCCCCCCCCCCGGTGTTTTCAAGTGTTTAAGTTTGATACACTGAAATCCCACACAAAATTTGCTGCTACCTTTTCACTGCATTCTATCTGTGATTGCATGCGACACATTATTTCTATGTCTTCAAATTTGACCATACTTCTACCTGCGTGTTTGTGCTACTGATGGGAAGAGCTGAATAGTCACAATTCTATACTTACAACTGAAATCAATAACAAATTTATGTTTGTGTTTTCTTTTAATCCTCCAAACAAAGTGAAAGGAGATTTGCTTCCATTGCACTCCGTGGCATATTTGATAAATATCGACGTCAAACCAGAAGAGGGCAAACTTGGGAAGAATGAAGAGGCTGAAATCACTCTGTGTATTCACAGTAACCTACCGCAAACAGTCGCCTTGGACAAAATCACGCTGAGTTTCAATCGTGAGAGTCAAGACAACGATGACCAATCAAATCAACTCACACTCCCAAAGAGCCAATCACAGAGCAGCTTCAAAAGTCTCTCACCAACGTTTGACCAATGGGGAATGCTGACAGATAGCTACTTAAAAGCTGTCTTCCTTAACAACCAGCAGACGATGATTCCGGAGTTAGTGGGGGATATCCGATACCAAGCCAACAGTAACAAACGTGTTATTGAAACTACCGCCATTGTCTGCAGGAATGCTCAGGTTGTCTTACGACGAGAGGACAGTTCATCATCTCTTGGGAAGGCTCTTGAGGTTTTACAAAAGGAAGAATGCAGCCATCCTCTTTGTTTGCAAAGTGTAGAGCTTAAACCAGGAAAAAATACATTCTCATTTACGTTTAAGGTATGTACCAATTCGCCCCTCCCCATTTGTTTTATACAATCCTTGCATCTGTGGACCTCACAGAACAAATACACAAGTTGTGTTGACAGAGTATGGGTTTGAGTCCCAGCTTAAGCAAGACACTTAACAATTATTGCTTGAATTGGATGTAAAGCTATAGGTCCTGTGAGTTGTGAATGCACGCTAAAGAACCCAGTACAGGAACCGTTAAAAGAGAGGGATTCACCCTGGTGTTTCTGGCATACACTTGGCTGTAGATTGCTCTGCATCACCTTGTCAACCCTTACAAGACGCAATGTGTAATTCAATCATAGCTCTGCATTGTAAAATATAATGAGCGCTTGGAGTTGCCTGTAATAGAGGGCCTATTTATTGAAATGTTGCATCATACATTGGTTCTCAAGTAATAAACCACATGGGAAACTGACTGGGTAGATTTTATATAATTTGGGGTTGAACAAAGAAAAATTGACAAAAGCGGGACTAGAACCTGCGACCGCCAAAAACTGAAGTGTTCTTATGAGACTAAAGTGTTCCTTTTGCAATGAAGTGTTCCTTTTGCAATGAAGTGTTCCTTTTGTCGCATCCCTTTAAGGTGATCCCTCTGCTGCCGCTTCGCAGGTTGTATTGTAAACTTGATTGCGAACCCTGGCTACACAGCAGCTAACGGTTGTATGGCTTCTGACTAGCACCCCACACAATCATGTTGACAAAATGGGGAGATCATGGCTAGATAGCTCAGTTGTTGGAGCATTGGCACGTTAATCTGGAGGTCACAGGTTCAAGTCCCGCTCTAGTTGATTTTTCTTTATTCAACCCGAAGATGTAATTGATTTGTATGCATTTGTTCTCATGGCAGGCATCTGACAATGGAATGTATTCCTGCAGGCAGTTAATTATAAAGCTTGGGGAAGTGGAGTTTTTATTGCCCACTATGCAGGTACCTGTCTCAATAGAAGTATCCAGCCCTGATCCACAGCTCACCATCACACCCAAAAATGGTACTTCATTTCTTTATTAGTCCTCATGAAAGAACAGACTGGGCTAGCATTTTAGACATTTAGACTAGTTTACAGTCAGTGATGGAGTCAAGATCTTAAAACATGAGTCTGAGACAGTCCGAGACCGAGACCTCATCTTCTGAGACCAAGACCAGATCGAAACTTTTTGAGAGACCTCAAAAACACAGAGACCTGAAAAATATGGTCTCATGGTCGATACTTCCATCACTGATCACAGTGCATGATTTAGTTTTGTTCACACTTTAAAGGTTCTGTAAACTCACACCCAAATACTTTCAAATTCTTTGTAAACATACTTATGACAATTGCATCAGCATTTGTATTGAATAGTCAAACAATCACTGTTTTTAGATAGAGTATGTAACAAAACACAGAATTTTGATCTGAGGGGTTTTTTTTCCCCCCACTTCTAGCCCTAAAATGTAATGGTAAACAATCATTAGTTGCACCTAAAGTAGGCATTCATCTCAATTACTGCATTTTGCATTTTCACAAAGAAATCCAAAACTCTGAACTTAAACATTTATTGAATGGGTGTAGAAGTTGGTCAAGTCGTATTTGTGTTTTCACAATGAGATGGCCATGTCATTGTGTGACATAGCTGCCCTACACTGTGTACAAACACAATATAGATGAGGGAAACTGTCGACATTACGTTTTTACTTTTTCACAAAGTTAGATTAATTTTTGTTAATTAACAATATTTGGTAACCAATGGTAACATTAAACTCTCAACAAACCATATGAGGGCACTTATATTGCACTATAAAGATTTTATACGACCGTTTTCAGTTTCAATTTTGCACCCTTTAAAGTGAGTGTATAAAATTGGTATTTACTTCAAAAATGTTGTACCTTATAAACTGACTTGGTAAAGAGCACATGAGAGCTGTTGGTAGTCTAAAATATTGTTAGAAACGACCCCCTTTGAAGTAATGTAGTTTTAGAGAAAGAGGTAATTTTTCACCCAACAATTTTAATCTTTTTAAGGCCTCAGGCATGAAGCCTTTCTCTGGCATCTGACGGCCCCCATTTCTATGCAACGAGGGCATTTTCTTTCTTTCATTATTTTCTTGCAACTTCGATGACTATTTGAACCCAAATTTTCACAGGTTTGTTATTTTATGTATATGTTGGGATACACCAAGTGAGGATACTGGTCTTTGACAATTACCAAAAGTATACCCAGCATTTCAATTGGCAATATCTCTAAACATGATTTTTGCATTTTGACATGCACGTTGAATTAACAAAAACATTTCAATGTTTTGTTTCATTTCATACAGGCACCGTCCTCCTGGCTGGTATTCCACAAGAACTCTACCTGAGTGTTTTCACCGGTCACTACACCGTCAATTCACAGGATACGCTATCTATCCAGACACTTGGACGGCTCCATGCCCTACATTCTGACGAGGCGGATGGATACAGTGTCGTGAGTGAAGATGGTGGTGCTACGGTCAGCCTTCCTGAGATCCCTGCATTCCAGAGTAAGGAGTTTATATTGAGAGTGATGACATCACTAGTTGATCCGGGGACGACCACTGAGGAGGAAGAGGAGGAAGAACTGACTGAACAGAAGGTAAGAGTTGGTTACCAACGAAAGGTCCATTAGAAATAACACTTCTTGCTCCAAAGCTGGTACTTGCTTGTGTAATTAGATCTTGTTGAGTGCTGTGGCAAAGCGGTCTAGTACACCAGCACATAAGAGTTTGGGTACCAGTTGTGGCATTTGTGTTCTTGAGCAAGACAGTAAAAGGTAGAGTCATAGATTGTTTAATACTCCAAAAATTGATGACCATAAAAGTTTACTCGGTGAAAAGCTTTGCAGCGTGGATAGTTTAAACTATTTGGAGAAAGGATTTCCTTCGAAGTAATATGTTTCGAATAATTTTTCACCCCAAAACATTTGAATCTGAGAAACGATCCATGCATGAATGGTTTCTCAGATTTCTGACGGTTGGTGTCTGTTCGTGAATGCTGCAGCCAGAGATGCAGTTGGTACCCACTGTCACCGCGTTCATGTGGATTGATTCAACATTCCTGATGAAAATACTGTGATCATAATTTTGCCAATGAATCAGCACTACGTTGACGAACACCAATCCATGACCCTTTCTTTAATCATCATGCCGTACAGTGTATAAAATGCTTGTAAAAGAACCTAGTACACTTATCGTTAAGAGAAGGGGTTTGCCCTGGTGTTTCTGACATGGTTGCTTGAGATTGTGCCAAAAACCGTTACTAGTTTTGATATAAATGGTCTCATAATTCAACCTTACATGTAACTCTGCATACATCCACCTGTTGTCAAAATAGTGAGCACTTTGAAACATCTGTCAGGCCAAGATAAAGCACTTTATAAGAACTGCATCTTATTATTATTATCATCTAAAATGGTCAGAGACAGTCAATTTCAGTCAATTTGAGTCTAGTTTTTTGTTTACTTACAGATGACTGTATGGTGTCCCTGGGCAGAGACAGTCAATTTCAGTCGATTGTGCTGTTTACCATGTCCATGGTCAGAGACAGTCAGTTTCAGTTATTTTAAAGTCAGTTATGTTCTTTACCTACAGATGACCGTATGGTGCCCATGGTCAGAGACTGTTATAGCAACCCTGACGTTTCAGCAACCATTTCATGTCAAGCACCAGCTTCACACAGCAGGGCAGAGGTAAACTCACACAATCTTCAGTAAATAAAGTCACTGTTAGTTCTGAAAGAATAATTGCTGTGTTCTTTGACCAGGACATTAAGCAATAACATCCCCTCAGCCTCGCTACCATGGGCAGCGGGTCGTATCGATACCTCTTGTCACTAATTTCTGGTAGAAATGTACTGAAAAATAATGCTGATTGGCTCCCAAAAGTGACTGCTTTCTTGCGCACTCTTGTTAAACCTTTGAGCGCTTGTATTGCGCTCAGTACATGCATGTCAACATGCTAGTATTTTGAAATGATTCCAAAAACAATGAATCATGTTTTTACATGGTCATCTGCATAGAGTTAAACGTATCACAAGATCAAAGAAGAATGAGAGAGGACCAGTTGCTCTTTGACTTTATGCCTCTTTTGCGGGTTACCATACTTGAGGGCGCACGTAGTCTGGATCAACCACAGGCTTCATTTTTTTAAATGGTGTGGTGAGATCGATCATTTGTGGGAACAAGGTTGCTGTCCCATGTACTGGAAATCGTAAAGCTTGTATAAGAGTCAGTTATATTTATCATGGGGGTTGAACCATGATGTTTCTAGTTCAGCAAGCAACTGTGTGTACAGGTTATTGCGTTTCCAATGACAACTTGTGATTGGAAGCCAATTCGGCACATAGGGTGCCAGACTAGACTGCACATTGGGTTGTGATACATTTGGACTGAAAATGGTGTCCAGCAACCATGTGACCAAACAAGACTGGTCCTTCTAGGTTGCATCTCTCTCCATGCACAGCTTTGCCTTGGGGTAGAGCCACCCTCTCATCCTTCAAAAATCTCCTTTCTTTGCTAACCCAACTTTGAAATTCTTGGACCTATGGATCTATGGTTTAGACCTCTTCGGTTGTAGTACCAGATTTCTTAACCAAGTGATAATAATGATTCTAATTAACAATCCAGCGGTGACAAATCTTACCAGATTGATTGATGACATTCTTTGATATCTGTCCGATCGATCTTGCGTGTGCTTTTTCACTTCCCAAGTTTGAGCAATGGATGGTAAAGTAAGGAAAGATAAATTGAGAAAATAGCATAAAGTGATGAAATTATGACAGAGTCATTCGCAATTACTGATTAAAAGGTCAAAACATTGATAATATGAATTATGTAACACTCAAGTAGATCCTTGTCATTTGATTGGATGATTGTTGGTCACATGGCATGCATTAATCAAACCATTACATGACCTAAGTCATACACCCTGCATTCTGGTTCTATTCACCGTGCGCTTTACTCTAATCCCTCGTAGTGGATGTCGGAATACAATTTGGACATTTTGTTGATTGCTTTTTCCTTCAATTAATAAAGATCTACATTGATGTTGTATAGAACAAGTAATGAATGTTTGGCATTCGTGCAATGGAGAGAATATTTAAATTTGTTGAAAGATTTAATGTTCCATTCAACTTAGACTGGTCCCCTGTCTTTATCCGCAAGGATAAAGACAGGCACTGGTTTTACAGACCCATTGATTTCATTGGATACAATGATTTCATTAGATAATTGTGCAGTGACGTAAGCTTTCCTTATCTGCTTTAAGATCGGTCTGAGGTGATGTAGTTGGTCAGCAGCTTGCACTTTCAATCGTCTGCCCATGATGTGCACAATGTTTGTACATGCATGTTATGTTGACTTATTCACTATGTAATATGTGTACATGTAGGGGTGAATTGGCTGAGGTCAAAGGTACTCAAGGCAGGTATCTGGGGTTATTCATGAGCCTAGAAGTGTGACGCCAGATGTTCAGGCTACATTCAACTCGGATTCATCTTGTCAAATGGAACATCCCATCTTTTAACTCATGAAAATATTCTCACCATGTACTCATAAACATTCCTTTTTTGTATAACAATCTTGAGATTGTTAGACTGTTGTTCTGCTTCTGCTGGATTGTAGTGGTGGGGTATTTCTTATAGACTATTTTCTTCTAATGCAGGAAACTTATACAGCTGTCCATTGAGAACATTTGTAGCATGCAGTTCATGTTAACATCACCAGAGTTGATTGTGACATCAGGTGGCCAGGTGGAACTAACGAGCGTCAACAACCAAAATGCAAACGCTGTGAGTATCAACAGAAATTGTATCTGTTAAATGATCAAGAACTTTTTTTGTTTTGTCCAGCCTGCTTTAATTTTTCTCCAGGAAACTGAAGACTGAAGAATTCTACAAGCTATTTTGGCCCAATTTCATAGAGCTGCTCAAGCACAAAAAGTAGCTAGTGCAACAAAATAAGGCTTACTAGAGTAAGGTTACCAGGCAAAATACCATGTCATATGCACCATTTCCGACTGGTGTCCTGGTAATTTTTGTTGAGCACAACATTTGTAAGCAAAATTGTCTGCTTAAGCAGCGCTATGAAATTGGGTCCTTGTCAGGCAAGGCAACTTTTATCAGCAACTTTGTATACAAAAGGAATACATTGGTGGCACAGGCGACATTTTTCAAGCAGTGTCTAACCCATTCTGAAGGAAAATATGTGAAATTCAAATATGAATGTCTTTACTTCATGGACGAAAACTACAGAATGTGGCGACTTCATTCTATCAAAATGACCAGTTTAGGATACCCTGAATGAACGAAAAGAGAGTTTTACTGTAAAATGTAAGGTTTTTTCTTCTTGATTTTGTTTCATTTTGTTGTATTTTTTATTTTATTTTGCGAGTCGATTGTGCGTTGTCAAAATGCGCGATTGTGTAATCAATTTTATTAAACTTTGTTTTTGAAATGGACAGTTACATTTGTAACTGACCATTTCAGAAATGGTTATGCATTTACAAAAATAACTGAAAGCGCACAGGCTTAGTGTGTGAGTGTGAGTATTAGCTCTTTTTAATTAGAATGAATTTGAGTTTGTTTCCAATAGTACTTTACGGGAAAGTTCATTAAAGAAAGAGGCTCAAATAAAACATCCTTTTCGTCTGACAGCTAACACCTGTTATCTCCAAGTAATTGCTTTTCCAAACAGTGGACATAATTGGATCATGCACAAACCAGTCATGCCAGTAGGGCCGCTGACTGCCCAGGCAGATTAACTGCTCATCCATTAAGTTTAATGACCCAAGTAATTCAATGTAAACACACCTAATGGGTGAAAAGGATGAATAGTTTCCAAGTTTTTATGGCCAAAACGGAAATTCTTTAATGGAGCTTTTCCATAATGCAAGTCAAGTGCAAGAAATATTGTCTCTCTGAATACAATTTGTATGAATACATAGGAGTATTAGGATAGAAAGAAAGTACTCAGATAAAAGTGTGAGAATAGGTGTATGGATGAGTACCAGATTAGTTCCAAACACTAAAATGCTGCTTTTTTGTATTATACAGACGCTGTGTGCAGGACAGACAATGTCATATGTTTGGTTCCTAATCAACAAGCAAGGGGAGACCGATGAAATTGTCTTCCGTTTCAACTTGATGTACACTGCACTGGGAGAGACAGACGGGGTGATAAACGGGGAGGGGGATGCAGTGACAAACCAGGATGGGGAACCACAGCAGCTGAGTCACTACTTCAGTCTCAGCGATTATCTGGTAAGAATAAATTCAGGTGGTCTTTTTTAAAGAAATGTTCCACAAATGCTGGATGTTCCCTTTTCAACTGCTTCATAATGGACTTACAAAATCTTAACCGTGTCTCTCTGTAATATTATCATTCTGAACTTTTCAAAACTACCAAAAAACTTTTTTTATATACTGTTGTCACAGTGAAACCCTGAATGATCAAATTTAAGACAACAAATATTCTCATAAAATGCACCAGGATTTGTTGTTCTCTATTGAGAATGTATGGAATATCTGACAGTGACTTGGCTAAACTCTGGTCGTAAGCCATAGCCAATAATCAGCCATGGTATGCTGGAATCTCAGACTTGCCTCCCATGTGCCCAATACAATGACACACACTGGTGACAGCCTTGTAATCTTTCCTAATCCTTGTTTGTTCAACAAAAGGAAGAAGGTCTGGTATCAAGGATTACACAGTAACCCACAGAAAAGGGGAGATTTAGAGCATGAATACCAGTACCCTTTGTCCCTCTTTGTAAGTGGGGGAAATGAAGTATGGCATGATGAACACACTACACAATGGAGTGTCCAGGGGGCATAAATATACATCAACAGAGATGATGGACCAAACTCTTCTGAAATTTATAAAAGTTCACCTTTGTACAGTTAAGAAAATTGTGGGTAACAAGACATCATCTGACGTTGAGTCATTAAGAGCAAGCTTGTAACTTGTAGCTCATTAGCTCGCTTCTTGTTTTGCAGGCTGTGCAGTTTCCTGCTTTTTGCTTACTACAAAATGTGTCTGTTGAAGACAAGGTGCAGGATTGTTAATTATTGGACCTGTTGAAAGAACAAATTAATAAGTTAAACCTTGAAGAGAAATATTGGCATCTGAAAGACACTCAAAGTCAAGGAAATAGCATTTAGAAACCCCCAAATGTTGCTGCTTATTTTCAAAATAATGTGTTCAAGAAGCCTTTTTGTGGTTATCATTCTAACAGTATAACCATTTGTTACAGACTAAGTTCACAGTGAGCTCAAATGTTATACCGCCCTCTAGTGATGAGCGTTGCCGAGCAGGAACGCTCTGCAATCTCCAACTGCAAATCCAATCCATCCTCGACAACCATCGACCAATCATAGACCAGAATGACCAGTCACTCATGTACCAGGTAGTTGCTGATAAACATATGTGGGCTGTATGTGGAAGGAGCACAGGGGTCGTTACCATGCCAACAGGTGAAGAGGTTGTGGATGTTTCACTGGAGGTCATGCCCTTATTGGCTGGCTTCCTGCCAGTGCCAAAGGTCAAGTTAAGCAAATACATCACCAACTCATCAGACGAAACAACAGGTAGGCCTATTGAGTTGATTTTTCTGTTTCTTGTGTCGTGTTGTGGCCGAGGTAAAACTTCTAATTGAATATATGAAAATTGCATAGCACAAGGTTTGAAGTATTAAGAAAGTGTTTTTGTGTGGGTTTTTTTTTAAACGGAATCTTGATTTCTTGTAAAGCCACTGACTGACCACAGGCTTTGGTTTTGCATTTCTTCTGAATTCAGGACCCCAGCCTGTCACGCAAGTTGTCGCAAGTCCACCAAGAGGGGGCAGTATACCTGATGCGTCCAGCATGAATGAAACTGACAGTCCATCGGTCATCACAAGTGTTAATCCATTGGATCCACATCATAACTTGACCAATGAAAAGACAAGTTGTGCATCACTTATTCACTTTGCTGCCGGCCAGGTATACTATCAGAGTTTAGCTACACAGGTTCACGTTCTGCCTGAGTCCGATATAAGTGTACTAGATGTGGCTGTTCAGTGAGGGAACGGCGATGCGCAGACTACCAGTCAGTTATCAATAAAATTACTGGTCATGTGATCTTGCCCATTATATATAGCTTCTATACACATTTGCTTATAACAGTCAAATAGAACAAATATTAAATGCATTTTGTTTGTGTATTGTAGCAGAATATACTCTACTGCACTAATCTGCATTCACTATTTGTATTATGGTATACAATTTGGCCAATGACAAGATATCGAGAAAGAAACTGACTTTTTGACTTGGAAAAAGGAACAGCCAATAAAAACCATCTTAGTACAACCATTATGTGGGATTTGGAACTTTGTATGGTGAGAAACAAATCTAACATTGAGGTTTGTTTTAACATCATGTAATTATTTCTATAATGAGTTGTGACTCTGAAAAACAAAAGGTGTGGTTTCATGTAATTTGTTGGGGTTTTTAAATGTCGGTTTCATTTACTATTAAGTATTGGTGTTCAAGTAGAAATATGTATAATTTATGACAACTTCTCTATAAATCAAACATTGTTATTGTTAAAGACCAGTATTCTCACTCGGTGTATCCCAACATATACATGAAATAATAAACCTGTGAAAGTCTACACTCAATGAGTCATTGAAGGTCCAAGACAATAATGAAAATCCTATCATTGTTTTCACTAATATCAGACTTGCCAGACCAAAATTATTTCAGGTACAAATATTTCCCAATTCTTCCAACATGACCATTTGTATTTTCAATGTTACCAATGTTGTGGGCGTACCATGTAGGTTATGTCAAAATCTGTGATCATTTCTATTTTTATTCTTACCAATGTTGTGCTCATACTTTAAAAGACACTAAAACAGACTCGTTGCTAGCGATTATGTCCTGAACTTGTCAGTGTAGAAGTTTCACAAGTAGAAATTAACCCTTCAGAGACCAGTAGCAACTAATAATAATGATAATAATGGCTTCTTATATAACGCTCATATCCATCACTCAGTAACACTCAAGGCGCTTCAACATCCAGTATTTTCCTGCAAGGTATGAGGGGCTATGTTTGAAGTATGAGACCTACTCCTTTACATAGCACCATGTAATGGTTTACAAGGTGCTGTGGCGCAATATGCAGCCAATCAAACCAGGAACACTGGGGCGAACCCCTTCTCTTTTCAATAAGTGCACTGGGTTCTTTTTCGTGCGTTACACAACACACGGGACCAACGGTTTTACGTCACATCCGAAGGACAAAGCCATCATGGTTAAGTGTCTTGCTTAAGGACACAAGTGTCGCGACCGGGACTCGAACCCACACTCTGCTGAGCCGGAAACACCAGAGCTCGAGTCCAGTGCTCTTAACCGCTCGGCCACGACACGCATACTAGTGGGTATATCAAGACAGATTTAATACACTACTGGGCAAAACAGGGCAGGGTAGGGGATATATGTCCTATTTTTGGAGTGGGGGTAGAGGCTGGACCATAGGCGATTAAAACTATTATAAAAACCTGTCACCAACATATCTTGAGCAGCACCTACAGGTAAAGGCAAATAGGTATTTCAACCCAGTGTTTATGAGTCGACATTGACCGTATCTCTGCCATTCATTACCAATACAGCTAGCTTGTTGCACACACTGGATGGGACTCTGAGTTTGCACTCCTTTCATAACTCGGTCACAAGCTGCAAGTTTTAACATTTCCAAATCATCCACTCCCTTCTGTTTCCACACCAATTTATGCCACTGCTTGCAGTTTCTGCATAAAACATTGAGGAAATTGTACCACCAGAATGGAGGTTGGATAATGAAACGGGGGAATTATTTAGTGGAAATTGTACATAATTGCATTGAAAGATGCCCATTGGAGTTGTGCTAACAATTATACAAATATTGAATATTTATGAGAACAATGTTGAGAATATTTTCATGAGTTGAAGAGTAATGGGTCATAAAATTTGTGATGTAATGGATATTTAATATCCAAAATTTATTATTTACAACATCCAAGTAGATCTTTGTCAGTTGAGTAAACCTTTAGAGAGCATTCATTACTGTATAATCACCAGACATGTTTTTTATTGTTGAATTTTTTAAACGATTTTTGCTTGTAAAAGTGTCAAGAAAAAATGATATAAAACAGAAGTTTGGTTTTGTTTTAGAAACATAGATACTATGTTAACATGGGAAACATTGGAAAATGTCAATTCAGGTCATGACCTTTACTCTGAACCTCTTACTCTGAATGGAAGAAGGTCATATGTTGCAGCCGGTTCTGGTCGCTATGGTCTCTAAGGGTTAAAGGTCAGTTAGGTTTGGGCATCTACTGCAAGGATGTTTTGTACTCTTCTTATTACAACGTGTGGTGTGGTCTAGTGCGCAATAGTCAAAAAGGATAAAACAAACTCGGTGAATAGAACTAAAATGCGCTCAGTGTGAGGCAGGCCATATGTATTGGTTAGATTAATTAATGCCATGTGATCTATAATCCTCCAATCAAATAGGAAGGATCTTCTTCTGACTGGCATCCCTGCTAGAGTCACCTGTGTGATGATCAGGATTCTTCCTATGCACAAGCTAGCGCATCGGGCAGATACGCGCAAATTGCGTGCTGATATGCGTGAATTGGGTGCTGATCCACTCAAATTTCGGTCAATACGCTAAAAAAATCGAGAGAAAACCTGAGAAAGGATGGTCCAGATTGCACAATAGGGCTTTTAAAACCATTATTAACACCAAGTAGAAACCATTTCGAAGACGTTTTTGAACCAAATACAGTGTGCTTCGGCAAATATTTAAAAAAATTGGGTCCAGAATGTCCCACAGTTTGGAAAAAAACCTAGGGTGTATTTCACAAAGAGGTAAGACTAGTCTTATCTCGAGTTAGGACGAGTTACTCGTTCTAACTATAGGACTAGCCTAAAGTTTTTAATAACTCCAGGACTAGTCCTAAGTTAGGACTATCTTTGTGAAATTGACCCCTGGCTGCTTAACCCATTTTCCTATCAATCAGTCTTTATCTTTTAGTAAAAACCACTTTGTAAAGTATATTTAGCACCTAGTGGACTTTACTGGAACCTGTGCATTTCTAAATACATGTACACTGAAACATTGTGAGAAATCAGTGCAATATAAATGTATACTGAATTTTAATTTTATTTAATAAATGAGTAATTGTACTGCTTTAAATGGATCAATATTCAGCAGCAATCTTTATGGTGATAATAAATAAACAAAAGCTCTAAAAAGTTTTATTTCCAGCTCAATTTGGTTAGTTTGTTTGAACAGACAGAAAACAAGATGGATGCACTCTGTTGACTTCATAGTTCAACCTGCAGGATGATGTATGTAGTGAGCTGTAGTAATCTTGCTGAAGTCAAAGCAATGGTAGTTTGTCAGGTCTTCAAGGCCCATTTCTTTGACTTTGACAATTTTGTTCCAGATGGAAACGTTTGCCAACTACGCGTACATTTTAAAAGTGGACGTTAAGTGCAAATGGCGTTTGCACACGATTGCAAAATTTGGCAAAACACTCTGGGGAGGTGTTAGCTGTTTGCCAACAACAACAAAATGGCGGAAAACACAGTGCAAAATCAGCAACAAAGCAATGCATGTTAGACTAATGTGAACTAAATCTTACAGATTGGTTGAAGCAAAGTTGTAATTAATCACGTCAAATTGTATTAGCTCACAAATGTAGTGAATGTAAGGTGTAAGGAAAATGTTTAATAAAAAATAGTATTAGCTGGTGCAAACTGCTTACCAACCAAAAGGACCTATGGTATAAATGCAAAAAAATAGTTAGTGGCCTGACGTTTTGACCCTAGCAGATTCTTTCTCGAAGGCTAAATGACAAGACTACAAACATAAACAGGTATACTGATGTAACAAAAGCAGTCAAGAGGAAATTGCTGTGAGGCTAGATTCATCACTGGTCCAGATGAAAAAGCTGTCATCAATATAGCGCCACCAGACCCAGGGACGGCACAGGGCTGATGCCAACATGCGCTGTTCAAGTGCCTTATAAATAGGCAGGCCATTGACGGTGCCATCCGTGTACCTATTGCTGCTCCAAGAAAAGTTGTATTTAGTTCGAACATGGTTCATGAGGGATACTATATCAGAAATGGGCGGTGAGGTGTGACCGCTTTGAGCCAAAGTCGAAGAGCAGGCAGCAATCCCTTCATCTTGGGGAATGTTGGTGTACAAAGAGGACACATCAAAAGTACTGGGCAACCAGCATTTGAGTAGCTGAAGGTCAAGTTTACTTCCCTCATCACTAACCGGGCATAACTCTCTTATAAAATAAACATAATACCCACAGTGTAACTTTAATTAACATCACATGCAATCTTGGGTTGGCGGTCTCAATGACTCTGGACTCTAGGGTCCTGGGTTCAATTCCCACTCAATAACGTTTTTATTTTTATTGCCTGTGTCCATTCTAAGGGTTTTAATTAACGTCAGATGCAAGTTTCTTAAGAAGAGTTGATGGTCCAGTGGATGGACTCAGCGACTCTTGACTCTATATTCTTGGGTTCAATTCCCACTTGGTAACTTTCCTTTTTCATTGCCTGTTTCCATTCTAAGGGTTTTAATTAACGTCAGATGCAAGTTTCTTAAGAAGAGTTGGTGGTCCAGTGGAAGGACTCAATGACTCTGGATGCTATGGTCCTGGGTTCAATTCCCACTCTGTAAAACTCTGGCCTTTTTATTAAGCCAAGTTAAATTTATCAAAATAAAATTTTAGCAAAAGTAGCTTTTTCTTTTTCTTTTTCTTTTTCTAGTTAACTAAGCTCGGACCTCAGGTTCGGCGGACACCACCAGGAATTGAACCGGGGACAGTCGCTTCCGAACACACGGTCTACCCTGTTGAGCAATCGGGTCCCCCCGTTCAAATGTGTTCGTTTCTAATATATATAGAATAAATTTGTACTTAGAAGTTGTTCACACTTGGCTCAGTGCATTATGCATACAGCAGGCACAGGAGTATGATGACTAGGTATTGGGACAAGACAAGGTAAGACCTATGGGGGAAGTTTGTACTTAGTAAATTTCACTCACTCAGCTCAATAGTAACTAATAGAGTGAGATGACTGGCATTTTGGGTAGGGGAAGTTTGTACATCAAAGTTTAAGCTACAACAAATGTGTTATGACATGAATGTGGGAAAAAAGAGTGGTTTATTAAGTCCATATTTTCAGACTTCTACACTTATACAATGTTTAACAGGGTGAATAGGTATAAATTACAATGATTAATAGTTCTGCATTGACAAATGGAAATCTCTTTTGACTAGTAAGTTGCTCTGAATAGGTAACTAGCCCTTTGAATAGGTAACTAGGCCTCTGAATAGGTAACTAGTAATTTGTTTGGCTCTTGTACCTCAATACCATAGAGTTATATGAGAGAACTAGAGGGCGTACAAACTCATGTGACACAGCCCAACAAGAAACATTTTTAGCCATTAAGAAAATGGTGCTGACCCATCGTAAACACAGGTCCACACCAGTTCACACACCCAACATTTTGTAAGGGGAAGTTTGTATATAATTTACCCACAGTAAATGCTAGTAATTACAGTGCTCCATCTAGTTCTATTCTATAACTCTATGCTCATTACATATGTATGTATTTGAATGGGCCTGAATATTCATGTAGTACACAGCTAGAGGTTTGTTTTATAGCGCATTCTCCTGATGAAATCACACACAGCGCATCTGCTATTAAAATCTGTACACAATTTGTCCAAAACTGTGGTGGTTTTTTTATCAATTATCTTGTGCTTTATTTTGACGATTCTTCTTTAATGTTTGCCAAGGTGTTTTTGAGATAGAGAATCTCTCTGTTTTGTGTCAAAACAAAGCCCTTTTAGTTCCTTTTATGGTGCAAGATCTAACTATTTACATTATACATTTTTAATAATGGTCCAAGCGGTGTTTAAGTGGTAAATCATTAACAAAAGTGGGTGGTTTCTTTGTTCTGAGCAAAGCTTTGACAAAGATCTTTCATGATTTATAAGTATTCAAAATTTTTAAAGGCAATGGACCGTCAGGAAAATTATTCTGGTAGCATTACAGCATAGAGTAATCCAGGCACTAGAGGGCTATCATACGTACACCGAGTGCCACAACCCATGCTGATCATTTATGCAAATTTATGACAATTTCCATAAATTGGCAGTTCGATGCTGCAGCTTGGACCCCATTTAAACTAAGGTGGTGACCCATATATATGTCACACTTCAACCATCAGTTCCCTTTGCTGGAATTTTCAAAGTAGACATTTGTGTGGAAATTACCCCTAAGGATTCCTGCTCCAAGTGGGACAGCACAGTTAGATGGGTGACCTTGGCAGTGCTCCCTCTAGTTACATAACTTTATGACCCTGACCTTTGACACTTCTGGCTTTGATTGTATTAAAACAAGTAAGTAACATCAACAGGTAAGAATTTGTTCAATGTGTTTTAATGTGAAACAACACTGCACCTTTAACTTGGTTTTACATTTATAAAGACTCCAAATAAAACTACACCTTAGCCAATTTTCATAGTCCCAAAGACTACAAGATATTGTGGAGTACTGAATATGAATACCGACCAATACGCTATGCAATGATAGTTAGCTGGTTCCCTTCCACTTTTCCCTGATGATATTCACTAAGTCCGAATTTCCTGAGCACTTGATATGATGTAAAAGGTTACCAACCAAAATGCAATGCTACGAATATTGTCTTTGACAGATTCCCATGAAATTCCTTGGAATGTAAATTTGTTCAGCTATTGTATTGCTGTAGCAAAACCAGGAAATCATGACTAGTTGGGGTTTGTTTATTTATTTTAAAAATTAAGATCTATCTATTATAAAAAAAACAGTAAAATAATATTCCTCACTAGAGAAGTCCCTGCCGCTTGAGATCTTCAAAGACCTTCTTATTGACAACATTACCGCTAGAATCTTCAAACTCCTCCTGAAAATGCAATGAAAAAACAGTTTGTTACCCAGGGAAGGCTGATACATGGACTCAAGAGGGCGCACTTTGCTACAGAGCACTAATTCATGGTCTACTTTGCTAATACATTTTATCCGCGCATTAGCCATAAAATGAAGTGCATGCTGGGCCCAATTTCATAGAGCTTCTTAAGCACAACAAATAAGCTAAGCAAAACAAATTATGCTTACCAGAATAAAGATATTTTGTTATTCTAACTTCACAGCAAAATTCTTACCCACGCAAGGGAATCTCCAATCAGAATGAACAATATTTGAGATTTCATTATCAGAAACAACAAGTAACATGGCCCCAACAAATGATCTCGTTCAATCTCACTTCAAAAGTTATGTTTATGACCTTCATCTGAGTATATTGCATTTAGAATAAATGCAGCACAGTCATAAAGTACATATTTTCTTGGCACTATATCATGGTAGTACACTGCTAGGAATGTCTGGAAAAGTCTAATCGTACTAGTTGGACCAGTTAAGTATCCCAGTGGGCATACATGGACCGTTCCATTGGACTGCAGGAACGTTCCATTAGGAATGCGAACACACGTTCACTCATGTACAAATGTTCTCATCATTTGGCACAATGCAAGGCATCCAGCAGAACACTCTGGCTGCCCGCTGGATTGCAGGCGTATGCCTATGGGAATGTTCCTTTACCTTGAAAATGTGCCTGACTTTTTAGGCACTCCCTAGAGAGAAAGTACGTTTTTGGTTTTTGTAAGAGAAGAGTTACTCCCATTCTCAAGTTTTCAATTTCAAAATTTGATGATATTCGGTAGTCGCGTTTAGTGGAACTACTGAAATGTTTGTTCAGGAAATTTGTTCAGGTTCATATTGGCCTTATTTTGATTGTGGCAATCAAAATAGGCAACAATGATTTGTTCTGTTTTTCAGATGCTGTCAGTATTTCAGATGGGGATATTTCTCCAGAGGATTGGCTGGTGCTGGTCTGAACTTTACAATCAGTGAGCTTTCAGATTGAAACTGACCATATATTTTCTGTGTTATTACCAATCTTTACCAGATTGTCATGAGTGACTTACCTCAGTGTCTGGTCTCCATCTCTCTGCAGACTTGGCATCTTTTAGTTTATCCCACACTATAAATACACAAAACATTCATACATTGTCATCAAAACATCAAATCATTGACTGATTATTTTTTTGTATGAGGGTGGTGTACTAAGATGTCCAGTCAAATCATGAAGTAGCAGGCAGAGGCATGCAGTCACCATGCTTGGCTTCATGAAGTAGCAGGCAGAGGCATGCAGTCACCATGCTTGGCTTCATGAAGTAGCAGGCAGAGGCATGCAGTCACCATGCTTGGCTTCATGAAGTAGCAGGCAGAGGCATGCAGTCACCATGCTTGGCTTCATGAAGTAGCAGGCAGAGGCATGCAGTCACCATGCTTGGCTTCATGAAGTAGCAGGCAGAGGCATGCAGTCACCATGCTTGGCTTCATGAAGTAGCAGGCAGAGGCATGCAGTCACCATGCTTGGCTTCATGAAGTAGCAGGCAGAGGCATGCAGTCACCATGCTTGGCTTCATTTCCCCCTTACATGGAGGGGCAAAGTGTACTCAAATTCATGCTCCACATCTCCCTTTGCCCAGGGATGATGGTGTATTTCCCCATTCCAGACCTTCATCCTTTTGTTGTACAAATGAGGATTACAAGAGACTGATAGGCTGCCATTGTATTTGGCATATGTGAGAGGCAAGTCTGAGATACCAGCATACCATGACTGATTAATGTCCATGGCTTATGGCCAAGGGATACCCGACTCATGCTTGAAGGCATTCCACATTTTTTCAAACAAACAACAAATATCCTTTTATGGGAACATCTGTTGTTTTTTACTTTGATCAGTCATGATTTATTGAAACAAGATTTGAAAAAACAAATCATTCCAAAAGTTCAGGAAACTTAATCCTGTTTGCTAGCACCAAATTTTGTTGGGGGAATCCTGGTTCTTAGAGGTTAAAGAAACTTGAAAGGAGGTCAATAAATGGTTTGTTATGATGGACTTACATGAGAGAGCATCTTCGATGAGTGTGACGTTAGCAAAGTGAGCCGTGTTGGGAATACCTAAACACCTCATTCCATGGGCATGACGCCATTCCTGTCAACAACAATATGAACAGTTGGGCTTTGTAGATTTATGTTGGGTTCTGTTGGGTACACTGTGTACATGGGGGTTGCAGAGTGTGGATTGATGTTGGGTTCTGTTGGGTACATTGTGTACATGGGGGCTGCAGAGTGGGGGTTGATGTTGGGTTCTGTTGGGTACACTGTGTACATGGGGGTTGCAGAGTGGGGATTGATGTTGGGTTCTGTTGGGTACACTGTGTACATGGGGTTGCAGAGTGGGGATTGATGTTGGGTTCTGTTGGGTACACTGTGTACATGAGGGTTGCAGTGTGGGGATTGTCATTTGTTTCAACCGCACTTAACCATGCTGAGGTTGTCAATGTACCAGAACCAACTTGTTGCACATTGCAGTAAGTGTATAGTGTTACACTACATGTATGTAGGGTTTACATATCAATCAGACAAAGGCTATGGCCTCTGTTGCCCTGGTCTTGGCCTTGATGCCCCTTCAAAATATCCCAACAAACTTTAAGAACACTTTAAAAACACTATTCTTAAAATACTTACAGCAAAGTGTCTCTGGAAGGCTTTAGGTCCTCTGTAGGTTTGGTTTCCACAAATCTCACAGGAGTAGGTGATGTTCAAACCATGGAGTTTGTATAACCAGTATGGTATCGGCTGCAAAGACAATCACACTTAGTTTCAGTTTGGTTCACTAGTAAACCCATCCACCAGAGAGAATCATGGAATAGACCTTATGCACATGACAATATTTGAGTAGTGCGCCCTCGCTTAGAGGTCAAAAAGATTATTCATTTGCCCATCCTGTGTGCAGTGCATACAAATCTTTGCATTTCAATTGTTTTATCGTGATCGAGGTAATAATGTTGCCATGCCATGAGCGTCACTGAGTGATGGCTTTGAGAACTAAAAAGCCACTATGATTATTATTATTAATCATTAGACCACGCTCTTTGCTTTTGGCCAACAGTCCGTGTATCTAATAATCGATTCTTATATAGCGCTTTATCACAGCCCGAATGCCGTATCAAAGCGCTTCTGACATTATTACCCCTGGTCACTGGGCCATATATTTCATTCCTTAAACCATCTCAGCTCCCTGGGGAGTATACAGCCGGTGCTGCGAGTTTACCGCGCTCCAAGCTAATCATTCACATAAACCATCTCTGCCCTCACAGGTACCCATTTTACCCCTGGGTGGAGAGAAACAATTATGGTTAAGTGTCTTGCTCAAGGACACAAGTGTCACGACCGGGATTCGAACCCACATCCCGATGACTTAACCACCAGAACTTGAGTCCGATGCTCTTATCCAATTCAATCTTTCTATAATCTTCCCATTTATTGTTAACTGTTTGTACAACCTGGGTACAAGGAAGTACTGTATTGTCGGGCTTTAGATTTTCATAAACTCACAATGCACAATGTACTACGATTAACACAAAACAGATACATTTTCTAGCTTTATACCAAATGGTTTTGAATGACTAAGTTGCTGATCTTCAAGTTAAATTCTCAACACATTTCACTTAGATTCTGCACTGCGATTGGTTGAGACTGTGTCACATGATATGTCCTATTTCTACTGGAAAGTGTGATGCACAATATCTATAGCAACCAATGTACTACCCTCATAGCAACTAGCTACTATACCCATAGTAACGCCAGCTTCTTATTACCTAGACAAATATATTAGTGTATTGAAGGAGACGTTATAAAACAAACATTGACTGTTTTGAGTGCTGTGATGAAAACTATGATTCCCTCTTTGATTCCCAAACAATTCTATTTTCCCTCGGCTTTGCCTCGGGAAAATGAAATGCTATTAAAATTATAAACTAATCAATCAGACCTTTATCATGGCAGCCATCTTGGTTTTCTTGCATTCAAACCAATGTAACCATACTGAGGCTGGAAGGAGAAAGAGTCTCGTCCCTCTATAGGGGAACTAAGAATCTGTATCCATCATTGTGATTGCACACGAGGAACTTGACTTAGTTATGACATGACAATAGTACCTTTCCATCCCATCCCAGGGGTAGATTCTTAGGGTTGTAGATGACTTCATTATCATCGTCATCACTGTCACTATCACTGTATTGTTCCTCTTCGTCATCTTCACGTTCAGCATCTGTCCGTGCCTGCTTGCGCTGAATGTTCTCACGGGTCGCCAGTCTCTGCTCCTAAAATGTAAAGTTTTACGACAATGTCTAGTTTTTAAAAGTGGACTTCCAAATTACACTTTACACTTGACTTAAAATACTTCAAACTTTCGGAGTCCTCCAGACAAAAGTCCACAGACACCTCCTGTGGGATTTGAACCTTGACTTTCTGCATTCTGCTACACCAGTCAGCTTGCTAATGAATGTATGTGGTTAGAGGCAAGTGACTTTCTGCATTGTGCTACACCAGTCAGCTTGCTAATGAATGTATGTGGTTAGAGGCAAGTGACTTTCTGCATTGTGCTAGACCAGTCAGCTTGCTAATGAATGTATGTGGTTAGAGGCAAGTGACTTTCTGCATTGTGCTACACCAGTCAGCTTGCTAATGAATGTATGTGGTTAGAGGCAAGTGACTTTCTGCATTGTGCTACACCAGTCAGCTTGCTAATGAATGTATGTGGTTAGAGGCAAGTGACTTTCTGCATTGTGCTACACCAGTCAGCTTGCTAATGAATGTATGTGGTTAGAGGCAAGTGACTTTCTGCATTGTGCTACACCAGTCAGCTTGCTAATGAATGTATGTGGTTAGAGGCAAGTGACTTTCTGCATTGTGCTAGACCAGTCAGCTTGCTAATGAATGTATGTGGTTAGAGGCAAGTGACTTTCTGCATTGTGCTACACCAGTCAGCTTGCTAATGAATGTATGTGGTTAGAGGCAAGTGACTTTCTGCATTGTGCTACACCAGTCAGCTTGCTAATGAATGTATGTGGTTAGAGGCAAGTGACTTTCTGCATTGTGCTACACCAGTCAGCTTGCTAATGAATGTATGTGGTTAGAGGCAAGTGACTTTCTGCATTGTGCTAGACCAGTCAGCTTGCTAATGAATGTATGTGGTTAGAGGCAAGTGACTTTCTGCATTGTGCTACACCAGTCAGCTTGCTAATGAATGTATGTGGTTAGAGGCAAGTGACTTTCTGCATTGTGCTACACCAGTCAGCTTGCTAATGAATGTATGTGGTTAGAGGCAAGTGACTTTCTGCATTGTGCTACACCAGTCAGCTTGCTAATGAATGTATGTGGTTAGAGGCAAGTGACTTTCTGCATTGTGCTACACCAGTCAGCTTGCTAATGAATGTATGTGGTTAGAGGCAAGTGACTTTCTGCATTGTGCTACACCAGTCAGCTTGCTAATGAATGTATGTGGTTAGAGGCAAGTGACTTTCTGCATTGTGCTACACCAGTCAGCTTGCTAATGAATGTATGTGGTTAGAGGCAAGTGACTTTCTGCATTGTGCTACACCAGTCAGCTTGCTAATGAATGTATGTGGTTAGAGGCAAGTGACTTTCTGCATTGTGCTACACCAGTCAGCTTGCTAATGAATGTATGTGGTTAGAGGCAAGTGACTTTCTGCATTGTGCTACACCAGTCAGCTTGCTAATGAATGTATGTGGTTAGAGGCAAGTGACTTTCTGCATTGTGCTACACCAGTCAGCTTGCTAATGAATGTATGTGGTTAGAGGCAAGTGACTTTCTGCATTGTGCTACACCAGTCAGCTTGCTAATGAATGTATGTGGTTAGAGGCAAGTGACTTTCTGCATTGTGCTACACCAGTCAGCTTGCTAATGAATGTATGTGGTTAGAGGCAAGTGACTTTCTGCATTGTGCTACACCAGTCAGCTTGCTAATGAATGTATGTGGTTAGAGGCAAGTGACTTTCTGCATTGTGCTACACCAGTCAGCTTGCTAATGAATGTATGTGGTTAGAGGCAAGTGACTTTCTGCATTGTGCTACACCAGTCAGCTTGCTAATGAATGTATGTGGTTAGAGGCAAGTGACTTTCTGCATTGTGCTACACCAGTCAGCTTGCTAATGAATGTATGTGGTTAGAGGCAAGTGACTTTCTGCATTGTGCTACACCAGTCAGCTTGCTAATGAATGTATGTGGTTAGAGGCAAGTGACTTTCTGCATTGTGCTACACCAGTCAGCTTGCTAATGAATGTATGTGGTTAGAGGCAAGTGACTTTCTGCATTGTGCTACACCAGTCAGCTTGCTAATGAATGTATGTGGTTAGAGGCAAGTGACTTTCTGCATTGTGCTACACCAGTCAGCTTGCTAATGAATGTATGTGGTTAGAGGCAAGTGACTTTCTGCATTGTGCTACACCAGTCAGCTTGCTAATGAATGTATGTGGTTAGAGGCAAGTGACTTTCTGCATTGTGCTACACCAGTCAGCTTGCTAATGAATGTATGTGGTTAGAGGCAAGTGACTTTCTGCATTGTGCTACACCAGTCAGCTTGCTAATGAATGTATGTGGTTAGAGGCAAGTGACTTTCTGCATTGTGCTACACCAGTCAGCTTGCTAATGAATGTATGTGGTTAGAGGCAAGTGACTTTCTGCATTGTGCTACACCAGTCAGCTTGCTAATGAATGTATGTGGTTAGAGGCAAGTGACTTTCTGCATTGTGCTACACCAGTCAGCTTGCTAATGAATGTATGTGGTTAGAGGCAAGTGACTTTCTGCATTGTGCTACACCAGTCAGCTTGCTAATGAATGTATGTGGTTAGAGGCAAGTGACTTTCTGCATTGTGCTACACCAGTCAGCTTGCTAATGAATGTATGTGGTTAGAGGCAAGTGACTTTCTGCATTGTGCTACACCAGTCAGCTTGCTAATGAATGTATGTGGTTAGAGGCAAGTGACTTTCTGCATTGTGCTACACCAGTCAGCTTGCTAATGAATGTATGTGGTTAGAGGCAAGTGACTTTCTGCATTGTGCTACACCAGTCAGCTTGCTAATGAATGTATGTGGTTAGAGGCAAGTGACTTTCTGCATTGTGCTACACCAGTCAGCTTGCTAATGAATGTATGTGGTTAGAGGCAAGTGACTTTCTGCATTGTGCTACACCAGTCAGCTTGCTAATGAATGTATGTGGTTAGAGGCAAGTGACTTTCTGCATTGTGCTACACCAGTCAGCTTGCTAATGAATGTATGTGGTTAGAGGCAAGTGACTTTCTGCATTGTGCTACACCAGTCAGCTTGCTAATGAATGTATGTGGTTAGAGGCAAGTGACTTTCTGCATTGTGCTACACCAGTCAGCTTGCTAATGAATGTATGTGGTTAGAGGCAAGTGACTTTCTGCATTGTGCTACACCAGTCAGCTTGCTAATGAATGTATGTGGTTAGAGGCAAGTGACTTTCTGCATTGTGCTACACCAGTCAGCTTGCTAATGAATGTATGTGGTTAGAGGCAAGTGACTTTCTGCATTGTGCTACACCAGTCAGCTTGCTAATGAATGTATGTGGTTAGAGGCAAGTGACTTTCTGCATTGTGCTACACCAGTCAGCTTGCTAATGAATGTATGTGGTTAGAGGCAAGTGACTTTCTGCATTGTGCTACACCAGTCAGCTTGCTAATGAATGTATGTGGTTAGAGGCAAGTGACTTTCTGCATTGTGCTACACCAGTCAGCTTGCTAATGAATGTATGTGGTTAGAGGCAAGTGACTTTCTGCATTGTGCTAGACCAGTCAGCTTGCTAATGAATGTATGTGGTTAGAGGCAAGTGACTTTCTGCATTGTGCTACACCAGTCAGCTTGCTAATGAATGTATGTGGTTAGAGGCAAGTGACTTTCTGCATTGTGCTACACCAGTCAGCTTGCTAATGAATGTATGTGGTTAGAGGCAAGTGACTTTCTGCATTGTGCTACACCAGTCAGCTTGCTAATGAATGTATGTGGTTAGAGGCAAGTGACTTTCTGCATTGTGCTACACCAGTCAGCTTGCTAATGAATGTATGTGGTTAGAGGCAAGTGACTTTCTGCATTGTGCTACACCAGTCAGCTTGCTAATGAATGTATGTGGTTAGAGGCAAGTGACTTTCTGCATTGTGCTACACCAGTCAGCTTGCTAATGAATGTATGTGGTTAGAGGCAAGTGACTTTCTGCATTGTGCTACACCAGTCAGCTTGCTAATGAATGTATGTGGTTAGAGGCAAGTGACTTTCTGCATTGTGCTACACCAGTCAGCTTGCTAATGAATGTATGTGGTTAGAGGCAAGTGACTTTCTGCATTGTGCTACACCAGTCAGCTTGCTAATGAATGTATGTGGTTAGAGGCAAGTGACTTTCTGCATTGTGCTACACCAGTCAGCTTGCTAATGAATGTATGTGGTTAGAGGCAAGTGACTTTCTGCATTGTGCTACACCAGTCAGCTTGCTAATGAATGTATGTGGTTAGAGGCAAGTGACTTTCTGCATTGTGCTACACCAGTCAGCTTGCTAATGAATGTATGTGGTTAGAGGCAAGTGACTTTCTGCATTGTGCTACACCAGTCAGCTTGCTAATGAATGTATGTGGTTAGAGGCAAGTGACTTTCTGCATTGTGCTACACCAGTCTGCTTGCTAATGAATGTATGTGGTTAGAGGCAAGTGACTTTCTGCATTGTGCTACACCAGTCAGCTTGCTAATGAATGTATGTGGTTAGAGGCAAGTGACTTTCTGCATTGTGCTACACCAGTCAGCTTGCTAATGAATGTATGTGGTTAGAGGCAAGTGACTTTCTGCATTGTGCTACACCAGTCAGCTTGCTAATGAATGTATGTGGTTAGAGGCAAGTGACTTTCTGCATTGTGCTACACCAGTCAGCTTGCTAATGAATGTATGTGGTTAGAGGCAAGTGACTTTCTGCATTGTGCTACACCAGTCAGCTTGCTAATGAATGTATGTGGTTAGAGGCAAGTGACTTTCTGCATTGTGCTACACCAGTCAGCTTGCTAATGAATGTATGTGGTTAGAGGCAAGTGACTTTCTGCATTGTGCTACACCAGTCAGCTTGCTAATGAATGTATGTGGTTAGAGGCAAGTGACTTTCTGCATTGTGCTACACCAGTCAGCTTGCTAATGAATGTATGTGGTTAGAGGCAAGTGACTTTCTGCATTGTGCTACACCAGTCAGCTTGCTAATGAATGTATGTGGTTAGAGGCAAGTGACTTTCTGCATTGTGCTACACCAGTCAGCTTGCTAATGAATGTATGTGGTTAGAGGCAAGTGACTTTCTGCATTGTGCTACACCAGTCAGCTTGCTAATGAATGTATGTGGTTAGAGGCAAGTGACTTTCTGCATTGTGCTACACCAGTCAGCTTGCTAATGAATGTATGTGGTTAGAGGCAAGTGACTTTCTGCATTGTGCTACACCAGTCAGCTTGCTAATGAATGTATGTGGTTAGAGGCAAGTGACTTTCTGCATTGTGCTAGACCAGTCAGCTTGCTAATGAATGTATGTGGTTAGAGGCAAGTGACTTTCTGCATTGTGCTACACCAGTCAGCTTGCTAATGAATGTATGTGGTTAGAGGCAAGTGACTTTCTGCATTGTGCTACACCAGTCAGCTTGCTAATGAATGTATGTGGTTAGAGGCAAGTGACTTTCTGCATTGTGCTAGACCAGTCAGCTTGCTAATGAATGTATGTGGTTAGAGGCAAGTGACTTTCTGCATTGTGCTACACCAGTCAGCTTGCTAATGAATGTATGTGGTTAGAGGCAAGTGACTTTCTGCATTGTGCTACACCAGTCAGCTTGCTAATGAATGTATGTGGTTAGAGGCAAGTGACTTTCTGCATTGTGCTACACCAGTCAGCTTGCTAATGAATGTATGTGGTTAGAGGCAAGTGACTTTCTGCATTGTGCTAGACCAGTCAGCTTGCTAATGAATGTATGTGGTTAGAGGCAAGTGACTTTCTGCATTCTGCTACACCAGTCTGCTTGCTCTGTGAAAAGTAGCCTTAATTACATCGCACTTTGGCTTCTCCAGTTTATCACTCTTATTGAAGCACATTGGGCAATGGCTCTACTCTCCACATCACCATTTATGTGGCTAAGTATGGGGTTTTTTTCTCTAGAAACATGCTGATCATAGGTGCCTTTAAAGATGCTAAGTTTTGTTTTTTGACCCAGAAATTTAGATTTTAATTTTAAATAGTTATTTTTATAGATTGAAGAAAGTTATAAGCTTTCATTTAAGGTATTACACGAAAAAATCCACCAATGATAAGTAGTAGTTAGTTGACAAATAAAAATTATTTATTGTGTGGATCCCAACAGTAATTCTGTACAATAATCATGATGCGCTCGGAAATTACTGATTTTTTAAACTAACTCTTTTCCAATAAAAAAATAATTTGTAATAAAATGTGTTTGGTTTTAGACATTGTAGTATGTTTTATTGGTAACCATGGGACATTTTTCACTTTCAATTTCAATTTTTTGGGCGAAGTGGAAAAAGATCAAATCTTGCGACAGTTTGCGTGCACCATGTACATTTTCCTGCATGGTTTCTAAAGGTTTAATCGCAGACTTCATATGTAGGCTGCTAAGGATGTCAAACATTCCCATGATGCACTGTGAAATGTGGCTTCCTTAATAGAGAATAAGGGTCTATCACTGTGAATAGCGCCCTCGATTGACAGCTGGTAATTAATTTTATTTTGATAGACTTACCCCAAGAAGCTCAGCAAAGAAGTAAACCTGCGCCTCTAAGAACGCCATGTCCTTCTGCTTACCAACGTTGTCTCTGTTCAAAAATAATAAGCCAATCAACACTTGCTTTGCATTGCTTACTCAAAAGTTCTTTTATAACATAGGATTGGATTGGTGGAGAGATTTTGCCACTCTGTGTGGCCATCTTGGATCAGAACACTCTACGGTCCTTTTGGAAACTGTTGCTTAGACTCCGTCTGCCCTGCCTGGTTTCAAAACTACTGATGAGGCCAAAGCCGTGGTTTTCAAACAGGCCAATGGATGTGAAAGAGGCATTCATTTAGTTTTGACTGGAAAGGTTTTGTCTACAAAGTCTACTGGTACAACTGAAACCTGTAAATGGAGTATTTTTGTCTGGGGCCAGTTGGTGATATGTGAGGGTAAGGTCTGCACTTTGCAGAAATAGGGGAATGAATGTTCCTGCACTCTACAATGGTGTTTGCAAAATCAATAATCCAACAAATAATACTTTATAAAAACTCTTACTTTTTGCCTCCCTTGCCTGTCTTGCTCTTAGCAAACAGACCAGCATCCAGCTGATCTAGGGGTACTCCCTTAGTACTGAATAGACGTTGAGCTCTCTCCTCCAAGGTGCCGCCACATTTCAGCCCTAGCGCCATCAGAGCTGACTTGAGACGATCCAGACCTAGTGATGCCAATTCCTAACACAAGACACAACAAAAGATTTCAACGAGTCAAAACAGCTTTCTTATCTGTATATAAACCAGTA
Source organism: Pisaster brevispinus (assembly GCA_023634235.1). NCBI lineage: Eukaryota > Metazoa > Echinodermata > Asteroidea > Forcipulatida > Asteriidae > Pisaster > Pisaster brevispinus. The sequence goes on along the minus strand of JAMKCF010000007.1, from coordinate 18,939,255 downwards.
AGAAATTTGTGCATAATTCAATCATTTCTGGGGCTCACAAAAGTTAAGCTGGCATGGTATTTTGCCCCCGGAGAAAAGTAAGAAAGCGTTTAATATTGAGTGCAAAGACTTACTGACCTACATATCATCGGCTCAGAAAAATATGTTCATTAGTGCAGTTTGTATAGATTTCATAACATTGGTTTGCATGTTTTTGAGCTACTGGTAAATGGAGTTGATCAAGAATTGATCAAGAGTGGTCTCCAAAGTGAGTGTTTGGCAAAAGAAACATTCAGTTTCTAAGACAATCATTTACTTTTTGATTTGGTTGTTTGTTTTTTTCAAATTTGTACATATTTATGACCTAATGCTCTTTTGATTATTACAGATATGAAATTGCAACTAAAGACCTTATTGCACTGAGGCGACAAAATGGCATAGGCTTGACGATTTTTGTTGTGTTATTTTTACACACAACCCATTCCCGCCAGCTACGGTCAACCAGGACAAACAGTGCTGGTTTGTTTTGCATATGTTTTGGGGTTTTTTTTGGGGGGGGGTTAGGTTTCAGTGAATTACTCAGTGAGTACTGCCAAGTCTGCTGATATAAAGCACACTCAAACAAACCCATGGATTAGAAATAGCATCAGTACTTACCTCTGGAGATGAGAAAGCAGACAGATCCAGATGAGCTCCTGCATGAGCCAGAGCACTTGCCGCTTCTTTCTATATCAAAAAGTACCAAGAATAAAGCATTAACTACCTCAATTAAAAATCATTAATCAATACCTCTAAGAATGTGTGCACTCTAATTGGTCAAAGACTGGTCACGTGGGGGTGTGATATAAAGACCGGCTCTGTGAACTAGCGAATAAATGGCCCCTAAACAAGCATATTGTTGTGAAAAGCTTGTATAAACTGTACATCAACTGTTTTCTTTGTGCGTATTTCTGTTTTTAGCAAGAGATTCAGATGCCGCGTGCAAGCGCATACCACATATTATGCATGAACACGCAAACAGTGCATCAATTTAAGGTAGCTGGTGCACGCATGAAACCAACATAATGCTAAACATAAAGCAACTCAATTTTAACATAACTTGCCAGTACCCGAAAACTCAAAAACTCTTAGGCAGAAAATCAAGATCCCTGAGTTTAATTGTAAAACCAGAAGAATGAAGAACAGTTTGTTGCCTTATCTTATCCGTAATTTTAACAAAAGTGGATTTTGCCTCTTTTTAATGCATTTCTTTTAATCTTTCTTTAACTCATTGTTGTTTTTCCCTTGTGCTTTCTTAAAATTTTAAAATAATCTAATTGTAAATTTACTTGCAATTCGGCTGATGCCGCGATTTGTAAATTTGTTTTTTAATAAACCATTGATGAATTAATGAATAACAACCATACCTCATCATTAATACCAATTTAGTTCAGAAACAAACTGGGATTCTACACTTTATGTAATCTAGTCTGGTTTGCAGTATCTCTACGTGAGTTGTTATGGTTTACAGAACCACCACGGCTCATAGAGAGATTTCATGTACAGTTTTGAAAAACTTGTACCTAGTTTTTTTTTATACTTTTTCTGAAACAGAAAACGTGTGACATGTAAACACGCCTAGACATTCTATTGTGTTGTGTGCAGAGGCATGTATTCACTTTGCTACGCTTTGTTTCCCTCTTACAAAATGGGAGAAAGGGTACTGGAAATTTTGCTCGACATCTCTCTTTTCCTGGGGGTTATTGTGTAATCCCAAATATCTAACCTTTGGCATTTTGTTGTAAAAACAAGAATTACAAGAGACTGATAGGCTGCCATTGTATTTAGCATATGTGAGAGGCAAGTCCAAGATTCCAGCATACCATGACCATTTGTTAGCCATAGCTTACAGCCAATGGTTATCCAATTAATGGTGAACTTATTCAACATTCTCTCCAATGAGAACAAAACAAACTAGGGCATTTTATTTGACATCTGTTGTCTTTTCTGTATTTAGTCATGGCTTCACCGTCATAATGATATTCTCCAAAAAAATATTCTTCAGAAATATTAATCCGCACTAAATGGTTGTAAAATATAAAATGTTGTCACCATACTGTAATATTAATTCAAGATATGTGTCTATGATTGTCACGGCAACCATTACTTACCCCCCATCCAGGGAATGAGCCGCCTTCCCATTGGCTCTCATAGTTGCCCCGGACCTTCTCCAACTCCTCAGACATATCAAGAAGGGGCTTCAAACGTCGGGTGTAACTTTGTAGATAGTCTACGAGCAGCTCAAGGTATCTGGGAGAAACCAGGATTAATTAGAATAATAATAATAACAATATCCACCCTGCTGGGTGTTCAAGACTCATGACTGGACAAGTCTGGGGGTCTTGCGTTTGTGTTCAAATGTTGACTTTCAGACTGATAAATATAACTCTGTTGATTGTTGAAGAATATTTACCCATAATACAAATGAAATAAATCTTCTCTTTGCGCTCATTCAAATTCAAACGGTTCAATTGTTTAACTGCGTAGGAATTATTTTCTTCTTATTTCAATTCTGGTCTTGTACATAATACTTTGGTTCAGTAAATATTTTGAGCTACAAGCCCTGCAGTCTTGTGGGTTTTCCCCAAAATTTTAGCCCTGCTATCCCTCATACATATTCATGATTGAGAGCAGAATTCCAACTGGTTCATTCACCATTATGAGCCAGATGCTATATTTGTTGCTTACCAAGAGAGAGTATTCAAGCCCAGGGTAACTACACAAACAGTTCCATAATTGCTTAGTTTTAAAAGCGTATGTTTAGTTGACTAGTTGACACATGCAATAGTCTACTGTAATACGCATGTGCTTTCTCAAGCAATCATGAAACTGCTGCATGGATGTAGTACCTATGTGCGAAACAAACATGTATACATGAAAAGATGGTGGGGCATGGAAACATCAATCCATGTTTTCCAGAGTCCAATGATGACGATGCAACTGAATATGTATGAGGTATTGTAAAATAAATCACATGGTTTGTTTTGGGTGGTCAGTCGATATAAGCTCCCCTCCGTACTGGAAGTAGACAAATAAGTTCTAGAGGTGGACCCATCCTCAAACCATGTTATATCTGTATACAACAGCATCTCACTAGGCATGACACAAATAGGACAACTCTATTGAGTACCAGGGCTGACCTACGTATAATATAAGCTTTGATAGACATTATTCAGGTTATTTAATAACAATCTTATTGATTCGCTGAGTGGGAAAATATCAGAAATCAGATTAAGGCAGGAATAATATCATGCCTGCATCCCTGCTAGGAGCACCCACAATTATACACCTGGGTGCAGGGAAGCAATAATGGCTGTCATAAGAATATTTGTTGTCCATACAATTATAATTTACACCCTGATTCTGACCACACAGCCATCTGTACTAAGCTGTGTCTTGATATACGACGGAACCAACCTTCTATACTCTGCATTCTTGCGATCTTTCTGGATAGAGAATAACTGGTCAAAGGTTGCAAGATACGTCAGGTAGTCAATTTTCTGGGTAAGAAGAAAAAAGTTCAAACAAGTGAAGAAAGAGGCGAGTCAGTATTGTCCAACCTCTACAGATATGTTTACATATTCCTCATCATCACAGTAAGGGTGAAAATCCCATCTGACAATATACACCATGCAACGAGCATACTTGCATGTTTCGTATTGCATAACCAGCTAACAATGAAAGCTCTACAATAACTTGAGAGGCTAACCATTCTTACTTACAGATGAGAAACTGAATTGTGAAAGATTTGGCTAAATTTGTCTCAGCCGTTTGCTGAGGCTGGGAACCGGAGAACCCTTTGTGGCACTTATGGCCCAAGCTGAGAATCCAACCAGGGCATGTTTAGAACTTTGTTTGCAATAAAATCATCAAGATTCAACGAGTTAGAGCGATTGAAATGGATGAGGAAGTAAAGACACATGGATTTCATGTCTAAAAGTAACATCAGTGGAAAGGTAAACTGAGCATTTTGTGAATGATGCACCACATTGGCTTAAAGAGACTGTGTCATCATGATCAAAGCAGGCCTGTGGCTGTACATGGAATTAAGAACTCTCATCTAGTTACAGCACGCCTGCACACACTCTTCATATGATATAGAGGGAGTGTTCGCTTGTGCAGTAAGTGGGTGAGAGTTCATATTTCCATATACATCCACAGGCCTGCTTTGATCATATCGATACAGCCCCTTCGGAGACACAGTTGAAAACCCAACACAATGCACCAGTTGCTAAAGGTTGTTGTATTCTGTAGCATTTAGCAGTCAACTAAAATCCCATATTCTGTTGCATTATCTTTCTTTAAGCAGGGTACAGGCCCACACAATGGACACTGCAAGTCCCAAGCAAACTAGAATGCATATTTATGCATTTTTTTCACAGGGTAAAAGACCAGTGCCAAGGCTGGCTTTAAACCAATTCAGTTCACAATGCAACAGAACCCTCCATAATTGATGGATTTAGCAGAACTTTCATTTAAACTGTGCTTACATTTTGATGCCTAGAAAACACCTGATGGGATTAGGGTCAGTGGATTAGTCTAACTGATTCTTAGTGGATTAGTCTAACTGATTCTTAGTGGATTAGTCTAACTGATTCTTAGTGGATTAGTCTAACTGATTCTTAGTGGATTAGTCTAACTGATTCTTAGTGGATTAGTCTAACTGATTCTTAGTGGATTAGTCTAACTGATTCTTAGTGGATTAGTCTAACTGATTCTTAGTGGATTAGTCTAACTGATTCTTAGTGGATTAGTCTAACTGATTCTTAGTGGATTAGTCTAACTGATTCTTACCTCTACATTCTTGAGATTGACGTACTTATCAAAGCATTCATGAAGGTCCAGATACTTTCCATATCCTTCTTCATCAGTGAACTCCACTAGCGTCTGAGTATCTTCACCACTCTTAGATCTCTCATCATCCATTCTCTCATAGTCATGTGACATAGGAACGGCAATCTGAAAGTACATCAAGATCATCATTTTATAACAATTCGGGAGGCTAATCTTCTCTCGTCTGCAACAACCAATCAGATGTCAAATGTCAAGGTTCATGTCCAAAAGCCATTGTGTCACAATTGGGTCCCACCTGGCCAGAGGAACGATGCCACTGTCCAGTTTTCTAATGGGGCACTCATTGACAATGTGCCTTGCGGTCTGACCAGCCCCACAGTCACACTCAGGTGTTGGCTTCATACCCCTGTGTGTAGCTATGTGTTCAAGCCGTAGGCATGCAAGAGTGCCTTTAGCAGCCAGCCATATCCGACCAAGGAGCACAGCCAGAGATCGAAAGAGTTTGACTCGTCCGGAGAGAAGAAAACCGGACAGTCTAAAAAAAGTTGAGGCATAGGAGAGAACCAACGCAAAACTCTACTCGAATCTGGCATTAGCAGAGAGTTAAACCATGGCCACATTGATGAGAGGCAAGCGCTTTACAGTACCGGCCACAAGTAATTCCAAAACCCTGCGAGTTGCGTGCGAGTACCCGCGGGTAAACTGCGTGGCGGGTACGGGGCTCCCCGAAGCCCCGCGGGGATTCTGCGGGGACGGAACGAGGGCCCCGCAAGCCGGGGAACGTGTCGTGGACCTGCGTTGCGGGGACCTGTAAAGGTCCTGCAACGAACTCGTACACACACATGTAAATGTAGAACAATTTCCACATGTAATATCATTCTAATAAACTTACATGTACTTCACCCCTCCATGCTTCACCCATGGAGGAATAAATTCTTCCATGCTTTATTCAACTTTAAGCTGAACTCTCAAAACCTCAAACATCAATCAATGAAAGAAATCGTGTAAAAAAATCCCTGCGCTGCGCGGCCGCCATGACTGCTTCTGCATTTCGCTGCGCTACCGAAGCCTCATGGATGACTGGTACCTTGCAGGGGCAGCTGTTTTCCTGCCAGCATGCTTAGGGTGACCAGCGATGCTCCAACTACATTGAAAAATTGAATCTCTGTCCATACCATGCATTTGGTGATAAAGTACGACCGTGATTCTTTTCAAGGCCTAAGAAAAATTGTTCTCAAACGGACACACACACGGAAATTTGCAATCTTATCCCCTAATTTCTGCCCTCAATAATCCTTTTTCAATTAACAACCATTTTCATGGATTTGTGATTTGAGAATCGGTTTTATAGAACTTCTTTTGCAATGAAATCTTCGTGTTAACGATCGATCGACGACGCACGATTGAGGCAAAAGTTGTCGATGCTTGAATAGCCTTAACCAATCGCTGTGTATAGTACAGAATCCGCAGGCGTGCGCCACATTGTGCAGCATTTGTTTACTCGACTCGTGAACGTGTACAGAGTTGGAGGCTAGCCAAGCTTTCTTATGAATATGAATTTATTGACGGGCCAATCACAGCGTGCGGATTGTTGTTTAGGATGGACTTTGGACCTGCTGTTGTACTGTACAATACACCATGTGTTGTGTGCGTGTGTGGGGACTACCGGCGGGCGAGCGAACGTTGGGCCTGTGGATACTCACTACCATGTGGTTATGTGTGCGTGCACGTGCACGTGCGTGCGTGTTTTACTTATGAACGATCTAGAGATGTCAAAACTTGCCAAACCATTCCTACCTCCATGATTTTACGAACTTATAAATAATCTCTCTTTGGGATTTTACCACTGTACCCCTCATTTATTATGAAAAGGAACAATTATTTGACTCGCCCGGTTGGCTAGTAAAGGAAGGATTTTGACTCGCCCGCTGCTGTTTTCACTCGCATTTGGCGACCGGGCGACCGTTAATTTTGAGACCCCGAAGCAATTGCAGTCTTGCGGGGCTTCTGCGGGGCCTCGCAAGTATTTTGCGTGGCCCATGGTGATTTTTGCGGGGATCCCCGCACACTCCCGGGTATTTTGCGGGGGTCCCCGGCACGCACTCGTTAAGCCCCGCGAGTTACCCGCGGGGCTTTGGAATTACTTGTGGCCGGTACTGTATGCACTAGCCACTCATTTACATACATGAGTCACAGGTGTAATTGTGGTTAATTTTCCCCTTTTGACCACTAATTGGTAACACTGATTTGAGGTCAAGCAAGAGGAAAGCAATGGCTAAAGCACAAGAAACTGTGTACCTCGTTTGGGTGTTTTCTGTGGAAGTCTTTGATAGTCTTGAGTCTGGCGTAGAATTCTTGGAATTCATTGGGTCCTGACAGGGCCATCACCTCTTCCTTACGCAAGCTGTAGGATCAAGAATAAGTATACTTTGTGATTGTTAGAGAAAATGAATTACGCAACTCATGATATCACATGTTTAAAAAAGAGCACCTGAGCCTGGACTTCCTGCTGGACACAGCTCAAGGATAACAGCTTAAATGTTAGGTAAATGGCCGAGTATGGTTTGAATAAACGTTTGATATAAAGAAAACAGTGCAAATCTCAAAACTCGTTCAGCTCTTCTTTTTTTTACTATACTATATACATGAATGTATGTAAACATTATGAAACTTTATGTCAATCAACAAGGCCTATCAATAAAGTTCTCTGGACTGACTGTGCACAACTTCTTTAAAAGCTCAGTAGCTGTAAAATAACTCCATTGCAAATGGAAAGTATACTCCAAAAGTTATCAATTTTAGATAATTATTAGAATTGGTTAACAAATGACCCTCAGTTTCAAAAGTTATTCCTGGATCCTTCCTAGCTCTACCAAAATCCAACACCTTATGGTAACCAACTGCCAAACTGTTGGACTCTGATTATGGTGGTATGCCTGGCTTCATGCTAAGAATTGTCAGTTTGGCAGTGCAGTACATGCACACACAATATGACACAATTGAAGTAACAGAGGTGTGTGATTTTTGTAGGTTTTGGGTGGTGAGGTAATTGTTCCAACATACCCATCTTTATCCTCATAGATATCTCTCAGCTTTGCAGTGTTTTCCATGTGTCTCTAAAACAAGAAGAGAAGTCCAGCCATTAATAAAGACAAAGTTCAGGATTAGGAATTTGAAAGGGCACATTTGGATAAATTTCCACCTGAAAGCTCACTGACTATTAATCTCATGCTGCTCCCAACCCCACTGAGAAAAGCTGTCAATTTAAAACAGTGTCAAAGTCAAGAAAATAGCAATTGAAGACCCCAGTCACTGTTTATTTTGATTGCTACAATCAAAATGAGCCCGGTATGAACTACAAAACATATTTAAAAAACACTTGTTATTGTTTGTTCATTAAAAATGAAGCTACAGCTTGGTTGGATGGTGTGATTATTAAACAATATTTAAGCAGTTATGGGTAGGGAACTACATGTACAACTTTGCATATAGGCCTACAATGTACCTTTTCCTTTAAATACTTTCCCAGAGGTAAAGTTTGTTGACTTCCCCTTCTCAGAGGGGGATGGCCGCAGTCCAAATAAAGCAGGCCATCAACATTGGTACATTCTCATTTACGAACGAGCTGCAACAGTGTGTAGAGCTCCTTCATAACCAAAAAATAATGTGTATGCACCATCGTACACTCTGGGTTTGTATGTGATTTCATATTCACTACCTTATGGAGACCGAGAACAAAACAGAAAAGGGAACACAAAGGGTCTCCATAGGGAAATTCTAAAGACTGGTTTGCTCCACAGGGAATTTTGTGCACAAGGTCTATGGGAGGTTCTTAACTACAGGGACAAAGGAAAAGAACAAAAGATGTCTACTCACATCCAGGAGTTTCTTGGTTCTGTGATCAGAGTTGATTTGCTCACGGTTCTGCAATAACAACAAAAGAAGGCAATAGTCATTTATTTGAAGGCAATTTTAGAAATCTTCCCCACCGTCCTAGTGTTAGCTTTTCCTATTTCAAGTTCAAACAAGTTTTGGGTTCAATTCATCAAAATCTTTCTGTGTAGATTGCTCGGTGTTGGATTTTGTTAGAATTAGGAAGGATCCTAGTAAATCACTCACAGGAGTTAAGGTTAATCAATGGGAGATTATGGGGACTCTACTCTAGGTGGCAGCAGACTTACCAAGTAAATCCATTGTTCTTGGAAATATGAGCATGCTCAGAACGATGTAAACAGTGGAAATTTACCTAGTAAGTCTGCTGCCACATAGCATTCAAAAGTCTCCCATTGACCCATTGACTGATTTAGAACACTGTAGCTACATGTACATGTACTACTAGTACTATCATCAGGGACAAAGGATGCTTCGTACTGGATCATGTATTGCTTACAGAACAGAGAGAGACACAGTAAATACATGTAGTCACACCTTGTGTTCAATCCATTTGCCCTTAATTTCTATTAACTTTTCAGTGACTAGCCAGTAGGAACAGTCTGCAGTGCAAGCTTTTCACAACTCCATATTTCATGTTGAAAAGGGACACTTTTCCACAATGAGCTGCCAGTCTAAGCACTTGGAGATTAGTGACCAGATTTGTCAAATATTTTCCACCTTCAAAATTCATGACACACATTCTAAGAACACAGATTTGATCTTCAATGCATTATGAATTAATGTAGAACACTTAAAACTTTATCAAGAAAACATTTTGCAAGAAAAAATAAATAAATTACAACAGACTCTTCCAACTGTCCATGAACCGCACTTCCTAAATCTCAACCAATCAGTGTAAACCAAACTACTAGACAGGTGTGGTGTTTGTCTGTGTGCGCGCAGTTAATGTAATTAATGGATTTGCCAACTGCAGGTTGCGCGATTTGTTTTTTGGATCCACATTCAAGAATGATAATTGTGTCATGATTTTTGAGAGTGGTAAAAATTGAGCAAATTTGGTAAACTAATCTGACAAAAATGGTCGAAACTGCACAGTATGTGTTTGTTTACAGGGATTGTCTTATAACTATCTGGTCTGCGACCATTGGGGGATGGAGGGTTCTGATTACCGCAACTACTTCCAGTCCGTTTTATCTTGGTTTACCCTAATTGGTAGAGATCTTGCTGTCCACAGTTGATGAAAATTGTCTTCAAAATTAATATTTTCTCGATGATGTTTTACTTAGGTGTTCTAAATTGATTCATTAGGCCTACACATTGCAGAGCAAATCTGTGTTTTAGTCTTACTCTTGTGTTTCTACTTTTAAAAATGATAACAAATTGACAAAACTTTTAGGCTATTTTCCAAAGCCTATATGAGGTAGATTTTTCTGAATTAATTATTGCTTTTCCTAACATGCCTAAAGAGAATGTATTCACTATTCTTTATTTTTTTATAATTAATTATTAACAGCAAGTTAACTTGAAAGTTATATTTATATTATTTTCCACCAAACATTTTCCTTACGTTCAACATTAATTTTTTAATTTTCGGAATAAAAAAAACGTCTTACACAAACTGCAAAGGAAGGTTCATTTTCAACCATGTTTTAGTGTTTCACTTTAGTTTACCCAAATCATGCTTTATATAAAGATGTCTTTTTAAACGATGATTATTATTAATTTCTGGAATTACATAGTGTTTAATTAAGCGCCATTGATACATCAGCACAATACACTACAGCCACTTCCCTGTCAACCACACTTTATTAAAATTTTCCGACCAAGTTGACTTTGGACCAAGTTGACTTCGAACCGAGATAACTTCGGGCCAAGTTGACCTGGGACCGAGTTGACTTCGGACCGAGTTGACTTTGGACTGAGTTGACTCGGACCGAGTTGACCCTAATCCATGTAATCCCATCCGCCTACCCCTGACCTTCCACGCGCAATTTACTATTTAGTTCACATATAACGAAAATTGTTAATAACGAAAACACCAAACATATTGACGAAACCTGTCCTCACCGAACTTTTCTTGTGTAGAGTTTCTTTTACCATGGCTTCAATTATCCTTTCTTTCTCTTCATGTAACCGCCTCTGTTGCTCCAAAATCGTCTCCATAGTGTCTCAAATTACAAGATAAATGGAAAAATAACACGCAAAACATTCGCTTTCCCAACGTTTCTCAAAACACACGTTGACCAAGCTTATCAACAGAGGGCGCCAAAATAGCACAACGCCACCAAGAGGCTAAAACTTACTTGGATCTGAGGCTTCAGGCGTAGAGTTTTTTTAGTACTTCTTGTTTTAGAAAGTTTTTCGAGAGATAATTATGCTCTCACGAGTGATATTACGTAGCAGGTAAGATTGTTGTTACATTTGATGTTTAAGCTTGATTTTTTGGATTTGGGTTTTAATCTCTGGATTTGGGTTTTAATTGGGTGTGTACTCCACTCAACCGACCTACCTACATGACCTAACCTTCGGAGCACTGTTCAACTAGCAGGTCCTTGGTTCAACCACGCAGCATTCGAGCATTCAGCCCATGTTAAATGTTTGTTGGGACCGGGGGGGGGGTGGGACATGCACACCGGGGGACAAAATCCCCTCATCAGCACTATCAATGTCTGTGCTGCACAGTGATCCGGAGGATATTTATCCCCAGGACAGGAGCCACAGTTAGAAAAAGAAAAGAATACTAATCTATAACAAATTACTATGCATTTAAATGGTGGCTGGAGCAAACTTGGCCTTACTGCCCTATCCAATCCTATCTCTTTTTTAAAGGCCATGTCGTTGAAATTCTAGCTCCCCATTCTAGGGGGGCCAATCCTACACTAACACTGAACTTCCTTTGATACAGGGCTTTGTGTTTATTAACTTGTTTATGATGTTATTTTAACGCCTGTACATTTTGTTTACATTTTCTCACACAAGTCTGTATTATTTAATATTATTCCCACACCCCACAGGCTGTTAGCCTGTCGTGGTGCCCCATGCACCATCACTGCTCGTCAGGAACATACACTACCAGCCCTGCCGTATGAGTACAATGCATTAGCTCCAGTCGTTAATGCTGATATTATGGAACTTCACCATAAGAAACATCATGCGACGTACGTCAACAACCTCAACAATGCAGAGAAGCAGCTTAAAGAGGCACAGGATGCTGGTATTCAAACTTGCTTTCATTTGATTATATTTGGGTTTCATCGGAAGTGAATTTATGTCAACTTACAGTAGATAAGATGGATGCTTGCTCTTTTTTTAAATTTAAAACAAAAACACTGACCTCTCTCCAGTTTCCCAGTCTACAGATGTATATTAGAACAAGCTACCAATGGCTAAACATATCTAAAATGTGTTGTTATATATGCAAATGTATATTACAGGCGGCAAGGCCTGTAATTGCACAGAGGGCATGGCCTCTGTTGCCCTGGTTTTGGCCTTACTGCCCCATCAAAAGTTCTCCATGGCGGGCCTGGAATTTCATCTTTTCAAGGCCTTTTTCATTGTGAAAGTTTGTTAAGGTGCACCAAGGCCAAGACCAGGGCAACAGAGGGCATGGCTGTCATGGCCTTCTTGTAACTCAAGGCCTGCCATAGACGTTGACATTTTCGAAACGAAATGCTCTTTGCAAAATGAAAATGGCCTTGCCCTCTCAAAGATGAAATTCCACTCTAGGCCTGATTGAAACACATCATGGTTTCATCATCTTCAATCTTATGGGAACTTTCTTAATAGGTAGATTGAAACCAGGCAACCAACCTGGAAATGTCTTATTGAATGCTACAAACAAATGCTGTGTCAAAGGTTGCCCTTAATTTTCCAGTCACTAGCCAGCCAGACCTCTTGAAGGGAATTCACTGGTTCTGAGGTGTTTTAACTAGCATTTGGCCAGCAGACCACTGTTAAGGAAAACCATTCTGTGTTGCTTTTTCCAGGGATTTTGTACATGTTTATGCATTGATATAATTTGGGTTGTGACAATCAAATTAAGAGATGATGATGTTAGTGGTCTTTAATTGCTATTTTCTTGACTTTGACAACTATTTCAGATGGAAGATTGTACTAGTATGATTGTGAGCGTCCAGATTGACTCTAATCAAGTTTCTTTTTGATATAGCACTTCTGAACTTTAAATAATGATCTTAAAAATATTGTTTGGGATGTTTCCATTGTAGGTGATATTGGGAAGATGATTGCCCTGCAGCCTGCACTGAAGTTTAATGGAGGAGGTCATATCAATCACTCAATCTTCTGGACGGTCATGTCACCAAATGGAGGTGGTGAACCAACAGGTATGCATGGATTAGTATTGGAAGTCTCTAGTACATATGGCAAGAGGCAATCCTTAGTTCTCCACTCTATGGTAACTCAACATCTGGAGTCTGATAAGTAGGATTTGAAATTTTTGCATGGTTGGAATACAATCAAGTTGGGTTTATGGTAACACCATTCAGATTACTTCCATGGTATTCCTGCAAACACTACTATACACTGATAGATTGGTGAGATGTTGTTTAAAAACATTTCGATTACGCTGCTAAAAGTTTAGGGTTTTTACTTTTCTAGTTAGCTGCTGGGCAAGCTCGGTGGTCTAGTGGTAGGACATCTGCTCTAGAATGGCAAAAGTTGCGGGTTCAAATCCCAACCAAGTAATATGCCTGTGGATTGTTTTTCACAGGACTTGGAGAAAGTGCTACAATGTTTAACACACATTGGTGTATGGGTAAAACACAAATAATATAGGCTTGGTAAGCCTATGCCTGGCCCCAGACTAAGAGTAGATGGTTTGGAGATACTGGACTATATCCTTCAAAAACAGGAAGAAATATCAGTAGGACTTGGTACCGTTAGGGTTAACCCTATCTGCCATCAGGTGCTTTCTTGGCACCCTGCCGAATGCATAAAAATGCAACACAGTGGAAATAAAAACCCTGCTAAATGCAGCAAAATGCAACGGGGGAGTCTGTTGCATTATGAATTGAACTAGTTCATGCTAGCCTTCGTACTGGCCGTTTACCAAATTTTACCAAATGCACCAATATGCATTGAAGTTTGCCCAGGACTCGGATGGACATGGGAATGTCAAGGCCATTTGGAACCCTGCTAAATTGCAGCACAGTGCAACAGAGTATGGGATTTGAGTTGACTGCTAAATGCAACAAACTACAACATTTTACCATTGAGTGCATTTTGTTATGGGCTGTTTGGCAGTGATAGGGCTATAACAAGGCACTGCATACAACATGCTGTCACTGGTTACCAAACATCATTTCTGCCATTACAGGAGATCTATTATCTGCCATCAATCGTGATTTTGGTTCCTATGACAACATGAGAGAGAAGTTATCTGCAGCATCTATTGGTATCCAGGGATCAGGCTGGGGTTGGCTGGGATATAATAAGACGACACGGACCCTTGCGATCACAACATGTGCTAATCAGGATCCATTGGAGGCCACAACGGGTAAGATTTATACTCGGTATCCGGAGAAGAATTTCATAGAGCTGCTAAAGCTGCAAATGTTGCTTAGCAAATTTCTGCCAAGCAAAAACAAGCCTCATACCAGTCACAAATGGTCATGTGACATGGTATTTGGCTGGTAACCTTTTTCTGGTAAGCACTATTGTTTTGTGCTTTGTAAATGTTTTCCAGCTCTGTGAAATTGAACCCAGCATAGAGCTGCTTGAGCACAACTTAAAGCAACTAAGCACAGGACTAATTTGCTTACCAGAATATGGTCACCAGCCATAATACCATGTCACATGTGTCATTAATTACTTGTATCCTGCACATTTTTGCTTCGCAGAAAATTGTTATGCAATATTGTCTGCATAAGCTGCTCTATAAATTGGGCCCAGGTGTCCGGCGTAAATCCACTGTAAACTACGGCCACATGTTACCCAGTTTGGCTCCTACATTAATCAGAATCCCAAAGGAAATGTGTTAAGCTTGTTTTTATTTTAGAATGTACACAAAAAACAGTGAAGTTTATAGACTTGCCTTTCAGTGAGGTAATAGGATTGGTAGTGCACATTGAAGAATCTCAGTGCTTTAAACAGAATCTTTGTTCTCTTGGCTTTCTTGGATCCTGGTTTCTTTGTGCCAGCGGTGCTTTCAAAGAAAAAAGGATTTGGCAGTTCAAGAAAATAATCCAGAGTTGAAGTGAAAAATGGAAGATTTTCAGCGAGAACTGCTGAAAATGTGTACACCCATAAATCAAATAAATCTGAAAGTAGTTTTGTGGTATTTTTATCCAACCACAAGCGATTTGAATAATGTGTTCTTAAAAATTTTAATTATATCACACCTTTTATTGTTATGTTGGAATTCTACAGGTCTGGTTCCCTTGTTTGGTATTGATGTTTGGGAGCATGCTTACTATCTCCAATACAAGAATGTGAGACCCGACTATGTTAAGGCCATCTTCAATGTGGCAAACTGGCAGAACATAGATGAGAGATACCACAATGCATTGGTCAACTCCTGAGAGAGAGCGCTCTGCAAAAATCAAACATTCAGCAAATAGTGCGCCACCAAGAGTTTGTCAAAGAGAGGCCATTAACAGTGCATTATGGACAATAATCTACCTTTGAAAAATATACACACAATTTGCTTAAGTCAAACAAATAGCGTTCATTTCATTTTGAATAGTCAAGTTAAAAAATTAAACAATCAATAAAGACTTTTGTTCTGCATTAGAGACCAAAAATTTATTCTGGCTGCCCTTGTTTCGTTTAGTTCAGTGATTTATTTTCTGATTGAGAAGCTTAAAATGCAGTCTGAGAAAAGTTATTGGTGTGGTATCACCACACCACTGCATGTCCTCTGTGGTGAGTGGGTATATGTGATGCTTCCATATGCTTTTCTCATAAATAATCCCGTGTGCATTGGCCATTACAGCATGTCCATTGCCTTCTTCCAAAACCACCTCTCCAAGGAAAACTCTAGGTGGCGCACTGTATTCAGAGTCCCAGAATTGTGGTTTTGTTGTACTACCATTGACTTTTTCAGGGTGCAGCCATCTTGTTTTCCACGCATGCAAAATATAGATATTTATATAAGCTGTGGCTGCCACTGGCTCACCATGTTAACATGCGTTGAAAACATAGGCTGCCCTTAGTAACACTCTTAACTTTAGCCACAGCCGCCAATTCAGACATGGCTTAAGTGGCTTATCAACTGGCTATCTTTGGCTATGGCTGGACTTGCTGGCTGGAGGGGCAATAGAGAAATACATTTATAGGCAACATAAGCAATAGCTGAAGCCCAATTTATTGTATCACACCCAAGTCTTCCCAAGTGGGAAATAGACTGGCCCCTTTTTAGTGTAATGGGAATCACGATTACTAATGTTTATATTGCATACAAGAGACAAGACAAAGTAAGCAGCATGATTTAGTTTTTGAATGCTTTAATTATAAAGGTGTGGTGTTCATTTAAATATTATTATTCTTTCTTTTGAAGCCAAGTTTTAATTGAAAGTGTTTTGAGCAGTAACTCCCACAAACGAATGTATAATAAAGTAAATGCTTTTAATGTTTACCTTGGTGTTCATTTGCTCTTAAACTCACCCAGTATAATCACTGATTGTTCCTGACAGGTATCAGGAGCATTCAAGTTCATCACAAATACATGATGCCTCATGATGAAATCAATAACATTTGCTGTTGTTTATGTTTTTATTTTATAGACACTTTATTATGTAAACAGTTCCTTGAGATTGGGGAGTGGTCTACAACAGCTGATTCTTTATTGATTTAAATAATTAAATTTACTGAAAACATTTGTTCTCGTTTGAAGTTTAAAATTAAGTAAAGGCTATCCCCCAGTATAACTGTAAACAAAGTTAATTAAAGACACAAAGTTTGTTAACATCTGGCAAAAATAAAAGAAATTAAACATTAAGCGAAACATTTATAATAGGACCCGCATGGTTTTTGTAAATCAAATGCAACAGCGAACGTAACCAAAATAGCTATACAGGTATATACTGTTGTGGTAGCACAAGCAATTCTGAACATTTCTCATTCCATCAGTAACTACACATGTATCACATCAAGGCAAGGCTGGTTATTGTGGTTGTTCCAAGAGTTTTAGTTTAAATGAAATAAATATTTTAAAATATATGAAGGGAATAGTTTGGGTATATTTTCAGCTGATTTATTATTTATTCATTACAAACTTTTGCATAATATGGACAAGTTAGTACGGCACACATCGTTTAGCATGCGAGAGAAACAAAATTAAGCACAACACAGGATTTGAATATGTCAAGACTTACTGTATTCAGTCTAATACTAATGCTGGGGTGTTATTCTTTTCGTGTGGCTTTAGGGAGATCAGTACTTGCAAAAAATCAGTAGAAAATGTCCCCATTTCTGGTCAGATTAATGGAGGAGGTTTTGTGTTCTAATTGTGCAAGTTCAATTTTTGTAATTGCTGAAACAAACTTAACAGACTCTGGCTTTGAAAACAACCCTTACCAAAATTTTCAATACAATTTTCCAATTGGAACCAATTAGAATTTTTCCAACGTTGTGTATTGTCACAAAACTAATCGGACCCAATTGGACACAATTGGACTCGGTTGGATTCAGTTGGACTATGTTTGATTTATTCCCCCCATCTAGACCCAATTGGATATTTTCAACAACACCCAAAAAATCAGTTTTTACCCACTGGTCTGACAGACATTGGTCAGACAGCTTAATAGTCCGACAGATTGATACCGATCATTGGACCATTGAGTAAAAAAAGTAGTCTATACCCATTGGGCTGACAGTCCCAAAACTTATGGGGATAAAGTATATCCCACCCCACTCGAGGGATTTACACCAGTGCAATTAACTAATTCTAAATCCAGTTGGTGACATTGGAATAATATGAAGATTGTTTTTCCAATTAGCCACTGTTGGGAAATAAAATTTCCAGTTGGGAAAAATATTGGGAGGTGAAATTTCCAATTGGTAGAAATAAATTCCAACTAATTCCAACTCAATTAAATCAAGCCAACTGACTCCAATTTGATAGAGTTGGTCTAAGATTTATTCCAATTGGAACTTCAGTATTCCAATATAAACCAACTCACACCAACTCAATACCAATTCAATCCAATTCTTTCCAACTGGATATCCAATTGGATTGAATTGGACATGTTGGTAAGGGAAAGCTCATTTCAGTTTATAGATAATGATTCCAGCATGTACTACAAAGACTTTGTGAAACTTTTTTTTATAGTTTTTAAATAAAAGTCCTTAAAAAAGTTTCGATACTATAAATAAAAGTTCATAAAAACAAAATTAGATTTTGATGTGAAATTTATACATAGTTGACAGTGCTGAAGGTCTTGAGACCGGTCTCAGACTCAAGACCATTTGTTGTGGACTAGGAGTCGGACTCGGTGGGGAGAGAGGGCTCTGACGTGAACATAGGGACTCAACTTCAGCACTGATGATTGAGCCATAAAACTGAATAAGCTGCCCAGTTTTGATTTAGACTGTTAAAGTTGTATACCGCCCTCTTTTGACGATTGAATTTTGTATTTTGTATTTTTTTTTTTTTTTCCTCCTATGTTTTTGGCACTTTCAATTCAAGTTCGGCCCCACTTTGTCCCACTGGTTTCATCCAATGGCGCTGGAACCAAACAAAAAATTTGCCTCATATGTGCCATGGCTTCTTTGTTCATTTGTCGTATAGTTTAAACTCCATGGGTAAAACCATATGGAGGTAGAAATCTCCATGGTAAAACAAACTTCAATGAAATTCCAATTTATCACTCCTGGACCGAATGAAAATGTTATCAATGGTCTTGTCTCTGTTTTAATATCCTAAAACTCGTGCAAACTTTCAAAGTAGGCAAGACTGCAGAAAGAAACCAATTCCCCAAGCTTTGTGTGTGCAAATTTTGACTTCTTGACCTACTACTAAAAAGTACTACCACTCCAAGTGAAGGCGTGAAAGCCACACCCTCTTAGTTAAAAACAAATAGAGGGCGCTTATCTCACTTCTTGAATATAAAAAACTATTGGTTTCCAGCTTACGTTCTGGACCACTGTTACCCAGCGATATACCTGGTCCGGAGCAAGTGTAGTAATTGATTATTCTTCGACAATCTTCAGTAGCGGACTACTCGCTGATCTATGCGCATGCTCTTCCCGAGGTGTGTGTGCTGCCTGCCGTCTGCTAATAATAATAGCGCTATTTGCTGCTGTTTTTCCGCCTGTCATTGCCAGGGCTTCTATTTTCTGACCCTGCTGGAAAGAATCTTCAGAAGTTCAGGAATAGCAGGTTGACGGCTTACTCTGCCTGATCTTGTCAAATGGTCAGTAATACTCTAGCATAGCTCTGGTAAGTTGCACACTCAATTAAGAAAATATCATCATTTACATGATTGATAACTTGTGGGTCGTATGGTCGTGTAGTAAAGTAGCCCCAGTTCACTTGTCATGCTTGTGAGTGGCCAAGGACAAGGTGGGTCTCTAAATCAGAGACCTTGGCCACACAATTACAAGCAGACAAGTGGGGGGGGGGGGCAGGGGGGCAGAGTCTGAACTGTATTTTTAAAAAAGCTGTATGCTGTCTTTTATTACTGAAGACTCTTCTGCTCTGTCTATTTCTACGTCCATGCTTTGACGATAGAGCAAGGTCAACTCAAGGAAGGCTGAGTGAGTAGGGGTGCGTTACACATAATCAGGGATAATCATGTGTCAGTCATTGGTTAAAGAAATAAAACTAAAACTAAAAGAAAGAGTGGCAATGATGAGATCTTAAATGGCTGTTTAAACGTGTAGGGTGCAGGCCTTGAAAGAACCCACGGCACCCACAGCAATTGCCGTGGTGCCCTGTGCTTTTGCTGTGATGCCCTTTGCAACGTTCCAGTACATTTAAACAGTTTCCTCATAAAGTCATAGTCATAGAAGTGCCCCTTACCAGAGGGAATTTGCTGTGCCCCTTCAAGAGCAAAGTTCAAGGCCTGAGGGTGCTATTTACATTAAAACTAAGGACCAAGCCAAAGATATTGCACAGCTCCATAACCCACGGTACGGATGCACTTTGCAGTAACTGGGGCGCTGTAAAAACAGAACAGCATACCAGTTTTAAATGGCTGTTAAAATTTTACTAAGACTGAGTCACTATTCTTTTATTCCCCCAAAAACTATAAAAGCCCTCGTAATTTATTAAAAGCATAATAATTCCTGGAAAATCTGTAAAACTTCTGAAAGTAACTGCGAACTGACTGTTAAATTGCATGCGTCACTCAACACCAGGCCAGTGCACATGTTTTAATACAAAAAAACACAATGTAAAAACACTTTTTCCATGTCTACTACATGTTCGAACATGGTCACGTGATCTCCTCTCGACCAATTAGAATAAATAAACTGTCGGGAGTGTTTATTAATGCTTAATAAATATCTTGGATAGTTTATGGCATACACTCTGATTGGTCAAAGGCTGGTCACATGGGAGTGTATTAACAAACATGTGATACTAAGACTGGCTCTGTGAACTAGCGAATAAATGACCACTAAACAAGCATGTGAAAAACTCCTCTCATTCACTGTGGTTCTTGTGCGGAGAACTAAAAATCAGCTGCTTTTTAAAAACTGTTTTTGTGTTTTTGGCAACATGTATGCGCATACATGTACCACGCGTACATGTATGCCTGAATGCGAGACAATTGATCAATTTAAGGTAGCTGAGTACGCACATGAAACCAACAAAATACACAGCATAGTCGAAAACCAACCAAAGTATTTCTATGGTCTATTATGCCTGTTAATTTTCAAGTCATAGTCTGGTTCTTGAAATTTATGCGATATACTTGTGTTCACTTGGTTTCACACCAAAATTGAACAGTCTAAAGAATGGCCCTTGTACATGAATAGGACAATTAAAAAAAATTCATGTACATGTTCATAGTAGGCTATATTTTATAAGCAAAAACAAAACGACAATTTCTGATGGTTTTACTGTGTTAAAAAAAAGATATTTTAATTGTGATAACAGTGTCAGGACCTGGTCTTCACTGCATGGTTATGACCTTGTTTGATGGCTGGCCACATTATTTTGTTAAGATTTGTTTGAGTCTGAACTCTTTGCTATAATTTAAGTTTCTCTTTTGCGTAATCTACATGGAGCAAGTATCAGTTACTACATGGACTGAGCTATAAAGCTCTATGGTTACTATGTAGTAGAGGTATAAAGAGGAAGGAAACATAGTTCATGTAAACAGGGAGTATTTCATTACCCTAGACACATGCAGTAGACAGTTGTACCATCCTGCCTCCTGTGGTAGTCAGAAGTGTTGATTCAAGTATGTACAATACCTCAAAGTTCATGCTGGATTAAAGTTGCAAATAACTCTTTCCTTACCGTATGCTACAGTACTTTGTGGACTGCACTCACACACCCTCTTCTTGGCAATTGATGGCTTAAGATGACCAAGTACACACAAAAGCACTCAAGCCTAATACAAAGGCCATTTGTTAGATGAAGCTGTAGTTCATGCCCACCTTCCACACCCAAGTTTACAATGCTTGGATGAATAGTGAAAGATCAGATCTTTCCAATGATGGTAAAATAAAAGAAGGTTGCTACAATGTGTTATGCAATCCCTTGAAAGATCTGAAATGCCAAATGCCTAGAAATGGTTGTGTACAAAAACATGCTCAAGGATACACAGACCAAGAACCTTGTGACATTTTATTGCTCAATCTCAATGGTTGAAAGGGAATTAATTTAAGTAAGATATTTGTGTATATATTTTTTTTACTGTAAAACCATATCTTCAACATTAAAATTTCCAGGCATGATATTCTTCCTAGATGTTAATCTCATTCTCAGAAAAATCTGAAACACTGTTTTTAAATAGCCTGCAGCCGATTTCACGAAACGCTAGGATTAATCCTATCTCCAGTTAGGACGAGTAACTAGTCCTAACTTAGGATTAATCTTAAGGTTTACATGTTACAGTGCAAGGCTGGGACTCGTCCTAAGTCCTAAGATTAATTCTAAGTTAGGAAGAGTTTGGTGAAATCGACGGCTGATTAGCCTATAAAAGCCTGTGCGTACATGTAGGCATAGAGCAAGGCTTGCTCTATGATGTAGGTCAGCCCATATACTCAATTACATGGTCCTACTTTTTTTCACAAGAACCAAATACATGTGTCATGTCTGAATAGAGTTTGTAAAATTGGTCTTCAGAACAAAAGCTTTCTGTTGTGTTAGAAGGTGTGCTTCATGCTAAACTTCACGCTTGAGTGCAGTCACCAGTCAAAGTACAGGTCTTTGAAGTACATGTAATGGTCAAATGGTAGCTTGCCATTTGTTCACACAGTGCTTTGCATTGTCAATGAACTCTGCAAGGTCGCATTATATTAATTTTATATAAATAAAAACAATTAAAATGTTTCTGTTATTCAATTTGTTAACAATAACTTTGAAACAAAATTAAAACTTGGGACCAGGATGTTTACTCAACCTCAATGATTCTAGACTACATGCAGTTCCAATTGCAAATCAATTTGTAAAACAAGGAAGATAGTGGTAGCACTTTAAGACTAACGAATTACATAAAAAACTGAACGAGCTTTCGTAGCAACAACTACTTCATCAGATGCAAAATCATTTTGTGCGACCATTACATAGGTTTAATGATAACATGAGCATCAGGTGAACTGAGGTAAAATATTTCTCTGGTTTTCGTTGTCGATTTGTTAAATTACTTTACTTTTTGTATATTTCATCGCTAAATTTTATTTTCTAAACAATACAGTATAATTTTTATAGCCATAAAGTATTTGAAGAACTGGAATCGTAAACCTGCAACAACTCAATAGGTTGTGACAATTGTGGTCCCAGAAGTTGGAATACAAGTAAGATTTGCACAGTCTGTTGATAACAAAATCTTCAAAAGAAAGCTTCGTAATAATGGGGAACATTTTCATATTTTTACAAAGTAAAAATCATTGTTTTACCGACCTGCTGTGCAGTTCAGTCAAAAACAGTGGCCCTCATGTATTCAGCCCATAATTAGCAAATTACGGAAAGTAACATTAGAAATTTGTGATTTATTTAATTTTTTTGTTCATTGCTGAAAATATCTCCAGACCCAGAAGGGTCTTGGGCTTTAGCTTTAAGCCGATGGTGTACAAGGCTCAAAATTTACACTGGAAGACCACACAAGTAGACCAATAAACCCACAGCCCGACAAGGCTGCTGATCTTGTGCTTTTCACTTGAATACATGTAATGACAACCCCAAAACAGTAAATGAAAAAAAAGAGCTGGGTACAAGTTTGCTCTCATTTTGATTCTGGTCTTGTACAGTGGTGTACAAGGAATTGAGCTATTGTACATGTACAAGCCCTGCAGTCCTCTGAATTTTCCCCCCAAATTGCAGACCTGGCATGCTATGTTTTCCCAAACCTACACACATGTACAAGTACTGTACCATGAACTATGTTTGTGTCATGTAACAATAGTTCATTTGTCCCGCAAACTGCTGGGTCTTTTTAGCTGACACAAAGAATACATTCCCTAGACATATCCCTGTGTTGTTGTGCATTCACTTGTTTCATATTGTATGGTTAAGGAAGTAGAAAGGGACTTTCCCAATACTAGTACTTGATCTATGGAGATTGTTGAAGTTTGTTTAACAAAGTAGTAGCATTCCGACCAGCAAAAATGCCCAGGACCCTTCCCCCCAAAAAAACTTATTGTAGAAACTCAAAACCCAATTGACACTACAATGTAAGCGTAAATTTACATGTTTCCGTTTACATGTCATAGACTGTTTACAAGTTGATTTCATTGTCTACAGTTGTTGCAGTGACAATGGAACAGACCTGACCAATCAAAGAGTCTTGGAACCAAGACTAGCAAGGTGCGTACTGGGCTTCCATGTACTGACACTGACAGTGACATTGTAGGGTTTTCTTTCTGTAGTGCCAGCCTGTTCGCAGGCACTATGATGCAAGGTGAGCATGGTGAGAGCAGGTGATGGGAGTTGATGAAGCAGCAAGTTTTCAGCTGTGAAGTTTTTTTTAAAGTAACCCTCATTCATACATGTAGTCTTTGTATGTTTTTACATAACATTTCAGAAATTCCATAATATACTACCATGACCACTATGGTACATGTGTGTACATGTACTGTATGAATGATGCCAGGGCTTTCCGTTACATTTTTCTGTCACTTCCAACCCAACATTTGTATAGTCACTCTGCATGTACATTATTTGCAATCATTTTTCAATCAAATGTCTCATTTGTTCAATCAACAAATACTACCTAGCTGTAGTAGCTGTAGGTTCATATTTGTCAGAGTATGAAACCAATGATAAAAACCATGGACAAGGGCAAAACAGCATCAATGCAATGCACCCACATTGCAAGATATAACTTCTGATTTTGTAAACTACATGTAAGTAATTAATTTCCAAAAATTTCCTGATTTAGAAGTTGCTGTAAAGTGAGTTGCTGCATGTACATGTACATGTACATGTACATGTACATGTGTACTAAACCAATGTATACTTGCCTGGCAGACTACAAATGAAAACCCTGCTTCATTTCAATGTAGTCTAAATGTTGCGTCTTGTAATACATTACATGTAGAGCAAGGACCAGGGGGTGCAGTGAAGTGTTTTGTAGGATAGCCATAGGGTTCCAAGGCCATCCAAATTGGCAGCTATGGCAACCGCTATGACTGGATTGCCTTATCATCATGTCTTTACATAAAGGACATTCTTAGTAACACTAACACCCTTAGCAACAGTCATAGCCATAGCCACTAATTCGGATGGCCTTACCCTCCTACATTATGCACACTTGTCTAGTGACTTTACAACACATCATGGAGGAGCCATTTACTGACCTGTAAGTACAAAAGAATCCAACCCCCTAAACATTTAATTTTCCCTGCAAAATCCATAAATATTACACAGTGTATATGCAAGTTAATCACATGGCTGCAACAAAATGTATTTGCCGTATGGTTTCAGAGTCGACTACACATGCAGTACAAGCTAGACTGGTGCCTTTTGTTGCATTTAGCAGGGTTTAAATACAAATGTACAGTGTGTGCAATAAACAATACTTAAAGGGCCCTATACACTATGTCTGGACACATGTTCTCATAAACACACACAATCTATGCTAATTGGTATTTTCTGCTGCTACTTTAGTTCCTGTTACTGTTAGAATGATACACACTCCTGCACATCTCATCTGGTTTTCAGCTTTACATTTTTCATTTTATTTTTAATATGTATTTCCCTATATCAGTATGCTACCTTTTTGATGTAATTCACATACTCTACAATGCCCTGCATAATCTAAGGCTTGCTACATGTGTACCAGTGCATACTACCCAGTGGCCAAGGAGGGTAAAGATCTCTACATTAAAAAAAAACAATACAGGATTTGTGATTCTAAAAACTGATTGCAATTGCTAATATGAAACCTCATTAATTGTAAAGCCAGTACCAATGTTTCCCCTGTCCATTCAATCATGAGGCAGCCTACATGTACCTCACTACTTCCATTGACCACCTCACTAATTGTAAAGCTTGAACAGTACCAATGTTTCCCCTGTCCATTCAATCATGAGGCAGCCTACCTCACTACTTCCAGTGACCACCTCACTAATTGTAAAGCTTGTACAGTACCAATGTTTCCCCTGTCCATTCAATCATGAGGCAGCCTACCTCACTACTTCCATTGACCACCTCACTAATTGTAAAGCTTGTACAGTACCAATGTTTCCCCTGTCCATTCAATCATGAGGCAGCCTACCTCACTACTTCCATTGACCACCTCACTAATTGTAAAGCTTGTACAGTACCAATGTTTCCCCGTCCATTCAATCATGAGGCAGCCTACCTCACTACTTCCATTGATCACCTCACTAATTGTAAAGCTTGAACAGTACCAATGTTTCCTCTGTCCATTCAATCATGAGGCAGCCTACCTCACTACTTCCATTGACCACCTCACTAATTGTAAAGCTTGTACAGTACCAATGCTTCCTCTGTCCATTCAATCATGAGGCAGCCTACCTCACTACTTCCATTGACCACCTCACTAATTGTAAAGCTTGAACAGTACCAATGTTTCCTCTGTCCATTCAATCATGAGGCAGCCTACCTCACTACTTCCATTGACCACCTCACTAATTGTAAAGCTTGTACAGTACCAATGTTTCCTCTGTCCATTCAATCATGAGGCAGCCTACCTCACTACTTCCATTGACCACCTCACTAATTGTAAAGCTTGAACAGTACCAATGTTTCCCCTGTCCATTCAATCATGAGGCAGCCTACCTCACTACTTCCATTGACCACCTCACTAATTGTAAAGCTTGAACAGTACCAATGTTTCCCCTGTCCATTCAATCATGAGGCAGCCTACCTCACTACTTCCATTGACCACCTCACTAATTGTAAAGCTTGTACAGTACCAATGTTTCCTCTGTCCATTCAATCATGAGGCAGCCTACCTCACTACTTCCATTGACCACCTCACTAATTGTAAAGCTTGAACAGTACCAATGTTTCCCCTGTCCATTCAATCATGAGGCAGCCTACCTCACTACTTCCATTGACCACCTCACTAATTGTAAAGCTTGTACAGTACCAATGTTTCCCCTGTCCATTCAATCATGAGGCAGCCTACCTCACTACTTCCATTGACCACCTCACTAATTGTAAAGCTTGTACAGTACCAATGTTTCCCCTGTCCATTCAATCATGAGGCAGCCTACCTCACTACTTCCATTGACCACCTCACTAATTGTAAAGCTTGAACAGTACCAATGTTTCCCCTGTCCATTCAATCATGAGGCAGCCTACCTCACTACTTCCATTGACCACCTCACTAATTGTAAAGCTTGTACAGTACCAATGTTTCCTCTGTCCATTCAATCATGAGGCAGCCTACCTCACTACTTCCATTGACCACCTCACTACTGTACATCTGTACATGAACCCAACTGTGTGTTTGGAAATTTATTCTGTTGGACCATGGCATGCCTGTGGAATTGTAAAGCTTGAACAGTACCAATGTTTCCCCTGTCCATTCAATCATGAGGCAGCCTACCTCACTACTTCCATTGACCACCTCACTAATTGTAAAGCTTGTACAGTACCAATGTTTCCTCTGTCCATTCAATCATGAGGCAGCCTACCTCACTACTTCCATTGACCACCTCACTAATTGTAAAGCTTGAACAGTACCAATGTTTCCCCTGTCCATTCAATCATGAGGCAGCCTACCTCACTACTTCCATTGACCACCTCACTAATTGTAAAGCTTGAACAGTACCAATGTTTCCCCTGTCCATTCAATCATGAGGCAGCCTACCTCACTACTTCCATTGACCACCTCACTAATTGTAAAGCTTGTACAGTACCAATGTTTCCTCTGTCCATTCAATCATGAGGCAGCCTACCTCACTACTTCCATTGACCACCTCACTAATTGTAAAGCTTGAACAGTACCAATGTTTCCCCTGTCCATTCAATCATGAGGCAGCCTACCTCACTACTTCCATTGACCACCTCACTAATTGTAAAGCTTGAACAGTACCAATGTTTCCCCTGTCCATTCAATCATGAGGCAGCCTACCTCACTACTTCCATTGACCACCTCACTAATTGTAAAGCTTGTACAGTACCAATGTTTCCTCTGTCCATTCAATCATGAGGCAGCCTACCTCACTACTTCCATTGACCACCTCACTAATTGTAAAGCTTGTACAGTACCAATGTTTCCCCGTCCATTCAATCATGAGGCAGCCTACCTCACTACTTCCATTGACCACCTCACTAATTGTAAAGCTTGAACAGTACCAATGTTTCCCCTGTCCATTCAATCATGAGGCAGCCTACCTCACTACTTCCATTGACCACCTCACTAATTGTAAAGCTTGAACAGTACCAATGTTTCCCCTGTCCATTCAATCATGAGGCAGCCTACCTCACTAAAAAAAAGTACTTCCATTGACCACCTCACTAATTGTAAAGCTTGTACAGTACCAATGTTTCCTCTGTCCATTCAATCATGAGGCAGCCCACCTTCATGTACATGTACATGTACCTGTAGCTACTTTCAGTGACCACCTCGCTCATAAAGTGGCACTATCACCACCTTCCTGTGAAGATTTGCCATAAAGGAAGTAATGCTACCAATTTAAAAATGATCATTAGTATCATTGTTCAGGGCTGGATTAACACCCAACAAAAATTCAGAGAAGAATTTTTGGTCGTGCAACTTCTAGTTTTGTTGTTACATTTTACTGATTTATACAATAGTGAGTGGGTACCTAATGTCACTTTTATTTAAACCATGTAAACCAATTAAGGAAACAATAGGTATTGCAGTGCAAGATCATTTAATGCCATGAGTAATTGACGATGTACTGATTTGCCCAGATGAACAGCTTCCTGTTTGCGGAGAAACTAGGTGAGAGTTAGAATGGTGAGATCATGTAAACCATGGATAAGGCACTAATACATTGTGTACTTAAGACATGGCCCTCAGCAATGCTACCAGGGCCTACTGTACATCTGTACATGAACCCAACTGTGTGTTTGGAAATTTATTCTGTTGGACCATGGCATGCCTGTGGAATTAGGACTGCGTGTAAGGTTCTGTCCATTCATGGGTCAGTCACTGCTACATATTACATACATGTACATGTACATGTGTGTGTACAGTACATATAATCTACATAATAAATCATTTGTAAACTGGTAAAAGGGAAATCTCAGGTAGGCCTATAGGATTATATTACATAATATACACATCAAACATCAGACCTGGAATTACAAGGTCACAGGGGCCATGGCTGCCTTGGTGCCCCTTCGAAAGTTTCCCATACTTTGCATACCTGTACATGTACATGTAATGGTAATACCATAAGAGTGGGGACAGTAGAACAAAGGAATACAAAAGGGACAATGCTGTCCTCACATTGGATTCCTTTGTATTTTTGGATATGTTCAGCTTCAAGGTTACTGGCCCGATGCTAAAGTTAGTGGGCTCTGGCCAGTGGTCCAGTGGGTATTCTATCGGTCATTGTTCAGCAACAGCAGAGCTGCCAAATCTCTCCCTGATTCTGCAGAAGGCTCCCTGAAAACAAACCAATCTTTCCATGTTCTGATAAACAAATGTAAAATTCTCCCTGATTGTGGAAAATTTTTTCTCTACGTTGATTTGCATTCTAAATATCTCCCTGATTGTTGTACAAAAACTCCCTGATTGCAAGATGCAATGTTGGCTGCTATGCAACAGTACGACAAATGGGGAAAAAAACATGATTAGTTGCCTATAAAATTGGTTTTGCGTAATTGGAGCTCCTGGTAAATGGAGTTTATTGATCAAGAGTGGTCTCCAAAGAATTGGCAAAAAGAAACAATCATTTGTTAAGTTAAAACATTTAATTGTGGATTTTGATTTATTTTTCAAATGTATACATATTTTTCATTTAACAACCTTTGCTCGTTACTGACAGTGCAAATGCAAGTAACAACGGAACTTTTCTACTAAGAATACTTCAGGGGCACCAAGGCAATGACCAGGGGCATAGAGGCGATCGCCAAGTGATCAATTAGTATTGGTGCAACTCAGGGGCACCAAGGCAATGATCAGGGGCACAGAGGCAATTAGTCTCTGTTGCCTCAATGAAAAACAAGGTTTGGGCCTGGGCCTATGTAAAATATTTTGTAAACATAGTCTATAGATGTTTGGCTCATGAATCAGGCAGACAAAAGTGCCCTGTTCTAAACGAAGAAAGAGTGGCCTGGCCCCCTTATGAATTACATCCATTTTTAAATATAAAAAAAAAAATACATGGTTAGTATTTGTTTTCTGGTTGCTGTTATCACAGGAAAAAGTGCAAACTTTAAAAGATTTTGAATGCTGGTTACAAATAAACAATCTGGCATTTCATGTGATGTACAGTACTGCATGTTGAATAGCAGAGATGACGTATGTATCATTGATCCGATAAGTTGACGATCTGTTCTTCATTTACTGAGGTGCATCTTTCTCAAAGAATAACATTTTAACTTGCATGCCTGTCACATGATCTGTTGCAGTCTTCTAGTACTTTATTCGTATTGATATGCTACATTTCAATGTAAGCGTTTAAATTACTGGACTGCCTGTGAGAAGGATTATCTTTATGTTGAAGTCTGTTTTAGTAATCAAAGCCGTGTGACAAGTTCCACTGGTATTCTTGGTAACCCCAAAATGGAGACAAGTGAGGGTGTTAATAATGTACAGTGGTCATGGTTTGCTTGATCTCAGCATTGCATGACATGTGTACATGTAATGATAATACCATAAGAGTGGGGACAGTAGAACAAAGGAATACAAAAGGGACAATGCTGTCCTCACATTGGAATCCTTTGTACTTTTGTGTCCTCACATTTTTTCGTGCGCTAAGTCTATGGAGAGTGTTAAGTTAGAGGGACAAAGGAAAGTCCTCACATAGATAGCAATAAATTTATGAATGTACATTTACATGTACATGTGTGTACATGTAGGTGATGTACAAACCAAACATTGTACAAATGAACATGAAAGAGAGGCTCCGAGGTCAAATTCAATTTTGTGATCCACTCTTTTTTTCTACAGATAGAGTCCTTATTAAAAATGGGGACAAATTACAAGAGTCTAACCTCAGATTAAACCGATGTAAAATGCCACTGTGTTTGACCCTTCAAGTGCAATTGTTGTCAAAATTCAAAAGTATTCAAATGGTCCGTACATTTTGATACAGAGAATGTTTAGTTCATTCCTGAATTTTGATGATAGTCAATCTAGGGAGGTGATTTCTCTGTGTTTTCCCGGAAATTAACACCCCCCCCCTACAAAAAATAAGAAATAACAATTAAATTATTATTATTATTTTTTTTAAATTAAGACCTTAAAAAAACATGAAGATAAAACCAAATAGAATGCCCCAATGTGCAGATTAGGGCTTTTAAAACAAAAGATAAATGTATGTAAGTAGGCTTCGAGCTCGCAAGTTTTCGCCCTCGCAAGCTCTCACGCTTTGCGCTCACAGTTCAGGTTTTTTTTCAACAGCCTATCACACCCTTGTCAATCAAAACGACATTGAAGTTGACCTTTTTGATTTGGCGCAAAAAGTCCTATTTGGAATGTATAGACTCATTTGTTTTTTATTTCGATTGACGTTGATGTTTCAAATTTCGCTCCGAAAGTATTAAAAAATGTCAGTTTACATCATTTTAATGTGGTGGTAGAGACTTGTAATTTTCCCCCACTTTTATTAAGTTTCTATCTATTTGTATTCAGTTGCGATAACACCATATTGATCTACTTTGCTGTGTAGATTCATTCTTGAGAACTTGTCTTGCTATTTATTCTATTGCCGCAGAGTATTTCGGAATTCGGGAGACTACTTAGTTCTGAAAAGAACTGTCCTGCTTATTAACTACTACCTGGGGGAGGTACATTAGGAAATTGGCAAGTACTTTCGCTTAGTGGATTTATTAACTTCACTGCTGTAGAGTGAGTTCATAATCAATAATTGGTCTCAACGTTTGGACTAGCTTGCTCTAATAGTCATGTCAGGAGTCTGTTGGGAAATGAGTACATCACAAAACTGAATTTGACCCCTCTATAACACACATTGTAGCAAAATGTGACAATATAATATTGTTTTGTTTACAATGTGGAACACATCTTTGGTTTATTGTTCAGAAATCAGAATGCCTGAATATACACTGTACATTTTGAGTTTTACATAAAACAAGATACTGTATTTGAATTAGCCCTTCCTATGAAATATGCTAAGTACATTCATGCATGCCTACATACACTATTGGTTGGCAAACGCCATAGAGATGCGTACTTAGCAGACGCACAAACGCGTATGTGTCACGCCACCATCAGCCCCACTACAAAAAGGCGCGATATTGCATCATTTTGCCAGCCAGCAGTGTTAGTGCGCATGCACGATGTGCAGTTTACTCATTTTATGGGAAGGGTCTATTGAGTTAATGGGGATAAAGATTTTATCCTGGTTTTTAAGACATATGCAGGTAAATGTTTCAACGGAGATAATTAAAGAAATTGAAATGGCCCAATATTATGGCTCTGCTTACCGCCGAATTCTGCACTTGCGATCACCATTCTCCGCTTACTGTGCAAGCTCTGAATTTCTGCACTAGCTGTGTAAGCGAAGAATGCCTAGTAACGGGGAGTAAGCAAAATTCTCTGCCAACCCGTGAAATACGCTTGACAGAAGCAAATAATTTCCTGCTTCCGTAAGCGCCAATTCTTTGCTTACAGTAAGCAGAGCCATGAAATTGGGCCCCGATGTATTCTCTGATAATGTTTCCAATCCAATTCTTTTTATCACACAGATATGTCCAATAAATCACGCCCTTCAAATTCCACAAGCATCTGGCATCATTGACTTGAAGCTTCTCCAGATTTAGCATCAATAAACATAGCTGTATCCCTCGTACACGTCCCTACCAGGCTGAGACATGCCACCACCACAGAAGATCTTTACCAGTGAGGGCATCAGTGGGGTGCTTAACTTGAAGGCAGGAAAGGCGGGCCGGAGGGGTGTGGCAAAATGGAAGAAGAAATTTGCTGTTATGAGGCAAGATGCACTGCATCTGTATGAGGGACAGGTAGGGTCTTAGGGCTGGATTAGTTCAAACATTTAGACCCAAGCTAGGATCTGGAAATATGTGGTTGTCAGAGTTTGCTGTTGGCAAACAGAAGTACCCAAATTACTCAATGTTGGGCTTTATAAATGAATGATAGATAAATCAGGGTGTCCGAAGGTCACTCATGCTCCCATCTACGGATCTTGTCAAAGATTAGTGGGTGACAAATTTGCCACAAAATTCATATGAAAATTTGGTTGAAATTTTCAGATTTAAACATGTTAGGCCTAATATTTGTAGACTTGTTGAATTGCTTACCCTTGCAAACTTCTGATTAAAACTTTTTCTTGGGAAATAGCTACACCTGCATGGGAGTAGTGTTTACAGTGAGATAACCCAAGGGTTAGCATACTGGGGCGTCCTTTTTCCCCAGGAAAATTGCAGCAAGTGTGAAACAAACATCTAAGGGGTTGTGGTAGGGTTAAAAACCCCAGGAATTTCTCTGGTTTTTCCCCCTGGGAGATGACTCCGTAGAAGGACTTAAATAGACCCTTCCCACGAAATATGCCACCAATAGGGTTAGCATACGTCAATGTAACATTTGCGTATGCCAACACTTTTGGTGGGCAAACGCCATAGAATGGTGCACTAGACAGATGCACAAATAGGATACATCACGCTATTTAAATCAAGCCCAAAGGCGTGAGGTTCCCTCATTTTTCCAACCAGTAGTGTTAGTGAGTCGTGCGATGTGCAGTTATTTCATATTGCAAGAATCTATTGAGACAATTCATTTAAGAACCACATCTGGTAAGCGGTGCTACATAACATCGATAGTGATACTATATTGTACGATGCTTTAGTAGTAAACTTACACGGATTACACATCACACAAACCCAAATCTTTCAACCCTCCACCATGCAAAGCCTCACAACTTTCATTTAAACAAAGTTCTTCATGAAAACAAACTGCACAAAACTACTGACATGCAGTATGTGGACATATGTAAGTATCATTTACAGGCTGGCACAGTGAATTTACCCAAAATGTATCATTCAAAACTGTACAGTGTGTGTGATGTTGAATGGTCAGACATTAGGAAGTTTACAGTTTGGTATTGAAGCAATGGGATACGTATAGTACTGTACATATCTACACTGCAGCACTGGTCATCATCATAGACAGACAAACAGAAAACAGATGTATTTTGTGCAACTGGCAGCTCACTGTACTTGCTATAAGCCTAAACCACATTGATTATTAAGCAATGCAATGTTCATAATTATACAACAGCGATATGGTTCATGGTTTAATGAGATCCACTCAATGGGTTCCAGCAAATGAAGCCACAATGAACTCACACACCAGTAGCTATAAATAGGTAATGACCTAAATGGCACAGAGGGAGGGAGCGTAAATGATAACATCTCATCATCGCTGTCATAACAGCTGTCAAGTATTCATCAAATCCAATCAATGATCTGTCAGGTCACCCTCTGGTGACTTTAATGAATTATTTAAATCTTACCCTCTCATGAACTGTGCATACATGTGTATTATATTTATAGGCTTTCTGGCATCTCTCTCTCTCTCTCTCTCTTTTCATTTCTTCCCATTTGACTGCTTCTTTTTACTAGTATACTTGTTATGTGGGTTGTGTTGTTATTTAACCTAAGAGAAAGACTCTGCTAGGGTCAAAGCGTAACGCCATTAACTTTGCAAGAAAATAATAAAGGATTTTCAGTTCATATTCAACCACTTCAACTGCCTTTCCACTCTTGCCTTCAGGTTTATCAGAATCATAATGATTTTTTTAGAACTTGGCCACAAGAATGGAGAACCTCTGTAGTGTTACAACCAACAAGTCCTGTAGTCTGACTAGATCCAGTGTTTTTGCCCCAGGGAGCAGCAGAAGATTAATACACATTGTACCAGGCCTGATATTTCCTTCTAGTAAAGGAAGTTTTTCCTTACTAAAAGGCACATGTACATGTATGAGGAAAATGTACATTTCTACTTGAACATTTTAAGGGGCACCAAGGCAATAACACAGAGCACTTTATCATACACTCTGTGATGTACAGTACATGTACAAGTACAAAGTGTACAATAATTTCAACAAGTGTAAACGATAGTGCGCATTTATGTACATGTCATGATTTCAGAAACTGAGATTCTGGTTAATTCCATTTGAGTATGATACATGTACATGTAGTGTAAGCCAGGGGCCATATTCAGAAGTGAATAGTTTGAGCACTTATTTCATTTTCAGCAAATTTATACCCTTTTTCCAGATTCTATCTAACACGCTAATTACCCAACTCCATGTGTCAATGGTGTGTTTGGGTAATTGATAAAGCACTTCCTACTCATCTATGTGCATTCCACCATAATTGTAATGTGCTTGTGAGTAGTGTTGTTGATGGAGGAACCATTCACTTTGTGGACTCTGATAAGTCAACCAAGGAGCTGTGAATCAACACGACTGATTAACAGTAGATTGTTCAGTCTGTACCATCAACAACATCTAAGAATACTATAGGTCTATTCACACTACAACAAATCTCCAGGTTGGACATGTAAAGTTTGACTGACCTTTTCACACTGCAATTTTTCCATCTGGTGTTGATCTGTGTAGAGCCCTCCATCCTTGTTACAAACAGCCCTGCTGGGGAGGTGGGTTGACCCAGTTTTGACCCATGTAGAGAATTAAATGATCGCAAAAAACTGCTTTTGCGTCAGGCAGTGTGAAATCAAAGCGGAATTGAACCGTGTCTGAAATGTTTATGAAATCAAGATGGATTGGAACCGTGTCATGTTTGGCATGGATCGGAGCTTGATAGTGTGAAGACATCTGATGGCCGTGGTTCAAACACATCCCTCTCAAAAGACAACTTCTCAGCTTTAGCTTGGGATATACAGTAATGTACATCTTTCACTGCCCAGGGTAGAAAATAAGGAATGAGATTGGTTTTTATCAAATCTCAAACTTATCGTTATTGGCTAATTACATGTATAGGGCTCGAATTTGGTGGAAAACTTACAAGATTGTTCAGGGCTTACATGTAGCTCAAAATATTTACTGGACCCAAATTTTGTGCCCAAGAGCAGACTTATATAAAATGAGAAGAAATATTACCGGTCACAGTTTAACAATAATTGAACTGTTTAAAATTAGAAAAAGCACCAAGAGAAGATTTATCTCATTTGTATTATGGTTCAAGTATTCTTCAATAATCAATAGAATTGTATGTATCCCTCTGATAGTCAGCATTTGAACACAAACACAAGACCACTGGACAAGTCTCAGTCTGATTATGAGATTGCTGGTCCGCTGCTCATAAAATCACTGGCCTCGGGCCTGCAGTCCAGTGTCAAATTGGAGTCCTGCATGTAGTTCCGCCATGTTTTACCATGATGCTCTTTGTGAAATTCCCAAATTTACATTTTCTTCAAAGAAGTGCTTTTACCAGTGGGAAAAATTGCCCTGCCTGTAAACATTCTGGTCAGTTAGTTGTTGTCTTTACACTCAACATATATTTCTAAGTGACCAGAGGACTTCCTTCCTAGGGAATGAATTCTTCCAGTAAATTTTGCATCATAGCAAATATTTAGACAGAATGTTTCATGTGTACACTGAATGCTTATACTGAGTAGCAAATGATAATGTTGAGTAGCGTAATGGATACACGATATATTACAGTATGTAAAGCTTATTGCGTGGCTGTACATGAGGAAAATTGTCCACTGCTTCCTCCTAACATAGAGGAAGGACCTAAACTTGACATTAAAACAAATCCACAATCCAACTTTCCAAGTGTGTGTTTTTATCAATCAATATATCTGAGCAGAATAAAGCATGGCTAGGGAGTGTTGTAGAGTTGCATGCTAAAAAAGAAATTTGCAACAATTTAAATGTAGGGTCATGCTTTGGTAATGACCCAAACATTTTTGTTTGTAGTTTTTATCCGAAAGCCTGGTTGTTGTAAAGATAGAAGTGGTACATGTAGTGAGCATCGTGTGAAATTATTTTTTCTGGAGTGCCCTCGTTGATTGGAAATCAATCAAAGTATGTCAACAAATTTGAATCTCCAAAGATCGCCATCAGGAGACTTTTGGAGATTCAAATTTCCTTGGTGTCCATTTATGAATGCAACAGACTAAGATGTGGTTGGTACCCACTGTCACCTCGCTTAATGTGGATGGATTTGAGGTTCTTGATGAAAATCCTGTGACAGATTTTTGCTTTTTTCTCAACAAGTGGACAATATTCAGCTGAAAGTTTTATAGGTGACTTTTATTGTATCTTGATTGATCATTTGGCTTATAAGTCAGCATTACGTTGACAAAAACCAAACGATAACCTACCTTTAAAACCTTAAAGCAAAATAAAAAATTAAGTGAGTGTCATCATTGCTTGGTTGAGCAGGATGGAATAAAGATTATTTCTTTCAAAACAGCTTTGCTTCATGCAGAGAATGCACAGAGGAAGGATGTGAAAGATTCTCTGCACTCATGCAATAGTTTGCCATAATGTCTGCCAAGACCAGTGCTGATTAAAATACCATGGAATGTCAGAAATTATCTCCCAGATCCATTATGTAAACACAAGTAGATTTGACCAAGTCTTTTCCTCAAACCCTGTTTACATTCCTAACAACCACACTGTGCATACTCTGTCAAGTCTAATTGAAGGTATGTGCAGGAACACTGTATTTTAATTCCATATTGAAACAAACCTTGCAGATTTGTGAACATTTCCTCATAACAACAAACTTTGTAAGATAGTTTTGTTGCTTTTTTAGAAACCTTGTTCTTGTATTGATTAAAGATTCAAGTCTGATAATTTGGATTGGTGTCAGTGTAAGGCAATGGAGATTCCTTCCTCCATGGTAAGGCCTTGCTCTATGGTAAGGCCAAAGCACTCTTTCCATGTTAAAGGGCACCACTCATTTCTAACATTCCTTGGAGTGTTAACTTGTTAAGCTATGAAATGATGCAATATGGAATGTGGATAAAATGTTTGTTGACTTATTGTGCATTACAAGTAATAAACCACAGGGGAAACTGGTTGGGTAAATTATAAATAATTTTGGGTTGAACAAAGACAAATTGACTAGAGGAGGACTTAAACCTGTAACATCCAGATTAACGTGCTCAACCAACTGAGCTATACATCCCTATGTTGGCAGTCTCCCTATTAGTCAATAACTTTGTTTGGGGGTGCCAGTCAGAAGCCATACAACCATTAGCTGCCGTGTAGCCAGGGATCACACCCAAGTTTATGATACAACCTGGGAAGCGGCAGCCATGGGATCACCTTAAGGGGATGCAACCTTCAGATTAACGCAGGTTGCATGTTTTAGTCCCTTTCTAGTCAATTTGTCTTTGTTTAACCCACTAGTCAGTTTCCCTTTATTACTTGATATTTAAAGTACAAATTTTGTGTAACAATATTTTGGTTGGTAAACTTACCCCTGGTAAGCAACATTGTTTTGTGCTTAACAAGTTCACATGTTTTCCTTTTGTAAATGTTGCAGGATGAAAATGGCAGAGGGATGGATGAGAGTCACACAGTGTATCTTTCTAAATACAAAGAATGCATTCAAATTGTGGACAAGAAGGGAAAGAAGAAAGGAGGATTTGCCCTGGTGCCGGTTAATTCCACTTATGAACAGGTATTTTGTGTCGTTATATCTCAGGGGTTAGACAATAAGCTTAGACTAGAGGTATAATGTATTGGGGTCAAGATCTGAAGTTGGTGTCCGGCCTTGACATTTGTATCCTTTGGTAAGACTCTTACTTGCTTTGTCCTTCAGCTGTGTGTCCTGTGTAATGTGTAATGCAAGTTAAAGAACCCAGTCACCCCACTGTTCCTGGCATGGTTGGTTGCAGCTGCACCACATCCCCTTGTAAACCCTGACAATATAGCCTGACTTTCATATATCAACCATGAATAGCAAAACTTGTCAACAAAGAGACCTTAATAACTCCACATTCTGTAAATGACAGATTATCGGGAAAGGGCTTGAGGGAAGACTACAGTGTACATGTGTAGGTGTGTAATATTTTACAAGCTAGTTGGACCAATCGGAGAATGTCAAACTGATTGTCAGCAATTTTAACTGGCGCCCTACTCGGAGTGTTCAATATGACTTCAGGTCCAGTACAAATGAAAGTGTTATAAGAAAATCTTGAGAGTGGTCTGCTGGCCAATTTCCAGTTAAAACAACTGCAGACCATGGTTTCCAACCGATTGTTCACTTTGCCCTCAAATTCCTATCCAATATAAATAACACTGTAGAGGAAGCCATAAGATTGTACATGTAACGAACCAGTGAAAATAGCTGGCAAGTCACCAAGAAACGTTAGGTACAAACCCTGTTGGCCAATAGACTACTGCTGGAGGAAATACATGCCTTTCTAATCACATGGGTTTACCCAATCTAGAATTTTTCACAAATCAATGGTGCTGTACATTATAAAATTGTACACCTAAATGTAGTTGATGCCTGTATTTATCAACTTTTACCAGACATAAACAATGTAGAGGTTGAATATTATTGTTGACATAAAACCATAATTAACGAAGTAAAGATACCCAACATGGTAGTCTCTGGAACTGGGATTTATCATTTACATTTGAGAAAGCTTGCATGGAAGCCGTCTTTGTTCGGTGTGACTCTGGCTGCTCTAGGCCAATAAGCCACAAGGCCATCAGACATAGGAACAGAAGTCTAGAATAAGGGATTAATTACACGAGTAAAGGTAAATTCCTTTGTTGATTCCACGCCTTTTGTCCTCGTTTGTCCACAACCATCCTAGCATGAAACCTTCCCAATAGGTTGACATGTCAACTTCCCACACATTCTAACAACACAACAGCTTTTCACACGACCCCAAATTTAGGGGCAACGCAGTGACAAGCACGATCTCCCGAAGTATTTTTATCACTGAGTGTGTAACTGAGAAGGGAAGCATCATTAGAACCATCAAGACAATATTTATAAACAATCAACGAAATGTTTAAATCGATCCTAAACCTGACTGGAAGTGAATGTAAATCAACAAACAACGGTCTGATATGGCAATGTATTGGCGTTAAAAATAAGGCTAGAACATGAGTTTTGGAAAGAAGTGTGTCAAAATACCATGTAATGTACAATAGCTTTTGGCAGGTTTGCTGCTAATTTTTCCTTAGTAAATAAATTTGTATTTTCTGTTGACAGCTTCATGAAATTGAGACATAGGACCTTTTTCAAACCTCGGCTTGGGCACCAGTTCCGGCTTGGGCACCAGCTCCGGCTTGGGCACCAGCTCTGGCTTGGGCACTAGCTCCGGCTTGGGCACCAGCTTCGGCTTGGGCACCAGCTCCGGCTTGGGCACCAGCTCCGGCTTGGGCACCAGCTCCGGCTTGGGCACCAGCTTAGGCTTGGGCACCAGCTGCGGCTTGGGCACCAGCTCCGGCTTGGGCACCAGCTTCGGCTTGGGCACCAGCTCCGGCTTGGGCACCAGCTTAGGCTCTGCCACCAACTTCAGAGCAGTGTGCATGTGCTTGGTGTTTCATCATCAAAAGGAGCCCAGAGCTGCAGGCTGGAGCCTGGAGGCCAGAGCCTGGAGCTGCATCCTGAAGCAGCAGCCCAGAGCCGCTGCCCGGAGGTTTGCAAAAAGTCCCTGGTCATTTCTGAGAATGTGTTGTTTTTTAGTTGATGATTGTGGATATTTTTTGTGGATATCGATTACAGTGGGTGCTTTCATGTGATGACGCTAACGAGCAAGAGAAATGGGTTAATCAACTCAATCAAGCAATATCGGGTGATGTCATCACTATCATTAACTTCAATGTGAGTAACAGTAAACAACTCCAATTCAGTAAGGAGTTACTTGTAATATGCAGTAACTTACAGGTGTACAAAGGGTGTTTGATATTCCTTTACCCCCCCCCCACCCAACACCTCATACGGTAGCATAGATAATTTACCATCGTAGGATGGCGTTGCTGGTTTACATGCCTGGACCAATGCAAAGTAGCAACAATGCTAAAAATCTGAACTGTCTTTAAAAAGGGAATGTATACATCTGGTAATCACTTTTTTTTTAAATGGCAAAAAAACTTATCGGTCAGAAGCCTACTGCAGCTTTCGAAAGTAATTTTGAGAAACATTTCACTTCGAAGTAATGTGGTAATGGAAAAAGATATCTTGTTTTATGCCCCAAAATTTGAATTTGAGAAGTGTTACTGTCAGAAACATTTCTCAGATTGTATATTCCTATGTGGGATTATTCGTCCTGCGTCGGCGATATCTCAAAAACACTACCACCTTTTGAAATTAAATTTTCACTGGTTAATTTTATTGTATATATCTACATTTATATGGGGTTGCAACAATCGAGCGGTTCCAAAAACCAAAGATATACTTTGCCTTTAACAGACATACATGTATGTACATCATGGTTTGTATTATTATAGTTTATTTAAGCTAGAACAACCTCATACAAAACTGTATAAAAATATTCAAGAACATTTAGGTTACCTGCAAACAGAGACTTAACAGTGACTGAACTGAAAGAAGGAAATGCTACTAAAACAAAACAGAACTCTAGAGGACTCACAATGTTGGAGGGTTCAGTTTCAAAATGAATTTACATACGGGATGAAGACGGATTAAACAAACTTATCAATAGTCACTTAATACTAAACTAGCATTTATTGTTTTTAGTGTCGATTTTTTGATAAGCATTGGGATAAAATTGTGCTGTATTCTGATGGATTTATTATGAGTTAAACTATTTAAGTGCATGTAGTTCCTTTATTCAGTGGCACCGATGATCACAGGTACCTTGCACCATAGTTCTGATTCTCAATTTGGATTGGAATTTTAATAGAAATGGTTAAGTGGTTACCGTTAAGGAAGAGAAACGTAGATTCATCACCTTAATTATGTGTGATTGTTTTACAGTTGGATGAAGTGACAGTTCAGACTCCAGCTTTGAAACACTTAGGCAAATCCAGACCTAAATGTAAAGGCAGGAGAGCGCCGAGTAAAAGACCCAGAATGGTAAGACCAATGGCTAGGGATTGTATTCACACAGTCTTCTCGCTTATCTGTGGTGACCTGTGGTCCATTTGTTTAATGCCTTCCTACCATCAGTGTAACTCAAAAAAATAATAGAAGTGCCCTTTGCAAAATGAAAATGGCCTTGCCCTCTCAAAGAAGGAATTCCACGCCTGGTTTTCTACAAAAGATATAGAAGAATAGACTGCATGTTTGCTGGTTCACAATGGATTTACATCGTTGGGTCAGTCATTTACTTACAACAAGAACCAGCGGCAAGTAAGCATGCTTATGGTTATCATGATTGTAAACAAAAGCAGTAAGCAGATGACATCTGCTTACTGGCTGCATGAAATAGGTCACAGGTTCCAATAGTTATGTACAGTTTGTGATGCAATGAAGGATTGGGCATTGGCCAGTTCACAGTGCATACAATATTTCTCGACAATGTTGAGTCTTTATTTTTAAAGGGTGATTTTAAAAACAAGCTACAGTTCCTCAAATAAAGAGAAAGTGCCAGCCACAGCAAGACTTTGTACTGTGGTTTTCAATTTTCAATTGGGCAGCTGAGAAACAAAAAACGAAGAAATCAAGTGATCAGCTCAAAAGCTGCATGACAGTGATAAACAATAACTGAGGACGAAACAACATTGTATGTTCCTCTCTTTGATTCTACATGTATCCAATAGAAGTTGTTAATCTTGTTTGCTGTGTGAATGACTAATGACAAATGAAACTGATTACCTGTACAAATACACACAGAGTAAACTAATTCAGTTACAAATTATGCATGAGAGCATGACCTATTGGAATGAAACCCAACGCATGGTTTTCAATCAGTATTTTTGTTATGTACTCAATCAAATGGCATTTCAAACAGTTCTTTTTTAAAGTTTCTCCCAAGGGTGGGTTTTGGGGGGTACAACTCCCCTAAATTTGCGTTATAAGCATTCTTGCTGGCAGTATTGGGCACTGATTATGCGTACATGCTTTGGCTAGCCTATTTTTTGTCTGGGAGCCTTCAGAATGCCAGTTGTTATGAATAAGCTTGGATGCTTTCTAGTAATAGACCGTATAAGACTCACATGTATTCAGAACGTTGGGTTCCCAAGTACTTTGTCTTAGCGGATCCCTTCATACAATTTCTAGTCCATTCAGAGGGTGCATGTGCTTATTTCTTGAAACAATAGAATAATATTAGTTTAATTTGATTGTAACCCTCTATTGGAGAGGTGGCATTGGATAAGAGTATATTCTCAATGACTGTGAAACAGTACGCAAGAAAAAACTCTTGACTTGACAGGGTTGAGTGAGTGTGTTGTGGCTGAGTGGTCTAGTACGGGTTGCTAAATCACGGAGTATGGGTTCAAATCCTAGTCATGACACTTGTGTCCTTGATAAAGACACTTAATTATGATTGCTCCTCTTCACCTAGGAATAAATGGTTGCACACTCCTCAGGGAGCTGAGATGGTTTAAGAAATTAAATAAATGGCCTGGTAACCGGAGTAATAATATGCATGCGCCTTGAGGATATAGTTAGCAGATACCAGGAGGGCTGGATACCGGCCATGTATAATAACAATAGTGGCTTCTTGTGCAGTGCTCAAATTCTTCACAGAGTGACGCTCACGGCGGTCCAACTATATTAACCCCTGGTCACTTAGCCATTTATTTCATTCCTTCTTAGTGCACCAATCTAAATCAATCACAAGAACCATCTCTGCCCTCACAGGTACCCATTTACCCCTAGGTGATGAGAAGCAATTACATTCCAGTGTCTTGCCCAAGGACACAAGTGTGATGATTGGGATTCGAAC
This sequence comes from Pisaster brevispinus, assembly GCA_023634235.1. NCBI lineage: Eukaryota > Metazoa > Echinodermata > Asteroidea > Forcipulatida > Asteriidae > Pisaster > Pisaster brevispinus. Next base: position 18,895,966 of record JAMKCF010000007.1, on the reverse strand, counting down.
CCACACCCTGATGACTTGGAACTTGAGTCCGGACTAAACCGTTCGGCCACGTCCATTATTGATATTGCAAACAAATAGTTAGTGGCCTGACGTTTCGACCCTAGCAGAGTCTTTCTCAAAGGCTAAAAGACAAGACTACCAACACAAACAGGTATACTGGTGTAACAAAAGCAGTCAAATTGAAATAGATGATAGAGATGCAAGCACATTATTAACATTGTTACTTGTTGCAATCAAACTTGACATTTGAGATGTGGTTTGCAATCTAGTCAGTAATGCATTGCATTTATTGGATGAAGTTATAACCAATTACATTTTTCCTTCATACATGCATGCATTCAGGATTCATATGATTCCCATCAGAATGGTGAATGCTCAAGTGATGATATGGAGGTAAACACCGATCATGACATCATCCCTTCACTCTCATCTCAAACTTTAATTTCCACTTGCATCATCTCTTTATATTCTGCTTTATTGCATGATTGTCAAGAAAGTCTCCTACGAGACAAACAATTATTCGGTCACTTTTTATATTGTTGAAGTTAAGTTAAGTTACCGTTGTCAAGTAGTTATTTTGAGCCCTGCATTTTTCATATTTTTCATATTCCGTTTTCATCCTTCTCAACAGCTTTTTCAAAGAAATTGTTTTCCTAGTTTTCTTTACATTGTTCCACAAACACATCTTCATAATTCATTTGTCTTTTGTTGTAAAGTTCTTCAGATACTGGTTTACATTTCTAGCAAAATCATTGATCATACATTGTTTTGTTTTTACGAAGGGGACAGTGTTGATTAAGCTATTTAGTCGAATTGTCTAAACATTGGGTAAAACAATGGCTTGTTTTTTTATTTGTGTGTGTTATTGTAGGAGGTAATGTGTGTATTCCCCAAATTTCAAAAGGAAAGCATTTTAAAGGATTTGTTTTCCTAAGGGTGATTGGAAGTGTTTCACACATTTTCACACATTTGTTGGTTCAGATAAACCTTGCATACTTGCTTGATGGCGATACGGAAACCAAACCATCCATATAAAGACCAAAGACAGATTGGTTGTTATCAAAACAAAGATGGATTAGTTTCAATTTGAATGCTAACTCATTATAAGGTTCAAGTTATAAACTGCAAGGGAAACTGACTGGATAAATAAACAAAGAAAATTAACTGGAGCGGGACTTGAACCAACGACCTCCGGGTTATCATGACCCATGTATTGTTGTGTCCTTGTAAAAATGTTGTATCACAAAAAAAGCATACATGTATTGCCCCTTGCACATGCTTCTGCTATGCTCGGCATTTTGGGAGTCAAATTGCATGCACAAATTATGGTTAGTTTGTAAACACCGCATCGCCATAAGCACTACACTGTATAACACATAGGGACATTGACTAATATTATTGTGATGCTAAAGTCAGGTGAGTTGGAGCCAGGTTGAGCCAAGTTTAGCCAAGAATGAGAAGCTATGGCATGAGGGTTGTGTAGAAACCTAGTACATGGTACAGTGTGCTGTATTTTGGCATTAACAGCATTCTCCCTTAACAGTGGTCCGCTGACCAGTTAAATCACCTGAATACCAGTCAAAAAAGTGGTCCGGCTGGCTAGGTCAGTGTTGAAAAGCATCCCTATTTCATTTGCAATATGGACAACTGAAAAACCTGATGGACTTATGACAAGCTGACTGGTCCCGCTAGCCAGTTGCTAGAAGAGTAAAAGGCAAACCATGTTTAAGCATTTCAAATACAATAGAAATTCCACCCTCATTATTTTAGTCACGATTTCATGAGAAGTTTCTGCCAATCATAAAGTCTTTGATTCACAGATCCAACCCAGTAAAAGCCTCTGACAAATTGAGTCTGATTTTGAGGGAAACTTGCGTATTGTGGTTGGATTCACTTTTATGTGACCTGCTCCCAAAATGGCAAACAGAGAAAATGCATTTAACAAACATACTTGTATGTAACACTTGCCTCATTTAGTCGCTGACTGGGTTCCATAGATGGTAGAGTGGCAGGATAAAGTGAAAATGACAACAACTAGTCAGGAATGTGGAATGTACTCCCTGCAAGTCTTGGAGAAGTGGCACCATTGCCTGTTTCGAAGCGGCTAGTTACAGACCCTTCCTAATTTGTTTTTTTTTTTTTTTCCGTCTGCATTCATGTCTCATTTTCTTTGTTCTTGTAAGGCATTCTGTTCTTTGCTTTGCACCATGTTTGTGTTAATCATTGTTTACTTATTTATTGTCATTATATTTATGTTTGTTTGTGTAAACAGGTGGTTGTCTATAATTGTCAACATTTTTTTGTAGCAGTGTAGAGACGAGGGCTAGAAGATTTGTACCGATATCGTTGACAAAAATTGTTGACATAAAATGAAGAACAGAGGGACAAAGTAGGAGACTGAAAGTCACTTGTACACAGAGAGGAAGGGATGTGGGAAAGTTTGTATATGTACATCTCAACTATTAAAGGGGCACACCGGCTTCGTTGGGCTATTTGGGCTACAAAATAGGCTAACATATGCCTTCAAAGGTCTTCCAGGAATGGAGAAGAACGGTTCCTAAAAGAAACCATCAAATTTTGCCGTTTTTGAGCATTTTTCAAAAAACGAATGTCACGTGATTTATCCGAACCAAAAAAGTGGTTCGGATAAATCACGTGATTTTCGGAGTTAGTTTTACTTCCAGCCGTATACAAGTAAATTACTGAACCAAATTTAAATCTGTTTTTTAAAAATTATTCATGAGTATTTGAAAAAAAAGACTATGTATTCAGATTATTGTTACAATTTGTAAATAATGATGAAAAATCGAACGTAAGATTCGCATTCAGAGAGTCCGTGCAACCGAAGCGTGTTTTACAGCGCACCAGCGTGGGAGCTAGCGGAACGTAAACCTTGGGGCATATCCCGTACAGCCGGTGCCGTGTCTCGTGGGGCCAGAGAGACAAACCCCGAGGCATGAACTCCCCAGCTTGCCGGTCTAGCCGTGAGCGTGGGAGCTTGTCGGAGGGGTAGGGAGCCAGACCAACAATTACGGTTTTTGTAGGAGGGTTTTAGTCTGATACCCCTAGCTATTATCCCCTAACTATTGCAACGTGTTGCCTGCGCTACACACGCGGGACGACGACGGGGAATATTTATCCCATACAGCTGGTCTACTTCTATGATAGCTGCACAATGTCCACCCCCCCCCCCCCCAAATTGCTGCTTTTGCTGGCTTTCCCTTTGGATTTATCGTGGTTTTTCTTTTACTTTTTACTTTTCGTTGGACCACCTTCTGTGTGTTTTTCCTTGCGATGTTTTTGTACCGATCCTTGGATGTCGAAGAAACGTTCTCCATTATTGCAAGTATATAGTACGTCGTCGTACACAGAATACAGGTTGGGGTTTAGTTTTCGCGGTCGTAACCAATAACTGTTTCAATGGCAAGTTCAACCGAAACAGTTATTGGTTACGACCGCGAGCGGACTTCGACTAGGACTGACCATAGAGCAAGGAACCTTGCTCTATGGACTGACGTCCGCTCATGTCACTGATCTCTATTATACTGACAGGTAATAGATATCAGTGGCATGGTTCATGTCTGTTTTTTTTATTTACACGTGAATTTGTGCTTGATGGATATGAAGTCTGTATCCTCATGCCTCGCCATTGTTATAATTGATACATAAACAGAGCACCAGTCTACTTACAACATCGCGCATCATTGCCACGTAAATTGGACAGTTGCAACGGCTGGAAAAGCGTATAAGCTGACCTTTGACCGCGTTTTTGTTTTTTTCACATTTTTCGTTAATTACGTGATATTTTGATGATTTTTTTTTACAACAACCATTTAAAAATTGTTGTCTGTCATTCCACATCACAATATTAGGTAAACAGTAAGCCGGTGTGTCCCTTTAACTTAAAGAAGCAAGAATCTTGTTGAAAATCTTGTATACATACTTTTATCAGTGTTTATTTGTGTTTTGTTGAGCTCTAAAAACATGTGTCACTTTTAATTTCAGGTTGGTGTTACAACAGTAGACTCGGACACACCTGCTAAGAAAGCACGCTCAGATCTTGCCCAAACTACCCCGCCACCAGTTACAACCCCAGATGAGTCCAAGGCTGGGGGTGCCAAAGCTTTCTTCCGTGGAATAGGTCTGAAAGTTAGCAATGCTCTCGGACGTCAGAAATCCACAGGTGCCAAAACCCCACAATCTCCAGAGCCAGGGGTTCAAGAACAAGCACCTCTCCTAGATATCCCACCTGAGGAGAGAACGTCACTAAGTGCTCTACTGCGTACTTTACAAAATATTGAGATGACGTCTGGGACAATCGTCAACAAAGCAGCAGCCTTGCGAGTTTTGTTTCAAGGCTCTGCTGCAGATTCAGCAGGTCTTGGCAAGCCAGCTAGGGAAGTAGAAAAGGGACTTGAAGGAATGACAACCGCCCTGGAGCATCTCAGCCTCGCTGAAAACTTACAACTGAAGGTGAAGGAAGATGAAGAGAGGGAAAGGTTGATTAAAGAGGAGACTGCAAGAGAAAACAAGGAAAAAGAAGAGGCTCTGAAGAGGCAGGAAGAAGAAGAGCAGCGACAGAAGGAAGCTGAGCAGAGAAGACTGGATGAAGAAGAACAAGAACGGCAAGACGAAGAGGATAGACAGAAAGAGGAAGACAGGTTGCAGAAGGAGGAGGAAGCCAGAAAGGCTGAAGAAGAGGCTGTTAAGCTCGCCGAAGAGGCCCAAGCTGAAGAAGAGAAGATTTGGGAATCTGGTGATGACAAGAATGAATCGGCTGAGATGGTTGATCAAGATGACCCATCTGCCCAAGATGCATCCCCAGAAAGCCCTAAAGTCAAGGAAAGTTCACCTGACAACACTGAACCAATGATTGTGGAAAACGGAAAGGAAAGTAGTGGAGCTGAGAATGAAGCAGTAGAAAAGACATCGAAAAGAGGTGATAAGGGTGAGGTCAGTAGGAAAGATGTACCTAAGTCTCCAACAGTCAAAAATGAAACGGACATTCACTTGTAGTTGTTCAGGCGTTTTGACAGACTGAGCTTCTTTATTGGAAGCTAGATCATTTTTGTCATGACAGTGCAAAAACCTTGTATCTTGATTATCACATTGTCATATACAGAGAGAAGCTCTGTAAACAAACATATCTTTTGAAATGTACCTCTCACAGGAGGTTCTTTGTACAAAACGTTGTATGTTGGCGCCTAAGGTTTTTTGTGTACATCATGGTTTCGTGTAAGAAGGATAATTTTTAAAAACTTTTTTTACTCACTTTTAACCAACGATTATAGAGATGGGGAACTCAGGCTGAAATGGGAAATGTTAACTGGAGGCCATTTCAGCAAGCAACTGTTTTGATGTAACAGTAGATCAGTGCAGACAATGACCATTGCTATCAATGATATAACAAAACATTTGCTTGCTGAAATGGCGCCCGTGTGACATGTTTATTTCACGTTCCAACAACAGATAGAGCTCCAGTTCCCCATCTTGTGCCTTGGCACTCTACAATCTTTGCTTTTAATGCTCATGCTATTATACAACGTTTTTGCAGTGACAAGGCATTCTCATCTGTCTTTGATTCATTCTGTAGTATAGGTTAGTATAATTTCTGTGCTCTGCTGCACAAAATGCCTTTATAACTTGCATGCCTTCTAAACAATGAATGGAGCCGACATTTAAGATCTAGAAATGCTTACAATTGTAAACAATTGTTTTTGAGCGATTGTTGTGCAGATGTTCTATTCTTAATGTTTAATGTCTGTTTCATAATTGAATGAAGTTTAATGGTGGCCATTGGCTAAGTTGCACTTTTGTTATTTTTAATTTCTTTTGCCAGGTGAACAATTTCTTGGGGATCAGGGGCTATTAGTTTATACGCAGGCCTTATTTTATAGAGTTGCATAACTGAATTAGGTCTGGTACTTCATGAAGACAACCTCTGCAGTCATTGCCTTGGTGCCCCATGGTGTCCCTTGGATTGTTTCATTACTGAATGGGAAAACTGCCTTGCCCTTACAAGACCACAGTATCAGATCTTCGGAAATATTCTTGTTTCATTTGGCAATTTCACACACACATAATAAAAAACATGTTCACTATAGAAAACTTCAAAGACAGTATCCTTTAAAAGACAAAATCATCTAGAATGTAAAATGTAAAAGCCAGTAAAAAGGCAATAGACAATTTCTTTTTCAACAATAAAATGTGCTTACCAAAAGAATCAGCAAAACAAATCAGCTTCTCAGAATGGACTTGAGACTAAAGAAACAAGAAGGACAAGAAGAAAACAAGCAAGCTAAACCACATTAAGTGAATAAAGACTGTGAACAAAAGATAAAGACAATCAAGGTTTAGCCGGGATGACAAGACTGCCTGCTCTGTCACCATGAGGTGTTAGTCCATATTGCTGAATGGAAGTTAGTGTGGAGCCTGTCACAGGTAATTAACAGTGCATGTTATTATGTCTGGTAACCTGTTTCTGTCAGTTTGTATGCAGCTCTATGAAATCAGGTCCATGGCCCAACTTGAAAGTGTTTCTAAGCAGGAAGTAGTGGGAACCAGCCATCAATATTATTCACCACATTTTGGCCGGTAACCTCTTTCTACAAACATTTTTTTTGGTGTTAATCAATTGGTGTGCCTGAAATGGACCCAGTGCAGCAGTTTGCCTAGTTTCTATTTAGAAATTACTTGTTATTGTCCAGCTTTTGGCCTTGAAAATGTTCCCAAAGACACTGTACATAAATTTTGTGCTTTTTGAACAAGAAAAGTGGCCTTTCCCATTTTGGGGGAAAAAATATCTGTACTGTTTTATAAAAAAAAGAACAAGAAAATGTCTTGTCACGTTGCTTAATATCGTTGCCCATCGCTTCAAGCATCTTGTGAAAATATGCAATACATTTTATTCATTCATCTAAACAAATATTTAAAAAAAACGATGTACTTTTTTCTAATTTTAATTTTTGTAAATTGAAGTCTTCTTGTACGGCAATATTTGTAAGTCGGATTTAATTTTGAAATATATAGCAATAGAATTTGTACTTATAGGCATTCAAATGAAATAGTTTTACTCAGAACAAGTATTTTTGAAAAGAATGACAGTATCCAGTAAGGAGGAAAGTCTTTTTCATGCATATTCAGTTTAAAATCTGTAGTTTATGTTTAACAATAGTTGTTTACATGTATGAGCAATATTCAAAAGATGTTAAATGTTTTAGATTTTTGTTTAATAGTTGTTACTAACTTAATTTGTACTTCGTGTGACGTACTGCCGTCTTTCATACCAAAGTCAACGCCAGTGGTTCTGAAGTACAGATTCAACTTGCCTTTACAATGGTTGGTCTGAAAGTGAGGCTGTATTTCTCACAGCCGCCCTCTGTAGTTCATCATTGAAAATTGCGGTAGTGTTATGGTTAAAAAGCAGTTTCATTCCTGGCATAAAACAAACTTTGAAAACAGAGGATGCAGTTTGTTCATTTATTTCAAGAAGAAGCATTGATACTTGAAAGCGAGTTTGCCCCTGCAAACAGATAAATATAGTCTGGTTACAAGAATAAACTGCACATTGATGTAACCTTTGTATTCAGGGAATAAGACTTAAGATGACTGACTCCTGGATAAGGCAAATTCAGCTCGCTTCTCTTTTAAAATGACTTAAAGGTTGGTCAAAACAAAACAGTAATGTAACACCAGCGAATGTATTTAATATACAAGCCTGTCTGGTACTAACCTCAGTTTCTTGTTTTGATTTTGGGTAAATTCTTTGTTTATACATGTATGACTCAACCATTGTTTTCCCATTCTAACCTCTAAAACCAGACTGAGGCTGCAAGGAAATAATGGTCTGGCACTTTTTTATAGAATGAAACCCAGCATTAATTTTGGCTGCTGAACTCAAAGAACAATACTTACAAGTATATTCTTTTCAGCTCTGTGTGTTTTGCTCTGGTAAAGCTCTTTCTTGACTCTTAACTTGCAACCATTTTGTTTGTCTTCCACTGCTACGGCTATGGCTACATTTCCATCTCATTATGCTTTGAAGTATATTACACCCTTAGCAACAGTCGTAGCCATAGCTGTAGCCACCAATCTGGATACAGCTTAATTAAACTGAAGCCTGAAGAGAGAAATAGTCTGATCCCTTTCAGAAATAATGAGAAAGGTCCATAGAAGACTATTGCCTTATGATGGCTAGGCCAGGGTTGTAGACTGGTTCCTATGAATGCAACTTTGTACACTAAAAGGTCGTCCAAAGTTTCCAAAGGGTGCATTCAATTAGCTTCCCCAAGAGTTGACCCAGGTTTGACCCAAGTGCGTTTGAGTAGCTTTGGTGTTGTCATGGCTCGCCCTAGTCAGACCCAAGATGACCCAGCTGCATGGTGCTATGATGAACAACTTCCTCAATGGCTACCATATTCAGTGATTTACTGGGACACTTTCAGTAAGTTTGACACACATTTTCAAATAGCGCCTTTGTTAGCCTAAGTCTTTGTCATCAGAAGATTTGTACTTTTTCATTAACCTGTACTTAATTTACCGATGCAGTTTTACCATGGGAACAGTTATTCAATGATCTCGTTGCTAATTCCAAAAGTAGTTCCAGTTGGTTGTCCCATGATGCATTGGTTTGAATTCTGATAGAAGTTGAGGTTCCTACGACTTTTGTCAGGGGTTCACTCCGATGAGCACACCTAGCTCAACTCTGGCAAGCACTGAATATTTTAAGGTTGTACAGAGAGTGCTATGTTCAGGTAGCATGGAAAAGGTACATTTTTAGGGGCACTTCTGGCTGATTAAAACTGTAGTTTGTGTTTGCTTGTTTCCTGAACAAATATCTGAATGTACACAGTGGCTGGTATGCCCTTTTTGAGAACTCTTGTTATGAACTGTTTACTTTTTGGGGATAAACTCATTAAGATAATATCAAGAGAAGGTTAAAAACTAATGTGAAGGTAAAAATAAAATGACTTTGTCTGAATGTAAACATAAAAAATAGTTTTAATCATTGAGTAATGGCACATGAAAGCTTTAGAAATGTAAGATTCTATTTTGGTAATTGTTTAATCTCAAAGGTTTGGATTCCAAATTGGATGAGGAGGGGCTGGGGGCACAGACATCAGTTCAGTGTGGGAGGGGCCTCCGAATCATTTGAATTTATACACCTCATTACATTTATACAATTCAATGTCTGTAGGATATTTTGCACATGTTTATTTATTTCTTATTAAATTTGTTTTTGTGGGGAGCTGTTTTTTGTTTTTGTTTTCTGAGACTTTTCGTATGCCCAAATATTGCCATAAGTCAGGGATGTGATTTCTCCGTTTTTAACCGGAATTCCTGTTTTATTGCCCTTAAAAAAAAAAAATTCCGGGTTTTTTTTTTGCCCCCCCCCCCAAAAAAAAAACCATCATTTTTTTTTTAAAGATCAAATTCATAAAAAAAAATGAAGATAAAACCATATAATAACGCCCAGACTGCAGAGTAGGGGCTTTTAAAACCAAAGATAAATGTTAATATTGGGCTTCATGCTCTTTGCGCTCAGAGTTCAGGTTTTTTTTCTCAACAGCCTATCACATCCCTGCATAAGTAGACCTTGATCCTTGCAACTCGTGTTTAAAAAGAGATTAACTTACCCAGTCAGTTTATTACTATAAATTTCACACCAGAAAAGGGAATTTCATGTATTTTTAACATGACTAATATTGAATTGAATTGAAATGAATTGAATTGAATTGAATTGAATTGAATTGAATTGAATTGAATTGAATTGAATTTAATTGAATTGATAAATAAAAAACATTGCCTGATGTTATGACACTCTATGAGCAAGTTTGGCTGGGCAACTAGAGTGATTAGACTTACCAGAAACCATAGAGCACAGGGAGATTGATTAGATCGACCATGCTACGTTACACAGTCTAGTCACTCTAGTCGCCAACCCGAACTTGCTCCTTGAGTAACACAGAATGATGCAGTAAGCAGAGCAGTGGCATTGGGACTGCCTACATGCCTGAATGGTTTTGCATTTTATCCAAGATAATCTACATTTGTCAATAGACCATTTCCATCATAGTGCCATCTTATTGGATTCTAAACCAAACTCAGCCTGCCCCCCTAAAATTGTAAAGCCAAAATTCTAGGCCTTGAAAACAGTGTTGCTCCATGCATACTTGTAGATTGCTGTGTATTTTTGCCTTCAACCAGCGATTTATTGAAATTGCCGTGCAACCGAGACAAATTGAACTGGCAGCAACAAATCTCAACTATCAGTTTGCACATGGCTTTGTCTTCCTTTTGTTCCTCTTCCTTGGACACTGTTGTTCCACCCACCCAGTAAATTGTATCCAGTCTTTTAGCTTATGAACTGCTCTCTGTGCTTAGTAAAGGTCGGGTTGGTGATGGATCATGCTTTTGTGTTGTCTTATTCTACAAAATGTTGAATTTTGCTGTCCAATTGAAACTTCCATTCTTGTATGCATAATCAGTATCAAATTGAATGGAACTCCTTGCCTGGTGCATGTTTCCCTCCATCCTACAATCTAGACTGTTTTAAGAGGAATAACAATTCCTACCTTCAGCTCTCCTGAGTTATTTTCTTCTTGTAGCCCCTTACCAAGAGTGGCTTTTAGTCTTGCTTAGGGCAAACTTGCATAAAACAATTTTTGAAAATGAAAATTATGTGTTTTGCCTTATTGGGTGATGCATACAAAAGCATAACACAAGTTGTACATAAAGTATTTCATGTCTGATTGAGTGTGACTCTTGGCCATCCTGTGTAATTTGTGCATGTGAAATATATGTATATTGTGTTCTTTTTATATTCTGCATTTACCAACTATGTGTAGTAACTCAGTTTTTATGAGATTTAATGAAGTGTAATTCAACAAGGAATGCTATTTTTCATTTTGGGAATTTTTTTTGTTGTTGAAAACTTTGGTCATAAATTTGACAGGCATTATATTTGGTCCTTGGAAAAAAGTGGGAACATTTGATAGAGTAAAGGGCTGACCTACATGTACACATGGTGCAGGCTCTAATAGACTTTTCATACTATTTAATCACAACTGGTTTTTTCCAAAGGCAGAAAAAAACACCCTGAGATCAGAAGAATAATGTGCCTGACTTGAAGAGTGTTTTGATTCCCTAACAATTTGTTTAAACTTGTGCCAAATTTCACAGAGCCATTAAGCAGTAAATCTTGCTTCTGCTAAGGAACAATAAACTGGGAACTAGTCAGGCGCATTGCACATGACATGATATTTTAGTTGGTAACCTTTTTTCTGGTTAGCCAAATAGTTTCATGCTAAGTAAATTGTTGTGCTTAAGCAGCTTCTTGAAGTTGTAGAAAGGAGAGAATGAAATGTAAACAAATTGTTTCCTTTTCTTTCTCTTTGATTGAAAAGTTGGTTGCTTTTATTGATGTACTTATACTTTTGTAGATAAATTATCTAAATACAGTTGTTGTAAAGTAATACAAAACATTTTTGGTGTGAACAAAGATTTGAACCTGCTACCTCTGGGTGCCGGTGCTCTACCAACTAAGCCATCTAGCCCTAAGTTGGCACTATTTTGTCATTATCTTTGTGGTTTATTACATGAAATAATATGAAATAGAAATATCATTTTATCATAGTGTTACTTTGTTCTCCATTCAATTTAATGCAACCAAAGTGTGACCAAGTGGAAAAATAGCATGGTCTCTTTCTGTAGAAATTTTAAAAGCTGTAATTGTCACTATGTACACAGGAAACAAGACATGTCCACATCATGAGAAAGGCCACCAGGGGAATTCTCGCACTGTTTTTGCCTAATATACAGAATTTGAGAATATTTTATATTAGTTTACATGCTTTAATGAATATAACCAATGTTTATATTGTTATGAGCTGAACACTGGTTCAGTTTAGCAAGAAGACTTGATAATGATGTGGCATTAGTTTAACACAAGAGAATTACTTTTGGTATTTGGGTTTATACTACTACGCAACCCATAACAGAAAAAAAATGCTTATTAATCAAGTATGCTTATCACGGCTTTTATGTAACCAGCCAACAAATAAGGCAGTAGTTTGTTTATTAACAATTTAGGGTTGAACAAAGAGAAAATAGAGCGGGACTTGAACCTGTGACCTCCGGATTAACGCGCTGGAGGTTGTAGGTTCAAGTCTTACTCAAGTAAATTGTTCCTTCTTTATCCCTAAACTATTTAAAATATACCCAGTCAGTTTCCTTTGTGGCTTACAGATTCGATAGCGTTTTAATGCAGTTTTAAATTTGAGAAAATAGCATTTAAAGATTAGTCTAAATCACTACTGGATATTTCATCTGGTGTAAATTTTACAAAAAAAACTGTTTCGTTTCCCACTAAAATGTGACAGTCTAAATTTATGAAATTTTTCACTGGTTGGTTGTATGGTGTGTTTATTAAGGATGGAAGTGATTTCACTCCTCCACAAAAACTGTTGGAACTTTGCTTATCAAAATAAATTTTAACAAAATGAATGTCGCCAATCAAAGACTACTGCTGACCCTGATGAAAACTAGTCTTATATACCAGCCATAAAGCACTCTTAAATTTAATTTTACTTTTGTCATAACAAAATTAACTAAATGTTAAAAAATTCAAAAAATTGGCAGCTTCTAGGTTGACAAGTTCTAATTTTAAATCATTTCTGAAATTTTGAACCTTTGTGTTTACTGAATTGAAATGTAATGATGGACTGTAACAATTGGTATTTAATCCATCCCCATGTAGTTTAACATTTTACAAGTGATATTTTGTAATGGTATATTTTTCATGCCATGGCAGAACAATGCGATGATGATTACAGATACTAGTATCGTACTTATTCAAGGAATTTGCTATATTATTGGTTATATTTGTTGTTGCAATTTCAATAAATGATAACTTTACTAAAAGTTTGAGTTTCATGCATTATCTTTGAATACAGAGACATGGTGTGTTGTAATCAAGGTATTACCTATTACCTATTACCTATAACAGTGTAGCCATCCTTTTTTCAAATAAGGCTGTGATGAAAGCAAATAGTCTGGTTCCTTTTTTGTTGAATGAACATGAGCATTTGGGATTGGTATTTCAAAAAGGTATTTCAAAAAGGGACCAAGATGGCTGCAGCTGTATATAGAAGATCAGCAGGTGCACCAGGGAGAATCAAGTTGTCTGAGTAGTCACAACAGTGGCCCCACACACTTCATCTTGCTTGCTGTGTCCTTTACTAAATCACAGCTCTTAAGGGTTTTGAAGTTCAATATGGTGTTTCTTGTATGTCAGTGCCCAACTCCATAAAGCTAACTAGCAGAAAACTTCCTGATGAGCAAAAGTTTGTAGAGAAGCAATCAAATAACATGTATTACCGGTATATAGTATTTGGGCTGGTAGTGATTTTGCTCTGCAAGGTTCAAATAGTGTTCCAGCGCCTATTCCAAAATTATCATTTACTCTTCTGAAGAAACATTAAAGTAACCTTCAATACTGTGCTGTGTAAAATACACGAAGTACCTCTGCCGTCATAGAGTTCCTCACTAGTTGATCTTTGACTTTTCGGTTGTGTCACATGGTGTCACATGTTGCAGTTGAGTAGGAGGATTAATCTGTGGATTTTAATTAACATCAGATGCAAGTTTCTTAAGACGAGTTGATGGTCCAGTGGAAGGACTCACTCACTCTCTTCTTTTTTTTTTTCATTACTTGCGTCCATTCAAAGGTTTTTAATTCATCACTGTTTTCACGAAGAGGTAATTCTTTAAAAAATCACACATTTTTGCATATCGGTGTTTTTACACATTTTGTATGTTATTAGTGACATCAACATTTTTCCCAAGTTTCAAGTGCTAAATCGTTAGAATGTTCTAATTACGCTAATTAGCATAGGGACCATTTTACCAAGCTCCCACTTTTCATGAACAGCCACATTTAGATTTGCCATTTTTTTCATGGAAGTAGATAGCGCTGGCACGGTGCCAAAAACGACTACATGTACTCTGCATTTTCAGTTTTCACGAAGAGGCAATTTGTGTGACCCGTAGATAAATTTAGTTTTCACGCACAGATACTGGTCGTTTACGCATTGATTTGTACACCCCACTTCGCAAGCGGTGGAACAGCACACTCCATAGTACTTCTCTCAGCCTCATTCGTATTCTAACAGAACATTGTGATGTTTGTCTCAACAGCTTCAACCAAGATATTTCCTGTCTTCAAGCAGAACTTAGATCCATCCGCTCAGAAGCTCGTTTTGCGCAATTTACCAGTGAGATCGATACTGGCTTATCTAAACTTGAATCTGTTCTTAATTGCAGGAGATATGGTAAGATTGGTCGTTTTGTCGCCAAACAGCAACAGTGCAGACAGCGACGTTTCAAGCGTAACATACCCCCTGAGGCTGAGCAGTCAGCCCCTCCATCCACAGTTATTAACCTCTCATCATCTACCCTTTCAGATTCAGAACACAGCCTGCTCTCCAAGGGACTCGACTTCTGCCCCACTCCCCCCACAGTCAATCAGGTTGAGCTCAGTCAGGACCTCACTGACTACTACCGCAGAATTCGCCTCCGTGAATTCTTCCTTGACTCACCACCCATGGATCCAGAGCCATTTTACTGCAAGAGTAAATGGGTACCACCAAAGAACCGTGTTCCTTCCCTTGAAACTTACATACAGGTTGTAAGTTCACAAATTAATTCAAGCGATCATTCCATACACAGGACTCATGACAACCTCCCTAGAGAAGAACGTGAGGCCCTTAAGACTCTACAAGCACGGAAGGACATCATCATCAAACCAGCTGACAAGGGCTCTGCTGTTGTTGTCATGGGCCGTCAGCAATACATCGATGAAGCCATGAGACAACTCAACAACCAAACTAACTATAAACCCCTTGACACTGATCCAACAGGTACCTTTTCATAGAAGATTCAACAGACACTGGACGAAATGCATCACCATGACCACCTCTCCAAGAAAGCTCACAAGTTTCTTTCCCCAGTCGATTGTAGAACAGCTAGATTTTACCTTCTTCCCAAGGTACATAAACCAGATAACCCAGGGAGACCCACCATATCTGGCAATGGTTCCCCCACTGAGAATATATCTCTTTTTGTTGACAGTTTTCTCAAGCCTCTAGTGCCACAGATTCCATCATATATTCATGAAACTCCTGATTTCCTCCGTAAAATCTCAGGTATTCAGAACCAGGTCCCCATCACAGCTATCACCGGTACTTTTGATGTGTCCTCTTTGTACACCAACATTCCCCAAGATGAAGGGATTGATGCCTGCCCTTCAGCTTTGGCTAAGAGAAGTCACACCTCACCACCCATTTCTGATATAGTATCCCTCATGAACCATGTTCTAACTAAAAATAATTTTTTGTTCATGGGTAAGAATTTCCTACAGGTACATGGCACTGCAATGGGTACACGGATGGCACCATCAATGGCCTGCCTATTCATGAGCAGAGCCAACTTGAACAGCGCATGTTGGCATCAGCCCGTGCCGTCCCTGGGTCTGGTGGCGCTATATTGATGACATCTTTTTCATCTGGACCAGTGATGAATCTAGCCTCACAGCATACATTAATCACATCAATTCCTTCCATAGGACCATCAAATTCACAACCAAATACTCAACCAAGGATACCCACTTTCTGGATGTCAAGGTTCTAAAGACGGATGATGGTTTGATCACAGATCTCTTTGCTAAACCCACAGATAAACACCAATATCTCCACTCAACCAGCTGTCATTCCCGACACTGCAAAACCAGCAGAGCCTACAGTCAGGCCATCAGACTCCGTCGAATCTGTTCTAACGATTCTGATTTTATCCACCACTCACAGGAACTTAAGAAACACCTTGTCTCCCGGGGTCATAGCTCCCTGGCAGTCCATTGAGCAATCCAGAAAGTCGAGGCTCGTTCCAGGGAGTCAGTACTTTCAAAAAGACCCGTGCAACAACAGAGTTCCAAGGAGAAAGTTCCCTTTGTTGTCACTTTCCACCCCTCACTTCCCCCCATTCGTACAATAACCAGTTCTAACAATCATATTCTTCACACATCAGATCGACTTCAACGTGCTGTACAAGAAGAACCCATAGTTGCCTACAGACAGCCACCCAGTCTCAGGGATCTCATTGTCCGGGCAGAAGTCCCCCCCCTAATGATAATGTTAACCCCCCTTTGCCACAGGGAACTTTCAGGTGTTCCAACACCTCCAAATGCATCGTCTGTAGACAACACATCAGAGAATTGGACTCCTTCACCAGCCATACTGGTGGTACCACTCATAGGACAAGGGGTCATGTCACCTGCACCACCACTAATCTAATCTATTTAATATCTTGCAAAGTTTGTGGTGTTCAATATATAGGTGAAACGAGATCTACACTCAAGAGATGTTTCTACGGCTACAGATCCACAGTCAACACCCATAAGCTGTCAACCACCTGTAGGACATCATTTCAATCTTCCTAATCACTCAATTTCTGACATGATTTTACAGGGCATTGAGGCACTAGGAAACCACAGAGAGATTGTTCGTCTGAGTAGAGAAATTATGGATAAGACGTCTCCAGACCATTCAACCCCATGGTCTGAACATCCAAGAAGGAAATGACTAATAACTTTTTGTCTTTGCCTTCTCCTTTTCACCACAGATAACCCCCCCCCCCCCCAGTCTGCCTCATTCACCAATTAACTACCTTTCTCTCCCTCTCCCCATCATGGATTCTGTCCTTTGTGTTGCCCACCTCTTGTGGTCAACCAGCCCCTTCCCCCAATCCCCCTCCCTTTTGTTACCCTCCTTTCTGTTCAGCCTCCTGCTTTCTCTGTGTATTTTCCTCAGCATCATCTATTTCCACTTGACTGCTTTTGTTACATCAGTAATGTATACATGTACCTGTTTATGTTTGTAGTCTTGTCATTTAGCCTTCGAGAAAGACTATGCTAGGATCGAAAAGTCAGGCCACTAACTATTTTTTGTATTTGTACACGACACGCTGCACACAGACCTCGTTCCCCCAATTATCACGAAGAGAAACTCATGTTAAACATTTAATTACACATTAATTAAATTAACTGTTAAATTAACATTAAATTAATGGTTTAAGATCTCCACTTTCATGCTTGGAAAAATTTCATGTTTGAATGGCAAATAGTGTTTGAAGCAATGATTTCAAAAATAGTTTAACTTCAAACACAATTTTCTCCAAACAAGAAAGTTTGGCTGCTGGGGCAAAAATGCCTCTTTGTGAAATTAGTGAGGAATTATCGGCAGATGCAATTTTGTTTAGACAGATTGATTAGTGGTCCAGTGGAAAGACTCACTGACTGTGGACTCTATGATGCTGGGTTCAATACCACAGTGTAAAACTCTTGCCTTTTACAGGTTTACTTAAACAAGATACAATTTTAGCAAAAGTAGTTTTTTTCTGTTTCTTTTTCTAGTTACCTAAGCACAGACCTTGGTCAGTTGCTTCCTAACTCATGGTCTATGGCTTCTAATGTATTTAAAATAAATTTGTACTTGGAAAATTTTCCCACTCTTGGCCCAGTGCATTATGCATACAGCAGGCACAGGAGTATGATGACTGGGTATTGGGACCAGACAAGGCAAGACCTATTGCGACTGGCAGCTTTGCGCGTAGCTAAAACTTTCGGTTGACTGAAGTTCAAGTCTACAATCCGATAGCGCCCTCTCGTATTCACAGTTTTTCCATGTATTGTTTGTCAGGCTTGTAAACTAAAACTTTATTCATTCGTTGTTCAGATGGGTTTTTGTGGCTACTTGTTGCCCCTTTTTATCGTGTTTATGGGCTAAATAGAGTCCCAAGTAGTCATATAAGTGATCAGGGTTGAATGCTGGAAGTTATCAGCTGGTCTAAGGCGTGAACGTTTTCACGGTGATTGAGATACTTAAATAAACAAAGGTCTTACATCAGTAGAAGCTTCCGTCATCAGTTTTCATAAAGACCAGCCCCCCCCCCTTTTTGAGTGCTTAGTGCGCTACAGTGAAAACGGTGCCTTCATGATGGATGTACTGCAATTCTACCCTGTCCCACCTTGTGTTTGATGTTTCTCTATGCTGATGGCCGTGATGTGCTACTTGATTACCTTGGAGCTGCTTACCCCGTGCTTTGATCATTGCTGTTATCAACTCAGATGTCCAAGCCATAGTTCTGATGCTAGTTTTAACTCTACCGGCTTGATCTCAAAGAACAATATTGGTCTACTAAAACGGACTTGATGTAGTAAAGATTCACAAGGACTTGAAATAAGTGACTGATTTGTATTATTGTTGTAAATATACTTCTATCAATCACCTTAAGCTAAGTAAAATTTAAGCAACTCATGCCTTTTTGAGTATTATTTTCCCCACGTCACATAACAGTGTGTTTCTCCTATGAGCTGTAACGTAACAGTATTATTTCAAGCCATGTCAACAACAGACCTAGAACAACAGGAGGTCGCTGCTGCTATGGACCAAGGTCCACGCCGCAGTGAACCGAGAGAAAAAAGACAGAGAAGGCCCAAATGCATCTTGAGCAAGCCATACAAGACAAAGAACGAAGGTTCAGCAATGCATACTCAAGATGGAAGGTCGAAGCAAGGTTAGCCAGAGATATCCTTAAGAACTTTTTGTCAGAAGAAGAACTCGAAGATCAACTATGAAGATCCGCAATCGCCTTTACTTTGTAATGAATGATTATGAAGAACTACGAAAACTGAGAGCACCAAATCCGCAATTTCTTCGTCAAGTAGATTGCGCCTCTCAGATTTCCGAGGACATTGAAACACTGGTCAAGAAACGACTAAAAGAGGTCCAGGAACAAGACTTCAATACAGAAGTTGCCTTGTTCAATGTTCGTGCTAGTTTAGACAAGAAAAAATATCCATCTGTGTTTGGAAGCATCACAGAGTCTCAGGTTTCTTCGAGTGTTTCCAAGGCATCACACGCTTCGTCAAGTAAGACTGAGGCAGCTGCTGAGCTAGCTGCAAAAAGGGCACAACTCGAGTCAGTTCAAGAAATCCAGGCCCAACATGATAAACTGGTCCAAATGCAGGCAGAATTTGAAAGAAAGATAAAGGAAGAGGAGCATAAGTTGGAAAGAATCAAGGCTGAGAAAGAGATGCAGATTGCTGCAGCTCGGTATAAAGTATATGAAGATGAGGAGGAAGAGCAAAATACCTCCAGTGGTGAGAATCATGGAACACCAATATGTCAGGAAGAAAGTAGCTCAACTCGCACCTCTCTCCAGACTCCTAGTAGTGGTGGTTCAACTCCTTCCAAATCATCCGAGGCATCACCCGTTAATCTTTCAACAATGCTACGAGCCTTCCAGGAAAGTATCTCCCTTAGAAGACTGCCTGTACCAGAGCCAAACATATTCAGTGGAGATCCCATGCAGTTTCCTGAGTGGAAGAATGCATTTACAGCGCTGATCGCACGCAAAAATATTGGAGCTGCAGATAAGTTGTTCTATCTCCGAAAATACACCTCTGCAGCTGCAGCTAAGATGATTCAAGGTGCTTTTCTTCGCTAAGATGAAGCAGCCTATAAGGATGCTTGGTCTAAGTTGAATACTAGATATGGAGATCCCTTCATCATCCAGAGGGCCTTTAGGGAAAAAATTGCTCACTGGCCTAAGGTGGAAGATAATGATGCCAAGGCACTTCGAGACTATTCTGACTTCCTCTCAGCTTGCAATGATGCCATACCACATGTCAAGGGTTTATCCATCTTGAATGACTGTGAAGAGAATAGAAAAATGGTAAATAAACTACCTGAATGGGCTGGGAGGCGATGGAATCGTCGTGTGACTACTTCACTGAAGAAGCAGGAGTATCCTTCCTTCAAGGTGTTCTGTGACTTTGTATCAGAAGAAGCTGAGGTTGCCTGTAACCCGATCACATCGCCATTTGGGTTAAAGCTTCAGGAGAGTCAAAGGAAGGATGTAAGACAAGGCAAGCCAAAGCATCAAGTCATGGTAACACAAGCATCTAATCAAATTACACCATCTCCTTCAACCACTCCTCAACCTCAGGGAGCCAACAACCAAGCCAATTCTCCTTCCCCTTGCATATTTTGCGATGGCGCTCACTCCATCCACAAGTGCTTAAAGTTCGGAGACAAGTCTATGGAGGAGAAGACAAAGTTCATTCAGGAAAATAGTCTCTGCTTCGGATGTTTGAGGAAGGGTCACCACTCCACAAACTGTAAGCGGCGATCCACATGTTCGAAGTGCAAGCGATCTCACCCGAATCCTCTCCACTACGACAAACCACTACAAGGTAAGATTCCTGCTAAGTAGACAAATGAAAAACATGTCTCTGCTGTGTCATGCGCCACAAGGGGAGATAGCACTACATGTACGTCTATGATAGTACCAGTGTGGGTAGCTGCTACCTCGGATCCAGCCCGTGAAGTTCTCACCTATGCCATGTTGGATACACAGAGTGATGCATCCTTTACTCTGAATTCTACGACAGAGAGTCTTGGGGTCAAAGGCCAACCAGTCCAGCTGAAATTGGCAACAATGACAGTGAGTTCAACAGTATCAGACTGCAGTCTTCTTAAAGACATCACAGTTAGAGGTCTACATTCAAGCAAGGTCATTACCATCCCCAAGTTATACACCCGAGACTTCATTCCCGCTGAAAGGTCACTCATCCCAACTACAGAGACTGCCATGATGTGGTCTCACCTCGAGTCGATCGCTGGCAAACTTTCACCCATGCAAGACTGTGAAATTGGGATGCTGATAGAGTTTAATTGTCCAGAAGCCCTTACACCCAGAGAGACTGTGACTGGTCGACATAACCAGCCTTATGCCGTAAGGACCGATCTGGGGTGGTCAGTGGTGGGAGGCCGATCTAGAGCTACAAGCATGTGCCATAGAGTGATGTCTAAAGAGAGCCCTGCTGTTTTCAGGAGCATTTTGTCATTGCTCGAAAGGGACTTCTCAGACGACAAAGGAGCCAAAGTCTCACAGGAAGATCTCCAATTTTTGCACATCCTAGAGTCTTCCATCACGCAGCTTGAGGATGGTCATCTGCAAATGCCCCTGCCATTCCGCTCTCGTCCATGTCTACCGGTTAACAAAGCTCAGGCATCTCTCCGTCTCAGCCATCTCAAGCGCAAGTTAGAGAGAGACAAGAAATATCATGATGATTTTGTGAGTTTTGTTCAGGATGTCATCGCAAAGGGTGATGCAGAGGAAGCCCAATCTGATGTGAAGGAGGGCGAAGTGTGGTATATTCCCCACCACGGCGTTTACCACCCAAAGAAGCCAAACAAGATACGGGTTGTGTTTGACTGTTCAAGTCAGCACCGGGGTACTTCCCTGAATGATCATTTACTGAGTGGCCCCGACTTGACAAATGCCCTGGTGGGAGTATTAAGTCGATTTAGAATTCATCCTGTAGCCATATTCTGCGACATTGAAAGGATGTTCCATCAATTCATCGTCAGACCTGAAGACCGAGACTACTTGCGATTTCTTTGGTGGAAGAATGGGGACCTCACGTGAGAGCCTACAGAGTATAGGATGAAGGTCCACTTATTTGGAGCTACTTCGTCGCCAGGTTGCGCAAACTATGGTCTAAAGTTTTTGTCTAAGAAGTACGAGAAAGAGTTCCCCTCCGCAGCCCCGTTCATCAAACACCACTTTTACGTAGATGATGGACTGATCAGTACCGAGACCAACAATGAGGCAATTCAACTCATCGATGAAGCCAGAGAGTTGTGTAGCAAAGGCAGTATTCACCTGCACAAGTTCATCTCCAATAGTAGAGAAGTACTGGAATCTATCCCTCTAAAGGAACGTGCTGCGTCAGTTAAGGAAGTAGACCTTAACAAGGATGATCTTCCCCTGTCCTCCACACTGGGGATACAGTGGGATGTGGAGAATGATGATTTCTTCTTCAAGATCCAGACCAAGGAGGCAACCTTCACTCGTCGAGGAATTTTGTCCTTGGTTGCATCAGTTTACGACCCTCTTGGACTGTTGGCTCCATTTGTCCTCATAGGCAAATTGCTGCTGCAGCATATGTGTCGCAACGGAAGTGGGTGGGATGATCCTCTGCCTGCAGAGTTAGGACCACGGTGGGAGAAGTGGATGTCGGACCTTCCAAAGATTGCAGCGATTCGAATTCCACGCTGCCTAAAGCCGAGTCAATTTGGTGGAGTTAAGTCTACTCAGTTGCACCACTTCTCAGATGCCAGCACCTTGGGTTATGGCCAATGTTCCTATCTCAGAATTCAGGATCACCAGGACAGAGTATGCTGCACACTTCTGATGGGCAAGTCGCGAGTTGCTCCGACCAACATCACAACAATTCCCCGCCTTGAGTTGACTGCAGCTGTTGTGTCGGTGAAGATAAGTCAAATTCTGAAGGAGGAGCTCCACCTGCCAAATGGAGAAGAAATCTTCTGGACTGTTCCCAGGTAGTCCTAGGATACATCAACAATGAGGCGCGACGCTTCCATACATTTGTGGCCAACCGTGTGCAAATGATCAGAGAGATTACAGACGTTGATCATTGGTTCTACGTTGAGTCTAGTTCTAATCCTGCTGATCATGCTTCAAGAGGGCTCACAGCAACAGCTCTTCAAGAGTCATCCTGGTACAAAGGTCCTGATTTCCTGTGGAGCCCAAAGTTCATGATCCCATCGAAATTAACACCTGAACTGTCACTTGAGGATCCAGAAATAAGGAAGTCGACAGTACTCAGCACAGCCACAGAGGAGTCAAATGATCCATTTCTCTTCTTACTACTGTCCAAATTCTCCAGCTGGCCGATGTTGGTTCGAGCTATTGCCAGACTTCGAAGAAGAGCGAAAGGAGATACAGATAGTAATATGAGCAGTGTCGAAGAACGACAGGAATCAGCCTTATTCCTGTTTAAGTTGGTGCAGAAGTTCGAGTTTAAGGAGAGTCCCCCTATTAAAGATCTTAGAGCCAATGGGTTTTGGATCATCGGGGGTGGAGGTCTGGTATCGAGTCTTATTCGTAAATGTGTGATCTGCAGGAGAAATCGGCGACCCACTCAAGAACAGAAGATGGCAGATCTACCTGAAGATCGTGTTGAATCATCTCCACCATTCTCATATTGCGGCATGGACTGTTTTGGCCCCTTCATTACCAAACAAGGTCGCAAGAACTTCAAGAGATACGGCCTACTGTTCACATGTCTATGCTCAAGAGCAGTTCATGTGGAGATGCTTGATGATCTCTCCACTGATGCCTTCATCAACGGACTGCGATGTTTCATCGCCATAAGAGGAAAGGTTCGTCAAATCAGGTCGGATCAAGGCAGCAACTTTGTTGGTGCAAAAAATGAACTAAATTCAGCTTTGAAAGAGCTTGACGCAGATAGAGTGGCGGCCTACTTAGCAAACCAAGACTGTGACTTCGTCATGAATGTTCCCTGTGCCAGCCATATCGGCGGAGTATGGGAACGTCAAATTAGGACAATCAGAAATGTCCTTAGTGGAGTAGTTGCACTTTGTCCGGGAAGATTGGATGACTCGTCACTTCGAACACTGTTTTATGAAGCGATGGCTATAGTAAACAGCCGTCCTCTATCGGTTGACACCATCTATGATCCAACCAGTGCAGAGCCTTTGACACCAAATCATATCCTCACAATGAAATCCAATGTACCACTGCCACCTCCGGGTAAATTTGTACCACAAAGACATGTACCTTCGGAAGAGATGGAGAAGGGTGCAATACCTTACAGAACAATTCTGGAGTAGGTGGCGAAAAGAGTATCTGCAGAACTTAAATCACAGACAGTGCTGGACCAAGCAGAGAAGAAACATTGAGGTTGGAGACATTGTCCTCTTTACTGGAACCAGAGGTGGCTCGGAACAAATGGCCTATGGGTGTAGTAGTGGAAGCTGCCACAGATAAGGACAACTTGGTGAGAAAGGTCAAGGTCCAAGTCGGGACAAGGAAGCTCAATCAACAAGGGAAGCGCGATGACAAGCTAACTTTCCTAGAACGCCCAGTGCAGAAGCTAGTACACGTTTTGGAGAGCACCTAGGTCGTACCCCCTTCTTGACAGTTTGAGTTGTTGTTTATGACTTAACGTTTTAACACTTTGTTTGAGTTACTCATGTTTTATTTTGCCTTTAGGAATAGGAGTATTGTAGATCATAAATCATTTTTGTAACTGGTGGGAGTGTGACTGGCAGCTTTGCGCGTAGCTAAAACTTTCGGTTGACTGAAGTTCAAGTCTACAATCCGATAGCGCCCTCTCGTATTCACAGTTTTTCCATGTATTGTTCGTCAGGCTTGTAAACTAAAACTTTATTCATTCGTTGTTCAGATGGGTTTTTGTGGCTACTTGTTGCCCCTTTTTATCGTGTTTATGGGCTAAATAGAGTCCCAAGTAGTCATATAAGTAATCAGGGTTGAATGCTGGAAGTTATCAGCTGGTCTAAGGCGTGAACGTTTTCACAGTGATTGAGATACTTAAATAAACAAAAGTCTTAACATCAGTAGAAGCTTCCGTCATCAGTTTTCATAAAGACCAGCCCCCCCCCTTTTTGAGTGCTTAGTGCGCTACACCTATGGGGGAAGTTTGTACTTAGTTAATTTCATGGTAACATATGGAGTGAGATGACTAGTTTTAATTAATGTCAGATGCAAGTTTCTTAAGACTTGATGGTCCAGTGGATGGACTCGGCGACTCTTGACTCTATGGTCCTGGGTTCAATTCCCACTCTGTAACTTTTCTTTTTTCATTGCCTGTGTCCATTCTAAGGGTTTTAATTAATGATGCAAGTTTCTTAAGAAGAGTTGATGGTCCAGTGGAAGGACTCAAGGGCTCTGGATGCTATGGTCCTGGGTTCAATTCCCACTCTGTAAAACTCTGGCCTTTTTATTAAGGCGAGTTTAATTTATGAAAATAATTTTTTAGCAAAAGTAGCTTTTTCTTTTTCTTTTTGCTAGCTAAACACGGACCTCAGGTTCGGCGGACACCTTTTTTGTACTTAGAAATTGTTCACACTTGGCTCAGTGTATTATGCATACAGCAGGCACAGGAGTATGATGACTGGGTATTGGGACCAGATAAGGAAAGACCTATGGGGGAAGTTTGTACTTAGTAAATTTCACTCACTCAACTCAATAGTAACTAATGGAGTGAGATGACTGGACATTTGGTAGGGACTAGGCAATGTCTTCTTAGGGGAAGTTAGCAGTAAATTGCACTTCTTGGGAATAACTATGCTGTGATTTTTAACACCTTTTCATTAAGTCTATGCCCTATAACTGGACACTTTAATCCCATATCATTGTGACTGAACTGTATCCACAGTCCAATACATACATTTAAAACTGAACACAACTGTCAATGTTTATTGTAAACTCCTTAATACAGGACCACCTTTAGATGCATGTGATTGGGAATAGAAAAACTGTAAGAATTCAGTAACTTCAAAATTAGGACAAACTTTTGTTTAAGTTGAGCACCAAACTGTTGTTAATAACACACAATCTTTGCTATAATAGAAAAAAATATGATGCATGTGTTACATAGCAGGGTATGAATGAGTCAGTCCAGAAATGAGATCGTGATTGAACCTGATGAATCTAGAGAGGGAGCCCTAACAAACCAGGATACATTTTCATAGAGTTAGAAGCAGAAAGCATAGCCTCAGAATATAACAGCTTAGCAAGTATTGATTTGGGAAAGGTACAAAACAATGTGCATAACAGAAACCTTGGTTTGACACTCAGTGTTTGTTGTCCATAGTGGATTAAGCTGAAACTATACCCCGATCAGATAACAGTGTCTAGCAAAGGACTGCTTCAGCTACGCAAACATTCTCTTAGCCAATTTTTGGCTCCATGAACTTGGCCCTAATTTCACCCTACTACTACAAGCTGAAACCCCGCCCAAATAACGGAATGTCAACATTATTCTATATAAACAAAGACCTGCAAAAATAATAATCAAATTTCATGTTTTCCATTGTAGTCACACATTTGTATCCAATGTTTAGGAATACTAGATCCCACTATGTGCAAGTATACATATACATTAATGTAAATATACTTTATTTTATCCTTGCTTATAGAAGTCTTCAAAATATTTGTCCATCTATAAATTCCCAGCTACTCTACATCTACAACTAAAGCTTGCATATTAAATATCGATTTCACCGATTTTCTTGATTTTTTTTCTTTTTTTTCTTTTTTTTTTTGGTACCAATAATCTAGTTATAATAAAGCAGCAGATGGCATTTGTTTAATTGTTGAGTACTGAAACAGCCATGAGGGTACATGAATTATTAACTAGAAGAACAAAAACTCCTTGGTTGTATTTCTAAACATACGTCTGCTGTTATGCTTAATCCCAACCTGCGCCACACGCTCCAAGATTTCCATGTAGGATGAATATTTCCCACTTTGATTGTTTAATCCAAGAATAATAAATAATTGGCTATAACAGCTTTAGATGATTTGTTTTCTTACCCAATTCCAACCCCAACAACACGAAGCAACAGTCCATCACTGCTATCTCCCTTCAATGTAATCTCTCTCATCTCTAAAATATACAAACCGCCTGCCTATATTGCTACACTTTTTACTTTTTCAAATCCATATTTCAAAGCAAAATTAACACAGATTTTTTAAATCTATAATTTTGATTATGCCCAAACAGGTACAAATTTCTTAGAAAATATTTTAACTAGGGAATAATAGGCTAAACATGATAACAAAAAAAAAGAAGAAAACAAGTTTTTTATAATTAAAGTGATACTTTTTTCTACACATTTATCAATTCAAAAAGGAAATGTAAAAACAACACAAAAGCAAACTCACCCTAATAAACAACATGTGGCACTTTTACATATATGCGGGTAACTTACTACAATCATAAGTTTCATGTGTTAACTAGAGACTTTTAGATGATAGGTGGCAGCAGACATACGAGGTAAAAGACTACTATGCATGCATTAGCTGTAAAATAAGATGCATGTCGGTCTAGATAATGATAATTTTTTTTATCTAGACCAGCATGCACCTCAATTTACAGCTAACGCGCGTAAAATTATTTGCGAAATAGTCCATTTTCAAGAACATGTTTAGTCTGCTGCCACCTAGAGGCCCAACAACTCCAGTATAATGTGTACTAAACCATTGCTTGGCAAAAGAAGCCTGTGTTTCACAGCAGGATTTTATTAAGAAGCCTTTGAGATAAAGCTAACAACTCAAGGCACTTCATTCATGTAAAATATCTCAATACATTACTTTGCATTCATAGCCAGAAATGTCCTTTCACAGCGCATTATGTACAGCAACCTTACAAATGACAGCAATATTAAGGCAATCAAGATTTTTGGCATGTGCTTTAAAAGAGACCTTTTGAGGCAACCTACAAATTCTCCCCCACAACATGACAACAAACTGAACCACACATCCCAAGTATGCTATACAGTGTATAAGCAATCAAGTGCTAGATTTACATAAGCATGGTCAGTAGTGAACCTGTGTTCTTGTACCCAAACATGATGGGTTAATATCACTACACTGCCATAGTTTCTCTCTCTCCCAGATTGAAGTGATTCAGTACTGCACAGTCATGTTATCAAGAGTGCATTGGTTTTGGCATTAACCAAGACTGGCTAGGCATCAAGATCTGGATAAGTTTGTACTTGGAGGTTTGGATTGGGATAGGTTTACTTGACATTGAAGGACAAGCTAAATAAGAATATACGCTTCAAGCTGCAGACTACTCATTAAACCCATCCACAAATGACAACTTTAACCCATTGCTTAGTTTACAAGAATTCCTACTTGGGCCCTAAATCCCAACCCAATTGATGCTACTGTTACTTCACAAAATGCCAACAAAATAAAAGCGTGAAGTGTGCTCCAATGTTGATACTGCAGTAATGGTGGTAGGTTAGTGTATACAAAGCTTTTTCAAAAAATAATAATAATGCCTCTAAAAACAGAAATTACCAATATATGACTTCTCAGTCTAAGTACCTTCTATCATACTCTGATATTTTTGTATTAATATTTTAAATATATATTTGGAAGTAATTTATGTGGGGGAAACCCAGTATAAACACAACAAAGTAGCTACTGACTTGATTTATAATTTCTTGGTTAACACAATCATGAAATCAAACTAAAAGTAATTAATAAAAAGTAACAACAAAGGGTTCCTCATGACCGGTCCACGACAAGCCTTGACTAATGGAAAACTGCTTTAAAGTGAACAATAAAGTTGGTTTATTTCAATGCTTTCTGGAAAAATGTCCATGCATGTTTTCTTTGGGCACTAAAAATGCTTCAGAATGCTTAACAGACAAGGCTCATAATGGAAAGCACATGGGAGGTTGAATCAGCACCGATACACCGATAGAATTGAAATCAAATCTGGCTGTAATTGTGTGTACAAGCCTACAGATTCCACCAGTGGTTATTATTAACACAACACAAATAGATCATTACCACACTGCAGCCATATTGGCCTGGTTCCCTGTTTGTCTGTATGTACCAATGAATACAAGCCATGCATGCAAAGGGACCGGGCTGTTTTGCTTCTAGCCTCAGCATGGTTGGGTAAGATTCTAAAAGACCACATTAAAGATGGCTGCCGTGTGATAACGGCCTATAAGTCCTGTGCAATTGCAACCTATGGTGTCAAAATACACAACAGATGTGGTAAAGGCTATGATGGTTTGAAATCCTTCCAAACCACTGATATTAAAAATGGCAAAGTGGTAGTTGAAGTCATTTGCACTGGGTGGACAGCTTACAGGACTTCCAGGGTAAGAAGCCTTAATACGATGTGTCATGTACAACAAGGTTTTCTTCTGAGTTTCTTTTCTTCCATTACATGTTCTCAAATTCATCTACTCTCTGCTTAGTGTTTCCCAGGCGGATCTGCTTAAGGGTTTTGTACTTATCTCTTCCTGCTTTGACGTTCTCCTGGTGAAGCTTGTCATTTTCTGTCTGAAATTTGGAATCCTGAGTCTCTTTTAATTCCTGCTTCAGCATCTATTAATGCAACACACAAACAAGCATCGTTAGAAATGTTTACCCAAATAAATGATTGATCTTTGAAGACTAACTTTCAAAGTTTGTAGAGAGTGGATAAAGAAAACCTGCTTAGAAGGCTGTTAACAATAACGGCAATCACACCCATTGACCCAATTCACCCATGATAGGACGCCATTTTGGGTGTCAGATTCCCTGTGTATTAATGTGCAGTGTGCATTTAGGGCAACGAGTGCAGCTAGATGCACACCACATCTTTACATGCAATTTGACTCCCAAAATGACAGACAAAAGGTAGGCAGTAGCTGGGTGAGACATCAATTCAAGGGGTCTATACATCAATAATTCTTAGATGTAAATTAAATTGCAAAACTATAAATACTAAGAAATGTGTTTTAAACTGAACTGAAATCAAATTCTGTTATTCCTATATAGAGAAAAGTTGAATTCAGCTGAGATCTCAAATACAAAATACACATAGATGACAGACTGGTAAAGCAAAGATGCAGTACCAATGAATCTTTGGAAATGTTGATATAAAACAAGTCTTACATCCAGCTGCTCTTGCAGTCTCTTGTTCTTCTCTGCAGTAGTGACACGCTCCAGCTCAGACTGATCTAAGCTCATCTCGTGATCAACCAGCATATCAGCTTCTTCTACTTCATCTTCTTTAGGCATAGATTTGTGGGCAGATGCCAGGGCTTCCTCATAAGCCAGTGACTGCAAACGTTTCTCCTCTTCAGCAGCTGCCAACTGAAAAAAATTAACCCAAACCAGATCCAATTACTCATCTATATCACTCGGGACTTCTTTATTCATCTATATCATTCAGGACTCATTTAATACTCATCTATACCATTCAATTGTGTTTTATTCCAGTCCATTTGTATTTTATTAATGATTGTGCTGCATCAGTTCATGAAATAAGAAAAGCACAGTAAGAGTAAAGCCCGGTTCATATTTCACTAGAAAATGAACGAAAAGCCCATTCTCTTACACAACCAATCAAGTAAGTGCTGTTTTCCAATTGTGAAGTTTTTGCAATTGGCATAAAGTATGAGACCTGGGCTTAACCCACTAGTCAACTTACCCTCTGAGTTAGCTCATCAGCTTCCATCTTCTTGCGTTCACTTTCCTCCAGGATTTGTCGATGTGCCTCTTCCTGTCTCCTTAATCGTTCTTCTGTCTCTTGTCTAGCCATTGCTTCTTCTTCTTTCTCATGCTGTAGACGTATCAGCTCCTTCTCTTCCTGCAGGTTCTGTTTTTCAAGTTCAAGACGGCGTTGCTCAATCTCAAAAGCTTCTCTCTCTGCTTGAGCTTTCTGCTCAGCCAACTCTTGAGCAGTCAGGTTTGCTTTCTGGACAGCTGGATTAAATCAATCACAGGTTAAAGTCTTGCTCATTGCAACTGCAGCAATTGAAATGAGCACACACACATATACAACAGGCATACTATCTATTCCAAACAAAACAAACCCCTTTTCTCCAAGTGTTCATACTTCATTGCCTACTAATTTGATAAAAGCAGAGGTAATTTCATCCCTTCAAGTAAAATTGTTTCAGCTTAATAAGGCTTACATAGTGTAACATCTGCATCAAGAATAAAGAATATTATTTTGAACTCTTACATCAATGTGTGATAAGCACTGTAAGCTTGATTCTCCCCCTCCCCACCAAATTTTATGCAGACAAAAATGAAAAACCACCAGCATGAGACTGGAGTTGGAGTCAAACCAAAAACCCCTGCAGTCTAGATGTCATAAACACCAAGCATGCCTGGTGACAAGAAGCTAACTCAAGGGACACAGTGTTACAACCTCGTTCCCAAGGGTGATCGATCTCGCTGCGCCATTTTTCCCCTTGCTCGATCATAACCCCTGGAATTGGTTCATTAAAATGTGCTAGAATCTAGCACATTTTAATTAGGCCTGAGTCTGATCCATTCTACGCGCGCGCTCCAGTTATGGTAACGCGCAAAAGAGGCATCAAGTCAAAGAGCAACTGGTCCCCTCTCTATCTCCTTTGATCTTGTGATATCTTTAACTGTATGCAGTTGTAAAAACATGGTTCATTTGAAATGGAATCGAGTCAAAATATTTGCACTTTCACATGCCCGCACTAAGCGTCCTATACAAGCGTCCTACAAGCACTCGAAAGTTTTTAACAAGCGTGCACGCAAAGTAGTCACCCTTGGGAGCCAATCAGCGTTGTTTTTCAGTACATCCCTACCAGGGGTTAGTGATGAGAGGTATTGATACGGCGCGCTGCCCATGGTAGCAAGGCTGACAGTGTTAGACAAGGATATGTCTTTCAGATACCCCGTTTGTACAGCCCAACTTAATCTGTCATTTCACTGTAAACGCACTGGAAGCTAACAATTTAGAAGGCTTGTTTTTTTAATTTTCAGCATCAAAGGACACTCCATTTCCAGGGCTACTTAAGCAAACAATAAATAACTAAGCACAAAGACAATTTTGCTCAACACAATACGGTTAGCAGTCTAAATACTATGTCATGTGTGTACCGCTTGTAATTGGTTTCCTGTTTACTTTGGATAAGCAGAAAATTGTTAAGCAATATTGACGGCTTAAGCAGCTCTATGAAATTGGGCCCTGATCATGCTCACTACCTCAAAGGAACAAGTCAATTTCAAGTTTGAGAGAACTAGGGATAAATGGATAAATTCCATGAAGTCAGATAGATGAAGATAAAGGAATGATGTGTTACCTTCTAAGGCCTCTTGATGTTGTCTCTCAAACATCTCAAATCTCTTCTCTAATTCTTCCTTCTCCTTCTCAGCTTTCTGGCGTAATTCTGCCTCCTTCTGAAGCTGGGCTCTGTATCATTAAGTATCAATGGCATTAACCATGCTGTGTGCTATTCAGGGCTCACAATTAACACTGGACCACAGGCCCGAGGCCCATAATTTTAGTGCTGGGCCAGTAAAATCACGACTAGACAAGTACAGTGGTCTTGTGTTTTTCAAATGAATAAAAAATTTGACTATGAATCTGATAAATATCTTGAAGTTGAGTATGGAAGTATACTTATACATAACACACGTGAAATAGATCTTCTCTTCCAACTCTTTTTGATTTTGGTCTTGTAGTCTTGTGGATTTTCCCCCCATAATTCAAGTCCTGTTATTCAGGTTGTACATTCATCTGCCCAAAATCAGAGAAAGGTTACAACCAAAATACTTGTTTTGTGTTTTGCAGTTTCCAGCAAACTTAGACTTGATTGTTTCTGCTTGATAAGATTTTGGAGTGAACTTACCGCTCTGTCTGTTTGTTGAGTTTATCCTCCCGAGCTTGTGCTTTCATCTGCTGTACCTCAATCGTGTCTGGTTTACGTCTGCGCATGTACAGCTCATGGTTGCCCATACATAGTGCCAAGATTCGTTTGTTGATGCGTAGCCGGGGGGCATAGAAGACAAAGTCCTATCAGAGTGATACAAGAAAGAAAGGGTTTTAAGAATTTGAGTAAGATCAGCATTGCCAGGTTATTCATCTTTTCTTAATCAATCTACCATATTCAGGGTCTACTTCTTATTCACCACCAGCACCAGTCCTCATTGTTACATCAATTCTTTTCATAGGTATTGACTTGAGTCATTTGTCTTCCATGATAAATGACCAATCAGTATTTTGATTTGATGTGTAAGTGTTGCTGCTATAAATCAGATCTCCAGGTTCTCTTGCAGGTATCAATGCAGGAGTATCATAATCAGGTGGTACACAGGGAAATCGCATGCCATACTACTATAACAAGATCTTAATGTCAGATCTGCCAATTGTAAGACTATGTCAGGGGTGCTCAATGCTCCAGTCTCAGCAGATCAATAATGATGATAGTCAACGTTCCCCCCCCCCAGATGTTTTGCTGCAACTCTCCAGGTATGCTGTTTCCATACACAGTCCTCATAAAAGCATCAAGTCAATGTGCCAGCCAATCAGCGTAAAAGACTGTCCCACACAAGAACAAATCAAAACTAAACTAATCCTTCTTAACTGTATACCTCCAAAAGCATACAGAGACTTTGTAAATTGAGCTTTAAAAGAAAGAATGCTTATGGCATCATCCATCTATACTCACAGGTGCTTTCTTGTCGATCGGTTTAATAACAAACTTCTTGTCGTTGAATGAGATGTTACGAATTTCACTCCATGGGAAGCCAACCTTTGGTGAGAGCCTACATGGGAGAGAGAACAAATTGTGGATATTTTCTACATTCAAATGTCTTGCAGTTTTAATGTTTTCCTTTGGCTACATAGTCATGTAAGATGGCATAGAATGTAAGATGGCATAGAATGTAAGATGGCATAGAATGTAAGATGGCATAGAATGTAAGATGGCATAGAATGTAAGATGGCATAGAATGTAAGATGGCATAGAATGTAAGATGGCATAGAATGTAAGATGGCATAGAATGTATGCAGGCTGACTCAGCGACACAACCACATGACAGATTGGTCACTGTCTTAAGCCTGTACATCAGAGGATATTATCTAGCAGGTTATTGACTGAATGACACCGACGTGGATTCAATGTCACTCTTCCTGTGCAATCCTGCGTTTAATACACAGTAAGATCGGGAACGCTGTTAATCCCAAGTGGATAAGACTGTGTGCAGATAATCCGATTGTGTAAGACGACATGTAGGTGTGAAAGCACTTTAAGGTACGAAAAAGTCTTGGGATTGTATAAAAACAAAATCTTGAAAACCACTGCTTGATTAAGTTCACACCAGTACCAATCCCCCAGAGAAGTGTTCTTGTCTGAAATACTGCCAAGTTAAAAAAGACTTGCAAAGTCGCTGTTGCCTGTATATGCTCAAGGAACAATAAAAGTAGTGATGTAAACAAAATGTACCGATGTCTACAAATACTTACTTATCACTCTTCTCATAAATGTTAAGTCCGAGGGCATCAACACCCAGAAATACACCTGTGCCTTTCTTGTTCTTGATATCAAAGTAGTTGACTCCGTACATTTCCAGATCTTGAGCAATCTTAAGATATTCCATCATAGCGTCCTCCCTGGGAGAGACAGAATAAGCAGAAATGGACTCATGAATACTAGCTGGGGTCATTGTAAGAGACTGCCACATGGTAGGCAGGGAAAACCTTCACTAGCTGCATTCACAGATTACCAGTTGCAGAAATGAGACTTTGCTTTAGGGCTTACGTTGCTCACATTATCTGAATTCAAACACTTTAGCTTGAAACCTGGCTACAAGTATAATCAGTTTGAAATAACACAACAAATATGGCAATCTAAGCTCTCCATGTTTAAACGCTGTGTGTGATGAGCGGGTAAATGATTATATCTACCCTAAATGAAAGGTACATGTATTGAAGTGATTTGACAAACGTAGGACTTCCTTAATGTCGTTTTGTAAGTTAAACAAATAAAAATAAGGACAGCACTTAAACATATGCAAGTCCTTGTAATGAGAGAACAAAGTGAGTTTCTTGATCAACAGAGTTGACAAAACCTGAGAGTGATATCTCACCTCATCATTGTTTTGTGTTCCTTGTACCAGTTGACAATTCTCTCCTCCCACTGAACCTTGTCCATCTTGTGCTGATCCATCACCCTAAATAAAGGAATTCAAGAAATCAATCATCAGAACAAGGGACCTAACATCTATCAGGGACATGTTTTCACATTTTAAATATATGGTCTGTACATTGGTTCAGAGAATTTTCAGTTCATTCCTGAATTCTGATGATATTCAATCAAAACAGCATTAAATTTGAGCTTACGACTGGCGCAAAAATTCCTTTTTGAATGTACAGACTCATTTGTTTTTGATGTCCGATGAACTCATGTTTCAAATTTCCCTCTGAAATGACTTAAACACCATTTTACTTGAGGTTGAAGACTTGGTTATTTTCTCCCCACATTCATTAGAACTCCATCAATTGTAAAATGAGTGCACCACAGAACTGAATTGGACCTTGAAGCCCCTCTTGAGGTTCTCAGGGTGTACTATGTAATGTCTG
Organism: Pisaster brevispinus; assembly: GCA_023634235.1. Classification (NCBI taxonomy): domain Eukaryota; kingdom Metazoa; phylum Echinodermata; class Asteroidea; order Forcipulatida; family Asteriidae; genus Pisaster; species Pisaster brevispinus. Next base: position 18,860,913 of record JAMKCF010000007.1, on the reverse strand, counting down.
TTTACCTTGACGGGAGAATGCGGTCATTGGTCAGGAAACCAGTCTTGTGTTTTTTCCCATCATAGGACCCATACTTGGCCTGGACAGCATATGAGGCAAGGAGCACTGAAGTCTCTGGCGGGCAATAAATATCATCATTCAAGATGGCTTCCTTCACTTGCAAGAAGAACAAACGCTGTATAGGAAAACAAACCATGTCAAGTTACAAGTCAAGGCATGATGAGATAGTTACAGCATTTCAGAAAGACTGGGACGCAAAGTTTGCAAATCCATTCAAAATAATCAAAACTGGTCCACAACACATCAACCTCAGTCCCAGTGGTGTACGATCATGCCTCGCAATTTTTCCCCCAGAATGCCTTGCTCAATCATAACCTCTGGAAGTGTGACTTTGAAATATCCAAATATATTGCACATTTTAATTAGTCCTAGATGCTTCATCCAATCTGTGTATAGAGACTTCGCAGAGCACGCTGTCAAAAAACGCATCAAGTCATAGAGCAACTGGTCCCCTCTCATTCGTCTTTGATATTGTGACATGTCTAATTGTTTGCAGTTTAGAGTGACTGTGTAAAAATATGATTTATTTAAAGCAGATTGCGTCAATAAATAGATTTGACTGCTTTTACATTACATGAAGTCTTTTGCAAGTACATACATGTACTATGCATTACTAATGACCTAACTGCTAACAGTTTGTGTACGCATTCTGCATTGACCGGCTCCCTCGATTTGCAAACTGCTACACAAAATGTATCAGTTGCTAGTCATAAAATTATTGCTTACTGATCAATGTTAGCATTCAGTGTGCACAAAACATTGCAACAGTTTGATGAAATCAATGGTAACTACAGCGCCTGGGTTAGCTCAGACTAAAAAATGTTTGGAAAACAAATTTACACCTGCTTTTCCTTCCACTCAATAAATTAAACAAATATGGAAGCTTTGGCTGTCTCGGTCTTGGCTGAAGTGTCTCTAACCAAACAACGTGATCAGACATTCAAATAAACATCATTTTAGCCAAGAAAAAGCATAGACATGCCTTGTGTCATGAGAACGTTGTTTAAAAGCATTACAATGTCCCACGGCAATGCTCTTGTGTTCAGTAGCCAATCAAGCTACATTCTTCCTTACCCTTGTTACTTCTTGGATGAGCTCTTCTCCAACATCTTCAGGGAAAAATTTGGCTCTGAACTGGAACTGGAGTGGTTCTTGCTTCATGACATCCTGAGACGCAACCTGAGGGGGAAACCAGGCAAAAGAAACTCATTAATCATGCATGTAGGCACTCTTGGCTCTATCACAACCCCCTGTTCATCATTCCTCAAGCATACTGTCAGGGCCATCTCAACTCCTTAACAGTATGCAGAACCAGCAACCAATCCCATAACAGTCACAGGTACCCATTTACTCCTGGGTAAATCAGAAGCCATTATAGTTAAGTGTTTTGCTCAAGGATAGGAACCTCCCTGACCAACCAAGATTCAACCCCACATTGTGATGTTTCAGCTAATGGGGCTTTTTAAGTAGTAGTCATGATATGCTATGTCACAATGAAAATATGTACATGTACATGGAGTAATCTCACAAAAGAACTCACCTACAACTCTGCTGAATTTCATCTTTGAGAGGGCAAGGACATTTTCATTTTGCAAAGGGCACAAACTTTCAGTGGAAAATCTCAAAGACAATGGGAAACTTTTGAAGGGGCATCAAGGCCAAGAATGGGGCAATGGAGGCCATGGCCTCTGTGTAATTCTAGGCCTGTAAGACATGTCAGACATGACAAGATTGAAACCACAATCCCTACTACTCGAGGAGACACCTTAAGACCTTTATGTTAACAAACGTACACAGTTATGAATGTGTACCTCAATTGCCTGGAATAGACCAGTTGATGCAAAGTATTAGACTTATCTGATAACATGGCCCAACTTTATCAAAATGCAATAGGATAATGGTGCTGAATTCACCATAAACTGCACTTCAAAATATTATAAAGGGCTAAACCAACTGCTACAGGTGTACTTTACACTGTTATGTTAATACACCTCTTTATTGCTGTAATAAATTCTCCATCAGTCGATGACAAAGCAGTCTCTGTTTGATCTTTGACAGTGTTTACTTTGGGTACTTCAAACTTACTCTCATGGCTGAAAGTTCATTTGTTAATATGAGATTACTCCCTCTTACAGTAACACTATTTGGTAATAACACATTTATTAGGAAACACTGCATTTATCGGCACATTCTAGTTCCATGATGTAAATGCATACATTATATAATCAAACAAAATGGATTTTTTACCAATCAAATAGAGGTGAAAGGATTGTTCACATTCCCTTCACATGAAGGAATTTCTCAGCAGGAATACTGCAACACCATGCAGGCAACAATTAATATAAAGAGCTATACATGTGTCTTTCTAGACTTTGGATCTGCATAAATCTACACGTCAGTAATTTGGATGCCTTTTTGTTCAGTTGAAATCAAATTTGAACCAAGTTTGAATTTCTGGCTGAATCTCTGTTTGCTTGTTGTACATGTCCAAATGTACTGTACTTGTAGGTATGCAATACGAATTACTAATCATAACTACATGTACATGTACAGTCGACTCTTGTTAATACGAGCTCGGAAGATACGAGACGCCGGTTAATACAAGGTATTTCACCGGTCCCGAACTGTCCCATGGGTGTTCTACATGTATGTCTTAAAAAACGGAAGATACGAGCACGGTCGTAACGAGAACACGGATAATACAAGGGCAATTCCATGGAAAGGTGGACATTACATGAAAATTTCAACTTCAAGAAATGAAAGTTTAGGCACTACAATTTATTTATGTATGAGTTCTAGTTTTGCATTGTGAAATTTTTTTTTTTTTAAGCTTTAAGATTTTTCAAAATATGACCAAAATTGTTTTAAGGACAATTTGTGCAAAAAATCCATAAAAAAATGGTAATTAGAAATGATATGATATTTCAAAGTAAATAATGGAACAAAACCAAGCTAAATGATTAATTATATTGTTATAAGTCATGTTTCTTTCCTGCCCAGAAAGAAAGTTGATATTTCATCGCTGCTTAATTCTACGCTTCGGAATATAATGCATTAGAGACATTGTAACGCGAGTTACCGAAACACCTACTTTTTCCTCTAATAATTTTTCTGAACTAAATAAAATGGTGAGATTAATTATTTTCTAATTAAACCCAATACTTTATTTTCCTATGATGCCATTTTCTGCTAATTCATCCCAATATTTAAAAAATAAGCATCTAAAAGCTGTAACACGAGTTACCATGTAACGCGAGTTACCGTAGGTAACGCGAGTTACCACCAGTTTGATGCAGTTTTTCAATGCAAATGTATGGCCCATGTGTGTTTTAGGGCTTAATGTAATGTAATTATATGTAATATAACTGAACTAAAACAAAAGAGGGCAGCATTTATGAAGACCTACCCACAATGCACTTGTGCGCACTCTTATGTCTCTGCTGCATCTTTTCTAAAGTCAGTCTAACCATGGAGTGTATTTCCTTCCTCCATGGTCTAACATCAGCTTGTCATTCTAATTTCAATTGCAAGTTAGAATGGTGAAGCTTGAGAAGCCAGACATAGCCAACAATCGCTGCCACTACAAGTTTTCAACCAAGTTTTGAGACTTTACACATAAACATATGTACAGGACATTGTAGATTTCAAATGAAACAATGAGCTTTTCCGGAAAGCAGTGATTTCTTTCCATTTACTTTTGTAAGTGTAGTGTAAAGCTGGTCAGAATATCCAATGGAATCATACTGGATGCATCCAACATTTTGTTCACAACATAAATGTACATACTAAGTTGTACATGCACCATACATACTGTATATACCAGTGTATGCCAGTGTGTAGCTGGATGAGTTAGTTAGAAGTTACATAAGTGGGTAATCCTACTTGTTATCAATTTGTTTTATGTAGTACATGTTGCAAACTTGACATGAACTTTAGATATGCATGAAATGAGGCATTGTTTTTTCGCAGACAAGCTGTAACGCGAGTTACCGTAACGCGAGTTACCGACATGAGAGGTCCTTTCTGATTTTGTATCAATTGTTTTGTTATTATTTGAATGTAATCATGCATCATACATGCCTATGTCATAGAAACACAGAAAAGTTTCCATCAGGGTTGCCCAGTTTGAGGAGAATTTGAAAAAATAGCTGATGTGTTTTTATGCTATGTCCTTTTTATGTAACATGAGTTACCGAAAATAAAGGTGTTGCCAAAAGAAGACAAAAGGCGTTTTTTTTTTTTTTGAGGGGGGTTGTTAATCATAACTCTTCATAATGTTCCTCAGAGAAATTCTATTTATCTGACCTCAAAATAAAAGAATACCAGCCCAAACATTCATGGAACTACCCATTAAATGTAACGCGAGTTACCGTGGAATTGCCCACAAGGTATTTTTGCGGCGCCATGATGACAAAATGTATTGTTTTTCATACTTTTGTAGTGAGATCTGAAAAATATTGTTGCGTAAAAGCTTACCATTCAGTCAAGGCTCGGAAATAACATTCTTGTTGCCAAACTATTTATCGGATCGGACCGGCAACACGGTTCCCTCCGATTCGAAAACCAGAAACATCTGCTGGTAACTTATGCTTGATATGCTACTTCGCTTACACGCTGACGGCTACCAGTGAAAACAACGTTCAGCGTAGGCGCTACGCAGTATCGAATCTGTCACATCATGGTCACATGAACGGCAAGTTTGACATGACTTTGCTATGATTTTTATCTTGAATTAAACACAATATTAAAATTCTATGATCATAGTTAACAAAAATGCATTTAACATTGATATTTTTGTGTAAAGGATGCTCGTAAGAACTGTACTAGGAAGCAAACTGCTCCGTTCTAGCCTAGACACGTGTGTAGTGCAAGCACTATGACGACGTGTGTATACATAGTATGTGTAAATAGTGCGCTGCGTTTAAGACGAGGTTCGGATAATACGAGGAGAACGGGCCAGTCCGGCGGACCTCGTATTAACGAGAGTCGACTGTACATACGCATGATATGTTACACTGTACAGTACCGGCCACAAGTAATTCCAAAGCCTCGCGGGTAACTCGCGGGGCTTAACGAGTGCGTGCCGGGGACCCCCGCAAAATACTCGCGAGTGTGCGGGGATCCCCGCAAAAATCACCGTGGGCCACGCAAAATACTTGCGAGGCCCCGCAGAAGCCCCGCAAGACTGCAATTGCTTCGGGGTCTCAAAATTAACAGTCGCCCTGTCGCCAAATGCGAGTGAAAACAGCAGCGGGCGAGTCAAAATCCTTCCTTTACCAGCCAACCGGGCGAGTCAAATAATTGTTCCTTTTCATAATAAATGAGGGGTACAGTGGTAAAATCCCAAAGAGAGATTATTTATAAGTTCGTAAAATGGTTTGGCAAGTTTTGACATCTCTAGATCGTTCATAAGTAAAACACGCACGCACGTGCACGTGCACGCACACATAACCACATGGTAGTGAGTATCCACAGGCCCAACGTTCGCTCGCCCGCCGGTAGTCCCCACACACGCACACAATACATGGCGTATTGTACAGTACAACAGCAGGTCCAAAGTCCATCCTAAACAACAATCCGCACGCTGTGATTGGCCCGTCAATAAATTCATATTCATAAGAAAGCTTGGCTAGCCTCCAACTCTGTACACGTTCACGAGTCGAGTAAACAAATGCTGCACAATGTGGCGCACGCCTGCGGATTCTGCACTATACACAGCGTTGGGTTAAGGCTATTCAAGCATCGACAACTTTTGCCTCAATTGTGCGTCGTCGATCGATCGTTAACACGAAGATTTCATTGCAAAAGAAGTTCTATAAAACCGATTCTCAAATCACAAATCCATGAAAATGGTTGTTGATTGAAAAAGGATTATTGAGGGCAGAAATTAGGGGATAAGATCGCAAATTTCCGTGTGTGTGTCCGTTTGAGAACAATTTTTCTTAGGCCTTGAAAAGAATCACGGTCGTACTTTATCACCAAATGCATGGTATGGACAGAGATTAAATTTTTCAATGTAGTTGGAGCATCGCTGGTCACCCTAAGCATGCTGGCAGGAAAACAGCTGCCCCTGCAAGGTACCAGTCATCCATGAGGCTTCGGTAGCGCAGCGAAATGCAGAAGCAGTCATGGCGGCCGCGCAGCGTAGGGATTTTTTTACACGATTTCTTTCATTGATTGATGTTTGAGGTTTTGAGAGTTCAGCTTAAAGTTGAATAAAGCATGGAAGAATTTATTCCTCCATGGGTGAAGCATGGAGGGGTGAAGTACATGTAAGTTTATTAGAATGATATTACATGTGGAAATTGTTCTACATTTACATGTGTGTGTACGAGTTCGTTGCAGGACCTTTAGAGGTAGGTCCCCGCAACGCAGGTCCACGACACGTTCCCCGGCTTGCGGGGCCCCCGTTCCGTCCCCGCAGAATCCCCGCGGGGCTTCGGGGAGCCCCGTACCCGCCACGCAGTTTACCCGCGGGTACTCGCACGCAACTCGCAGGGTTTTGGAATTACTTGTGGCCGGTACTGTATGTAGGCCCCCTACCTTCTAGAAGAAGAATGAGTGGAAAACAAGGTGACACAAAACATTTCAATAAATTAATATGTCAGGTGAGGTTTGCCACAAGTGTAAATCTCTTTTGAGTAGTGGTGGTTCTGAGAACAACCAGTGGTTGACAACTCCTAAAGACGATCAGAGCATACTGATCTAAACGTTGAGTTGCAGAAGACAATCAGAGCATACTAATCGAAACGTTGAGTTGCAGAAGACGATCAGAGTATACTAATCGAAACGTTGAGTTGCAGAAGACGATCAGAGTATACTAATCGAAACGTTGAGTTGCAGAAGACGATCAGAGCATACTAATCGAAACGTTGAGTTGCAGAAGACGATCAGAGTATACTAATCGAAACGTTGAGTTGCAGAAGACGATCAGAGTATACTAATCGAAACGTTGAGTTGCAGAAGACGATCAGAGTATACTAATCGAAACGTTGAGTTGCAGAAGACGATCAGAGTATACTAATCGAAACGTTGAGTTGCAGAAGACAATCAGAGCATACTGATCTAAACGTTGAGTTGCAGAAGACGATCAGAGTATACTAATCGAAACGTTGAGTTGCAGAAGACGATCAGAGTACACTAATCGAAACGTTGAGTTGCAGAAGACGATCAGAGTATACTAATCGAAACGTTGAGTTTTCAACCACCTGTTCTTCTCCGAACCACCACAACTCAAAAGAGATTTTACACATGGTGCCACCGCAAACCTCACCCGACTACTAATTTACATGTGATTAAAAAACTCTGTACAAGTTTTTACCAATTGCTGAGTGTTTTAAGCCTACATTGTACATGACCCTCATAAATTAATCTAAAATCTTGTCAATGCATGTCACACTGGCTTGGAATACTCGTAAGGAGCAAGATCACTTTCCATACAACAGTGATTACGTTAGAAAATCATACAGTCTAGGATTTACTTCTATGAGATTAGAGAAGTTTTTCCACACATAGACACACTACAAGCACTGCCAAACGAGGAAACTGTGAGATATTTGTCAATATTGATGTATTACCTTTCCTTTGTTTGGCAAGGCCCTTGTGCCTCCACTAACAGAAAGACCTAGTTGAATTTGGATGGAATGCTCTTTGATGGATCTATTCATGCATTTGTACCATTCTGTTATAACCATAGAGTATTTTTTTACCTCACTGATATAATCAAATAAAGCATTCCAATGGGGACTACAACAAAACATACATTCATACTATGCATGAACTTCCGATCTGACCTCCACAAATGTACACATGAAATAAGGAGTTAATCCACAAGATCAGAAGTAACTTGATCAGGGTTAGAAGTAAACCAAACAAAACCAGATTAATTTCAATATGTGAACCCTAATCATAATCCAGTCACTACATACTAACCAACCCTTCAAAAACCAGGCACAACAGTATTTTGGTACTAAAACAGCTCTTGATATTGTTTGGTAATGAACACATACCGTGACTACTCGGTCATTCCGAATAACCGCCCAAGCTTAGTTCAAACTATCAATGCATTTATCTGATCTCTGGTTCTTCTCTGATCCACCAATTCTCAAAGCTCATTTTGACTAAAATGTGACCTCCTAATTTAATGAAATTTCCCCAGGTTTGTTACACATGTATTTATGGTGTGTAGTGTGTTTATTAAAAAGTAGACAATACATTTTATAATAGTAATTAAACCCCTAACAAGTTTGATTAAAACTGGGCCAGAGAACTCAGTGGTTACTGACTACAGTACCTTTGCTATGCTAGTATGGTATGACCCACGTGTAATGGAGCGGTGAAGTCAACGATGGTACTGTATGTCCATATAAGGTCAACAACCAACACCCTTTCACAATAGTTTAATTTTAAGGTCACTGAGCAGCCATCTTTTGTTAAGAGCCTATTCCGAACAATCCAGTCTGACTCACTGTATCCCACATGCTATTGTACTTGCAATCAACACCATGTAATGTACAGTATACAGCACTCTTTATAATGCATACAAGGAATTGGCTTTTTGTTCCTTTGGTATTTAATTTCTAAACAACGTGGACTCAAATCGCTGAGAATGGAGGCGGTGGGTGTGAGACTTGTTTTCATGAATAAATGGTTCATAAAATTGTAACTTTACAAACAAATCCCCAAGTTGCACCTAAAAACTATAATAAGAAGGAAAAGATTGGGCTTGAGTTGTTCACAAATTGCCACACTTTTCAAAAGGAAACTATTCTAAAATGAAAACTTTATGATAACTTATGCAAGAAATCTTGACTTGAATTACAATTTATTTCACTAGTTCAAAGACACACACATTATTGATTCAAATTATCTGCTCAATATAACTGCATCATGTGTAGTCTTTAAACAGTACTTAGGCTCTTACAAGTATCTTGAGAAAATGCCTTAATATTTTATAATATGCTGGTAAATTGGTTACATAAGTTTTGAGACAATGTCAGAAAATTTGCAAGTTGCAATGAAGTAAATCTTGTATTAATTAACCCCCCTTAGTCATGAATGTTTGTACAATCCTACTTTATAACTATTTAGACAACTTGAAAATGTACTTGTCCATAATTTGTGATACAAATGTTGATTAAAATCGTATGTGGAACTTTTTGTTGCTGACAAAGTGGGTGTATAATGGATATGAGATGGACTTTGTATTTCCAGTTGTAGCCTACACTTGAACACTGAGCATGTTCACTTGATCCATTGCACAGTGCAATGATAGCAAGGTGTGGTCTCAGTACATACATGTACAAAGCCTAGCAATTGACTCAACACTTGTGGTATCCTACCAAGGTTGTTTGCTTGGTCCAGTTTTGGGGTCACTCCTAGGTTTTTTCCCATCACCATAACTAGTTACTAGTAATAGTGTAGCTTTCCTTCCACCATGGAGATAGCTTTGCTTCCACACAAATCAGAAGAATGTGTTTAATTGGCAAGCTTTGGAATTCCTATCAGTCTATAGCACTGATGAAGTATGTCAAGGTTTACTAAACAATCACCAGACTGAGTTGATATTAAACAGAAACACATGATACAAACAAATCTACTAACACTACCAGGTTAAGTATTTCAAGACATCTTGTGACTTTGCAAGTAACTTGGGACATAATTACATTTTTGATCGATAACTCAGATTGACCACAAACTGCATGGTTTAACATTCTGGTTAAATGTGCACGTATTGTACAACTTCTAAACTTTTTTCAATGACCAATCATACATGTTAGTACATTGTATTCATCACAAGTGTTGTATTTAAATGTGCAGGTACTACACATACATTGTATCTCTTGAATTACACGTACTTGCACACATACAATAACAACAACCAATTCATAAATAATGAGGTACATATATTAGGTTGTCTTAAGTCTAATGTTTATCCTGTTGGTACATGTAAGTCAATTGCAACACCCATGCGCCAATCTGCTGCACGTCCAAACTTTACCTACTTACCGCTCCCAAGCTGGCATAAGTTTGTGAGTAATTTTACAAAAAATCACCCAAATATCACTTTTCTTACAAAAAACATCATACAAAACTAGATCAATGCAATTTCTATGGATTTCTAGTGTTCGGAGGAGCCAGTTTGTGTGAAGTAAGGGGGTGGCTTACACTACAGTGGAATTACATTTATAACAGGATAATGTACATGTAGTTTGACTCATGAAAAATTTGGAGTTCCAGGCAAAATTATGGCACTGAGCAGATAATATATATTTTTTAACATGCCGTCCTTATTTTTAGTTTTTTTTCTTCCTCCAGTACATGTTGAATTGGCTTCACAATGTAAATGAATAATCATAGTGTACCTTTAAAAAATGATACCCCAAAAACTCCCATGCCCAGGGCAGCTTTTATGTACAGCAGTCTGTACGTATCACTATCAGTGAGTAGTTTAGTGCAAATACAACACACACTATTACAGACAATGTACTATAAATACGAGAATTCCACATGATCGATGGGTGTAACATTACTAATGTGGACTTTGATCATTAGACAGGATTACAAAAAGCCTCTTCCCTTACCACTTTGACATTATGTAAATGAGTCTTATTACATACATGTACAAAACATCTGAGATCAGTTTCGAAAGCTGTTAAACCTGTCCACAGTTTGAATCATTTACAAGGTAGTATTATATGGACGTGAGTCTTTCTATATTGATTAATATTGTACATGTACATCATTTAAAACATGACAGGAAACTGATATTAACAAAATAAAAAAGAAACTTCCTAACACCAGTTTCATGCACTGTTTTATGAACTTCTAATCTAAATGCACCACAGGGCATTTCAAGTTTCAATTTTCACAGGGCCCTTATGCGGGCCATGTATGTACCCCATGGCATTTAGGGCTTCACACTATAGTGTTCACTAGCTCTAGAAATTTGAATTAAGCCCTCAGTTTGAACATGTTTATACATGTAATACCGACACAAAAATGCTTGTACTTGGTTTTGTATCAAGGATCTCCCAAAATTATGCGAGAGGCTCTATCCAAAATCACATCTCACACCATTTGGTCAGTGTGTTCATCAGGAACTGTCTTAGACTGATACCACAAACTTTGACTTTCTTTGCCTTTCTTCCTTATTCTTGAAATTCTACTTAGCCAAAGTTTTTGCAGCTTAGAATGTTCACAGGACCAACAATATTTTTAGGAGATGACTATTGTTTTCTTTCCTTTGAATATTCATCTCATACTGAACTTTTGGGAGGAACCATTGGACTTGTTCGGTTTTAGCTTACTGGCCCAATGGTACATGTAACATTACTGGACTATGGCTTGCAGTCTAGTAGGTATTTCAAGCCATGGGTAAGGCAAGGAAAGATCTTTGAAAAAATCCTAATATCATAAACAACCCTGACAAATACACGCCTGAATAAGCTAGGTTGTATATGTAATATTTCACTCACGCAATGCCTGCCATGGCCAGTTGAAGTCAACAACTACTATATGTATGTACTTCCTTGTAACTCAAACTCTTGATTTCAAAGCCACTATTTGATGTACATGTGCACCAGGCTGCTCGAATACACAGTACATGCACCCGTTTGTATATTTTGCATAACTCAGTGAAAGGAAGTGTATAGAAACAGATTTTAATGCTAGGAATTTATTGCATTCACTCTATTCAGTTCCAATAATTGTTACTAACTAAATACAAATGTCAACCTTTCATTTCCTTTTGACCTTGGATTCACAAAATCACAAGTTGTGATGGTTTGAGGCTTGCCATGGCCCAATCAAAACGATTTAAAGGTAACATCATTTGTGATTGTAAGGAAACAAACTAAACTTACCTTTTTGTTTAGTTTAAGCCATGTGGAGTAGTTATCGGTGTCTGTAAACCTAAGACCAAAATACCAAATTTCCCGCAGGCCTATCGTCTTCACAACCTGTAGCATTAAACACAAAGAAAAAACAATAACAGTTAAATCTTTGAATTTCTCTTCTACAAGGCAAACTAAGGCTGACAAGCTATGCAATTGATGACAAAATACACACATTAGGCTTTATTCACAACTACAGTATGCCATCTTGTCATATTCCACAAGTGAAAACAAAGATTTTATACGCATGCAATCATATTGGTGTTTGGCAGTTTGGGGCATACATTTGCTTGAAAGCAGTGAAAACATTGTGTATTCACATGATGGCTTTCTGTATGAGGTAACCACACTAACTTGCAGGGGCTTTCTCTAACAGACTGTATTGGCGAATACATTTAAAAGCTACTATGATCTTTAATCTTGCTGTCAGGAATGAAAAGATGTTTGTTAACTATCAGACTAGTGGGAACTTTCAGCAATGTGTGCAGCATGTTAGCTAATGTATGCACAGACTACTTACATGTACTTAATATGGCAACTTCACTTTCAAATTAATTGTGAATATGACAAGTGTGTACCACACGGACATAACATTTTAAAACTATGAGGTGTTCCATTCTACTGTTCAGGGAAATCTGTCAGAGATGTTGCCCTTTACAGATTTCTTTTTAGAGTTGTAGAGTTGAACTGGATGTGTACCGAAACCACTTAGTTAAAGTTTTGAAATGTCAAACAAATTGTCTTGTGTAATACCAAGCATGTTTCTGTACATTACGGTAACATTTTCAATTTCACCGAGAGACCAAGCTGTTAGAGAATTGGAAACGTGGCTTAAATAATGAGTCTACAAACCGATGAACAGTATCAAAGACAAAGGAAATGCTCACATCTTTAATGACCTTAATGACTGCAAACAAAAGAATTTAATTAATATTATGCTAACATTTATGAGCATACATATATGTAAAAGCAAGTTTTATCATAACAAAACATAAAAGTGCTGGTGCATGTTGTACATGTATGATTTATGTCTAGTGTGTCATTTTCTTAGGGCCTTTTGCTGTTTGTGCTTTCAATAGAAATTAAACCTGACAGCTCTTATTGCATCACCATAGAGTCTACTACATGTGGTCAAAATATACATAGGGCATAGGCTCTAACTCTATCATGTTATTCTGACAGCACCCTCTGAGTTTAGTGTTTCTTGCCTGTAATGTTCATGTAGCTCGCAAAGTAGCGAGATAACAAAGACTACCAGCATGCAAATTATTACTGGAAATGATGTGACTGCTTGTTTTTAGCATGGATGTTTATTGTGTACATGTACATCGTGATCGCAATTTCGACTCTGTTTCATGGAACTTTGAGTGAATTTCTTTACGGTTTATATCCCAACCACAAAAATGTAAAAGCGTAACCGGACAATCGGTCGGTTAACCATGTAAACGGCACGAGCTTGCTTCATAACCTCAACAACTTTTTTAAAAAAAATTTGTTCAAACAGCCTGATGTTGTAGAGCCCCTTTAAATGTTGTACCTCCAACCTTAAAAGGCCACTGCTGTTTATTATTGCTGTGCCAACTCAAACAGACACCTAGTCTGTTACTATGACAACAAAATAGCAATAGTGCTTGTTAGTCTAGTATGCCTACAGAGGATAAGACTAGAGCAGCCAGCTGGTCCACTCTGATTACCATGATACTACTGCACGATTCAAGGTGGTGAGAGACCCCCATGGCTACATGTGACTCACAGAAGCCATTTATAAACAAGTACATCATGTACATGTGCAATGCTACAAGATTACCATATTTGATTTTGTTCTACTTATGGCTGAGAATCCATGATGTCCACTTTTGTTGCACATTGGTGCATCAATCAACCCTGTAAATGTAAGCTTGGCAATGAGCATACATGTACTTCTAATTGAAATATTAAAATATTTGAGTATGGTTAATTATTTACTGAACTGCCTACCAAGCTTACAGGAAGCCTAAAGTCCAACAGCTTGCCATTTGTAAATCAAAAAATCAGGTCAGTTTGACTCTTCATCAAACATGTACGTGTAACCAAGTGAACAATCAAACTGACATTACTGACTTATGATTTACACATCCTGTCAATATACATGTACTTCTACTGTCACTAGGTAACGTGTTTTGTACACAAGATATTTAACATTGTTGCAGTGAAAGTCACCCAGCCACATTACATTCAAACACCCACACACTTTATACATGTACATTTAAAAGCACACGCAATGACGAACTTTTCCCATGTCCTATAGCCAGCCTTCAACTAAACAATAAGAAAAGGTGCATGCCATGCATGCATATTTATTTAATTGATTGAGCTGCAAATAGAGGGTTAAATGAGGCCAAGTGATCTAGACCACTTACTTCCTTGTATTTCCTCATAATCATAAATTGAGTAAGGTGTTAACCAAATGTGTGCTCCAGTCAAAAAGAGATAAGTTTTAAGCAACACTCATGAAAGAGCACAATAATGTTCTTCCCTTTTTGTTGCTTTAGTTAATTTGAGGCACATGAACATTTGATTTTTTTAATATTTTTTTGTTTGTATGTTGTGATATTGGTTTAACATTTTTTTATAAATATTTTGTATGAAGACTAATAGTTTGACAGTTACAACCTCATTATTTAGACAGATACATGGATTCTTCAGAAGCTGTCATTTGTAACTTGTAACTGTGAACAATACTAGCATTGCTAACACAAGTCATGAGCCAACCATGGAACTGTGATGTCTGCAAGGACATGATGCTATTGTAGTTCACACTTCCCTGTTTTCATTACAGCAGCTGAAACAAGGCACAAATTGTTATTTGTTCCCCGTTGGGAAGGATAGATTAAATATTATGACAAAATAAAGGCCTTCTGTTAACATTTTGTTTAGAATTTTCTTCAATAGGACGTCCACATTTGCATTAGAATTAACACATGAAAAAGGGTGTCAAGAATTTCTTTCTTGGTAGGTTGGGCCAATGATCTTTTCCTAAGAAAAAGAAATGTTTAAGGAAAATTTGTAAGGGGCACAGAGGCCATCACCAGGGGAAGACCCACCCCAAATCTCTTGAAATACAAGGTCTGCAATAAGTACAACATTTAAACACAACATTCAAATGACAATAATCCCCTGGATAAAACCGTGGACCCCTTTGCAATGATGTCATAAGCTCAAACAGCGCCCTCACTGCAGTCAAAAACCTCTTAATGGCCGAGAAATGTGCATGGTGCATAAATGTTTTTATCGGTTGACCTCAGCGATGTTGGTAATTACTAATGAGTAAAATGGAGGTGGGGAGGTTAGGATGAGTTTCCCATTTCATTAATCAGTTATAAATCCATTCTCCAAATAACAAATATCATCTTGTTAAGATGATGCAAAAGTGATTTAGGTTTTAAAAGTAATCATAAAAAACACACCTTGGATAATTCAAATTATTTGTATTTAAATACAAAAACAGCATGATTTTAATCAAACAACTAAGCAGGCATAACAAAATGATTGCAACAAAATTGAACAAAACTTTATCAGTAGAAAATAACACAGGGGGAAAAAACCGACAAAAAACCTACAAATTTTTAAGCACATTTCCTTGTTTCTGTTACACCATGTGTGTATGTTTACAGTTCATTTTTAAAGTGGACTGCATACATGTAGTTGCTGTTTATGAGCTGAGCTACATGTACATGTGCAGCCTACAAGTGTGAACCCTGAGATAGCATTTGAACATCCGTGTACATTACCTGATCAAAGAGCTGTTTGCCAGTTGTGTTGTACTGGATGGCAAACTCCAGCTCTGCATCCATCGTTGTCACCCGAACATTAGTCTAGGGGGAAACAAAACACACAGTAGAAAATTAAATCATATGCACATACTGTATGCTTGGTTTGACTGCGTAAAATCAATTCCATTAAGATAAAAAAATCAAGGGCTGTTTTTTTAATGATTTGACATATTGAGGAATTTTTTATTTACACCATTTTTCAAATATAGCAAACAAGAAAATGTGAACAGTATGAGCATGTGAAGTATCAGTTAAACCCTTTAAAAACAAAACTTAACAGACCACTATAATTTTTTTGATGATCTTTGTCACATAAGGATTTGCAACAAACATAAAGGGGAACCAGACTTATTGTCCTACTCCAGCCTCTGTTTGGTTTCTGTACATGTACAGGAGGGTGTACATGTCCATGTATACATATTTTTATCATGGAATAATTAATGAGTTGGAAAAAAAACCCAGATGACTTCACAATGATAAATGGTTTGACAACCTCATCCAGTAATCCATACTGTATAAAACCATCGGGTGGGGTCCAGTGGTACTTAATATTTATTCAATTTGTATAGCAGAAGGTCAGAAGCCATTTGATCCAATCAAGTGGGTGTGGCTAAAATAGAACAAAACCTTGTGTAAACGTCATGTACTCAGCTTATGCTCATTGATATGTGCACTTGGGTGTCATTTACAGATGAACTGAACCTGGTTTTAGTTTCTAGTACTGTACATTTTTAATAAAATAACCTCTTCCTTATTCATAGTCGTGTTCTTTGATTTACATTACCTGGACATTAATGCAATATAATTCCATAATTTCATTTTTCTATCTGACTATAGCCGTATCTCAAGCTTGACTTGATGAACACAGTAATGTACATACATACATCAAACTTGATGACTTCATGCATCTAAACAATGGTCCATCATCGAACAAACGACAGCTGGCATGACATCCATTTATTAAGATTGGTTTAATATTTATGCACAGTAGGCTTAAATGCATTGATGTAATGACTTATTTATGTACATGCGAAATTCATACAGGTACCCCCCCTAGACTAAACAACACAATAAACTATCAGAAACATTTTGAGATCACTCAATATGATGACCATTTTCCACACAGTATCACAATGCACAAGTTTCTCATAGGCCTAGACATGCAGTTTATCCCTCGCACCAAGAAATCCTTTCACCACGCTTGATATTTGGCTTTCGGAAAAAAATAGGAAAATCTTATTGATTACAAGGATTATACAATTTTATAGAATTTTCAGACTGAGTTTTACTGATTTTTCGGACACAATGTACTGTATTGTGTACATGATGAAACAGTGTACATGTACGTGTACACTTAGTGTTTGCTGAAAGAATCAAGATTAAAACCCATGACTTTGTATTCTGGAGCAGATCCAAATTTGAACATTAAAACTTTAACTTTACAATTTACAAAGTGTTATAGAATTTTATTAAAGCAAAAGATCTTGGACTTGTTACACATTATGTGCTCAGCTTGCTGGAGGATGAATTGGTCATCCCATACACACGTATGGAATGTCTGCATCTCATATAGCAAGAAAGGCATCCAATCAAATCCCCTCTCACTCTGTATACAGATTACATGTACCTTCATGTTGTTGCTTTTCTTGTAAAGGCAAGTTCACCTTTTTCAAGAGAAAAAGTCTGTACTTCTACATTTGGAATCTCAAGGACTACCAGACATAAGACAGCCCTGATACTTCACGATGGCAACGACGGCAATTGCCGTCGTTGCCCCTACCTATTGCCGCAATGCCCTTCAAAAATCCCACTTTTCACAGCAATTTTTGCCGTGCCCTTTTCTTTTCATTGCCGTCGTGCCCTTTCTCCTGAAAAAATATATTTATCGATATCCCAAGTTCGACATTCATCTCTAAAAATGACAGAAAATGAGCCGAAAAAGCAACTGTCCAAAGTCGCGATGTCTGTGTGACACGTTTAGCCCATACAAATGTAACGCAACGAACAACACGCACAGAACACACACATGGAAACAACCTACCACCACACATTTTCAAATTTTGTGAATTAACTTAATTGACAAATTAAAATGTTGCCAAAATATTAATTATTTAACTTAATGTGTAGGTTTTCAAAAAGAAAATATACCGGTAAATTCAAGATATCCAGCTCGTTTTCTGTCAATAAAGTCCCTAGTCTTGGTATTTACTAGCTGCGATCGCTCATTTCAGTATACGAACGTTAAAACACGCATGCACGTTGTTAGTCTGGCTCTCTCCTCCATGTCCCATACTACAATACGTAGGCGAGTAGGGAAACATACAACTCGATTTTCCAGGGGTAAGAAGACGTGCGGTGGAGTCTAATTGCGACCTCCTTCTTGTGATATATTACACAAAATTATAGCCTCGTACTCATAAACACATCGCTCTCGCCGCATAATTTTCCCCAATGTGCGTTGTCGACCGATCGTTCGACCGATCGTTCAATCGAAAATTTTGCAAAAGAAGCGATTTTAAACAAGCGATCCTTTATTCACGAATCCATGGAATAGGTTGTTGATGAAAAACAGTAATATTTAGGGAAGAAATTAGGGAATAAGATCGTTCAAAAACGCAAGTTTGCCCACTTCACTTCCGTTTTTTATTTTTATTTATTTATTTTTTTTTTATAGCTTCTTTGAGTATTTATGCATATCTGAATACAATAACTGCAATGTATCTCAAAGCACAGTTCCTGTCTGTAGCATTTTTTTATTTCCTTAAACTGAAAAAATCCTGGGCAGAACCCTGGTTTATGAAATGTGTTATTTCCCAATATTGCCTTGGTGCCCTTCGCAACTTTTTACGATTGCCTTGATGCCCCTTGAAATTTCTGAAAATTGCCTTGGTGCCCTAAATTTTTACAAAAAGTCAAGGCAAAACTGCCTTGCCCCTTCAGAGCCGAAGTATCAGGGCTGATAAGATCAGGGCAAAATCCAATCCATTATAGACCTGATAAATTAACAAATTGCACATACAATGAATAATTTATCAGTATTCCAGCAATTTCCAAATCTATTAAAATCCAGTAGTGGATACTACAATGTATTTAAGGGAGTCTGTAGGTAAATAGGATTGTAACTTCTGACCGTCTTATCTACTGTAGACATTCTGTTTAGTACATTTGCACATGAACACCACACATTTTTCAGTTCCACAGGTCAATGTTTATTAGGGTGACATAACTGCATGTGCCACATATACCTCAACAGGCAATAAACATACATGTACAAGCACCTGGCTGAGGGCTTACCTGTGGCTGAGGCAGATAAAGGTTAGCAGCCAGGGTTCAAAGACCAAAGATAATGTATGGGTGTGACAACCTTTTGTACAGTGTACAACATTCAGTCTATTGTACACCCATAAGCCGTGTTCCCATTGGACTTATTTTTGCTAAAGTACCCGACTTTTCTGTAGAATGACAAAATTAAATCCAATGGGAACGCATGTTAAACTGACCTCCCTGTCAACTTACCGCGACCATGATGTAAAACTAACAGGCCGAATGAGGTCATGGAAGACTTCCACGCAGCCACGGTAAGTTATCAGGGCCGATAAAAAGTCCAATGGGAACGCTCCGCGCTGTAAACCTACCGCGACCACGGTGTAAAACGCTATGCAAATAACACCACTTCCTGTATACACACAGAGGGCGCGAAAATGGAAGTATGGTTCCCTGTCTTGTTTGCACTGACCATCATACCGTATGCAACATGTGTACATGTACCATGCAATACAAAAACAACGCTATTTTCAATCTCGTCCAGTTGCTGCAGTTTCACTACTACTTTGGTAACAAATATGGCAGATTTGATCGATTTTGTGAGGAGTTTAATTGGGCTAGACGAATGTGAAAATGCACGCGAAAACTACGTCACAGACATGTTGTATCCTGCTTAGGTCAAAGGTGACTGTGCACAGCGCCCCCGATGTGTGACGATCTGCCAGTTTCAGAGAGCGAGTTAACTGTTCCGTCGCGGAATTTAAGTCCAGGTGGGAATGCACGGTAGAACTACACCTAATCCAGTCACGGTAACTTTCCGCGTGGCCACGAAAGAAAAAGTCCAATGGGAACACGGCTAAAGACAAACATGTAGGCCTACATGTACATATTTATGTGTACACATGTGTATGGCTCTATGGTACACCAGAGGCAAGGTCTCCAAGCATTCTGCAAACACCCCTAGAACTTACTAGAATTTCATTTTCACCAGTGCAAATTATAAAAAGGTTTGTGGGTTTCTTTGAATTTATGAGTGTTTTTTTAAACAAAATAAACACAGTACATGAACATGTAGGTACTGACCCCTTACACAACACAGTGCACGTACACGCACCTACATGTGTATCCTGTCCGCCATTTTGGGAGTCAAAATGTCCACAAAGGAATTGACTCCCAAAAATGGTGGAATTTTGACTGGTTTATTAGTCTTCAGGTGATTTAACTGGTACTTTGCCAGTGGACCATTAAGGGAGAATGCTGCTGTATATCAACGGTCTTGTGTTTTTGAGAAAATAACACCTCACGGCCAATTTTAATTTACACTGATAAAAACATTATCTGTCAATTCTGTTCAGTATTGAAGTATTATTACCCATAGACAAATAAGATAATCTTCTCTTAGTGCTTATTAACCCTAACCCCCATTAGGGTCTTTCTACATACCCTGCCAAATGCAACAGAATGCAACACAGTTGAAATGAGAACCATGCCAAATGCAACAAAATGCAACAAGGGATATTGTTGCATTGTGCAGGCATGCTGTTTGTGAAAGGACTGAGCAAGGGTGTTTGCCCTGCTAAATGCAACAGTATGCACATAGTGTAATATTTAACTGTTATTATACAGTCTTTTGAATATGATTTGAATTACGATTCTTACCTAATATTACATGTCGTCATAAAAAAATATTTTGAAATACCCATTATAAGTTGTTCAGATACAATAGAAGAACCCAAACCTATATGAAGTCACTTCACTGCTAAATGCAACAAATTCAGTCAAAGAATGACATCTGAGTTGACTGCCAAATGCAACAGATTACAACTACATGTATTACCATTTGGTGCATATTGTTGCATTTAGCATGGTTAGGGTTAATTATCTGGTCCAGTGCAAGTTTTGAGCTACAAGCCCTGTGGATTGTTTTTCCCCTCCAATTCCTGCCCTGCCATGTACATAGTACAGTGGTACAATCATTTTCATAAGTAGAAGTGCCATCAAATGTAACCAAGAGTTGAAATCTGATGTGTAACTTGTAATGTGGAGTCCTCCATAGTGTGGATACAGTGTGAGGACGGTTGGCACACTTTAGGCAGCTAACCCACTTGTACATGTAATCAGACTACTTGGAGTTAAACCCCCAAAAATGGATCCACTTTAGGCGATTGATAACTCAGTTTTATTTAGAGATGATTACCTTTTATGGTCAATAGTAAATTCCGTTTATCAGATTCAGACAGCAAACAATGTGCTTAAACACAATCTGGTCTTAGCAAACTACATGTAATTTGCATTGGAAAAACAGATTGGTAATTGACACCTTATTAGAATATATATTTTCTTTTGGTTTTATACAACGTATCTACATTTACGCCACTTTCCTTGACCAGTAACTGGTAAATAAAGTGAGATTAATCTTTATGCTTTGCTGTCATGTAAGCTACTTCAAGTCTCAACTAGCTCAGAAGGCTTTACATCAGTACTTTAACCTTTGTACTGAACCTAAATTTCATAATCCCCACAATGCAATGAAATCATTTGAATCACCCCTCCACCCCAATCTGCCCTGAGTATGTAATATCAAGGGGACAATACTCATGCACGCAAAGGTATGAATGTATTGTCAATCGGCGCTCTCCCTTACAGTGGTCTGCTGGCCAAATGCCAGTTAAAACACAGGAGTACAAGTCAAAATTCTCTCCAAGCGGTCCGGCTGGCTAGTTCAGTGTTGGAAAGCATCCCTATAATGATGGACAAGTGAAAAAGCTGATGGACCAGTGAAATGAAAAGCTAATTGGTTCCGCTGGCTAGTCACTGAAAAAGTTAAGGGCAAACCCTGAGTATTTGTTCAGTTGTGTAAAAAAAGCTTTGTTGCATTTTCAGGAAGAAATGTGAACCCCAAAAATAGTAGTCTTGTGCAAATTGTGAATGTAAAATTATGTTGTTGGTGTCACCACATCATTCATGTAAAAAGGTGGCATTCTACATCACTCTAACTTTGCAGTTTGTTCAAGTTTACTTAACGATCTTCTTGTGTACTAAATGCAGTAAGTAGTTCCACTGGATAATGAACTGACTAAAGAAGTTAGTGGTAAAACCAATTGTACATGTAGGTGATTTAACCAACACTTTTTTCAGTATACATACATGTACCAACTCAACTCGGACAGATACAAAATTTGCCATTCAAAACCAAATGCATTCTTTTTGCTATTGAGTTAAACAGACACATTTAGTTAGGTAGTAAAATATTCCCCAAACCTTGAAACCAAATCCTCAAAAAGGTTAAACTGGAAGTAGTGAGGCCCCCCCCCCCCCCTCCCTTGGATGAACTGGAGAAGCAATGCATTACACAATTTGAACTGGATTTACATGTGATCAACACATCCTTAAGAAAGCAACTCACGCCTATTCCTTGTTGAATATCAAAACAAACTGTTTTTCTATAGATCTTAACATAACCAGACTGCTCTGCATACCTTAATATCTTTATAAACACTGCCAGTAATTGTGTTTATTATGTTCTAACAATTGTGTTTATAAACAAGCTTACTGAAGTTTAAAACTTTGACTTTCAAGTTGAGCCACCACCCCTCCCCTCCTGAATCTCAGGCAGGCATTTGCAATTTTTCAAATAAAGAGAAAGTGCCAGCCACAGCAAGACTTTGTACTATAGATGTTTTTCAATTTTCATTGCCTTTTTGGGACTGCTGAAAAACCAAAAATGAAGAAATCAGTCGATCAGCTCGAACGTTGCATGCCTGCCTGTGAATGGGCATGACTCTACTAAAAAATATACACGGGAAATACACTGCAATTATTCATCAACACAATTTCTTATTTAACAAATTATTTAGTATTTTGTGCGTGTTGTAAATCTGGGATGGCAAATCCTTTATTACAAAGACACAAGCATGAGATGCATTTGCCATACAATTATAGGAAATCTTTCACACTGCAGAGCTTCAAAAGGCTGTATGTGCAAGTCCAAAAATAAATGTAAGTTATTTGCATTTTTAAATGCACATGTGCAATGCTGTCTAACGAAACACAAAATGTCAGGTGGAAAAATTTCACCCACACAATCATGACCGTCACACGCTTAAAAAAGAGAGTGTCTTCCTGTACGTTGAGCATGTGTTACTACACTCTGGGGAGTCTGATGTTTGATCCACACCAAATGTCATCTTTGATACATGTATCAAGACCTTAATAGTATGTAGGATAAATGGAATTGCACCATTGGTAGACTACACAATATGGTCAAGTCAAGTAATCATTGTCAATTTAACATCATGGATGAAAATGTTGAAAATGTATGAAACATATTGGAATCAAGCATGGAATATCAAATCAATCCTAAGGGATAAAGAAACTTCCTGAGGAAAGGCGGCTTCCATGAAAACAAGTCTAAATAGGAACGTTTTTAGGGGAAACTAAGATAAGAAACTGAGAAATAGAGGTTTAACTTGCATTAAAAAATATCAGTTCATCATGTTCTCATTTATTTATTTTTTTTAAGTGAATGACCATGACTGAATAATGAATTGCTTTCCTCAAAATATACCAGTGTATACCAAACTACGACCCTCTCTTTATTAATATTTTTATACAGAGCCAAAGGGAAGTTTAATCTCACCATCAATATCTAATGCATGTTTCGAGCTGTCATGTTTAAAAGCCTATCACTATTGCATTTTGTGTTTGCTTCCTAACACAAACATTTACTGTATTCCTTGCATACATAAGTTAAACTACCGTGTACATAGAACCATGAAAGCCCTAAGATTCAGCAGTTTGGCTAGCAAGTGGCCTCAATTCTTTCAATATCCTCTTCTCCTATGTCACCCTACATTTTAGATAAGATTTGTATGCCTAACCCTTTGATAGGCAACTGCTACTGTATTTCGGCCTACCGGCTCTAGCCCTTCTGAATCCTTAATTTTCACAGCTGGCTATTTAAAAGGATTTGGGTTTGTATAGTGTAAGAGTTAATACAAATATTCTTGTCTACTTACTGTTTTAGGCATCTTGTTTATCGGATGTTTTCCCAATATATAAGAATGATCTTCTGCCGATCACAGCTTGGCAGGTTATCTCTCCTGAAATCGTCACAATACTTCTGTCGCTAAAGCCTTTGTATCAGATGAATTTTGCTCCTGAAAAAAATGAAATAAAATGTTTAATTTTATACTACTATAAATTTAAAATACTGATTGATACATGTACAATGTTAAATACAATTAGCATAAAAAGAGGCAAATAATTTGAACATCAAAATGCATTTGAGTCTGTCAGCAGTTTTTAAATTGAAACTGAATACACAGTCCACAGTGGGGTTCAGTGAGCACTTCTTGAAGAGAAAATACATTGTTAAATTAGAATGCAATTAGAAGTTGACCACTACCAAAAACAGTACAGACCAGCAGTTTCAAACATACTGAATATAATTATTTTAAATACTTACAGTTACACGCTTACAGTTACACTATAATCAGAAACATGAATGGCATGTCACTTAAAATAAATGCAATTAGGAAGACTATGTTGTGTATCGTACAGTTTGGATGAAGGCCCTATTTTCTACATATAACCACTATCTGAAAACCAGTGATAAAAGAGGATTTTTGGCATTTCACAAATTCAAGAATCCAGTACACCATGCCATCCACCTTCCTTATTAGAGAAGTAGTCTATGATTAAAAAAACACAACCGAATCCAGGCTAGTTTTACAGGATGTGTGACCCCAGCAATGGGAACAAATGCAGCATAATTCAAAGGTTAATCACACTTGGAGAACTTTACCTTCCAAACTTAAGCTTAACAAATTTGTAAATGTTATGTCTCAGGATGTGTGAACATCAATTACACACAGACAAAGTATTTCCTTGCTCGTCTTTTGTGTTTTTATGACACACATAATTTTAAATCCCTCAACTGTAAAGTCTTCCGGAGAATGTACAATTGGAATAACCAACAATGAGTGACTAATCTACAGCAAACTATATCAGTACTATTGACACTGCGGGCGTTCAATAGCGAGAACGCCCTATGGACGGGTCCACCCTCGTTTGAAGTAGCGTGTTCTAGCGGTGTGTCATGCCACTGACATGGCGGTGTAACAAGGACACAGTGCACGCATCGCAGCCCAACTTCGTCCGTGGAAAACAACCACTTCAATTCAAATGACTTCAAATACATCTTACCGCAAGTGTCACCTAAGCACACACACATTTTCTATGAAATAAAATTGTGCAGAGTTGAACACATAATTAAAAAGCTTGTATTCCGTTTAAATCTACACTTACCGGTCTCTTTTCTTGAAACTTAGGCGAAACTATCGCGTGTGATTCAAAAATGGCCGTCCACACGAAACGGGCGTAACGGTGACGTCACAGGTTTTGGAGCCAGCGTTTTGAGCTCATGACCATGGGCTGTCAATCAAGAGTGCGCAATCGAGGGTACCCTAAAACCAATTGGCTTACCCCCTCTCTGGGTTGGTTCTATTTCTACCTCCATGGTTGGTTCGAGTCAAAATAATTTCAATTTAATGGAACGAGAAAACAAGAACACTAAATTATTTAAGATTTTAAAAATTATGTCAAATAATGTCATGCTAGTCTCTGACCTTTGCCGGGCCAGTATTAATGGCCCAATGTAGACTGACATTTTAGGGGCGGGGCGGTGGAGGAAGAGACTTGGGCAAACTTAGGGCTCCACACCACCACCCTCGAGAGTCGAGCTGGGTATATAGCGCCCTCTATCCAATACGGACGCTGCCTTTTTCTTTCGGTCTGCTACTTTGTCAAGTGCTTTTTTTTTCATCGACTTCTTGAATTGCTGTAATTTTAACCAGACAATTTGGGTGAATAAGTGTCCTTGCAAATTATTGTTATGCGATTCACTTCCGATTAAGTTATGTCCTCTTTAGCATTAGATGTAGCAGTGCACTGAAGCAAAAAACCAACAGACCAACTCTCCTTGTTTTTCAAAATTACAGGTAGGGTCATACACATGGGTTAGAAATAAATAAAAATCAATAAGAAAATTTGATACTCCAAATAGGAATTATCTGGTAGACAGCTTACTGGGATGAAAATATCTACTGAAGACAATCAACGGCCGGTTGTCTATAATTTTGGAACACGCATCGCGGTGGTAATAAACAAACATGCTGCCAGTAGTTGTTATTTTTTACTGCAGAATATTGCTTCGTCTTTCCCTTGTTTCTCTCTTCCACTTTTTGTGTACCAAATTTTACTCAGAGGCACACCCCCCCCCCCCCAACGAACCTGCACAGGGCGAATGTAGAAACAAATTTCCTTCGAATATAGGATTTCAAAAATGAAGTTTCGTACTCTGTTATTGCATAAAGTTATTATATGTGCATAAAGAAAAGCAGAGTCAAATAAATACAAAAACCATGGCTTTAAAAATTAATTTTATTTCTAGCAATAAAAATATGTACCTGATTATATTTTCAAATTCATTTTGGCCTTTATTATATTTTACCCTTTAACACTTGCAATTCAGTTATTTTCTGCCTACAGTAAATACTACACCAAACTACAAATTATTTTACTCAATGCAACATCTCCAACATCCCCCCAATGGGAGACTTTGGAACGCTAGGTGGCAGCAGACTTATCAGGTAAATTTCTGTAGTTTACGTAGTTCTGAGCAGGCGCACATTTCTGAGAACAATGGCTTTACCTGGCAAGTCTGCTGCCACCTAGAGTCCCCAAAAGTCTCCCAATGAAAACTTCCTAAGACACGAAAACTCATTTGTCTAATGTTAATATAAAGTTAAGATGTCCTATGTTCTGTACAATGAGAATAAAAAATAAGGAATACAAGGGTGAGTGGATTACATGTATACAGAGCTGGTTTTAGATCTTACTGTTCATTGATCGTCTGACCCTGTCATAAAAATGCCAAAACATACCTCAATTTTGATAACCTCCACACATCATTCACAAAAAGGTGTAAGTGTAAAAAAGGATCTCAGCCCAACTGGGTTTCCGTGGGATAGTTTAGGCGAGAAAGGATATTCAAATGAACAGTGTGTAAAGCCTTCTTTTGAGACGTTTTTGCACAGAGACAATACTACTTGATATGATTATACGTCTCTGGCATCAGATACTCCATCAGGGACAACAAACGTCATGCCATCCATGTCTTTCCTGAGGATAACTTGGCATCCAAGACGAGACCTGTAAGTAAACAAAACAAACCAACATAGTTTTTTTTTTACTTATACTAAAATACAACTCGAAAATGTTTACTCAAAAGGCATCAAAAACATGACTTTACGATACAAAAAAATAAATATTCCAAATCGTAAGAGCAACCTTTTTAACTTGAACAAATTACAGCTCTTTCTTGTATAACTTTTATATCAGTTTCTCTGAGAAATTTGTCATTTTAATTATCGAACACTCAGATCTCATTGTAATTTTGGTTCATCAAAATAAGCACAATACAAACATGTACAAAAGCACTGGAAGAGGCTATTTGATTTAAAGTGACCAACTATCGTGCTAAAAATTTCATTGCTTAGTTTTATGGTGTACATGTATTTATTGAAAACTAGCTGATGGGAATGAATGCACTCTTCCAACTCTTCCTGTAACATTTGCGCGAATGGTAAAAAGACTAGACAGAACTGTGTACATTGTTTACAACTATTGTATTGGTGCATTTACAAAATGAAATCATATTGCAGACCGGCAAAGTTTATCTATCATTTAGATGCTATTGAATGGTCAGACAGTGGGAGGGTTCACTGTGTGCCGTGTAGATACATTCATCACATGATATCAAGTTGCATGCTGGCACAGTGCATTATTCAAAGCTATGTGGATGATTATGAATGGTCAGACAGTAGGAGGGTTGACTGTGTACTGTGTGGATGCATTCACCACATGATATCATAATATTGCAGGCTGGCATAGTTTATGTATTATTCAAAATTACAGTGGATAATGTTAAATGGTCGGACAGTAGGAGGGTTGGTTGTGTACTGTGTAATGCATTCACCGTGATAAATTGAAGGCTGGAACAGTTCATCTATCATTCAAAATTACAGTGGATGATGTTAAATGGTCAGACAATGAGAGGGTTTTAGTGCTCATGTGACCAGCCACTGATAAAGTGTACCATCATAAGCATGTGATGGATTAGTCCCCTCCCCCAACAACAACCCCCCCCCCCCTCACCCTCCGCTACTGGTTTGATTTGTTTAAACATGATACCATTATTACATGCTGGCATAGTGCATCTATTATGCCAAGCTATGTGTATGTATATAGAATGGTCAGACAGTTTTAAAGTTAAACCCTGTTGCATAATGTGTTACATGATAAGTAAAAAAGCATACAGAGAGGAACTTGTATGATAACATACGTGTCTGTTTGTCCATATGCTAAATCAAGCATATCCAGCTCTTCATCGGAGGGCTTTGGTAAACTCTTGAATAGTTCCTCTGAGAAGATCAGGTGACAGGTGGAGCAGGAAAGAGTTCCTTCACAAGCACCTGTAACACCAATAATAGTTCACAATGGTTAAATTGTTCAATAACAATTCATTTGTACATTTTACTTGATGTAGTAATTGCATCAGGGATAAAGAATATGATTTTTGTTTAACCCTTACATCCATGTGAAACACAGTACACTTGGTGCTTTCTGAGCCCTAAGTGAAAACAATTCACAGACTGCTCAGGAGGGATTCAAGCCAATGACCCTTGTATTCTAGAGCAGGTTCCTTAACCACTAGACCACCAAGAGAGTGCCTCGCACGAAGGGCCATTTCAAATCGTGTATGAGCAGTGGGTACCGCAAACAGTTTAATAAATATGTGAAAACTTTTTGATGGTCTAGTGGACAAGACATCTGTTGAATGCAGGGCTCATGGGTTAAATCCAAGAAAACTTGTAGATTTATTTCTCCACAGGAATCTGAAAGCAATGAGATTATTTTATATCACACATCAGTGGAAAGGCAAGACCAAAATCGTACCTGAACAATGAGTTGAAGCATATTTGATATTATTAAATCTCTTACAGAGTATCATGATGTGTTTCAGGCCTGGTACTTTTGCCCCTCGTCATTGCCTTGGTGCCCCTTGAAATGTTCCAATAGATTTACAATTTCCCAATATAGGTGCCATTAACAAAGAAGAAAATAGTGTTATATTGAGGCGTACAGAATTTGCCCTTAGTTATTTTACCAACTAACCAGCAGGATAAGTTAACTTGTCCTTCAACAGTCCAAAATCTTTTCAGGGTGACAAAACTGTCTGAAAACTGTCTGAAACTCAAACCCAAATTTAAGAAGGTATCTTGAAATGATACCTTGAACTCAAGGAGCTTTGGGGAATAATATCCACAGTGCTAGAAAAGAAAACCAGGCAGACATACAAAGGTCTGAATTCTGATAAAAGTCTTACATTTCTCATCCCCAGCTTTTTCACTGGTCTACATGTGCTACACACATGTATTAAAACATTCATTTTACAAGTTTTTGGTTTTGAATGTGGAACTATATTTACAATCTGTGCCCCTAACCTAGTCACTGCCTTGGTGCCCCTTGAAATGTTCCAGTACAAATGTATAGTTCCCTCATTAATTGGATGCCCTTAATTCAGAAAAATCTGCCCTGTCCTGAAACAGAAACAAAGTAGTTCAGTCTATGAGGTCTATAAGTCTTGAGTCAGATTTTACCATAGCCATCAATGTCCAAGTCATTATCAATGACAACATCCAGTAGGTTTTGTCCAGTGCTTGTCTTGACCGTCAACTTCTCTCCATCTCTATTGATAAAGTGAATGGTCACTCTAGAAAGAAAAGAAATTTAAAATCAAATGACAGGATTAACGAAGACCGAAATCAATTTCTGACCAGCAGTGGTACACTAGCACTAGCACAACCACAAATGTAAAAATATCAAAAATTGGAACAGAGCCCCCCCCCCCCCAGTTACTGGGTCTAGGCTCAGGCCAGCTTCCCTGTCAGCCTCCCCCTTCATTGACTCATAGTCATAAAGAGAGAAGATAAACAGGGAAGAATAAAAAGTTACCATAAAGCCTAAAAGGAAGGCAAGTTAAGTAACCTTGCAAAAATCACAGCCCTAGCTAGAATCTAAATCCTCCCAAGTTGGTTGTACAATTTAACAATATGATTATCCTAGCTAAACTACTAATTAAGCATAAGGGGAATCAAGGTTTAACACTTAATAATTTGTTTTATTATAATAAAAAAACATCTTTACAGGTAGGCAGGTAATTATTAATAAATTAAATTAGTTGTAAATAGATAAATAAATACAAATTTGTTTGGATTAGTTTTGATAAACATGATCGGTCAGCTGTAAAACTTACAATTCTCTCTTTTTAGAAACAGGAACACCAAGTGACAGTGATCTACATGGTCCAATGTGAGCGAATCTCTGTCTGCCTTTGATGCTGTTCAAACTGTAGCACTTAGGACCAGGTGTATGGGATAAACAATGCTCTTTCAAACTACTGCAGGTGCAAGAGCTGTAACATTGTACCCGTGAAACCATCCCTGACATGCCTGCTGAAGTCGATGAACATGGAGTAACTGACATGACTGAGGGGGATCCTAACTCATGTTCGAACGTTCTGTAGGTGTTGTTATACAGTTGGAGTCTCGAGGTAGACGATGCTATCAATGAGCGGAAAGCCACTGGGAAAGTTTTCATCAAGACAGAAGCCATTTCTTCAGAACAAACGAGGACGGACCGTAGTGTTAGCGGTTTGTGTTGGTTTGTAACTCACTGTGTTACTGTTGAGTTAGTCAGAAGTTAATTAAAACTAAAAGTAAGTTTTTAATTTTAGTGAGATGTTCTAGTTTGTTGACGGCTTGCTAGTGTCCAAATCTGATCGGTGTCTGTGTGAGGAGGCTCAACAAAGAGAACTGGACTACACAACTTACACTCAAGATGTTTTAAATCATTAATCATTCGTTTAAAAAAGCCGGTAATCAGGTTATACATATAAATAACATCACATACAAAACAGCGTACAGGGGAGATCCATACACAAGCACAATCAATCGCACGCCGACAACCTTTTTTCCAGTGTCACGTTACAACTGCTTCCGGCGAGGTCAACATCCAGGAATTTCATGCTGCCACCAACGACAAGAAGGTGCCAATTAATGTTGCTGACGGGCTTGTTGTCATGGCGCCATTATTTACAGCGCATGTCAACTCTTTTAGTATCCCTACACAATAAATTAACCACAAACATGCCGCAAAATTATCAATTAAAAAGCTTTTACTCACAATAAATAACAATTAATACATTAATAGTATGTTTTTAAAACTGCTGCATTAGTTTTATAGAAATATTATCATTGCAATCTTTTGAAACTATGGAACAGATAGAAAGCGGAGTAATATTGAGCTTCTTGTCATGTTAATATTTAAGGTGTGAAAAGTCCTTACAGTACATAATCATTTTTACATCCGACGAACAAGTGCAAGATCCACACGCAGTAGTTCACGACAAATAAACACAAAACCTGCAATAACTCGTCGACAAGGAGTTGGCATTTAATCTGTTTCCGAGAGTTTATACGCTAACTATTATTATTTACACTACTTAAAACAATCTTGGCCAAAATGGCAACAGTTTTACCTCAAAAGAGCGGAACGTACACGTTTGCCAGTCAACCAAGAGCTGTTCCACAACGCAAGAAATACAGGGATCCGTTACAAGTGCAGCAACAGTAAGTTGAAATTATGGTTTGACAAACTACTCACTTCACTTAATAATTTCGTTTATATATTTGAATTATTTATGATGATGATTTGTACATGACAATGACTGTGTATAACTGCTGTTTATATATAGATGATGAAACCAATTTACAATGCAGTTTGATTTGCTTGTTAAATGTTAGTTTAGATTTAAAAATTAAAAACAATTCTTCAAACAATAATTAATTGACAGTGACTGATATTTAAATGTTGATGATTTACTCATAACTGTATAGTACTTGATTTGTTGTGGTCAGTTGAAATTAATAGACTTTTAGGGAAAGAATGATGAGAATTATCATATCACTAAGTTTTGAACAAGATTTAATGTATTACTTGGTTTTTTTCTTCAGATCTCAAGCAGTTCCTTATGGCAATATCATGTATGACAGGCGCATTGTGCGCGGCAACACATACGCACAACATACACTCCCAGCAGTAAGTATTGGTCTAATGTAATTACCATGGAAAAAAGTAACCTTGTAATAAAGTCTGTCAACCACCACATACATGGTAGGAATGATAGCAATAAAAAACAGACACTTGTTCGTTACCAATTGTTAGGTTTCTGCAAGCACGTGTATATCTTTATATTGCCAGTTTTTCCTTGTGAGTCTTTTATTAAATTTGCCTTGGATCCTTTGCTCCTTACACAGACAGCTCAGCCAGATCCGATTGAAATCCAAAGACAGCAAGAGGTCAGAAGGCGTAAGATTGCAGCCAAACGAGCCAAAGACCAGCTGCGACCAAGGTCTCCAGACCCAGTGGAGGGTCGGAAACACATTGATGTTCAGACAGAGCTTTACTTGGAGGAGCTCAGTGACAGGGTCGAGGAGGCAGATATTGAGTGTCAAACCGATGCTTTCTTGGACAGACCACCCACCCCACTCTTTGTTCCAGCTAAAACAGGAATGGATGTAGCTACACAAATTTATGAAGGAGATGTAAGTATATGAAATGATTCACTTTTTGTAGACTTGGGAATAGTTGATATTGAAGTTGATATCATGCCGATTCTAAGTTTCCAAATATACAGTTAGAGTATGATTTTGTAAACTTTTGCAATTCAACTTGTTCCTCATAATTACATCGTTCAAATTTAACAAGAAATTGTATCACTAGACTGTTCTTATGTGTTGTTGTCATGGTGACCAGCAAGCTCATCTTAAGACAATCGGAGCATATTGATCAAAACTAACAAAAGGGGCTGTGTCGTCATGATCAAAGCAGGCCTGTGGCTGTACATGAACTCTCACCCAATCACTATGCGCGCGCTCGCTCTCCATAGATATGATATGGAAGGAGGGCGCACCCATGCTGTATCTTGGATAGAATTCATTCTATGTACAGCCATAGGCTTGATCATGACAACACAGCCCCTTTAAGCTGCTTCACCTCTGGTTCTTCTCAGAGCATTGACAAATCTTTAAAGATATTAAATGGAGCTACCCCAAACTTCTCCTTTATGTTTCTTTAATAGCAACGGTTTAAGTTATGCAACTTAATTTATCTTTGCATTTTTTTCCTGCAGCTATTTGACTTTGACATTGAAGTGAAGCCAATCTTAGAGGTTTTAGTCGGCAAGACAGTAGAACAAGCTCTTCTTGAGGTTATGGAAGAAGAAGAACTAGCCAATCTCAATGCTCAACAGAGAGCGTTTGAAGAGCTCAGGAATGCTGAGTTGGTTGAGACACAGAGGCTGGAGGAGCAAGAGAGACGTCACCGAGAGGAAAAGGTAACCATCACGAAGCTCAGAAAATAAATTATGTTCTCCAAAGTTGCCTGTAAAGGTTTTTATACATGTACATATTGTGTTGTGCGATGAAAATCACCCCCGTTCAGTGATTTTTAATGTTAACAAGCAGTAACAGTCTTAAAGATGTAATTTTGTACTTCAATCATGTTTTTTATCATAAGTTTTCAAAAGTTTTAAATCTGGAATGCATACTGGAAGGAATGGATATATTACTGGTTACAAACTCTCTTACTATCGCTTTACTCTCCTGCCCAACTGGCCCTTGCCACAAAATAGCTCAGCCACCCAGTGCTAGTCTGTGGTAAGTGTGACTTCTTTTGCTTGTAAAGTCTAATGTTGTGATTATTTATCCATGGAAACAGGAAAGACGAATGAAACAACAGCGTGAGGTCCTTAAGAAAGAGAAAGAGACAACAGAGAAGATAGGTGCACGAGCCTTTGCCCAGAGCTACCTTGCTGATCTTATCCCCTCAGTGTTTGGTACATTGAGTGATAATGGGTACTTCTATGATCCAGTAGAGAGAGATGTAGAAACTGGTTTCTTACCCTGGATTATGGAAGAGGTAGAGAAGGTTATCGGAAAATCAGTACTCGGAAGGACTATGCTGGATGGTAAGTGAAACGGCATTCACAAGCCTTTCATGGCAAAACAAAATGTTAACTTAACCAATCAACCCAAAATCCTCTTTAATACTTTTCATACCTGTACACTAGTTACACTGTACTTGCAAGCCACCCACTCGTATTCTAGGGCCAGGGTTTGATTTCACAAAGATAGTCCTGACTTGAGACTAGTCCTAGGAGTTATTAAAAACTTAAGGCTAGTCCTAAGTTAGGACGACTCGTCCTAACTCGAGATAAGACTAGTCTTAACTCTTTGTGAAATCCACCCCAGGCAATCCAGTCATATCATGGTTCAAGCATTTGGGTCTTAAAGATGCTAGCCTAAATTTTTTGCTGTTTTGACCCAAAATATAGATATAAATTTAGCTCTGGGAGTGGAACAACACTTTTAAAGCAACCAAAGGCATATTCTTAAAGTTTGTTAAGCTTGAATTTTGGTTTCATTTTTGTGAACTTTGACGATACTAATTGTTGGTTCTTAATTAATTTCAACAGCGATCATTCGTGATGTCGTCAAAGCCCGTGCAGCAGAGTACTTTAAATTGGAAGAATCCCAGCGCGATGCAGAGACGATTGCTGCTGCTGCACAAGCATTACTTAATGAACAGCTTAAAGAGGAGGGTGCTGCAGCACCAACAGAGGGCGCTGTACCTGCTGAAGGAGGACCAGAGGTAGGTTGATCAATCCATCTTTATTGGTTACGTTTCAATTAATATTGTGTTGTAAGAAACCTGAATGCATCATAAAAATATAATTGTTGCATCACCGTGCACAAAAACAAAGCTGTTTACTATTCTTAGCTATTTCTCAGTCCCTACACTATGCAAAGCTTTACTTTAACTGCCTTAAGACGCTGAGTAGCAAAAACCTCCACAACTGCCATGTGTTAACTGCTTACCCAAGCCACCCCAACCCTGCAAAATCTAACTGCTTTTATACATTTATGTACATGACATCAAGCATACCAAGTTTTTTAGAGTTTGACTGGGTGTTGAGTTACCATTACTGTGTTGAAATTTGTTAGAGTGAGCAAGGATTCTAGTAAATCACTCATAAGAGTTGGGGTTAGTTGATTTGCACAACTGTTTAAAAAAGTAATTAAATGAGATCAACCTCTCTAGTTCAAAATCAAGGTTGTTGTCTTGTTTAGAATGTTGAACGCTTGATATACTCTCTGCCCAACTTGCCCTTGCTACAAAATTCTCCAGGAGACTGGAGACTAAGGTCATGTCCGAATTGGCTGCTACGGCTATGGCTGGATCACTTTGTCATCATGCATTGAAGTATAGGATGTCCTTAGCAACACATTCAGCAACAGTCAGAGTCGTAGCTACCAGTTCGGAGGTCCTCAGTACACAAATCATGAGGTGTCTACATAATAGCAACTGTACAACCAGAATAAAACCCATGCAACCAATGCTAGCCTGGGTTGTATGGTAGTTTGTTGCAGTCTGTGGTACCAGTACAATGCCCTACTTATTAATACAGTGAGTTAATGAGTAGTTGCTATGTGTTTATTTTTCAGGCTGCACAGGAAGAGGTTGGTGATGGAGAAGAGAGTCGACCTGAAACAGCCCCAGCAGATGGAGCCACTGTTGATGAAGATGCTGAAGAAGATGGAGATGAATAAAAACACTCATCATGTATACGTATCTCAAACACTAAGGACTGGTGAACAATAAGACACATTAATGTTACCATCAAATGAGCAGAGTTGCTTACCATAAACACATTGCAGCATTCTTTTGCTAAGCAGAAACAAGCAGGGACAATAGTATACAATATGTTTTAGCTGGTAACTGTATTTTGCTTAGTAAAACATTTCTTGGCTAAGCAAATTTGGAGCTGGAGCTAGTACTCTTGTGTAGATGCTGATGTATTTTGTGGCAATGTTAATATGCCTTATAGATTTCAAGTCATTTCACTTTTCTTAAATTTCTTCTCTCAACTTTGCATTTGATGACATGATAGTTTTATATCTGCCTTCAAAATGTGTTCTTGCATAACCAGCATTGGATATATGGTGTGCTGTATAGTGTGTATACCAGCATTATTTGGGATACTTGAGTCTAGCCGATGCATTCCATTCTATCTATACTGACGTCTTAATTCTCCACAAGATTTCCAATTTTAGTTGATGAGAAAAAGTTATCATTGATTCAGATTAAAATATAGAAGCTCTTCCTATTGAAATATATTTATTTTGGTATAAAATATATCTACACTGTTTACTTCCAAATGATTTGAATTGATTTATTATATTCAAACCCAAATGCTCTAGCAGCTTCCAGAATTCCAATTCACTCTGTTCACTTAAAACAAATATGTATATTATTTCTGTAAAGAAGCAGTTGAGTTATCCGTCCACTCATGAAAATGTTGCAGTGTAGCAAATTAATGTACAAATTAACAGCAATTCATTCAGTGTTTTATTTGAGATGGTACAACATTGGTAACAATCTAATTGAATGTGTTAAAAACAGGTTGAGGGTTTGAATCTCGACCCCCAAACGCACAGTGTCATCAGTGAAGGGCAAACTCCATTACGCTCGTTTAGAGCTGATGATATGAAGGTGGTACAAAGAGAAAAGCACCAAAGTGTTTGTGTTTGAAATGTTTTCAGTTCGATAATTAGGTCTTTGGAAATCTTACAAATGAATACTCCAAACTAAAAAAAGCTTGTTTAAAAATGTCGGCTATCTCATCAACAAAGAGAACATCCAAAACATGTACAAAATGTATGCAAGGTTTGTGACTTGTGCAAACAATGTGACAAAATTGCCTTAGCTTGAGGAACTTTTTCTTGAAACAAACTAAGTTTGGATTTAAGGTTCATTGTACACTTTGTGTGAATTCCAATCTAAGTTTGATTTCCCAATATTTTATGTTTTTCCCCGTTCATTTTCAAGTGAACATCAAGCTGCAGAAATCAGTATATGTAATTTGGTTTGATGGATGTTAATTTTGCACCGGGGGATAAAGAATATTATTTGGCTTTTGCCCTTGCACACTGATGTGTATTGAGCACTGTACATGTTGTATACTCCCACAGGCATGTTGCTCGGATGGGATTCGAACCCATGACCTTTGCCATGCTAGAGCAGATGTCTTACCACTAGATTCAGTTTGTTATTCTTTGTTTTTAAAAAAAAGGTGATGTACCATCTGCTTACAGTACACATGAATTTTGCAAATAAACAGTTATAGTTTTAGTTGTACATATACATCAATAACAAAGGTGTATTACATCTATGCCACATACCAGAATGTATGTATTGTGAATGTAAATAAAAGTATTCATTTGTTTTGAGAAACAAGTACAGGTTGTGATTTGTTTTGTATGATAATCTTCGCTGAATGAGGGGTTCACTTTTTCTGTAAATCAAAGATTTGAAGGTCATGGCTTTTATGGATTGTTGGAAAAATCATTGAATATTGTGCCCCTTGGGTTTGTTGACTTTCAACCTGGAGCATTTGGGGTACATAAGCCCCTCTTAAAATGGCCCAGTTTTGCTAAAAGTATAGGGTCATTCTTCCAAGATGAAGTCTGTGCCAAATTTCATGGCTCTGCTTACCGTAAGCAAAGAATCGGCGCTTACGGAAGTAGGGCATTTATGCGTATTTCACGGGTTAGCAGAGAATTTTTGCATGTGCGCGAGCGTACTCCACGTTACTAGGCATTCTTCGCTTACACAGCTAGCGCAGAAATTCGGTGCTTGCACAGTAAGCAGAGATTGGTGATTGCAAGCGCAGAATTCGGCGGTAAGCAGAGCCATGAAATTGGGCCCTGGTCAGTTAAGTCGTTCTGGGGTATTTTTTTTTTTTGGGGGGGGATGAGCCTAGCTCAAAAGCCAAACGGCTAATTTACTAAAGATTAAGAAGAAAAAAATGCAGTTTAGTAGTCAGAAATTGGTTTGTTGTCAAGAGGCTGGGAGACTACTAAAATTCATTGTTGAGTATTTAGCAAAATTGTATCATAGGCTGATCAGTGATATGGGGAGCTTACCCGGTAATGTTGCGCACCCCGATGATAAACTACACAGCGCCCTCCTGTGTCACTAATTTGTAAGTCGATCAAAAAGTTTATCAGCTGTTTTACATCCAGCACTGCACTGCAGCATAGGGCCTACAGTTACACTGACACAAAAACAACACAAAGCTCCAAGAAAAATACCATTGTGCAAAGTTGGTAACATTTCTCAAGGTCGTAGAGAGAACTCTCAATATCGATGAGTATTGATCCTAACAACCCTGTGAATGTGACTTTCAGTTCAGTGGGTTTTTTGTATCCAACGTTTTCCCTTCGCTCGGCCCCAGCGGCCTATCCAGGACCGCTGGGATGGGCTAATCAGCTTGCACAGATTCTTGTTCAGGAAGTACGTCATGCGTGCAGTGCTTGCAGTGTGAGTGTGATGCATGATGGGACTGAGCATTAACCAATGAGCGTGCTTGATACGTTTGCCCATCCCAGCGCCTTTGGTTTTAAGGCAAGGCGCTGGGGACGAGCGAACGTTTTCCCCAGAAC
This sequence comes from Pisaster brevispinus, assembly GCA_023634235.1. Lineage (NCBI taxonomy): Eukaryota > Metazoa > Echinodermata > Asteroidea > Forcipulatida > Asteriidae > Pisaster > Pisaster brevispinus. The sequence goes on along the minus strand of JAMKCF010000007.1, from coordinate 18,822,192 downwards.
AGACAGTCTTGACTCGGACCGACAGCCCCCTCAACCGGGTCATACTCGTTTTAATGACTGAAAAAGTTGAACATTTTGGACGGCCTGTGGTGGCCAGTGGTGGCCTGTGGTGGCCTGTGATGGCCAGTGGGTTGAGGTGCAGAAAAGAAAACTGGTTTGAACGACAGAACAAAAAGTATCACGATAATTCGACCCAAACTGTAATTCCCTTTGTTTTATTCGGTGAGTCTTTTAATTGATAAATTTAAGTAAAACAGGTAGAATACAATTTTTACTATACAGAAAAACTATAATTATTGCTGGCTGTATTACAGCTGATCCAACGGAAAAACCAGATTGGATATCGATGTTATGCAAACTTACATCCAGTAATCAAAGTAAAAAACAGAACCATGAAAACGGGGTCCCACTAAGCAATATTCATAACAGCTAACAACGAAAGCACCGTTCCTTGTGGACCTTGTACAAGTTACTAATAATATACAATGAATTGCTCAAACACAACGCCCCTTCAACAGTGGCAAATATTGTGTATGTTGTGTGAGTGTGTGGGTTTGTACATGTATGCACATTCAAACCGGGACCTAGGCTATAACAAAAGAGGACAATAGGGTCCCCAGTTGGGTAAAGGTCCCCGGTTGGAAATTATGTACAAAATCAATGGGAGCTGTTGCCCAAAAGTTAAAAACAAAAACAAAAGAGGGACAATAGGAGGTCCCTGGTTACGGGTGTTTACACACTTGCGCGTGTGTGTCTCTCTGCAGTCCATTGTTCCGGGCATCGTGGTCAATAAGCCTAGGTCAGATCCAAAATCCATCTTTACCCAAACCTATCCAGTTACTGATGAAGGTACCTTTTACGACCACAATTAGTAACACTTTCTCCAAAAACGCAATTCTGATTTTGTCTGCCTTTAGTAACGATATTAGCCTATTATACAAACATTGGTAAGACAGCACTTAAAGTCAGTGTATACTTTTGGTAGTTGTCAAAGACCAGTATCCTCACTTGGTGTATCCCAACATATGCATAAAATAACAAACCTGTGAAATTTGTTACATAAAATTGTTTGTTTTCAGATGTCTGAGAAATGTTTCATGCCTGAATGAAGCTTTCCTCAGACTCAAATGTGCGGGTGAAAGATTGTCTCTTTCTCTAAAACTTACATTACTTCACAGGGTGTCGTTTCTAACAATGTTCGAAATCATCAGCTCTCTCGTGCTTTTTGCCATATGTTTTTATGGTTATTAATTTTTGAAGTAATAATTACCAAAGGTATACCAGTCCCTGTGTGTTGAATCAAGCTAGTACGGCTTTCAAATGGCTGCAACGTGCTCAACGTTTTGCACGCACGAATTTAAAGTGCACTGTATAATATAAAGCCAATAATTTATAACAGCAATTTATAAAGAAAAGCTATATTCATGCACGAAGAAGAATAATCAAAGTATTTGGGTGCCGATATATTTATAAATAATTAGAAGACTTATTATTCACTATACCGATTATGTAATCAGCTGTGGTGAAATGTTTTGTTTTTTAAATTAATTATTGCACGTTTTGAAAGTTATAATTACTTACAATAAGTTAATGTATTCTTTTTGTATTACGATTCGTAAGAATGATTGTTAATTAAAATGACAATGATCTAGTTTGCTCAGAAACATTCTTTATAGCTTGAGCAAATTTCATCACAGAGGGCGCCTGTACATTAAAAAAGGCATTATAATAACTTGTTTTGTTTGGCCTTGAAGATTATTGCTTATTTACAAAGTCAACCATCACCATGACTGTAATTATACAAACAAGACATCCGACTGTTTCGTCTTTCCAGCCTCGGTTTCGTTGCATTGGTTTGAATGAGAGAACAACAAGATGGATTCGATTTGAAGTTGCATTCAATATGAGACAAATTTTTGTTAACATAGTAGAGGGCGTCAACTCAAACATTGTGTTCCTGACCCGCATTGTAGGTTAGCTGTGGCCCCCTCTTTCTACGATGGTTAGACCACGCCCTGCCTGTCAGTGTCAGGCCGATGACCTAATGTATTTTGAGCAGGTTTTCTCACAAATGAGTTTGAATCGAGTAAGATTGATTACTATGGCAATAAAAGTGTTGTTAGCAATGGTGTCTAGCCACATTTGGAGAAAAAATGGGTAGTTTGAAAAGTTACTGGTAGACATTGACTCGTTTCATTCACATAGTCTTGCCTCGGGCATCTAGTGGTCTCAATTAAACTAGGCTACTCTCTTCTGAGAGCTCAATGGAACTTTTACCAACTGTGGGTAGATGTGGCTACCTCTAACCCAAATAAAAACTAAACCAAGAAATAATTTCCTTACGAATAATTATCTTGTACGTTTGATTCCGTTTTACCCAACCTCCTTACTGAAATGTTCTGTGTATCTTGGGCGAGTTTGTAGTATACATGTACCTTCAAGCATTGCAGAAATTAATGCAAAATAATTTCTCATAATGTATTCCAATATAACTCGTACAAGCTATAATGGGTTGAGGCAGAGCAAGCGTCAAGACATGACACAACGAGATCTGGATAAAAGTCAATACAAGAAAAGACTTATCACCACTAAGTGAGCACACGGTATAGCATGCTAAGACCAATATCATTACAACAAAAGATAACCCAGAAACATACATTTGCAACACAACGTTCAACACAATGATACTTTCGGTGACGTTTGGTGGCAGCAGATTTACCAATAACTGTTTTTGAAAATGAGTGCATGCTTAGAATTGAACCACGTAGATCAACAATGGAAAAATAATTGATATGTCTGCTGCCACCAGCGTCTCAAATAGCTCCATTGAGCAAATTCATCTGTGTGAATTTTATTGCATTTCAAACTTGACTTTGCACTTGCATTTTTACGTGAATTGACTTGTTATTTTTTTTTAATACTACTTGAGTCTGTATCATCACACTGTCAATTCAGATGGTAGGCCATCGTCAAGTTCATCTTCATCTTCATCATCCCCATCTCCAACTTCATCGTCATCTTCGTCGTCTTCATCCACGTCGTCCGGTGACGACACTACATTCTCATCGCCGTATTCCGGCGTTTTCACCCCGTCGATCTCCTTGGCTATTGGTGGTGACACCACCACGAGGCCTGAGCTGGCTGCTTCTTGCTCTCGTTTCTCGCTTTCATTGGGGTGACGTGAGCGAATGTGCCGGTCGAGATCACGGCGCCTAACTAGCACCTTACCGCAGTATTGACACCGGTATGGAGTATCACCCTCCGCATGGAGACGAATGTGTTTGTTGAGATTGCTAGGATCACCAAATGGACGAAGGCAAACCTTACATTTCAAAGGTTTGTAGCCAGTATGTGTCCGTAGATGAATCTTGAGACCATACTTGCGCGAGTACAGCTTACCGCAGTAAATACACAAGTGACCCCTCTTGGCCTTGCCGTTTGGAGCTTGGTGATGATTGGTGAAAAGTTGAGGGTCGTGGAAGCCTGTCATTCCCTGACTGGTCAAACTGCGTTCCAAGTTAGCATATTTGTTCAAATCCATGACGTCACTAGCGGCGGAGGCGACCAGGGGTGCCGTTGCGTCTGGGTAACGTAGGAGACCCGCAGGGAATGGGAATTTGTAAGAGAAACAGGGTCCACTAGAACCATACAGGTCCCCATTTGTATGGACTGGAACTACAGTTCCATAGCGGGATAACCCAGGATGTAAACCAGGTTGGTTGTGTTGATGATGGTGGTAGAATCTGTACGGGAAACCAGCGTACGGATCAAGGGGTCGATGGAGGGAACCAATAGCAACTGGTGTCTCAGCATGGTGATGGTGATGTGCTGAGACGGGACATGGCTGGTACCCTGCAGGAAGACAATTACGTTCCAGGGCTTTTTGTCGCTGTTGAAGAAGGGACTCGCCAATGACAGAGTTGTGGTGGGCAAGCTGTGGACTAGCTGGGCGTGGCAGACCGAACATTTTCTCCACAGTGAAGGGTACTTTACGTTCGTCTTGTCCAACCCTAGACGCGGATGACGTAGACGGGGACGCAGAGGGAAGTAATGCATTCCCACCAATGTTTATAGAGTCTTTACTACGGACAACACGGAACCCTTCCTTCTCCTTCCTAGGTAAATTCTCTACCTCCACCGAGCGCAGTCTAGAGTTATGCGGCCTGAAAGCTGATCCGGTACCGTCACCAATAATACTAACGGATTGACTTATGCGTCCAGTTCCGGCCCCAGTCAGGGCACTCCGGGCTAAACTATAAATATCCATCATGTCACAGTTACCATCCCCTGGTACCCCGTGCTGGTTATGGTGGTGCCCGTTTGCGCAGGTAATCTGCGGAGATGCGGGAATGGGTTTACTTTCCCCAGATGAAGTTGAAGCGATCCGGTGAAATGCACTACCGGAGCAAATGTTGCGATCCGTCTTACTGACTGTCGGTCGACATGCGAGGGCGCTAGTCTCACCGCGAGCTGTGTTTGTACATCTGAAGCGAAGATGTGATTTGAGGGTGTTTGGATACCTGAACGTCTTGGGACACCTTGGGCATCGGTAGCCTTCCTTACCTGCAAATCAAATAAAACAAGTAAAAAATACAATTTAGTGACATATATAATTTTACGTTTTAAAGTTTGGCCCTTCACCATTGTTCCACTTTGATCCAAACTGCCAGTAAAATGTGGGAGGCATAAACACGGAGTTGAACTTTTGAGTGGACGTATTTATGTCAATAGAAAAGGTGCCGTTGTTGTGGTTATCTGTTTACGTACGTATCTATTTATTTATTTATTTATTTATTTAGATATATTTGGGGGGCGGGGTGAGGTTAGGGTGGTGTTGTGGAAGGGCGTTTATCCTGGCAGTGAAAAGCATTTCAGGACCAAGATCTTATTCATAGACAAGCCACCAGTCTGCAAAAATATTTATATTAAAAAAAGAAGAGGAAAAAACATCAGACGGTATAATAAAAGCGACGTTCACTTAACCGATTTTGAAAAAAACGAACGCAAATTAACGCGAAGTCTGGACGTAACTAGACTCTGTCTCTTCTTGTGTGGATGACAGGTCTCGGCATCATCCACACACTGGTTTTTTTTAAAGCATCGAGTACATGTTAAAAGTACTTGCTTACGATGACCCTTCAAGAATGCTCTTACGTAGACACTAGGCATCCAAATACACAAGTTGTGACACCCCTCGGTAACGTATCAGCCAAAATATTGACTCTAATGGACAAGAAAGAATGTCTAGCTAAACCGTTTTCTTTCTGTGGATGTTTGATCCAGCCAATCGTGGCATCTTATCTCCGTCTGTTGGACTGAAGAGGCTAGCAAGGCTTGTATTGTCGGGTAGTATGGTGTGGGTATTGTACAGCAGTCAGTTGTACCGACAAAGCCTCAATCATCATGTTGGCCAACATTTCATCCTAATTCCTTTTGTGCGGCCCCGTGAATGTCTTCTTTTCTTCATCATCGTGTCCTGTAGATAACGAGCACTTGCCGCCTCAAGATAAAACCCTTCAATGCCACATTTGGGCTGATACCCAACGAGTTATATTGTCACTGGGTTTACTACGAAGAAAGCGGATTAAATCGCTGGTTTTTGATTACACTTCTTACTTTCTGATGGGATTTTTAGATTCAAATGATGTGACACCCAAGGCTGCTCTGCTAACGAATTCAGAATCTCGTCAAAGAGGCTCAAACTTTATACCCGTATTACACCAGTCCGTTCGAATCGGATTAATCCACAGATTACCACTGGAACCGATAGGCCTAACCAATGTTAGATCCAAAGCTTGGGCAAAACTCCTAATAGCTTGACTTCTTTGTCCCCAAATCTGAGACTGACGACAGTTTTTTTTATAAATTTAAATCCTCGTTTCTAGAATGAATTGTAAATCTACCTGGTGGATGCAACCAAGCACTGTCATAATCTTTTGTCATAGCCCTCGTACCCTAACAACAAAAGCTGGAGTTACCATGCAGAAAGAGCCACGGTATTTCCAAATCCCTTTCTTTCTGGGTTTGATTAACACAAACATAAAAATGATTTCAAACAAAAATACTATTTACCAAAACGCTTTGTAACTCAGCCTTTCAAACCCCGATTAACTACTCCATGCAACTAGTTGCGATCGATTTGATGTTTATGTTTGGACTCTTAAATTGTCATTTGCATGTTTGGTTCTGGTCTAGTCCACAGACTCCACACATACATCGAGTGAAATATTAATTAGTTTCAATGACAGACGACGTGAACACAAACCTCTGTTTTACACACACCCTGTGCTTAACAAACACACAAAAGAAAATGTTTTCCTCTTTACAAAATGAGTGTAATCTGCCAGTCAATGTTTGCCAGATGTCTGCCAGGGCCAACTAAACTGATTAACACCGCGCCCCGACCCAGATTCGGTTTTTAGAAGTCTCCTTCATTATTTTATCAATTGGTAAAATTGTTCTACAAAAAGCTCCTTTTTAGCACTGATTGGGCTTTCGAAATTGTGGGGATTTGTATAACAGTACAAACTTCGCATGTCGCTAACAAAATCAAGAAACAAAGGTTTGCGGTTTGCGGTATAGCTTATATTCCACTGAAACAATACACTTTTGCTGCTAAGCAAGAGACATGGAAAAGTATATCAAAACTCTTCACAACCAAACTCAAAAAAATGCATCATTGATGGTTCCATTATCGCGAAAACTTGCAAGGTTTATGTGTGTTTAGCATGGTTTAAAAATCAAATGTTCGAAACAGTTTCTCCCGCATGACAATGTTTGAGAACGGAAACATTTCTTTAAAAATTTGCTCCCAGAATTTATTAAAAGTAAACTTTCTTTATTGAAAATAATTCACAATATTTCTTTTTTAATTATCCTTCCAGTTTTAAGGTAACTTTTCGAACTTGTGTTATCAAAGGGAACGTGAGCTGTAATAAATCTAGGGTGATTTGTATTAATGCCTGCTTTATGTGAGTACTGCTAGTGTCGAATTCATACTCTTTGATTTAGCTAGTAAATACGTTTACCAATTCACAGTACGAATTCAATGGGAAAATCGTCGATGTATTTGATAATTTGATAATTATCAATGTACGCCGACTTGACAACGAACTGACGGTACCAGACATCTGACTTGCAGTCTGCTTCAACATAGAAACAACGAAACATTATGAAACCTTTCACATTAAATCTCCTAGATGCAAATTAGGTAATTTGAAGTGTTACAGTTTAGTTTTATTGATTTTTGATTAGGCTAATTTGCGCAAAAATTAGTGCAACTTTTAGTAATGTGGTTGTCACCATTAAACATCATCGCTACACATGCAAACACTTTCGTTGAATTCAGTTTAAAGGCATGATATCCATTAGTAATTGTTAAAGACCAGTATCCTCACTTGGTGTTTCCCAACAAATGCATAAAATAACAAACCTGTGAAAATTTGGGCTCAATTGGCCAAGTTGCAAGAAAACAATGAAAGAAAAAACAGCCTTGTTGCATAGAATGTTGTGCTTTCATATGCCTCAGAAAGGCCTGTCTCAGGTTCAAATTGTGGGGTGACAAATTACCCCCTTCTCTAAAACTACAGTACTTTCTAACAATGCTTTATAATATATACATCAGCTCTCCAGATCTCTTTTACCACTCATAGTTTTATGGTCATTAATTTTGTGGAGTAATTACCAAAGGCGTACCCTCCCTTTAATTGTAATATTACTACTACTGTTTAATAAGCTTAGTATAAAACATTACCTTTTTTAATTGTTATGACGAAGAACCGGTGTAGCAAGTTGGCAACTGTTTAATATAGCCGTAGTATACTCTACTCTCTTATTCCCCTACACCCATAGTTTGAAGCACAAAGTAAATTGCCTTTATATCTTGTGTGAAGTTCGCTTCGATCGATTAACCTCCGTCAGATAACCCTTGCACCCTGGCCAGATCTACGGTCGATGTGGCAAACACGTACGGGGAAATGATGAGAATCAACGGCCGGTGCGGCCAGGTTTTTCACGCTAGACGTGGTCCGTGTGGCGCGGACAGCACGGCATAATGTCACTATAACATGGTGGCAGTCTAGCCGTAGAATACATTACATGTAATTTCTGCCTGGTATGGATATCGATCCAATTCGATCCACTGGTTCAACCACTCGTTTTGCTTCAAATTTCTTGCATTCTTCAACGATTTTTTTCGGGATCTCAATCTGAGCCCGAAGCAGAGACTTGTTTTTTTCTCAGGTGTCTCTTTGTGTTGCCCATCGATCTAAGGCAAACTGAATGATTTTGCTTTGCGGGCAAATTGGAAGAGTTTGGAGAACTTTATGCATAGTGGATCAGAAGTGATCATATGCAATATTATTCAACAAGTCTTTACGCGGGAACTGACGTCAAATTGTTTACCTTGCCTCTGGCGAGATCTACAGCTCTTCAAAGCTGTTAAATTTTCTAGAATTTAATTGTGGCAATTGATTTGCTAATGAAGAGACGCTGTGCTTCTTTGTTGTAGTCATCTTTGGGTTTAGATCAACAATGGGGAAGTATCCGTATTATGCAATAGTGCAATATTGTACACTATTACAATCCATATGCCTATAGAAGTATGTAAGTCGTTGTGATGGAAATTACAGCATTTATAATGTAGGTGCTGCATTAATTTTGCAAGAATATCAAAAACGACGGTCACCAAAACCCAGTGCATGCCCAGATAAAATACAGACCTATTCTTAAAATAATGACAAATTGTAGCAGAACTTATCACTACAGAGAAACTGTATAAAAACAGCAAAGTGTCCGCGCACGTTTCAACCCCTGACACTGTTATCGCGCCTCCCCTACCCCTATCCGTACCCTGCCTTGAGGTCGCATGCATTGTGCATCCATTCAGTAATTTGATTCTATACAACAATAGCCAATGCTATCCAGAAAGTATACACACCACCCAAATATAGAACAATCGAATATGAGCCACAATACCAGTTCAATTTGATAAGTGCGATTTTCAGGTCCAGTGACGGCCGTTATAAAGACAAAGTAAGCGGCCGGGCTACAACTAGCCTGTTGCAACTGTGTGTGAACTCCACAGGTGGTGTGGCGCGCTTGTTGGCTAGTCTACACAAAATACCTGCGTGTTATACTACAGATCCAGCACTAACACTAACAATGTATAAGGCATTCATAATGCTAATTTACATCATTTGTCTAACCTTACATCTGTTGTTTATACAATACAAGTTGGTTGTTAAATCGCTAGCCTAGAGGTCTTTACTTTACCGTATATATATCACGCAATTTTAGGATTCGATTTCGCACGACTGCATTGGTGAAACTCATTCTCGCCTATCAACTAAGAAAAATATTTTGGTTAAAAATTCATTGTGTGTTTGATTCAATCCTCAGACTTGATCTTCCACATAAAAATGACTTACCCCAGAGAAAACTTGAAGACCTTACGAGATAAAGTGAGACATGATTCTGGGTACTGAGCCTTTCCTTGAATGATCGTCAGACACTATTTAAACCTCATTTTAAACTGACGTTTGTTCTGATCTCTCGTGGACAAGAATGTTTTGTTTTCAACTTGTTTTCTTGAAATCAAAAACAAATTATGATACTTAAGGAGCACGTACAAGTTCGGGAAAATGCGGTTGAAGTTATGAAGAGACAGCCAAACAATCATCCCAACTTGGTTTGTGCGCACACACAGAACCATCCACCAATGTCTTCTTCACATCATCTCAAACCAACAGCTTCCAAGATGGTTTTTACGTCAAGTAAAGTTTGTGAAGACATCCTCCAAAGTATTTCAGTTTATTACCAAAAGTGTAAGATCGCTTTAAGATTACCGCGTGAGAGTTGAGGGTTGAACCAAAGAGATAAAAACATAACATATTGTTTCTCAGTAGAGTCTGATGACAAAGTAATGACAATTGTCCGTCAAGTAAAGTTTCTGGTGTCACCTCCTTCCAAAAAAGTTCAGTTTATTACCAAAAGTGTCATCAGATCGCTTTAAGATAAAACCTGAAAGTTGAGAGTTGAACAAAGAACAGATAAGACACACAAGAGATTTTCTCCTCGTTGGATTCGGATAACAAAGTAATGACAGTTTCAAGTTGATGAAATAAGAATTGGATAACAAAATGGGTGTGTTGGCATCATTGATTATCTATTAATGTCCAGTGTGGAATGCTGATTTCACTATTTTTTCTGCGGTTAACAAAAAGGCATGAAAAAAAAACATGGGGTCAGGCGGCATTGAATCCTCCACGATGCCAGAATGTATGCAACTCACACAAAATCTCACTGCATTGTTACTTGTCATTCAATCATATAACTGTTTATCTTTGAAACAGAATTGTGTATACGATCTAAAATACTTTAATTTAAAATACATGGTCATAGTTTTCAATTTACATTATTACAAAGTTTACAGCTAACGAACTAAAGGAGTTTAATTATGTTTAACCAAGAATATTGTGCTAGATTGGGTTGAAGTCTCATATGTCGACCAAAGTTTTATTAGTAATCGTCATTTATTACTTTGGTCGAACGAGTTCCCTGTTCTATTTACTGAGCACATGTAATAAGTTCAGCAAAACAAAATTACTCCGACGGAGAAGTCGTGCAGCATCTAAAAGCTGCTCCCCGCAGACAAAATACTAACTCGGTAAGCACAGAGAAACCAGACTAGCAGCGTGAGCAGGTTACATTTTAAACTCAATGTTTGCAAACAGTATTTGTATGGCAACCCAGTAGGAATCCAGTAGGCTAATAAGCCATGGGATTAAAGGAATTATAGTAACGGCCTTGCGGTTAAACTGTATTCACAACACACTTGGTTAGAACTCACTATGGAAACCACATAATTCCCAAGCTATAGATCCCACCGTAAAATGCGTAAACTCTTTAGCGGCAGAATCAGTTTAGCTAAATCCTTCTATTTCGCCGAAGCTAAAGAACACCCAATGTGGGACAATCGAACACTAGCTGTACGCAACGCAACAACGATCGATACGGGGGATTTGGAGCTGGGCACTCCTCCACTGTCACCCGCTTAATCACATGGGCAAGAGAACTCTCACACCTGGTGTTCGTATTATCCCTCCTTCGATCACCAGCTATTGAATAAAAACCATTTACTAAGGCAGGAATGAGGTCTAACTTCTAACGGGGATTAGGAAGCTGGTCCTTGTCTTGGATTTGAACTGATCTTTAAAAATCATTAAATAGAAGTTTCAATACCTGTGGTGAAAGATTGAAACGTTAATTACTCACATCAAGCGCACTGTATCAGCAATGTTGGACAAATTGTGACGACATATCATAGACAATTTGTGTACGATCACTTCAATTTATCTTACACCCGGAAACAACTGGCACATACATCGTATTTTGAAGGTTTGTTTGGGGGGAAATCATTACACAAACAAGAATATCACTTTTAGATTGGGTTGCATTATTGTTACTTGCAAATTATGTATACACTGGGATCAGAATCATACAAACTTAGCAAATTATCATCGAGGGCTGAGAGTTGAACTCCATGTGGTGGATTTATGATTTAAAATGTGAACCGCTTCCACACCATTCTTCATCAGCTTGCATTTTGCTCATCGCCACCAGCGGTGGAGTCAATTGGGTTTGTCGTTTCCCTTCAGAAAAGTCTTTCACTTCAAACGGGCAAAAATTATTTAATGTCCAAACGAATTAGATTCAAACTGACGAGGGTTTTGTGTGTGTGTAGTGGCCTAGGGATCTAGACTATTACTGTTACAATCATATGTTATTCACCTCGCCTGGAATTGCTCAGAATAAAGCGATATTTTACTTCAAACGAATAGACATGCCCAACACGTCATAAGTCGTCCAACTGCTTTTTTTAAACCATATTGCTCAACAATGTGCCGAGACAAAAACGACCGGATTGGAAGTTGTCGAGGAAAACTTAAATCTCCCAAAGCTCATCTGAAATCGTCCAGATTTTGTTTTTTCCGTCGCAATATTGTCCAAGTCGAGAAAAAAGCAACCCCCAAATCAACACAGTTTATTCCGATTGTGACAGTATAAGCATACCAGAACGTGCACAAATATACCTGACAAAACATAAATAGTTCTGTGTTATTTTCACTAAAATGGGTCGCCTCTGACCTGATGACATTTTTCAAAGGACGAATTTACTCTTCCAAAAGTTAATGACGTTAACTTCCAACGTGTGCACAAATTGGAAAGATATTTAGTTTGCACAACACTTGTATAAAGAGTGGTGGAAAACCCCACTTGAAATACTTTTGCCTAAAGTGCTTTAGTTTTTTTTTAGAAATGAGTAAAAAAAAAAAATTGAATCTCAAGAGTCCCAAACTCAATGTACTGAAAAGGTGAAAACATTAAGGCTTCCCCCACTGTTTCTCGTGACTCCAGCGGCCTAAATTTCACAGGTTTGTTATATATTTCAGTGCGGATGGTGTTTCACAATAAGCCTACCAATGTGCTTTTAATGAAGAACTCACTCGTTCTGTATTTTGCTGAAACATATCACACAGTAGTTTTTGCTTTTGTTAAGTCATAAACATCCAAACTTATTTGTCGGGGTTCAAATGGACTTGGTGCGCCATAACCATTGGTCATTTTAACAGCTACAGGTCCCCAAACAAAATAGAAGATGGCTTGTTGATTCCAACCATAGTATATTTATCGCTGCGAATAATTCACCAGTATTGGGATTAATCTGCAATGTGTGTTTAGAACGAATGACAAGATATAAACAAAACTACAAGTGAAGAACGCAACTATATCTTCACAAAGGTATTATTAGAATATATACGATATTATACTATTGAGCATACAGATACTTCACTGTCTAAGCACTGAACAAAAACAAATAAGTACCCAACCAAATGAACATGCAGCAAACCTACAACAAGTGTATCAATGGTGGTATAAGGCTAATTGGTAGTACACTGTTGATAATACATTCGTGTTGCATGCTAAAAATGGTACTGTGTGGTTCTTTATGTAACTTCAATTTTCAAAAAAAGAACACTCTAAAAACTTCAGGGTCAGTTTTGACCGGGATTTCTGGTTCCAGGGGCTCCGAACCATTTCTGGGTCAACTGCCCCAGAAACTGGTTCAGAATGGGCTCTGTATTCGGATTCTGCTTCGGTTTGATCCATTTCTGGATCAACAGGACACAGCTTCCGGGTCAAACTGACCCAGAAATAGGTCAGGCCTGGCGGAACCCGGAATTTGGGACAACTGACCCGGGAGGTTTTGGAGTGAACATGCCTTCCTACCTTCACCATGTTACTAAAGATACTACACAACCAAGCTGTGGATTTCGGTAAGCCCCGCTTAAGAACAATGAATATAGTTTCAGGTTAATTTTTTTGCATACAATTCTTTTATAAGTCATTGGTCATAACTTGCTACTATGATGTTTTCTAACAATTTCGAGAAAAAAAAGAGTTTTATCGTTGTGTCAAGAAGAGTTTAAATCTTTTTAAAAACTACAAATGCATTTGCAAAAAGACTTTGTGATGATATTAAATTCTTGTGGCTAAACATTTACGATAACATACCGTGATGATGATAATGATGACGACGACAGCGTCCAATTTACCGCCAGAGTAAACCTGGATAACCCAGTCAGGTACCGGCAATTACGTCTTACATTCGTACTTGAATTCAAGAGCCCAAATGTTTCCAAGCTGATACACTGACTGCAAGTACAACACTTCACCACAGGGACAATCACCTCGTGTATAGGTACCGCGATCCTAACAAAGTCGCTCTGTTTAGCTTATCTCCAAGATAGACAAACTTTTGATGATTAAATACGGGATTTTTTTTTCTTTTGGTACGGCTTCAGTTTATACATAGCTGAATGGGCAAATCCGATTAGTCTCTGACGATCCTATAGGTGCAACCGTGGGTTAATTGAACCGAGCTGTACATACTTTCTTTTTTCTTCTTGTAATACCGTGACAGTATAGGGCTAATATTGCTCCAGGGCGTTCAGTGGACACGTTTGTTTCTTCCTCTTAGCTCAACCTAGCCGTCTAAATCCTCGCTAATACTGTAATTCCTTGGTCGTAAGTTCCGAAAAGGAATTCATTGATTCTTTTTTTGGTTCTCTGAATGACCTCCTGCGTATTGTTAGTGCACGGGGGGTTGGACAATACCATTGCAGCCCATTCATACCGCCTGGAACGTGTGCACCTAATAAGGGAGCTAGTTAACAAACCCGCCAACAAGCAAGTCACTGGAAGCTAGCTACACCACTAAGGAGAATGACAGAATACAAAGTCAGCCAAAGAGCCCTTACGTCGCACTCGAGACGACAAAACGCGTACAGTGGCTGAACCAGTCATCTTACAAATGAGAGTCGGTGCTGGAAACAAGACGATTGTTAAACTATACTCACATTGGCAATACTGAACATTGCAGAAACTATCACCATGAAAAGAGACTCTTTGTAATTGAGTCACATAGTGAAGACACTAGTGTCATCTCACACCAGTCGACATGAGCTAAATATCAGACCAATTGAGCTGACGAGGTACCATGGGTAGGCACGCTGACGGGATGGGGCGGGGTTGGAGGCCGCGAAGTGAATATTATTAATAATATGCTTGTGATAAAACGAAACCAAGGATGCATCAGAAGTGAATTCATCTGTTCTGTCACGGTTGACCCACACCCATGTCATGCGAATGACAAGGCAATTACAGTAACAAATGCTGTCGAATAGACCCAAGCATTATAATTGGCCAGATCAGTATTCGAACCCACATTTTGTTCAACTGATTTTTGATGCAGCAGTGATGTTGCAAGTATATGACAACTTGTTATCAAGAGTAACGGCTGCGGGTGCATTTTCCTCGACAGTACAAACATGTTCACAAGTCTTTACATTTTAAGATCATGTGACAAAGGTCACAGGTCAAATGATCCAGGGTTTGAAGGCACAGAGCTTAAAAGGCTGAGATTGGTGTTTGAAAGCACGAGGTACCACCTAATGAGCTTGCACAAGACGTATGAAATCACAAGTCGAGGAAAGCATGACATTGCAGGCAATAAATTAGCAGACAATAAAGCTCGCGGGCAAAAAGATAGCGACGAGATAGGTGGTAAGGTGCAGGGAGATACGCCGGAAAAGGCCTGGGTAGGCGCACGGCGTATGCAAACCCAAGGCATGCAAAAAAGGTGTGGGCCATCACCAGGCCTATAGCTAGAACAATGCATAGACTAGCATTAGGCCTAGCTAGCACAAGGCGTAGGCAAACACCAGGTCTAGCTATCACAAAGTGTAGGCAAACACCAGGCCTAGCTATCACAAAGTGTAGGCAAACACGACGACTAGCTAGAACAAGGTGTATGTATACATCAGGCATGCCAGAACAAGTTGTAGGAGAGCACCAGGCCTAGCTTGCTCAATGCGTAGGCAAGCACCAGGCATAGCTAGAACAAAGTGTACGCAATTCTACAAGCACCAAGCCTAGCTTGCACAAGGCGTACACAAGCTCCCGGCCTAGCTAGGGCAAGGCGTAGACAAGCTCCATACCTATAGCTAACACGAGGTGTAGGCAAGCACCAGCCTAGCTAGAACAAGGCGTAAGCAAGCATCAGGCCATAGCTAGCACAAGGCGAAGCCAAGCACCAGGTCTAGCAAGCACAAGGTGACGGTAAGCTTTGCTCAAGGCGCATGCAAGCATCAGGGCTGATTGCTAGCACAAGGCGTATGAAAAATGAGACTTATAGCTAGCACAAGTCGTACTCAAGCACTGGGCCTAGCTAGCACAATAAACGATATGCAAACACCAGGCCTAGTTTTCACAAAGCGTAGGCAAACACCAGGCCTAGCTCAGAGCACAATGTGTAGGCAAGCTCCAGGCCTAGCTCATAGCACAAGGTGTGGGCAAACACCAGGCCTAGCTCATAGCACAAGGTGTGGGCAAACACCAGGCCTAGCTCATAGCACAAGGTTGAGGCAAACACCAGGCCTAGCTCATAACACAAGGTTGAGGCAAACACCAAGCCTATATAGTTCATAGCACAAGGTGTAGGCAATCACCAGGCCTAGCTCATAACACAAGGTTGAGGCAAACACCAGGCCTAGCTCATAACACAAGGTTGAGGCAAACACCAGGCCTAGCTCATAACACAAGGTGTAGGCAAACACCAGGCCTAGCTCATAGCACAAGGTTGAGGCAAACACCAAGCCTATATAGTTCATAGCACAAGGTGTAGGCAATCACCAGGCCTAGCTCATAACACAAGGTTGAGGCAAGCACCAGGCCTAGCTCATAACACAAAGTTGAGGCAAACACCAGGCCTAGCTCATAACACAAGGTTGAGGCAAACACCAGGCCTAGCTCATAACACAAGGTGTAGGCAAACACCAGGCCTAGCTCATAACACAAGGTTGAGGCAAACACCAGGCCTAGCTCATAACACAAGGTTGAGGCAAACACCAAGCCTATATAGTTCATAGCACAAGGTGTAGGCAATCACCAGGCCTAGCTCATAACACAAGGTTGAGGCAAACACCAGGCCTAGCTCATAACACAAGGTTGAGGCAAACACCAGGCCTAGCTCATAACACAAGGTTGAGGCAAACACCAGGCCTAGCTCATAACACAAGGTTGAGGCAAACACCAAGCCTATATAGTTCATAGCACAAGGTGTAGGCAATCACCAGGCCTAGCTCATAACACAAGGTTGAGGCAAACACCAGGCCTAGCTCATAACACAAGGTTGAGGCAAACACCAGGCCTAGCTCATAACACAAGGTGTAGGCAAACACCAGGCCTAGCTCATAGCACAAGGTTGAGGCAAACACCAAGCCTATATAGTTCATAGCACAAGGTGTAGGCAATCACCAGGCCTAGCTCATAACACAAGGTTGAGGCAAGCACCAGGCCTAGCTCATAACACAAAGTTGAGGCAAACACCAGGCCTAGCTCATAACACAAAGTTGAGGCAAACACCAGGCCTAGCTCATAGCACAAGGTGTAGGCAAACACCAGGCCTAGCTCATAGCACAAGGTTGAGGCAAGCACCAAGCCTATAGATAGCACAATGCTTAGGCAAGTATAAGGCACTGATGACACAATGGCGATGGCAGACACAAGGTGTAAGACTGTCAGCAGGCAAAAAGCAAAAAGACGACCACATATCGTTCACTGTCTATGTATAATACACTTTCATGTAAGCATCAGTTTACTTTTTTCATCAAACTATGACAATATGAAATAAGAGCAGAACATTCAGTCAATTTTCAACACTTGATGTTCGAACCCTAAATCAACAACAAAACAAACTTGTTCTCCAACAACTCAAGCTGAAGTTTTGAATTGGACATGTGCATGGTCTGGATTTATTGTAAATAAAAAAACAGCATCAATATTTCACGCGAACCGTCCTTGTGGAAATTTTTTTACATTTTGTTACTTCTGCCAAGCGTGTGTAATTGCCATGCGTTGCGTCTGCTTGAACATTAATCACGACCTCATTACAATAATTATTTACAGTGTCGATAATTTCCCGTGTGAATAATTATTAAAACATTTGGATGGCCCAGCTGACTGCACCTCCTGGACCGGTAAACTATGAAGCAATTGCACATAGTAACGTGTGAATCTGTGTCGGATTAAACAGCACATTAATCTGTACACAATACTAGGTGTGATTACAAACACTGCCTCATACCGGCAGGTTGTATATCCATAACCAAAATGGTGCTGGAAGAAATACAAGTCTAGCCCTCTTTTCGATGTGTTAATATCAGTATTCAGCATTGATCGCACACTGGGAACCCGGTGACTATGTAAACGGTCTGTAATATTGAAGTTCATTATGTGCATTTCAAGTAGTAACTTTGTTAAGGAAGTAACTAGCCATTGTACATTCAAACGCCCTAAACCTCTTTACAATATTAAAGAGTCAAAATGGTAAAAGTATACAGCCAAAGAAATAAGCCACAAGAGAACCCCCCCCCCATTTTTTTTTTAATAGACCCCTTCTGTAAAAGCATTTAAATTAATCAAACTCAAAAGTTGTAAAACAAATCAAGAAACAAGAATCAAACTGTGATACTAATAAACCCTCATGGAAAATTGAACGCGATTGAAATAACCCAAGATTAGTCATCGTCATCATCTTCCTATACTAGGCAGAAACCTCCTCTGGATCAACAAGAGCAGCAGTTGCCAAGAAACTATGGCTAATAAAGTCGTACATTCTGAGAAAGTGGATGACCCCCCCCCCCCCCCATTCTAGGTTGTATACTATTCAACATACCTCTGTAACGATTAATGGTGGTAGGCATTCCCAGATATTCAGCAAACCCACTGGAATACCATACCAGGAGCTCCTCTCCACGCAAGATGCTTCGAGTTGTACGAAACATCACTCGCCCCTCCGGTGAACGAACGGCAGAAAGATTTTGCTCGTGGTCGTCGTGTGCCGCAGCTACAAACCGCATCCAACGGGTAGGATGGGAGTCTGGGCCACTGACCAACCGGCCTTCAGAAAACTTGACCTAAAGAGTTAAGAAAATACAATGATTTGGAATAACATGAAACAGTTTTATCAAATGGTATGAAAAATTTACTCCGATCACCACAAGTATCTTGACTTGACTCACATCGGTCAAGCAAGATGTCAGACTCGACTCACTTTGCAATCGGCTAAGGCCGCAAGGCGTCAACTTGACCCATCTTGATCAAGTAGGGTGTCTAACATTGACCCTGTCAGACTTGGTTCACCTTATAATCGGTTAAGGCCGCAAGGCGTCCAACTTGACCCACCTTGGACAAGTGGAGTGCCTAACATCGGACCTGTCTAACTTTACAAATTCTGATTAACTAGGATTCCTGAATTGACACAAAGTACGTGACTCTACTCCGGGATGTTCAAAAGTTTACTTAATCTGAACTTCAAATATGTCACACTAAAAGTTAAATGGACCAATTGTCACCGAAATGTTTGGGTGGTTTCTCTTTGAGTGAATTTTGACAGAAGCAATTTCAAACTGCGAAAAGCATACCCAAACTTTTGCAAATGCCACGGACATTGCACAAAGTACATGTAACATGAAACATTGTTTGCACGTGGCTGGTGGACGTGAATTGATGTCTGGGTCCCGCCAATACTTCATTTATAGCTTTTAAATCATTTGCGGAATTCTTTCGTGCAATTCTTAAATAAGTCGGCCAAAAAATTGACCTTGTATACCTTTAACTGAACTGGATCAAGCAATGTCTGACTCGTCCCACGTTGATCAAGATAGATGTCGAGTTTACCTATATCAACCAAGGTGTGTGAATGTGAAACTTCGGAGAGCATTGATCTACTTGTGAGTCTGAAGAGACTGAATATTTTTGGCGGTCAACCTACCTGCTTGATCTACCAATATCGAGAAAAAGGTATCTAAAGTGCACAACTCTCTCAGCACCGTAGGCCTCCTATTGGTGAATTAGATCACCTGGATCATCCAAGTTGTATCATGTGACTTGCCTACCTGGATCAACAAACTGGATATTTGATCGAGTCAACTAACTAGAATGTCTGACTCTCTTTGCGGTCAACAAGGGTATCTAGAATGATTGAACCAAGGCGTACGAGTCGGTGAATAATACAGCTAGGGTTCTGAAGTTGGTGCTTTACCAACCTATCTCAGTCCTTACTTCGGCATCCCAGCTCCAAACACCCTGTGTGTTAAAATCATCAGTCACTGGCACCACAATTCAAACACTTATCAGTGATTGATTTCATCACCGTTAAAAATCCTTGAAACTATATCAATCAGTTAACCACAGAGAGAGGTCAACTCTCCTTTCACTGGTTGATGAGGTGGACCCCATCCTAAACCCACGTCCCCCGCCTGAGTTCCTACCTGCCATCTTCAGTGACATGCCGACTTCACGCATCACAAAACTCGGTTGTAATTGATTGCCCACGAATAGCCTTTTTTACAATAAGGAAGATTTCGCAGCAATGAAAAGTACCCTGGGATTGTTACCGGCAACTTTAGTTTGAAGATAATGCTGTTTAATTAGGCGCTCCAGTAGTGGTCAGTGACGAGTGGTAATCGGTCCTCAGGGAAACCAAGGTGAATTGAGAATGGAACATACACAGACACGGCCCCTCAATTCAGGATGAACACCACACGTGAGAACAAAACGGAGGTGCTGCAAAGCGGGCAATAATCATCAACACAAAACCATTAAAAGTGAAACGTGTCGTTTCCTGGCGTGGTCAGAACAACGGTTGACGCAAGACTACTTAGAACGGAATACGTAAAAGCGTAGATGACAAAAATGTAATAATTTCAGCCAAATTGAACACTTTAAAGACTGCGGTGGGTAAATACTTTTTGTAAAATGTTTAATTCAAAGCACAGTGTTAAGCGTATATAAGAAATTGTACCTTTGGTGTTAACTGGGATAATTTGGGGTGGAATTATCGGTCTCCGCAATCTAGGACAGAAGATGTACACCAGACTACTCTCTTTGAATCAAGATAAAGTATGATAAAGTCATAGTGACAAGACTATATAATGTTGGTGCCGTAACTAGTTTGCATCAATTTAAGCAGCAGCAATGGCCTGGCCGGGATTCGAACCAGCTTTAATTGAAAGAGCTCGACTGCATCTTAACCAGACCACGTGGCCTAGACGCTCCGTGTTTTTACAACCACTTCATTCCCGGTACGGTGTATGTACAGAACTTGATTAAGTGACAAGCATACTTCCTCATTTACGAATTAAGAGCTTTAGTCACAAAGGAAGAGACTGGCAATGCCCAAACAATCTACAAGTTGACTAATAACGCTTGTATAATACGCGTTTAATTTGCTATTAAATTAATGACAGCTTCCTCAGTTGAGTGACGAACTTGCATGTTGTTAAAAGCAATAAATGCGGACGGTCATTAGAAGCTAGACTCGCTCCAGGGCACGCTTTGTTTTTATAACGGCTGTGCCTAGGGCTACGCATATTGGTAGTGGAAGGCATTCTACAAAAAACTACCGACTTTGTGATAAAATAATGTGAGGGAATAACACAGGTTGACCAATTAGTCAAATGAGTTTGCTGTTGTTGCGAGTTTTAACTAACAGATTTGAGATGGAATAAAATAACGTGGGGTAAAGGTTTGGGGTGAAATATAAGTGGTTTAAGTGTAGATTGTTACTCTGTTTAGGTCAACGTTCCATATTGAAATATTTCTGATTTTCATGTTGACTAATAAACAACTTGACGTGTCGAGCAATTTATCTTGGTTGTCTTCATGAAAAGACCGGAAAACCTGATAAACTGCATTCTACTTGTGACAAATGAAGGCGATGTTTCTAAATATACACCATAAACCGTCACCCTTCAACGATTCGCAGCCGCGGCTTCGTGTTTTGTTGTGTAACTGTGTCATTGTTCTCTTGTAGAACATTTTCAGTGAATTGAAATCATGGTGATGCTAACATGGTACTCTTCAACACAGATGAGGGTTGGTAACTAATCAGGCCTCATTAAGTTTTATTGATGCAAAAAGTCGACTGCTCATGGTGTTTATGTGGGAACTTTGTTGTCCCCAACACTGATGTGGACGTGAGTGAAATAATCATGGCAGGCAATAACGCATTGCAATAGACACTGCACCACTACAGTCGGGTTCATCGACTGTGTTCCCCAGGAGAACTTGGACAACGCGTGAATGGGGCAAGCAGAATGGGAGACTTACGGGGACACTAGGTGGAAGCTAACTAGGTAAATCCATTGTTCTTCAGAAATGTCCATTGTAGCCCGGGAAGTCGGGTGCTTTTCGTATAGAGTAAACTTGCCATTGTCGCAAGAACTTTAGAAACGTTACTTTTTAATTTTAGATCTTAAACAAAACGGGTAATGTGTGCAATAAATGTTGGTACTTTCAGGGGTTGATGAAAGTTACGGGGTCCGGTTAGACAGGGGAAAAAGCGAGAAGTGTACCGCTTTCCCAATCCCACGGTTTTTAACAAAAGCTATTTGTGATTTTATGACAATATGGCACACTACGCATCAGGGTGCACAATACGGATTGTCATCCAAAACAATGTGTGTCATTTTTCCTTGTATTGCTCCTAGTACACACGAGTCTCTAAAGATAAGGGTACCGTTCACTTGCGCCCAAAACTTCAAATGATTTAAGTGTCATAACTTAATTTAATTGCATACAACGACAGCGTGGGAGAAAGGGGAAGGTGGTCATTAAAACTATTGCACTCATAATAATGTTCATGAGAGCGGGACAAGCTTATATAACTTTCTTTCAAATCAAAATTAAGCATCGTTTGATATAATCGGCAATGTTATATTTGTATATAATCGGCAATGTGGTAACATAATTTTCCAATGTGAATTCGAAATGGAAAATGTGCACATTTTGTGCTAAAAAGGAAGCAATTTCATTTTGATTAGTTTCTTCTTTGTCTTAAATTAAAAAACAAGTGCGTTGCACTTGATGTTCTCCGTATATAGTTTGACAATCACTGTGGAGGCAACATCTACGGCATGCAACGTTACATACACTGTCTCCATACTCACCACGTTCTCTATATTACGAATCAATGTATTCAAACCGAGGCTGTGATGACAAATATTAGTCTGAGCCCAGATGTGGAGTATTTAGAGCAGTCATAAATTCTGTTACAAGTTGGAAACATTAAAAAGCAAAAACAAATAGGGGGCCTACTTGAAAATAGATGCTGCTTGCGACGAGTCCTTGCTATTTGAGGCTCAAACCGTGCCACATTACAATAAGTTAGACCAGTCATATCAAACATTGGAACACTACGACCAACCATCAAGAGGATTGGAAAACCGTAACCAGTGATTACTTATTTACCTTTATGGTTAGAGCTAAGAACTTTAAGTTTAAACGGAGAAAAAGCGCTGGTTCAAACGAGAACTAAACTCTTCCTAATATTCCAAGTGCTTCAAAGTGCTCTAATCAGAAACAAGCGCACAAATCAAAACTGTCAAACTACACAGGCGCTTGACAAAAATCACACACGTGGTGTTACCTCAAGAATGACGTAATAGTTTTCTAAGTCACGTTAAGTCTCAAATTTTGGATGTTACAAAAGGTTTATCCGTCGTGTTATTAACTTCTAAAAACGAATCTAAGTCTAACTCAAGTCATGACCACAGCATCTCAACTCACTCTCGACTAAACTTTATCAGTAGTGATGTCCAAGACTGACACTGGAGATAGTTGGAAGACAACCACGTGACGCGGGATTCCTTCCATTTTTTAAGAAGGATTCGCCGTGAAACATTCGTTCAAAAAATGCAAGAATAAATCAAATCAGTCAATGACGATAGTTAATATCAAGTTTATAACGCTATGCCTAATTCATAAATAATACTCAAGGTGTCCAGTTATATTTGTGAATTGGGGCAACCCAGCGCCATGCCACCAATATGACGTGACGTCATCCCAAGTTTGAATTACCTCCAATGAAAACTTACGAGCCTAATAAGACGTCTTCTTAAATTTAGGGCGAGGCAGTGATACGTGTCCAACCAACACACACAAAGTTAAAAGGCAGTAGCATTGTACTATAAAACTCAAGTGAATTTCTTAGGCTTCAAATATGGATTTTATTATTGAGTTTTTATACCCTTTCTTAAAAGAATATATAAACATTTAAGTAGCTATTTATCAGTTCTTCTTCTTCGTTCCTGTGCCGTGCAGAATCCTCTTTTTTAATGTCAAACTTTAATATATATATATATATTTTTTAGTTGCCATTTGTTTATATTGTCTAATCACGCGTTAAACCCCTGCGACCCTTCGACTAATTGATTATATTGTTTTTGTCTTTATTTGATGTTTGTCATTTATTTCGTTAATTACTTTTACAGATTTGATGTATCTGTTATTGTGACTCACCTCAAGCATATACGGGCTGTCTCTACTGTCTTTCATGTTGACACCGAGGCGAAACTCTCCATCAAACGGACCAAAGCTAACATCCGCCGGGATCTCTGTCGATGTCCATACACTGGTCTCAATGTCCGAGCTTTTAGCGGACCCAGATCGTCCGACCAGTGGGGGAACATGAGGCGAGTCTACGGCAGGGAACATTCCTCAGAGATGGGTGATGACAACTACAGTTGGAGCTTGGGAGTTGATCATGGGTGCACCATCCAAGCAACTGACGAGACGCTAATGGCAAACAGTTCGCAATCACGAATGCAATTCATCTCGTACAAAAAAAAAGCAAGGCTTATCTACACAGATGGAAATATTTTTCACTTCAACAAAAAAAGTGGGAAAGAGACCGATGAGAAAAATTGATCGAGAAACAGCTGTGAGCCAGTGGAGTCAACAAAGACCAGTTTTGCAGCGTTTTACCGGGCGACGACTGGTTTTATTGAAAACGAGCGCCTACTTGTTGCGCATGTGCACGGTGGAGCTACGGGCCGCTGAGCCAGTCACTGTTACGGGTCCTTGGTGCTAGCCGCGCCGGCGCGGTACCACGACCTACGTACAACTAATTAAGGACAATGGTAAAATAATTCTTGCCTAAGAAATCTGCATATTTTCCCAACGTGGTGGGGAGGGAGACCCATAGCTCCTCAACGGTAACAATTAATCTTAGTCAAGCGGAGATGTCTTAATGATTAATTTACACGATGTCTGGTGCTTTCGGTGTTTGGCATGTAACTCCACTAAACTGTTTCAAAACTAAACTATAGGCTAGAATGTTGTACAATGAACGGCTTTAAATACAAAGTACAGGGTGGTAACAGTTATTGATCAATCTAAGAGCTCACTGATTATTAAGTTCCAGAACTAACCCCCAGAGAAATACTTCCCTAAAATACTCCAGAATTCCTGCTGGTTGTGTTTTGATTGTAGCGATTGAACCAAGCCCCAATAAACCAGCTCACAAATGGTTTTCACCAAACGTGACGAATGAATCTGATGTCGTTTGGTGTGTTTGTTGGAAACCGTATAAGGGGAATACATTTTATCGTCCCAAAACCAATAATTTGTTTGATCATTTTGTTTTCTTTACAAAAGTTGTAAAACTGGGTAGATCAATCTTTACCTTAACTTTACACAGTCAATCTGAACTACATTACCTGACCTGACCCAGTTCAGTTTAGTTGATCCTAAGACCGGCTGCGTTATTCGCTGAAGGCGGTATCATTTATAACTGTGCAACGCTCCCAAAATGACAATGATCCGCTTTGTTCGGCATACCAGCAGATGCCCTTTTTCGGCAACAATTAACTGTAAGTGATATGTCACATACAGCAGAGTAACAATGGACGGACTCCACCAAACCAACAAGTCAATATGATTCATGGGCAGAACATGTACATGTACTGAGTTTTACCATCAGCCAGAACGAGCACATAACCAACAACCAAACAAGCTCCTGCAACAACGTAGCCTCGCCATAACGATCGGATCAATCCCAACCACCTGAAATGATGACAACTTTGAAACTTAAGCTCTAGAGCCACATAAGAACCCAGCTAAATCATAAACATGTAATCAGTCATGAAAACAAGAAATGAGAATTATTCGATAGAAATCTAAGACAAATTGGAAATTTCAGAAATCGTGATTCTTCCAATCTGATCAGACACCTCTCGGAATGCTCAGAAACATCACGTAAACATCAGAGACACTTTCTGAACCAGAAAAAGCCATCGGAACTAACAAATTCAGATCCACCTCAGCAAGATCGAGGTATAGGAAACCAAACCCCCAAATAAGAGTTCTAAAAGCAGGCACCCCAGAATCCGCAGGAACACCAACAAGAACAGAATAATTCTCTAAACATTTATGTAACTCAAGAAATATTTAAGACACTAAAATGCAAGCCACCCAAAAGACACATGAAAACAAAATCCCTTGAAACCCTGAAACCTCACAAAACCTCAAGAACTTCGGGAAGCAGAGCAACCCCAAACCAAGAAACCTCTCACTAAAACAGAAAACACGGGAACCTCATTTTTTTCAGCTGAACATCGTACAGCCTACCCTCACCCCCATACACATTATAGAAACTAAAGAATTACCAAAAAAACACATATCGGAGAAGCCCCAGACATCCCTAAATAAAACCTGAGTAACCCAAGAAACGCCGGAACCTCACATTCTGCGAAACCTCGAACACTCCCAAACCGGAAACAGTTTGTCTGTTATTTCCTCGGTTGTTAATACTGCATAAAAGCACATTGTGCACATCAGCGTTGTCACATTTTCCTTCTTTTGGTGAAGAGCCCGTATCCGTCCTGACAAGACCGTGGAAGAAACAAGAACATTTCCTGAGCAGTGTTTTCGCATTTCGACTGAGCTCATTAACCCCCCTAGGCTGATCACCAAAGATGTGCACAATCCAAAACTAGTAACAAGTCGAAGTAGTTTCAGTAATATGTTGAAATCACAGTAAGAAAATAACGTCATGTACGCCCCCATGTGCTCCACGCCCACCGGTAGCTGCCCCTTTACATTTACCAATAACTCACGGGGATAACAACCGGAATGCTTTGCGGGTTCTAATTGATTTACAACGCTCGGAGGCATTCTAAGCCTCCCAGTGAAAAAACCTGTCTTTGATATTAATTTTATGTTTTATGCGGCCTGACTGTATGACAGTCAAGTATACTTAATCCACAGGCAGTAATTTGCAGGATATTAGATGCTGTTTATAACCGCATCAGTGATTTGTTTTGTCTCCAGATCAACACTTTAGACATTGCAGCGTGTATAACAACCATTCACCAAGCCGCTTTTCATTAACACCAATCGAATTTGGGTTATTGGTTAACTTCTGGCACTAAATCTTAATTTTACTCGCCTGTGAGACCGTGGTTTAGGAAGCACAATTGTTGGTTTTGGGGGCTTCTCAGATTTGGACCCCCGTCGTTAAATACATTTTCATAATATCCGTAAGCTACTCCGACGCGGCATATTGCCGTAATTACACTGACAAGCCATGCTGCAACTTCGGGCTTAAAATCAAGCCCGAACCCCGCTAACATTTTCCCCCGCCGTAACAAAACCCTTTGGGCACCGTAGGTTTAATTCTTTCCAATATTGTTTTCATTTTGCCTGTTTCTTAAACAGATACCTATTTTATGTCAACAAACGACGAGGGTTTATGTGATTAAGACGCCGTTGTGAAATTCTGGTCTGAGATTCAAATCAGATCAAGGTAAATTGTCGTTGATTTACCGCAACGATAACTTGAGGAGAGCTGGTCGCAGAAAACAAATAAAGCAGTTGTGGTTTACAACTTGAACAACGCACTGCGTGATTTAGCACTGGTTGCATGGGTTTTAATTTAGCCTCAAAAATGACATTTGGTAAATGAGTTTAAATCTAAATAACAAATGTTAGTTACGAAAAAAAATCATTTCTTTTCATGATGAACATTTGACACCATCGGCTAATTTTTTTTATAATACACGGGATGCTTGTTTTTACTTACTATTTACCCACCGACTGTGTATTGAAAACAGAGTATTTCTGCTTCATTAATCCAGTTTTTTTTTTTTTTTTTTTTTTTAAGCTTTGATAACTTTGTCTACTTTATCGAAAACATCATGGTATGTACTTACATACTTTCGCTTAATTTGTTCAATGTAAATATTCAATTGATTTTATCTTCATTTGTTTGCTCGTTGGTAAACATAAATATATATATTATATTTCGTTTTCATGAAGCTCGACAACCTACACAAAATAATTAAAACATCTGAATAATGATAACAAGAACAATATGTGAATATTAACAATAAACAAAGAAAGAAACAAAGAAAGAAAGAATTGGGTTTTTCACGTAACGAGAAACAAAAAAAGTTCTAAGTACATGAAAGGGATTCATTTCAACAAGAAGACGCTTTTGTCCATCACGACACCAAGGAACAAGGTTATATTTAGCCTCGGTCAGACCATGGTAGATTCTACCTCCATGGTCCGACATTGACTTGAATGGGACACAAAACAGATGGCTGCACTTTGATAAAGGCCCTGCAAAAAATATACTAAAACATTCAGCATTTCTCTGACTTTAATTTCAAGGGGAAATATATCTTGTTTCAAATGATTTTTTCATCGGCTGGCCCTACACGAAGCGTGTTATACTGCCGAATTCTTTGTTCTTTTAGACCCAAACAAAGATATAGATTGTACGATATGAAATGAAACAAAATGGAACATAATACTCCAGTCCAATTTGCAACATTCGTCCAAATTACGGACAAAATGTAATAAATGAGAAATACGAAACTGGGGGGAATAAAAATTTGTGTCGAAAAATCTCCCAATTGTGGGAAACATTGTTCGCAATAATGTTCCAGGGCGTGCAAAGTTATCGTTGAACTTGGCCCTTGGCAGACTTGTATCAATTATGAGACGAACATAAAACACAAATATTTAGTATTGATATACATACACTTGATATACATACACTTGATTGTATAATTTATTTCTCTGAGTACTTTCAATTGTATACGATTGAATCATTGCAATAGTTGCAATTTCAAATTAAACAATTCAAAATACACAATCGTAACATGAGCGTCTTTGCGTTCCGTTCAAACCTAGTGAGAAAGTTATTAACAATAAATAAATACCGTTATTTTACCCCGAATTCTATTGAAGAAGTTTTTAAGTTGTGTAACAAATTTTTTTTTAAACAACAGTATTCGAGGACTTCTTGCTTTTTAACAAGTCATATCATCAGAATCGATTTCAATTGTGGTTTTGATTTCTACCGTCTCTGCCGCTTTCCTGATTTCATAAGTAGGCTACAGTGTACTTGTTTGTATCATCAATTTATTTATTCATCATCATTGAACAGTGGCTATAAAGCCACTGTTATTACATTCTTTAATATTTTGACCGTTTTAACTTTTGATGGTTTTTTTTCCCAATTTGTTTTCTGCTTGTTTGGCTCTGTTGTCAAATAGACGCCAGTATTTTTATACAAGTCCCTTTGCTTTCTTTTGAATATGTCGTCATACGTTGTTTGTTATGATCTTCACATTGTACAGAAACCCTTTGTTCGCTTCAAACTTGATGTCATTTCTTCAGGTGAAAATGAAGACTCACAGTATGTTAGCCCCGGGGTCATAGGTCACCTTCTCCCAAGAAGGAGTAGGTATTGCAATTTCCCGGGAACTTGACAGAGTTAGCAATTCAAGGGTGAACAGGTCGACTTAATTCTCCTGGCTATTTTCCCAGGAAAATCGTCTATAGTATTTCACATGGACAGATTTTTGCAAAAATATAAACTTTATTGTCAGTGAGCTTCGAACTTAAAAGTGAATATATATGTGTTTTTTGTTATGGCTGCCATTCATGTTTGTTTTAAAACCTGAATAGATGTAACAGTTAATACAAACACCAATCACAAAGAACTACATCTGCTGATAAATGCCGTCGTCTAAAAAGACACTTTAAAATATATCGCCGAAATGCCAATTCTATTTGCAGAAAACTAAGACCAAAATAAAACCATTCTCACCGACTTTTTAATTTCTACAATCAAATTTTAATTAAGTTAAATGATTGTTGCTTTGTTTATTTATACTAGGAGGGCATTTTGGTGCTCCGCGAGTCTTCCCGGCAAATCAGACCCTATAAAGTAACCCTAATTATGGAAGGAGGGGGGGGGCATTAAAACCATTACCCGTAATATGAATGTATTTCTTTTGTTTGTCTCATTTTATCGCGTGATTGCCAAATTGTTGAAATTTGCGCCCTTGTATAGCTGTTTTGACAATAATTTGCACAGGCATTGAAACATTGCTTTGAAAGTTTTCATATTTAAATTAGATTATTACCCTTTGGGCTTTGGGTTAAACTGCTGGCCGTTTTGACGCGATATGGAGTTTGTTTCCCATGGAGTTATCATCAAGAATTGGCATAATGGCTGTCTGCCAGTGCACTATGGCGTCACTGCATGAGTTAAAACCGCCCCATGCATGAGGCTCGTACGGAACCACTCGCGGTAATGTCCAACTCGTTTCGTGTATGTATACCTTCCCACCCAGTGTTTTTCCAAATTGAAAACACAAAGGCACTTCGTCTTTTTGGTAAAAATGGCAAATATAGCTCCATATGGCAACATTGTCATCCTTACTTGTTATGATATTATACACTCATGTATAGAAAGTACATTCATACAATCTTAACCAATTGGTACGAGCTGGCGCCTATATTGTTTAAGATTGAGAGGAGAGCTGTTTCACTTTATGACAGGGCTTTTGCAATTACCGTCCCAAAGTTGCTTTCTAAACAACTTACTGCACTTAATACAAGGGCTATAATTATGTTATGTTTGTTTTCAACCGTTTAGAAAAAGAGTTTGTCCCTTTCTTTTTGTTCCAACTGAACCGGTCATGCTTGTACATTATGACAGCTTTAAACATCGCATTTGATTGGTGCGTCATTTGGTTCAGCACAACCGTTATTGGTAATACACAAAAGACTGAAAAGTGGCGCGTCATGGCTGATGATTTCCCGCTTAAACCGGGGAATTAAATGGAAAAATGCAAGGCGTGGTTATGTGTCTGGTAGTACTGCATACTTCCCTTAGGGTTGTTCTCCTCATTTCTCTTTAACAAGGTACACTGGTTATAAGAAGTATCCGTGAATGCAAACTGAGATGATTGCTCCATGTGTGGATACGGCCGTGGAGGACACTCCATTTCAATATCAGTTCATTTTAGCAAAGTGGGCAGGTCTAGCATATCAATGATTGCGCATGGAACGGAACGCTTCGGGGCGAAGTAGCTGAAATTTGAGTCTAGACGAACACCGGGTCTATATATTGGCGAACACGCTCGCCGGATCCGCCGGATCACCAGCCTGGAAAAGAAACCCGAAAGGTTTTAAATCCCTTGACTTGTTTAAGTGCTTGGAGCGTGTTTCTTAGGTTGCTAAAACCAGCTATTAAAATGACATGCAGTCAGCTTCATTACATATTGAGATTACAGGGTTTCTTCGTTAGTCTGCAACAAGCACAAAGAAAAAAGTTATTAAATTTCGAGTTTGCACTGGTACAAAACAAAAAAGGGATGGAATACATATGCTGCACATAAGATGCGAGAAATCCAAGCTGTAAGACCAGAGATATAACAAACAGCCGGACATACGACGAATGATGAACAACAACAAGTAGAAAGAAAAGAGAATGGTAAGGCGAGTAAGGGATATATTAGTTGTGCAGGTAGTGGCCTAATGAGAAAAGAAAGGGACAAAATATTGTACCGGTCTGAATACCACACCACCACCAAGAACTGGACGTCTGGCCTGGAGGTTTAGAGGGACTCCTCAAAAGTTTGAATTTGGGTGTGAATTTGATAAAGTGCGCGTCTGCACAGAGTTTGTGATATGGCAGGTGCATCTATTGTTTGTATTTACAAGTTGTATTTTAGACTGCCAACTACCATACTCGTTTTTTCGTTGAGTTCCTTTTTGCCCACATTCTGTCTCGCATTTAGCTACCGTCGGACCAGCATAAACGCGAGGCCTTTTTAACGCTTGGAGGGGAAAAAAGAAGGGAGTAGGCTTTTGTTGATCACATGCCCGAATCGCCAGGCACAGGAAAGGCTAGCTTGTGTATAAACGAATATTAATCGTACATATGAAAACGTTTTGCCCGGCCTAAAACAATTGAGCCAGACAGTGGCTTGCGAGTATAAGCTTTCGCCGTGCAGCTCTGCATCAGTGCCCGTGGACCGCACGGCCACACTACGGCAGGCACCCAAAAGCAAAGGGACGTGGTGTATGCACTGTATTGTGTGAGACGCACGCGCTATTGTATGCCTTTTGTGTGCGTCAGTCAACATGTGTTTCTATTGAGAAAAATTCCCACACATACAGGATCGCGGTGCTATAGACGGGAGCGCGGGCGAGCAAGCCCCAAGTCACTTAATACGTTACATTAAGTATATGACAAGCGGCACAGCAAATAACCTGTTAGTACACAAAATCTGTGCTTTTTGCCCCATCAATCTCGCAGACGGCCAGACAGAAATCGCTAATTTTGGAAAACATGGAATTGGATAAAATTAAGGACAAAGACTGGATACACAATCTGGCTTTCGGTACGAGCGTAATTGCACTAGCAAATCGATGAAAACCGGTCCGAAAAATGTCAAAATCGATAAAGTTTGTGCTGTGATATGATGGGATGGGGAACCGTTTAGTGAAATGCTGAAATCTAATCAGCGAGTTAGTGTTATATACAAACAATCACTTTGGAGCAAGTAGATGGGTCTGGATTTAGGTGACAGAAGGCCACCTTCTTTTCAAATGGACCATTCAGCGAAGCTCAAAGCAGATGTGCATATCAACAAACCTACGCAATGAGATCCTTAACAGACCACAACAGCACTTCTTACAAGTCCCCTGTCTCTAACTAGAGTTTGGACTTAAGTACAACCGGCCAATTCAGTACAGGGGTGAACCCACCCTTGCAGTTTGGAGTTATAGTGTACATTGACGCACGGCAATTTATTCCTGTGATTATAGATCAAATTTAGAGTTATTAAGTTTCGACGTATAGTCTGCTCATCTGTTGGGCTGTCAGTGAACTACGTATAGCATCCTCACCAATTACAATATTTGAATGTATTGACCCAGATAATTGCCGGCCCCACACTATTCCGCTTTTGTTGAGTTAAAGGCAATTTTGGGATGACCCGCTTTCTCTTAAATAGGTCTATTTGTATAAAAACACTTTTTTTGCCCAAAATCATTATCAAAATTAACAAAGTTATAAAACGATGTGATTGATTGGCCTAAAGGTAGGAAAAAATTTACTGCCAACTGAAAGCCACGAAACATGTAATCAAACTAACGATGCAAGCGACCATCAAGCAAAGAGGCATGCATTGTTTTAGATATGAATGTTTAAATAATAATGCAGGTTTTTTCCCAGTCTCTCATGTTATTGTTCCTTTAGAAATGTCTAGCTCGTGAGTGACATTTCGACTCATCTCCAAAGCCGATTTTAGAGAATTGACTATTCTACTTAATGAATGAA
Source organism: Pisaster brevispinus (assembly GCA_023634235.1). Classification (NCBI taxonomy): domain Eukaryota; kingdom Metazoa; phylum Echinodermata; class Asteroidea; order Forcipulatida; family Asteriidae; genus Pisaster; species Pisaster brevispinus. The sequence goes on along the minus strand of JAMKCF010000007.1, from coordinate 18,789,137 downwards.
GACACGACAAGTTTACTCTATGCATTGGCTAAATACGACAAGTACACAGGTAATCACATTACTGCTCGATACACAACTAATCAGATATGTGACTGTACAAAGATGGACGATTCTGAAAAATTGGTTGTGACGTTTCAGCTGAAACATTGAACTTGGTTTGAATTACAGGGTGTTACATTTGAGAGTAGTCGTATCATCAAAAATGGAAAATGAGAGGATTGAGTAATATCTATGTCTACCTTCCCTTTGTGGCAATTTGTACTTTTATAACTTTGAAAGCAAAGAAAGTTCTATAAAAAATACTGGATTCGTAAACTGAAAAAAAAAGAAACACTAATTGGAACCTGTCTACAGCCAAACTTCACCTAACGGGCCTCGACTTTGGTCAGTGTGATGCATCTACATTATTTTGATGGAGCTAAATAGACTGGTACCTAAAGTTGCTACCTGTACTGGAAACCATCGCAAGAGAGAACACGAAACAGAATAAGACAGGTCTAGACTTAAGTCTGATTGGCCATCACCCCTTGAAAGACTTTGGCCTACGCATTTTATTTGGAAGGCACCACTTGTCGAATACCAGATCAAAATATAGCCGATAAATGTAGCCCGTCTTTGGTTTGAACGTTCATCTTGCTAGTGTTTTGTACACAACTAATGATGCAGTCCTTGGTTAATGCTTCCCATCTCATCAACGTGATCCTGATTATCCAATCGGCCAAGATATGAACCCAAATAGTGTAACTATTTGAACACTCGTTATTTAATAAACGAAGGTTTTTAAAATACAAAATTGCTCATTGTTGTGTACATCTCCTTTTTCAATATTTAGAAATGTCTGCAGACATTCAATTAACACATAAAAAACGACGCTCATCTCCCAAACCACGTGATTGCCGCCTGACCATCCCAACCCAGTCCCCAACCTGCCGTTGCTTCCCCTGCATAAGAACACACACCCTGTCTCGCAGCGTAACTCCCATCACCCTGCCCCAGTTTACCCTCTTCAATGCATACTTGAATAAAATTGACTCCATCGTTGTGTGTATTAATCAAGATCCACAGTCAACAACGTATAAGCGGTCTCGTCATACAATACTCGACCAATCACAACCCTCGTGTATCATACGTCACTAGTAGGTAAGCAGATACAAACCACCAACGCCCTAAAAGCGTTGGGCAAGTTTTTATACCCGGGCAGGGTCACCCACAGTCACTAAAGGGCTGTGAGTGAGTCAATCAGAAAGTTTCTATACCCGGGCAGGGTCACCCCTAACCAAGGACTGCGAATGAGTCCACAGAAAGTTTCTATACCCGGACAGGGTCACCCCTAACACAGTCACTTAAAGGCTGCGACTGAGTCAATCAGAAAGTTTCTATACCCGGGCAGGGTCACCTCTAACACAGTCACTAAAGGGCTGCGAGTGACACCCACCCAGTGAATTCAAATAGAAATAGTTGCTCCTACAGCACAAAACTTCGGGCAATTTCAGACCATCTGTCGGTGCTTTATCTACCGCAAACAGACACACATTACCCTAAGTTACCTAACTTGCACAGTTGGGCTTTGCGCTCATATCATGTGGTAATTCTAAGTGTCCATGCTGTAAACAGTCTGCAATGGTCCGTAGAGAAAGCGAGCTTCAATTTTTTTCGAACATTACATTTTGCATTTTTAATTACTTTGTTTCACTATTTAACATGCTTTCATGTATGTATTTATTTAATGGGGGAGTGGTCGCACTAAGAGGGTCGGTGGTTCAGAATTTTCTGAATTACATTTTTATTTAATTTGATAAAGATTGAGGTACAATCATGGGCGTGAGTCCTTTTCATTTTTCTCCAAAAAAAGTGGAAGCTTGAAGAACAAAATAGTCAGATCCCCATCTTGGTATATTTAGTTATTGGAACTTGGCCAAGATGACAAAGGCGAGATTCAGAAAGCGCAGGACTGCTAAATCCGAGTGTTAGTATAGTCTAACCCCAATGTGCACAAAACCCAAATCAACGACGTTTTCATATTTTCAATGGAAGATGTTTCCGTGCACACTATTCTATCTCTTCGGCCCTTGCAGTGACAAGGATTCCACTCAGCCCACTTCTCCGCTCGGTCTCTACACGGCTACATTGAGGTATAAATGAGCGACAAACTCAAACAGGATCAAAATTTAATCAGATGACGGCGCTTGAAAACTTAAATGTACCATTTTTTTTTATGAATGAGACTTTTCAAATCACACCAAAATGCACATAATATAGGCACCCAAAGTCTTTAGCATCAAGTAAAAAAAAACCCGGTAAACCTATATAATAATTCTTACCTGACTACAGTGGACTGCCCTCTTTCCACCCTGGTTAGACAGGTTAGGTATTTCATACGAGGCTCTAAGATTACCTTTCACTGCACCTTCCCCTACTCCCCCACAATCAATCTTGGAAAGAAAGTACTCAATTGCTCTTTTGTAAATTAAGAAGACACCAACAAATTGAAAGCCTGACCCAAATATCCTCTCCTAAATATAAAAAAGTATACTTTATGTACTTCTTCCACTTAAATTGAAGTGGTAAATGATGGGGGTACCATCACCCCTCATCCAATGAAGAAAGTCAATATGGTTCATCAAGTCCACTTGCATTACTTTTCGGGAGCACGTCTCACGTAACAAAGCCTATCACCGTAATTATGGGTCCACGTGCTCGCCGTCATACACTCAGTACACAACGCCACAACCAGTTTTATCACCTTAGACTGATCATTGAAAAGCACATGCAATTAACCCAATTTACAGATGGGGGTTTGATTAGCACCCGGGCCAGTAAGCAGGTGTTACCGTGTACAAGAAACACACCGCATTGTGCAAATAGTTCAAATGGAGGAAATCTCATTCATTATGAGTCAAACTGGAACATTCATAAAAGGATAGAGTATAGTCAGCAACGCAGAGCCTCCTTGGCTTCGTACAAAGCACCGTGCATGCAAAGTTTCCAAAAAGCGAGTTATGAAACATACCTGTGACTCTTATTATAGGCATATGGACTCACACATCCAAAGTAAGCAGAATATAACGGTGCCAATCGGCACAAATTGGTTCCAAAATAGACCCTTGTTCATGCTGCCACCATTTTGGTTATGCCCCCTGTGTTCAAAAACAACGATGATTCATAATTCTCATTTTAAAACAAGTAGGGGGCCTAAAGGGCACAGACTAGTCCACTCTTTCAGTCTCAACCCTACCCCAATTGTTTCAATGGGAAAGAAACAAAATAGTCGCCATTCTATAAAGGTTTATCGCGGATTTTTCTCTGGCTACATCGCATTCTTGTAATTTTGGCTGTGGCTAGCAGACAAGCATTTTATGCATGACGTCACATCGTTTGCATATTCTAGTAAACGGCGTCAATATTAATTAAACGCGTAAACGAACGACTAATTGTGTTTTAATTGTGCAATACGGGGCTTGTATATTGATACTAACATTGACTTCTTGCATGAGGACTACCGCGTCTGCTGCAGCATTTACAGATTTATTAGACTGGTAAATAGCACTTACGATTTGGGAATCTGTAAAGGCATCGTGAAAGAGTATGACGTCATGCACCGGGCTGATAACCTCAGTCTAGTCAGGCAATGGAAGCCTTCAAACGAATCGATACCCATAATATTGTAGATATCAGAAGAGCAATAGTTGTTAATTATCTAAATCAAACATAATTCCACTTTTCGTTTTCAATCAGTAGGATAAAATTAATACTACCAGTACAGTTAACATTTCACATGAATGTAATGAGTGACTTTCTATAGAGCTTATGAAACATAATCGATGTGTTCAATACCATTTCGTTCGACAACTTTTCGCTAGACAATAAAAAGAAGCAGAAACTACTTTGAGTATGGAGTAGATCATTATGTCATGTGTCTCTGTGAATTTGTAATAAGACTCTGTATCACAAGAACTGACTTCTCAGTCATGGTTTGAGAGCAGACTGATCGAAACGTCGATTTGTCACATCATTTTCTTTTTCAGAACCACCACAACTCATTGGCGAATAGTGTTTTCCGTCCAGGCAAAATTTTCGAATCCTACTCATCTATTTCGTTGACTTTGATTGACGATTTGTATGGTAGCTTTACTTTGATGATAGTTTCAAAAAAATGTAAAAGAACTGAAATGGTACCGGTGGTTAGACAATTAGAAGATGAAACAATGTGTTTTACATGGCTCTGTATTGATAGAGGCAGTTGATAATAAATTCAAAGTATGTTTGTACTTTTGGTATTTGTAAACGGTGTGGAGATGGGTGTGTGCTTTACGGGACGGAAAAGGGTCGAGTTAGCGTTGTTTTGGAGCTCCTATTGTCACTGTAGGTTGGATATTTGCATGTAATCTGCTTTGTTTGCTCTCTCTGTTTCATTAAGCTTCCTGACATTAGAAAATCGTTGGTAAGGGAGATATATTGCACAAAATACTGCTGCCTGAAAAGATGGATGCATCGCTTGCTCGTGAGGCATTCTCGTGAGGCATTCACGGTGTAGAAGTTGGTTTGTATCATTAAATTGCGATGGCTTAATCAGAGCGATGCACCAACAGAAGCTTCGTGTTTGGTTTTCTATTTCCTCCCAACCCTGTAATAACTTATGCCACTATCTTATGAGGATCTAAAGGTCTTTCTTTGAAATTTAATTTTGAAAAGAACCTTTCAACTTTTCGCATCGTAAACAGAATTAGATTCATCTCACTAGATATCGCCCTGTCCGCCGAGTTTAGGCGTGAGGCGATTTTATCGACATGGGTTTTGATATTTAAAGAGCCGTAGGGCTTGATTTGAACGCTGAGGCATCAACAGGCTCCCATAGTCAAGAAAGGATGAGTTAAGTCAAATCTGCCGGGTCCTTAAGGGGCCAACCCGCACATGCTGCACCATGACAAGCTACGAGCAGGCAGACTCACTGGTTGGATGGCACACCACGCAATACTGCCATCTGGCTAGTTTGAAGCGTCGTTAATAGAAGCAGCGGTAACTTGGAGCCACAGTGGCCCAAAATTACCCCTTAAGGATAATTAAAGAGAAAATATAGAAACAAGTATCTGGGCTAGAGTGTTCGTTGTTTGATAGTGTCATGTCGATGACGATGATGCTGCATCAAACTAAAACACTCACCTTTGGGAAAGAAGGTTCGGCGTAACCGTCCGATGACTATCGCTACAAAATCAACCCTTCCATTATAAGAGAACGACGGAGGCAGGGCAAATGCAATGGTACTTCCCCTAAGGGAAAGAACTAAAATAAATCAAATCAATTTAAGTTTTTATTAAACAGAAAGCTTTGGCATGGATTTCTTTGCTGACTGTTCCTTTAACCTAGATCAAGATGGGACAATCGGAGCATCTCAATATCAAAATACTTTAATGGTGTTTACAGCATTATTGATTACCAGTGTTTATTTATTATAATTGGAAGTAATTGGCGGTAATTGCCGGTATAGCATTTGAATTTGATCATTTAGAATAATGTCGACTACTAAAGTGTAGAATGCGGAATGTAATATCAGCTGAAGTTTTAATTTTCAACACGAAGAGTGTAAACAAAATTTCAGAAAATCAAAATAAAACTGCTACAGATTGTGTGTAGAGCACAAACTACAAACGAACCAGTCATAGATTATGTACACTAGGTGACATACTATTACATCAAACCAGTCGATAATGAGCAGACTTATTTCCTTACCAAAACAGTGTGTCGTTTAGACTAATGGACCGGTATATTTTGTCCATGTGCAAACAAATGCACATTTATCTCAATATATTGCAGGTGAACACTTCTATTAATACAATTTTACATTAAGAAAATGTGTTCATTTTATAAAAGATTACTAAGAATGTTTATGTACTTTAACAAAAATATAGTAATATGGTCGTATTTTGATCTAGGTTTACTTACATCGCGGGCCATTTCACCTGTTGCAGTTTTGTACACGTGGCCGAAATTTACCCGAAAAAAGAAAAACCACGACTGAATCAGACGAATGGTGGATATGTTTCTGTACATGATACAAGTTTCTAAAAATTGTCATCACAAGTGGGGACTTCCAAGTCATCTAGAGAAATATCCCATAGGCTAATGAGTCTTAGTAAATTTTAATTAAAACAAGTTTAAGGGGTAAAAGGAAAAGTAAGGAGAAGTCCTAAGGCATATTTGTTTATTATTCACGAGTGTAGAGGTGTGGATGGAAAATACTCAAAGTACACTCTATTTCACTTCCTTTGCAAAATAGTGAGCCAGTGATTCTCAAACCTTGTACCTTGACGGATCCGAAGAGAAGTCTCATTTCTTATTACATAAAATATTTGTTAAATAAATTATTCATTTAATCCCCTGTAATTTATTTCAATACAAACAGACACAATATGTTGAAACTGAAGGATACACATAAACAATCTATTGTGTTTAAACGAATCATATCATAATAGAAATGGGTTACTCATGAATAAAGAAGGCTATATGAAACGACGAGGAGATATGGTGGGGAGTGGGAGGGGGAGGAGGACGGGTAGGGTTAATTATAATAAACATCAATACAAACCAGACAACCGTGACAGACTGTGGTTTAGCATACTAGGCGACAATGTCCTTCTGCTATCTAATCAAATGAAGGCATTTAGCGCCAATTATGAGAATAATACTGGTATTAAGAGCACGGAAACAGACGCATTAGTACCTGATTGATCCGCCCATTAAAAGCCGACCGTCACATGCGCTGCATTGCCCGCCACCCATTAGCTAAACTTCTCCCCCTCTTTTTGTATTTTCGCCGAATTAATCAGTTTTGTAATAAACGTGTCAGCGAGAATGCTATGATTCTTTGCAGAATCTGTCCGGCGTGCTGAGTTTGTTTTAGGCGCTGCTTTGTAGTGGTGTTGCTGCACACGTTGCTGATTGTTAGCCTACATTTTCAACATCGCAGTAATGACGGTGTTTCTGCAGATTATGGGTTGTGAAAAAGAAGTGCGCCCTCACTTGGCGACCAAATAACAGATACTCGACAACATTTTTTTCACTTGGTCCCAGAGCACCTTGGATGTTAGATAATGGAGGTAGAAATTAAAAGTTCAACCTCCATGGTCAGATCAATGGTAAGGCGGACATCACAGCATCATCAATGCAATAATAATTCGAAGCAGACCTTCACCAACAGAGGACGCTGTTCGGCAAGAACGGTAACATTTTCTCATGACCCGGGCCCAAAATTCACAGAGCTACTTTTTACGGTTTGACTGACCACATTTAAGACATCCGGAATATTCTCCAGATCGTATTTCTTCAGAATATTTTGGTTTTGTTAATCCATTGTGAAATGGTAGCCTTAAACAAACAAACAAACAAAGACAGAGCACTAAGGTTGTTTTGATAACAACTTCTGAGAGTGTTCTTTACTTTCAAATGTACCCTTTATGGGGAGGATCCCTGTGATAGCAACGGTGGGGGGGGGGGTAAATGGTAACCGTGTCACTAGTCACACAAACACTCATCATAGAGGGGTCTGTTCAATGAAGTGGTCAAGATGTTGGTCTGACTGTAGAAGACCTCAACAGTCCCTAAAGGTTCTTCTAATGTTGTTGCCCTGCATTGTTACCCCTGCTTGGGTTGGTACCATAAGTTTAGGCGAGGGGCGGGGCTTGCTACTTGGCTTGCAAAGGGAGAAAGTTGCATTCACTGAGGGTGTAGGTGGACACAGAATCAACTAGAAGGAACGACCTTGACCCCGCCTAACCCCTCCCCCGCGCACACCCACGCATGCTGATCCCCACCATATTAAACTGATGTACAAACAATTAACTCCATGGAGAAAAATAATACGTCGCACATGATTGTGATGTGCTCTCGTAAACATATCAAGTGGTCAAGATGTTGGTCTGACTGTAGAAGACCTCAACAGTCCCTAAAGGTTCTTCTAATGTTGTTGCCCTGCATTGTTACCCCTGCTTGGGTTGGTACCATAAGTTTAGGCGAGGGGCGGGATGTGGCGAAAAAGTCATCTTGATTCCGACTTCGCAACATTTATGGACCAGCTGAAACACGTCAATGACCTCATTGAAGCCGCGAAACGTGCCTACTTCGCCAATGAACTGAATAATGCCAACACCAAGAGCGTTTTTCGAACCGTTGGCACCCTTTTCAACAAGAATACAAAACCTCGTCCTACATGTGAATCCAACTTGATTTTGTCGAATAATTTCTCTGACTTCTTCTATGACAAAATAGCAACGATCCGCAACAATCTTGATAATCAGATTGACCAAGATGATCACAATCATTTTCCCATTCCTGTGATTGAATTTTTCGGCCCCAGCTCTGGACTTTGAAGAATCATCTGAGGATGAGATTCGTCAAATCATCTGCTCTTCAGCTAACAAATCCTGCAGTCTTGACCTTATTCCAACATGGCTTTTAAAGGCCACCGTAGACTCATTTCTCCCAGTCATCACCCATTTAGTCAACACTTCGATTTGTACTGGTACGTTTCCTGACTCACTTAAACACGCTATCATCACACCGGTTCTTAAAAAGCCTTCGCTTGACAACAATGTACTAGCCAACTATCGTCCAGTATCCAATCTACCTTTTCTTTCCAAAGTTATTGAGAAGGTAGTTGTATCTCGCATCACATCACACTTGGATGATCATAATCTATGGGAATCACACCAATCTGCATATAGATCTGGTCACAGCACAGAGACTGCCCTACTTGCAATAAAAAATGATATAATGCTGGCACTTAGTGAAAACAAAGGAGTGTTTCTTGTTCTCCTGGATCTTAGTGCCGCTTTTGATACTTTGGACCATCACATTCTTTTACAGAGGCAAATGCCATTTCCTGGTTCAGCAGCTACTTCACCAACAGATCATGCAGAGTTTCAATTGACGGCGAGCTATCTCGCATACAATCACTTGACTATGGGGTACCCCAAGGATCTGTCATTGGTCCTCTATTATTCACCATATACATCAAGCCTATTGGTGATATCATTCGCAAACATGGTCTTCATTTTCATATATACGCTGATGACACTCAAATCTACTGCCCCTTTAACCCCAAGAGCACAGATTCAATACAAGCTACACTCAACAAGTTATCTGCCTGCATTATAGATTTGAAACGCTGGATGACTCAAAATAAGCTCAAGCTGAACAACACCAAGACTGAATTTCTTATAGCAGCCTCCACTCACACACTTCGCACATTACCTCCTATTGCCCTTGATCTTGGTGAGGCCGAGATAACACCTTCACAGTCCGTTCGGAATCTTGGAGTTTTCTTCGACGCGAGCATGTCTATGTCTAGCCAAATTATTAACCTCAGTCGTAGTGTTCACTTTCAACTTCGCAATATCTCACGTATCCGCAGATTTCTCGACTTCGAATCCTGTCATCAAGTCATACGTGCGCTAGTCTTGTCGCGTCTTGATTACGGTAACTCTCTTCTGTACGGTGTCACTGAACAAAATCTAGATAAACTCCAACGACTGCAAAACCGTTCCGCTCGCCTTCTGTTTTCCGTCGATAGGCGTGTATCGGCTTCGCCACTTCTTTCCCAACTACACTGGCTTCCTGTCCGGCAAAGAATTATCTTTAAGATTGCTCTTCACATCTTCAAATGTCTTCACAACACAGCTCCCCAATACCTCAATCATTTCATCTGTCCATATGTACCTGGTCGTTCTGGTTTGCGTTCCTGTCATGACAAAACATGGCTGTCAGTGTCTAGGTCCAGAAACTCCTTTTCTGACAAAGCCTTCTCAATCTCTGGTCCTAAGCTCTGGAACAATTTACCCCAGCACCTCCGAACACTTGACACGGTTTCGACTTTTAAAAAATATATCAAAACTCACCTGTTTCCAGTTTGACCATTATTTATCTTTATCTGCTTTGCTTGCTAGCGCCATGATCTAGATGGAATGGCGCTATATAAATCCCGCTATTATTATTATTATTATTATTAAACTGCAAGGGAAACTGACTGGGTAACAAAGAAAAATTGACTAGAGCGGGATTTGAACCAATGACCTCCGGTTCAACTGATGAGCTACCTCGACCTATGGCAGTCTCCCAGTTTTGCCAATATCTTTGTTCAGGGGTACCAGTGATCACACCTACCTCGTAAACATTAAACCGGGCCTATAATATTTCGTCTGCACAAGGACACATGCAAAATGGGCCGCAATATTAGAAGACAGAGTCCTATCAAGTCATTGGTTGAGGAGCCATATTGGAGAGGCGGGGCAACGGCACACTGCGAATGGAGTGGGGGGGGGGGTAGACTCGCCTGGACTCACAATCATTCAAGGTTGTGGCCGGTTATACCAAGCTAACTGCTGATTTCACAATGACTGGAATAAATATTGTCACTGAAGCACAATTTCTTGATTTGTGCAATAAATCAACATAAACGTTGCATTAATGTTTGTTTATATGAGAGAGATTAGCTGTTGCCAGTTTGGTTTTATATCCCCTTGTGGGAGTTTGCCGAGTTGACGGGAAGATCGCCTTTACAAACAAACAAACACAAGCTTTCCTGCCAAAAGTTGCGAAGGCAGGCTGCATCCATAGCTTGGCCAGAGTTAGAGGCAAAAGTTGCATCGAAGCTGTAACTCAATTAATTTGGTATTCGGTCTTGTTTAATTGTCTGCCCATCACAGAGTTCACACAGTTGGCTCAAGAGGAGCAGCAGGGCAGCAGAAAGGCCGACCCGTTTTCGTGATAGGGGAAAAACTTCTTAGTGCTGTAACCACATACCCATTATTATGTCTGTGGCTGTAACCAAGCAACGTAGGACTCATGCGCCCTCAGCGACAAAAGCTACAACAATCGTTTGTTTACGTTGTACACATATAATATACCGTCAGTCGTTATATGCATGCCCGGCCCAAGACTGATGATACTCTACTATACACCGTGACTACATGCTGTCAAAAAAGTTGCTGCTAATAAAAACTTAAAATCGCACAAATGAAACTTAGCTAAATAAATTGAAGTAAACATGGCACTTCATGTCATCACGGAGATCGGCGTTCCTGGACGAAGTGGTATGTCATTTTTGTTCTGTTGTCTGTTGAGCTAGTGATTTGTGGGCGCGGTAGTGTGGTAGCCATTTGTGCCAATTAAGCGGTGGGGGAAAAAATGTCCGCATCCGACTGCCAAAAATCTGGTACTGTGGGGGCGGGGCGGGGGGGACATTAATAATACTAATAGTTTTGAATGTTACTGTTGGGAAAAAACATTAATTCACACGAGACCACAGCACAATGACGGGCCTCACTCACTCGGCTTTAAATATTCTTCTCTTGAGCTGGTATAATGCGAACATTATTGTCATAATTGCATTATTCAATTTATGGCTGCAGTGGTTTGCTAATAAATTTCAACCATAGGGGGAAATTTGAACAGATCATGGAGGTACAAGTAGAAAATGTTGCCGCAGTTGGACCTAAAAGTTGTAGTGTAGTCAAGGCGCATAAAACTTAACCAGAAAACAGAACAACGAACCAGCCAGATTACTTCAATCCAATTATTCCAGTTTAATCAATGAATTAAATCACAATAACTGCAAAAATACCTGAATTAAGTTATACCCTCCCTTTAAAAACATGCATGTAATTTTATTTAAAGAAATAAAATCTATAAATTGTTTCTTATTTCTAGTAGAATAATAATATTGTGTACTTTTGTGTATAGAGCGTGAGAGGCGTCACTATGCAGAGAAGCGTGGTTATGATAAGCCTACAGTACGAGGTCGTCAGTTTATACCTCATGGCGAGGGATCTCAACCAACATGGAACCCACATCCACATTGCCTTCAAGTTAAATATTCAGAGTGAGTATTGAGACAATGCTTCCCAATCACATCAATGAATCTTATCAGTGGTTAGTGCAGTCAACCTAGGAGACCACCAAGCAATTTTCCAAGCTGAATTTTAGAGACCAGGGTTCAATGTCATAGAGCTGTTTTAAGCACAAAAAGTAGCTAAGCACAACAAAATTATGCTTACTAGAATATGGTAACCAGCCAAAATACCATTTCGCATGTACCATCTGTGACTGTTATCCTGCTAATCTTTGCTTAGCAGAAACCGTTTAAGCAATATTCTGCCTTTAAGCAGAATGAAATTGGATTGATTTCACACAAGTCAAGATTGGTCTAGGGATGATTTAGTCAATAAATCAATCTTAATTACTATGCAAAAATAAATGTCTAAAAAAAATCACTGTAGAAATTTTGCAAACTCATCTGAAAGGGAAAGTACATTGTTGTATTTTGGAAGAGAAGATAATTTCCCATCCTCTCTATCAAGTAACCAACCTGTACACATGTCATCAAAACTGCTTGTCACATTTTATAGTTAAAACAAAGTAAAATAGTTTATTTTGTCAGGGATTTTGTGCCTACTTCATATCAGGCTTATTTTGATTGCAGCAATCAAAATAAGGAATGTTGATATCAAGGGGTGAACCTATACTCTGTTCTTTCTAAGCCCTGTGTGTCTGAAGCCCACCAGAGATGGAGGTGGATTTTGTTTCTGTCAGGACTGTGGAAAACACTTGAGCATGTTATAGAACTCAGTCATTATCCAGGAAGGGCAAAAACATAATCCAAAGGGAGTGTTTTGCTCTGGAAATGGTTTTTAAATTGCTGCAAATGCAGTACAATGTTCTTAATGTTCTTATTTGATTTGTGTTCATGTTCATTTTCTACAGTAAGGGTCTAGATTGGTCTTCTCGTCTTCGGTACATCCCTGCCCCAACTGATCCTGAGCCCAGAGAAGACTTCAAACTTCCATCTCTACGATGCTACCCAGGTAAGGTTTCCAACAATTGGCTCTCCTGTTTAAGACTGCTAATACTCCGATGGCAGTGGATGTAGCTCCATTTACCCTGGCATTCACCTCTATTGCCCCTGGTCTTGGCCTTGGTGCCACTTCAAACGTTTCCCATAGACTTTAACATTTCCCAATGGAAGTACCCTTTGCAGTTAGAATGAAAATGGCCTTGCCCTCTCAAAGATGAAATTCCAGGCCTGCTGTGAATGCTAAGTTAACAGCACATATTCACAAAGCAGAGTTTACTCAAGGTGTATTGCAAACCTCAATGTACATGTACTTTATTATTTCTTTCAGGTGGTCTTTTCCAGACTCGGACTGAGTGGTCCTTCTACCCAGAGGGGTATCATATCGGCAAACGATGCCAGTTTCCTCCTGATGCACTACCTGAGGACAAAAATCATCTAGCAAGCACGACCTCATCAAAGGAAATCACTCACTCCATGATGCTGGGAAAAAACAGAAAATGTGAGATTTTCACAAATTTCTTCTGGTTATTTAAGCCTCAATTTTGTTAACTTTCAAGATAGCAAAACTAAATTTCTTCGATTAAAAATTGCGAGCTTGAGAAAATACTGATGATTTCTTAAACAGTAAGCGTGAATGTTTCAGCAGTGGAGGTGGGTGCCGTTATAGCAGTCTGAAACCACCTCCCATTTCAAAGATGTTTGGGCAGGTTCTGGAAATAGGAAAACAAACTTTAAATTAAAGATAATCTTGGAGAAACTATTTGCATCATTGGGTTTTAGAAGAGCAATTTCATTTCCATCCTTGTTAACATTAGGTAAACATTAGGTGGCCCCGCTTTGGTGAAAACAACAAAATAGTTTCAGGTCTTTGTAAGGGCAAGGCCCTTGTAATGCCTAGGCAGTTTTTCCATGGTAGAGGCCCCACTATGAATCAAATGTAAACTTCTAGTGGAACATTTCAAGGGGCACCAAGGCATTGACCAGGGGCATGGAGGCAGTTGCCTCAGTTGCTTTTGTGAAGCATCGGGCTTGAGGTTTATATTTGTCAGTGATTTTGCTTGTGTTCATATTTATACAGTTCATTTGTATTGCAACAGTGATTTGAAATGTATTTTCTTTACTTTCAATAGTATTCCAGACAGAAATATTTCTCTGGATTGTGTTTTTTTATATTTATTGTTTACGTTAAAAAAAGTATTTCCCAATCCTGTTCGTTAAGTTAGTGAAGAGAAAGTTAGCCTTTTGTAAAAAAAAAATTGACAGTTCTCCCTACAACTCAATACTATTTGTCAGTGTAGTTTTTGAAATAGCAGCTGTAATAAACAACATGCTTGTTTTTTGTCTTCCATCTAGTGCCATCAACATTTGAAAGGAGAGGTTTTATTCCTGCTGCTGCATCAGGAGATAAGTCTTATCAAGCTGCAGAATATTCTCCTCAATTCCACACCTTTGGCTCCACAAGACCTGTTGTTAACTTTGGGTAAGGATACATAAGCGCAGGAGGGAGACATTTTGATAACTTAAATTATTGAATTGACCCCAGCACTGAGGTCACATGGGGCAACTGTCTGCCTATGGTCTGCCATTTATAGAAGCCCAAGTTACCATGCTTGCCTCGCATAACACACAGGGAATCTGACTCCAAAAATTGATTGTGTGATGACGTCAGTGACTGACAATGTGCCCAGGGGGAACAGTATCCTGAAGGGCACATAAGGTGTCCCCCAAATGCCTCTCAACTTTTTCAAATAAAACGTTACAACTTCAGGGTGATGTTATACACTAGCCTTTTGAAATCAGTCACAAAGTCTCACGATTAGTGCCCGATCATGCAAAGCATCCACGCTACTTAACTTATGACTAGTTTCACTAGCCTAGAAGGATAGAGCAGAAGTTTTTGGGTAAAGATCATCTTGAACGAAATCACTCAAACTAATTTGACTCTTTATCTATGTTTATTTTGTGTTTAATCACAGGAGCAAAGTTTTCATCCCTGTAATTTCGTTGAAATTTGATTGGAAAAACTAGCCCCCGTTCTTTGATTATAAAAAAGTAGGGGGAAAAACACGACATGGTAGGGTACACATAGGTGTTGATATATAAATTACATGTAAAAAATAGTATTTTTAAAAGGGCTATAACAAAATGATCCAACTTCGCAAAGTCACTATTTTTTTACAGTAAAGAAATACTTTGAACACCGCAATTAACATACCTCATTGTAATGATATACTTTTTTCTTGTAGCGGTGCCATGCGGAAAAAACATGACACTTTTGTCCCTCTTCAAGACTTGCCTAGTTATCCAAGGTAAGTGTAATATAAAGTTTTATTTCAATTCTTAAATCCTTAAAATTTATCTCTGACGGAATACACTGACCAAGGCTTTACTCATCTTATTCCCTATTTCTTCATGTCAGTTCTAATTGTCCTCAATTACAAGGGACCTGGCTATTTTTGCTTTTAGACTGAGTACATTGATTTGAATTTACTGGCCAGTGTAAATTTCCAGCCATATTTGTGACAAATGGCAGTGAAGCAAACATGAGCCAAGCAACGCCCAGGGTCCAGCCCCTGGATTTTAGCCTTTTGAAAAATTCTCCAAAGACGTTAGCAAGAGATACTGCAAGTAATAACTGCAAGTAATAACAAATGAGTCTCACCACTTAGATCTACAGTAATAAGTCCCTGTCCTATTCTTTTTACTCAGGTAAAACCGAAAAATGAGTACCTCAATTTTTCATGATGTAATAATTAATTGCATCAGGGATAAAGAATATTATTTTGACTTTTACTCTTGCACTGATGAGAACTGTATTGTGCTCCCCTAGTGTGCCTGTAATAATTGCATCATACGTGTTCATATTGACCAAGTGAAAAATATTTGTCCATTTTTCCAGTGAGCGTTACTCCACCAAGGAAAGAAGACGGAAGTATCGACAGGAACTTGATTCCGTGCAACAGTTAGATGTATGGGAACCAGCTGTTCCACTTGGTGCCCCGTTTGGCAGTGAAGAAAGCAGGAAATATATCGCAGTGTAGGGAGTGGGCAGAGTGATGTGAATATTCAATGTTTTGACACTATTTATATTTGTAAAATGGGAAGATTGCAAGACTGGACAAGAGTTTGTTATTTTTGAGACAATATCAACATCATCATGGATTCTCAGAATGCAAAGGGACCAGACTACTCAGCCTAAGATTGGTTAAATTTGGTTTGATTGGAGGAAAAAGAAGATGATGATGGTTTAAACTATGGCAACAGCCAACACTACCAATGGTTGAGGGCTGGCCACAATCCGTGTGTGATCCAGTAGGATGATCCAGTAGGATGATCCAGTAGGCCTACTACCGCTTATTTTGGACAAAATAAAAAACACCATGTTGCTTCTAAATTTTATACAATGCTAAAGACCAATCTGTAGGTGCTGCCAGCACAAGGAAAAATTATTGTCTTTTACTTCTGTGCGAGAAAAAAAGGTCTTCCTCGACGATTTACACAATTTCCCTGACTGGACAGCATGACATAAAGATGTAGAACATACTTACTTATTATGTTCTACATTGTTCTGTCTTGCGGTCCTTTCAGGGAAATTGGGTAAATCTTTTTGCATCACACACATTGGTTCACACACATCCTCACACGGTCAAAAATACTGTGAATTGGGTTTGTTTATTCTCTTGAATAGTTTTAGTGAGTTTCAGAGAAACAATGTATTGACACTGCCACGATTTCAGTAGTCTTTAGAAGCAATCCTCATGCCTTGTATGGTTTATACATTGTACTCTTGTCTATGTTTCATACTCTGTGACAATTCATTTTATACCTTGTGTATAGAAAGGGCTTCCCTGTTGTTTTGTGTGGTCTCTTTCCTAATGCTTTTTTACAGATACCTGATATTTACAACTTACTAAGAAAACTGAACCACAAAAATTTGCTGTTTTTATAGTTTTATTCATCACATTTAGTAGAAGCAACTCTTTGTATTATTTAAGATTCTATCATGTTTTTATGTAAAATATGTACAAATTCAGTGCTGTAGATAAATGATATAAAATCCTTACTTTATACCTTTGATAAAAGTAGAAGTAAAATGTACCACATGTTTTTTTGCTACATGTGTTTGCAAATAAATGAATTGAAGTTATTTTGAAAGTAAAGTTTGCTCTGTAATGATGCAGGTCTGGTATTTAATTGTGGGTGAGGCCACCTTTGCTGAAGAAAAGGTCAATTTCTTCTGTTGAGACTTCTTACAGAAACATTTTAAGGGAAAAGAAGAGCATGGTCCGGCAAAGGCAATAACCTCCATGGAATGCTCTTCAATTATTCACCATTAGTACCAAAAGTATTAAGCAATATGTAACAGACAGTTGACGTCAATTACTGCCATACCTACACTTATCATGAACTGCATGTCTTTCAATTGAACCATTTAATACATCCTCATGGAAACACAGAATTGGTTCATTTTGAGCTACAAAAGTCAACAAACTAAATAGAGCGTCATGAAACCTGTGCCTGAAGCAGTTAATACTGGTTGAACTTGGTCAATTTAACCCGAAATTTGTTGTGTACCGGTTTTAAAGTGACAAAGATCATGACACCATTTTTCTACTTGTGCAGGCAAACTTTTGCAACAAGGGCCTATGATCAATATGTAAATTAGGTCTCTGATGTTTACCAAGAGCCGTGCATAATGGTTATTAATGAGAGGGTGTGTTATTACCAGTCCAGTAAACAAACACCAGTCAGGGCTGCTGGATAGGTTCAACACTGCTAACTTCATTGCCCACAAAACGAAACTGAGGTACATTCCATTCTCTTAATCATTGAGAACTTGGGAAAGTTAAGTGCATGCATTCCATTGTAACTTGCCCAATAAAACCATTGCATTTGTTTTTACCAATGCCTGTCTTTATTGGATAAAGACATGGTGCCAGTCTACATCACTGACTATGATGGTTGGAAGTGCACGCACATCAATGCATATTTTCCAATGTTTAGACACCAGCCATGTTTGCTAATTTTATCTTCATACTACAAAGTCAAATAGCAGTTTAATCTAGTTTGGTTAGCGTAATGCGTCTAGGTGTCACCTGACCAAGTGGCGTCTGATTGGCTATTACAGCTTCCTTAGCAGTTTGGCCTTGTGAGGATTCTTCAACACCTTCCATTGGAGCTTCTTCAATCTTTCTGTTATCCTGTTGCATAAGTGCTGTTGGATTTCCAGAGGAAGTAGGTGTTTCTACTGGCACTTTGACGTGGACTGGGGGGTGGATTGTGGTGATTTGGGTTTCTGAGGTTATTTCACCATCAGTTTGTTTGATGGGGATGAGCTGGATACGTCTTGGTTGGACTGCTGAAAAAGACATTCATAATCAAAAATAAGCTAATAAGGATTGATTGAGAGGAACAAGGCGCTGTAAGTCATGGCATGGCTTACTGCTGAATTGAGCAGGTATCATACCCTGTATTAAAAGCACCTGAATCTATGAGCCATTAGTGCAGAATCAAGAAGGATGTTGCTAAGTTGACATAGTTAGTTATAAACCTAAATGACTTTTTATTTACAAAAAGAGTCAACTTGAGCATTTTAGGCAGGCAAGATACTTCACCCAAGCAATGTCCTGGGCCAATCAAATCAGCCAAATCTTAGGACTGTGTGTTGGCTGGGCCAATCAAATCAGCCAAATCTTAGGACTGTGTGTTGGCTGGGCCAATTAAATCAGCCAAATCTTAGGACTGTGTGGGCCAATTAAAGCAGCCCAATTTTTCCTTCTGAGTATTGGCAGGGTCGAAATGTTACTTCTAAGTCAAGTTGCGGTCCGGAAGCAAAACTGCACAGCCAGACGGACATCATTATGGTTTAGACTTGTGGGGTGATTCCTTTTGTTTAAAATCACCTCACTTTGAATGAAATTCAGCCCACTTGCAGAAAAATAACCTGGGAATAGAAACAGCGGATGTACGGATAGATGCAGTAGGCAATGACAGCGCACATTTTAGCTTATTGGTTATTGTTTATTTCCACACAGACAAAAGAAATATTTGAACTAGACAAACCTTGGGGTGATTGTCTGCTAGGCTGGGGCTGGGTAGTTAGGCAGGACGTTGATGGGGATGGGTTGCTCGCAGCAGATGGGCTCTTACTTGAAGATACTCTTGGATGCGTCTCACCAACAGTGGGGCTGGACAGCAGTGTGGTACAAATCCGTCTTGGACCGCTACTAAAAAAACAATCAAGTCATCAAAATTGACATCAGCAAAAATACCAGGACATCATCTAACTTGATCTAGTGCCACCATTTGTTTTCCTCACGGATAAACACTTCATGCCAACCTGTCTTTTGTATTTTCAAAATTTTTCCTTTTTATGCACAGTTGGACTTCATTAAGCAGTCAACAAGCAAATTGATGTGCTTCCTATAGCAGTAAAATCTGTAAGCAACAGTGGGTTTAAATACTAAGATTTGAGAATGTGTGCACCTTCACAAAGAGCAACTTAATTTACCTGTTGGTTTTTACTGGAGGATTGTTGGTAGGGCCAGTAGGTGAAACTCTCCTTGGCTCAATCTTTCTAATAATCACATCCTCTCCCTGATTTGTTTTCACATTATGAATATTCATAGGTGGTGGCTGAGCCTGATTGGATGAAACTGAAGTTGAACCTGCAGGTTGAGTATTGACCTTTGGTGCCTCTGTTGCTATGGGTTTTACCGGTGCTTTTTCAAAAGGAATACCAATTTCCCCTTCCTCAAAAGTGACCAATGAGCAGAAGCCATCTGTGGAGGACACAACTAAAACTCGACCATCTGGTGACCTAAATCAATGGAATTAAACAAATACTGATTGCTTATCTTATCAAGTACAAGTTATTTGTTTCAAACTGGAAGATTATTAACGGTGCCAATCCTCCAGAGAAACAGTTTCAGCTGAAGTATCTCATGTTGTCAGTTGAGAAAATAGCTTTAATAGAAAAGAAAACATGCATTTTGTTCATGCATAGTCTCAGAATATAATCACTTGATGAAATATGTTGTTACCACTTCACTCGGCTTCACCTCGTAACACAGAATAGTCCAGACTTCACCTCATAAGTATATACTGCGACAATGCACTCATATGCATCCATTATTTGGATGTTACATGCACAAAATCCCTGAAAACACAAAAACTTTCCTTGTTTTCAGTAGAACGTGATTTGGTGAAATTCCCAGGGATTATTTGTATGGTTTCTTTAAAACAGACCCCTCTGATGAATTTACTTTTTCAAAAATTACTTTAGGGTAGAAACAAAGAAAAGTTGACTAGAGCGGAATTCGAACCTGCAACCTCCGGATTAATGTGCTGGCACTCTAGCAACTGAGGTTTCAAAGTCAGTTTCCCTTGTGGTTACTTACTTGATAGTACCATCTTGAAATTAGTGACAATAGTCAGTCACCACAAGACTGTTAGTCTGATATCCTTACAAATCATACGCCTTAAAAAAATTAATAATAAAAAAGTTTACCAGAAAGGAAGAGTGCTCCAACACAAAGTAACTATAGGGCAGAATACCAGAATTGTGTATCTAGACAAAAATGATTGGAAGAAAGCAGCACAACGCAACTTGAGCATAACAATGACGGCACAAACAATCAACAGGAAGGGCCAATAAAAGATTGTAAGAATTGAAAAGTGTATTCTCACCATGTGACATCACTTAGTTGGTGATAGTGGATGTTAGAAATCATTCCAAAAGGAATACTTTGTTGAGAGTCGTAGAGGATAAGGCTGTCTTCAGTCAACACTGCAAAGACAATTCTGTAAGGAAGACTGATGGACAAGAAATACATGCTAGCGTTATTACCCCAAAGAGAATGCATGTAAGAAGTAAAGCATTGTGTAGTGGAGTAACAGTATGGTTTTCATTTACAACAACACCTTGTAATGTTCGCTGAATGGAATCTAATAAAACCAGCTTATTATTTGTGACATGTCGTGGCTGAGCGGTCAAGTGCACCAGACTCAAGCTCTGCTGTTGCTGATCAGCAGAGTGTGGGTTTGAGTCACGGTCTCGATACCTGTGTCCTTTCTGTATAATCATTACAATACATCTACACATGGCTAATCTTGTTGATTTTTTGCCCCATTATTTTCAGGAAAAATGTAAGGAAAATTATTAAGAGACAGAAATACATGGTTTTGTTTTAGAATTGTAGTAACTATGTTAACTTGGGAAACATTGGAAAAGTCAATTAGGACCGATACCTTTTCTTTGACCCTCTTGTTTGAGCAAAGGTCAAATCTTTGCGACAAAAGCAAAGTACTTGAAGTGAATCATCACTTTGAACATTCAGTTTAAGGCTCACAGTATAGAGTTCCACCCAAGTGTTTGCTTTGGAAACATCAACGTTGATAATGCACAGCCAAGTTTACATTACTTGAATGCAGCACTTCTGTTTAGTTTGCTAGTTTGATTTCATCTTTACATAATGAAGCATGATTTTTTGGAACAATTTCTTTGTAGGTGTGCAAGTAATGATAATATTTATATTCCAGGTTTAAACATGCATTTCTGAAACTCAAAGTTTCTGCATGCATTGTAATGACTGTATGTCGACTGCCATTTTTGAAACAGAAATCCCAGGACAAACTCTAGATCATGCACTGTGAATCTTTCATGTCAAGAATCTTACTTGAATAAGGAGATGGGCTCAATTTTACTGTGTTCTGTATCAACAGAGGGCGACGTTTCTTTAGGATTGTCCGACTTCTCTGCCGTCACATCGTTTGTGACTGTGGATGTGTCCATTGACTCTGTAAAACAAAAATGATTTGAAATGTATCAGTCTTAGCCTCTTATCAAGCCGTCACTTAGCCTACTTTCCTCAACACCTTTTGGCTTGTACTGGATGAAGACTATCAAGTCCAAATACATTACACTTGAACTGTTTGCATTATTACACTTGATTAAACTGTTTGGGGTACTCGCTGCTTATTACAGGATTAACACTGGCCTCTCGTCACTGATCTAGCTCAATTTAAGAGATTAGGGCTAAGGTTTAAGAGATCAGGGCCACACTTCATGACACTGCTTACAGTGCCGTGTACAGAATGTAAAACTATGGGCTATAACAGCAGAACTCTGCAGTATTGTGGGGCAGGCAGCATGTGGTGGTTGTGGATTCAAACCCCACACAAGAAGTATGCATGTTGGTTTTTTTCAGTAGGCCCCGGTGTTTACAGTGCTTATCATGAGACATCAGTGTAAGGCTAAAAAGCCTAATCATACACTGTAAGTGTAATTAACAAGTTGTTGAGCTGGCTGTCCTGTTGGTCAGTCAATAAGTCAAATACATACTCTGGATGTTTTGCTACTTCATTGTGCAATGTGACATGTCTTTGCGAAATATACATTTTTTTAAAAGTAAGGGGGAGTCCAAAACCTCATAGATTCTGGAAGAAAATCCTAAATCAAAAACTTTCTAAAGGCTTTTTCATTGGGAATCTAAATAATATTCATTGGAGCGAACTGTGTCAAGCTGGTATGGTTTGCAGAGAAGACAAACTTAGAATGGGATGGAAAAATAGACTTGAGTCACACTAAACATATTTCACACAAAAAAAAACCACAATGTGTGAGCATTCACACACATCTTCAGAGATGCCACTGACTCACCATCTTGGGTTGAATCATCTTTGGGTTCCTTAAGAGCCTCCTCTGGTTTACGGAGTTCAAATAAGACAGGACAACATCGTACAGCAATAGTGGCTTTACTGGCACCAGGAAGATACATCACTGGTCTACAATAAATTCAATGAATTTCAGTCTTATTTATGGAAATCATTTTTATTTATGAAGATTTAAACCGAGCTATAACTGCTTTGAATTGGCTAGTTTTGAATGAACATTTCCCGACACACAGGCCAAAAATCTGCTCAAGATTAGGGCTACATGGAAAGTATAAAAATAACAAAAGGGGAAAAAATACAGGGAGCAAAGATGTCTATTTACATTTCTTTTGACCTGTGATAGATTGTAAGATGGTAGAAAGCAAGATATACGAAGGGAGTTCCGAAATGTATATGGAAACAAAATATTTGAATATCTCACAATACTGGCATTTGAACAGATACAATGCAGGGGTGAGAAGATGTGGCAAATTATGTGCTGCGAGTGAAGGTGCGTACAGAAGGGACGAGTGAGGAACCTTCTTGCACCATGAAAGTGACATAGAAATGTATAAAGAACAGGTAACCATGTGCAAAAAATATTGTAGTATGTTTTACTGTTGTATGGATTTTGTATTGTGCTACAGTCTACAAGTTAAATAATTAGAACTTTCAAGTCTTAGAAACAGACCAAACAATCTTAGTTTGGTGAGCTTCTAGCTTCATATTTATAAAGTAACTAAACCCAAGTGTTAAACGACGCTCAGTACATACAACCATCAAATTCTAAGAGAAAAATAAGTTGTCATATATTAAAGGTAGGATCATGGATTAGTTTTTGTCAACAAAGTGCTGACTTATAGGCAAAATGATTAAGAAAGATACAATAAAAGTCATCTATGACAGTTCCAGCTGAATACAGTGTCTATTTGTTGAGAAAACATTTTTTTTAAACGTTAGGGTATTTTCACAAGAACATCGACTCCATCTATGTTTAGAGATGTGGCAGATTCTAAAGTTTTATGAAAAATTTTCAAAACCACATTACTTCAAAGGGAATCCTGTCTCAAAATGTGTAATATTATCAACAGCTACCGTGCTTGATAACAAGTAACAGGGATGTGATAGGCTGTTGAGAAAAAAACCTGAACTCTGAGCACAAAGCCCGAAAGCATGCGAGCTCGAAAACTTGCGAGCATGACTCCCAATATTAATATTTATCTTTGGTTTTAAAAGCCCTACTCTGCAATCTGGAGCATTATTATATGGTTTTATCTTTATTTGTTTATGAATTTGATCTAAAAATGGGGGGGGGGGGGCAAAAAAAAACCCCGGAATTCCGGTTAAAAACGGAGAAATCACATCCCTGAAGTAAGTTTCTATGGTCATTAATTTTTGTAGTATTTACCAATCTATGGCCCTACTTAAGTAACAATCATGCCAAGCAAAAGACAACAAAGAGTATACCGAGCAGAAAAATGTTACCTAGGCACTGAAGATCGTGTGAAGATGTATGTGGTGTTACATGATGTGGAAGAATCTCCCACCTCCAAGGAGCCAGAGGGGACTATCAGAAGCTGACCATCAGGACTGAATGTCAAACGACGGAAGAAAGATTTCATACTGTCATCATGGAACAAGCGACACTGCTTGGTTGTACTCTGCAAATAAGGTAGTGAAACAAATCAACAAAAGAGATGAAATTACAAAGGACCAACTTTAGACAAAGTACAGGATTGGCAATAATGAAATATTACTTTCTTTCAAAAGCTCACTTTTTATAATGTTCCCATTATCACCAATTCTCGACAGAAATATTTTCGTCTGAAAAACTCTCAAAGTTAGCATCTTAAAATAGCATCTTAAGACATACCTCTCCACTGTTGCTGGTTGATGAAAGAGTCATCTTGACTATATTAAATGCACAGCGATTATTATTCAGGTTATATAAACGCAGGGACCTGTTGAACCAATGACACAAAATACAATAGTTAGTACATTTTGATGGTCATAGAGTTGTGCATCTAAGTTTATTTTCGCAGACGGTTAAACAGAACTTGTGACTTCCGGTTAACCGTTGAAGCATTTACACCGAATTCAATCTGAACTATGAACCGATCTGTAAGAGAAGCAAATGTCAGCACACTTCCTAGAATTGACCAGAATTAAAAAGAGAATACTATAGCCAGTCTTCACAATCACAAAACAACAAACCGCATACAAATATACACCGAAGCCTTCCATGGAAGCGTGGCAGTTTAGCACGATAGTAGGTAGTCCTGTGCCAGTTACATGTTTAAATCTTTTACGGTTCGGATAACTGTTAAAAATTTCACTTGAAAGTCAGCGAAAAGCACACCACATTGCATTATTTTTGAACATCTATGTGACACACAAAGCAGTCCATTTTTTCCAACAATAACTTATAAGCTGGTAGTCTTCATTATCTTGTTACTTTACATGCTACAATAAAGCAAGACACATTTAGCACTAGAGGGCGCTTTCTGAACAACACTAGTCTGCGCATGCCTGGGAAATCATCGCTGGTGTGATCAATTTTAAATTACAAAATGGTATTCAGTAATGTTTTGTTCCTACTGTCCCTGCCAGCTAGTAACATATTCATTTCAACCACTAAAGGAGTCTACTCTTGAGTATGCACACATTGCTGTTAAAAATGTGATGAATATTGTATAGAGCCAAAGAATGCAAAAAAATAGTTAGTGGCCTGACGTTTCGACCCTAGCAGAGTCTTTCTCGAGAAAGACTCTGCTAGGGTCAAAACGTCAGGCCACTAACTATTTTTTTGCATTTATACCATAGGTCCTTTTGGTTGGTAAGCAGTTTGCAACAGCTAATTCTATTTTTCAGAGCCAAAGAATGTGAGAGCATTACATGTACATCCTACTGCCAGGGACCCAATGCAGTACTTTAGTTTCAAATAAACAAAAGACGAGCCATTAAGCCCTGCATCATAGCAACATGCCTAGCAACAGAGATCACATGAGATAGACCCTTGTGCCCCATTGCATACCGCACACAAAAACAACACATCAATTCAAAGCATGGTAGGTTCATATTGTGAGAAGAGATTTGGACATTTTTGGCATGCAGTCATTATAATGGTCAATACGTTGGGGGCAGAGCTTAATGGATCAGTCTTTTTACCCAAGTTGTATAATCTAACTTACCTATCACAGCTCAGTGTAGCACAATACTTGCCCAGTGGATCCCATGCCACTCCCTGTACAAAGCTACGATGATCTTTCAAAATCACAAGCTTTTCACCTAAAACAATGGAGCATTTTAATAAAAGACTTTCAGACAACTGGTGGCAGCAGAAATACAAAGTAAATTCTCATTGTTTACACAATTCTGGACATATGTTCAAATAAAAGTGATTCGAAATTCAATATATTTGTTGTCAGGGTTCAATTTCAGGAAGCTTTTGAAAGAACACAAAATTGCTAAGCACAGAAAGATTTGTCTAAGCAGAAGTAGATTAAGCAGGAAGTGGCCAGATTTACCTGGAACGTCTAGAGTTTGGTTGCCTGTTTAATTTCTTTACATCAGACAGAGTTTGCAAGCAACTTTTTCTGCTCAACAGCTTTATGAAATTGGTGTTAAGGGCGACACTGTCCCAAAAGGTTTGATGCTAGGGGAGCACTTATACCCTCATTGGGGGTCCTAATCGGGGTAGAAGCATATCCCAATTAGAGTATCATTTATACCCTGTATACAGCATTGTAAATGAAAACAAAATGAAAAGCTGAAGTTATCGTTACCTTTAGCTACATCCCAGATGATGGCGCTGTTGTCTACTGATCCAGAGAGTAGACGGGTTCCATCCGATGACCATGATAGATCATATACATCCTCTAAATGACCTCTGTAAGCAAACGACGACAAACATTACATCATTTTATGATGCCCCTTGTATATCCACACCAAAGATTTCCATCCATGCCTCCAATGTTTCCATTATTGTCCCCATTATTATCCCTTGAAAAGGTCCAAAGAAAAATTGCCACTTTGAGTATTGAAGTTTTGTGTGTGTCCTTTATTTGACAAAAACCGATTCTTCTCACCTCAACATCTTGAAAGCATTCCACCCTTCTTTTCCTTCCTCATCCTCCTTCCCAAATGCTGATCCTCCTCCCTGGGTGTCAGTCAACCTCCATAAGATGACTAAACAGTCTACAGTGAAACAAATATGACATTATCAACACGGTCCACCCAGGAGTAAATGGGCACCTGGGAGGGCAGAGGTGGTCCTTGTGATTGATTTAGCTTGATGCGTTGCATATTTAGCAGCAGTCACAGCTTGCATACTCCCCAAGGAGCTGAGATGGCTTGAGGAACAGTATAACTAACCCAATGACCGGGGTAAGAACGTTTGTTTCTTTCCTCCTATCAGAGTGTTCGAGTGGAAACCAGGCTGTCTGCTTGATCTCGACCCATACACTCTTGCTTTGGCGAGATGTAGAACAAAGAGCCATTCCAACAGCTTTATTCTATGTACTGCATCTCTTTGGAACTCCTTGCCTGGTGCATGTTTCCCTCCATCCTACAATCTAGACTGTTTTAAGAGGAATATCAATTCCTACCTTCAGCTCCCCCGAGTTATTTTCATCTTCAATCTTTTCTTCTTGCAGCCCCTTACCAATAGTTGCTTTTAGCCTTGTTTGGCAAACTCGCATAAAAAAATAAATAAATAAAATAAAAAAGGCATGAGTATAAACATTGTTGGATAATGGTGCTGTGTCTGTTATCGGTGTTTATGGGGATTCAACATTAATCAGACAAGATGTAAGACCTGTACATACCATCCCCTCCAGATGACAGAATCTGCCCATCAGGTGAGAAACGCACGACATTGACAGACTTTGTGTGACGTGACATATTAGAAGCAAACTCTGCTGTAGCTTTGCCATCATTATTGATTTTGATATACCACATCTACAGGGAGGACACAATAAACGTTAACAAATCAGATCCACAAAAAACAAATGTTATTAAGAAAAGAAACCACAGAAATGAAAAGCGCAATACCTCATATTTGACCATGCAAGTCTTGCACGTATTTAAGCATTTTGGCACCTTGGGTGCCAGGTACATTGCTTTATGTCTTACAGATACAGAACTGCAGTATTGAACATGGACTTGCGAGACCTGCATGATCTATACGCTACACAATAAATCAGGCATGGTACTTCACTCTTGTCATTGTCAGGGCAAGGCAGTCTGTCTTTATTAAAGGGCACCGCAATGAGAGAAATCTAAATTTCTGCTGGAACAAGTCAAGGGGCACCAAGGCGATAACCAGGGGCATGGAGGCATAAGCCTCTGTGAGGTATCATGGCTGACAAATACTTCACAACAGGGTACTCCATCAACAGTGGTCTGCTGGCAAAATGCCAGTGAAAAAACCTGCAGGCCAGCCACAAATTATCTGCAAGAGGTCTGGCTGGCTAGTCAGAGTTGAAATGCATCCTTGTTTTATGTTAATTATTGACCAGTGAAACACACTGGGCAACCAGTGAGACACACTGGGGACCAGTGAAATGACAAGTTAACTGGTCCTGCTGGCTAGTCATTGAAAAAGCCAAGGGCAAACCTTGCAGAATACTTCACATTACTTGAGATGGGTAAGAAAGTTTAACAGATTTTTAAAGTTAACATTATTTAAAACAGCCAAATGATATCACCACAGTATTCTGTAGTGAAAGGTTTAAATATTAAGAGTACTCACCCGTAGGTTGCCATCATTACCACAGCCTGCTGTGGCTAGCCGTCGAGGTTCTTTTTTGGCTGTATTAAACGGCTGGAAATCAAGACTATAGATGGGTTCTCTACCATGCCAAGAAATCTCTGGAGTGTCTAGCTTCATCTCTAAATAAAATTAAGTAAGTTTGTTAGCATCACGGTAGACAAAAGATATTAATAAAGTGTGCTTCCCATGCTCAGATGCTGTAGATTTCATAATGATACTTGACTGGCGAAACCCAAAGTAAATATTATTTAACTATCCTTGTACAGGAACAAATGTCGCAAACCGACCTAAACAAAGATGCCGAATCTAATTTTGATATATATATTAATTATCTTTATACAAAAATACATGTAGGATAAAGTTTTTATTCATAAAGAGATTTGGCATCTTTTGTTCACCCAGATATAAAGATAAGGCCTACATCCTGATGTATGTTTTTGGGCCATTATACTCAGGAATCCTTCAATCTTTGACTCTATGGCCCTTTTTTTAATCAACAGCTTGGGCTTGGCGTCTCTCAGTGATTTAGACACCATGCTTTCAAAGCTGGGGCCCAAGCCCAAACCGTGGTTTTGAAAAGGACCTACAAGTCCTACGACCAAAGTACGTGACCATTTTCCGGATGTCAGACAACTCGTCCGTCGGACAACTCGTCCGTTCGGACAACTCGACGGTTCAGACAACTCGACCGTTCGGACAACTCGACGGTTCAGACAACTCGACCGTTCGGACAACTCGACGGTTCAGACAACTCGACTTTGAGACAACTCGACGGATGGCCAAGACAAGTCGACGGTTGAGCGGCTGACCTCCATTTCTGAAATGTTTACACGAATTTCCTGTATAAATCCTGCGATTCTATAATTTTTGCGCGAACCTCAAGTAAGTATTCCGTTCTCTTTGGCTGGATGCACGGCCGGGAGAGTGACAATCGGGTGTTCAGAGCTCTTTTCGTAGCCCTCTGTTCTCTAGAGGCGTGCATCGCACGCAGCGGACGGATATCTCCGCCGTATGCGGCTTGGTGTGCGCGGCCGTCGGCGGCAGGTCTGTACTCTGTAGTGCTGTAAAGCGAGAACATGGAGCCCATTTCTACACTTGCTAAAAGACAAATTAAGTCCTGTGAAATTAATTATTTTGAAAAGTTCCCGTATCCTGCCAGCACTTTTTCATTCCTTACGAAATAAAGTAATAATTGTATTTAATGTAATGTTTATATTGTGGGAAGCATAGTTAGTGGCTTTTCATTTTTTTTTTGCTCAGTTGATATTCCAAAAATTTGTTATGGAACTTATGCTCTGGTCTGTGATTATTTCTGCCTCTTGTTTTGTGCTATTTTAATTTGTACAGTCATGGATTTAAGATGCTTTATCATAAGCATTGTTTATTATTATCATTATTTATTACCCAAAATCAAATGATATATTATTTTTGTATAAAAATTACTGAATAAATAAGTGGTGTCAGGATACGGAAATTTCACCCAAAAAATATTTAGAGGCTAATTTGATATTAAAGGAGTTCCTAGGAAGTTCAACGAGTATTGCAGCTAACAATTACCAGTTAACTCCATCAACCTCAAAGGACTGCCGTGGGTGTTAACTCTTTTGAGTGCCCACGGCTGCCGCAGACAAAAGGATGCCAAACTAAATCAAGAGTCCAACCAACTCCACCCTCTCAACAGTCCAAATCAATCAACATGCTCATAACCGTAAAAAACATTTGTAAAAATACGTTAATATGAATAATGCTGTATAGATATTTAAAACTGTATTTACACAAGGGCATATCCAAACATGTACTTCATTAAAGACAACAAAAAGAAAGAACATCGGGGAATTTTACTGGCTGCCCTTAAAATACGAATAAAATGTGGTAGAAAAGAGTTAAGAAATATATTGGTACATTTAGACTTCCTCGCGGCCTCACTCTGCCAAACACTTCCACTGATGCAATCGTCAAATGAGTGGCCCACCCTTGATATATTCTGCAAAAACATACAGGTCTGTCACAACGAAAACCATTGCGAATATAATAATAAGCCGACACGAACCCTGACCAGAAAACCTGTAAAATAATATCTATATTGTTCAAATCAATCATAAATGTGTAGCTGAATTGGAATTGAATATGGTTGTATAATTTGGATGTTAACAAAAGAATGTGATTATGTGAATGTTGCATCGGGAATGGAGCATTATTGATTAAATCTTGCCCTATACAATTACTTTGTTAGTTATAAGCCGATAACCTCTGGCTTTCAGGTTCTGTTTAAAAAATGTATACCCTTCCAATTTTTACATAATCAGAAACAGGTTAAAAAACATTGAAAAAACATTACTTTTATAAGTAACAACAATAACAACCCACCCACCACACCCCACCCCCGGGGGATGCCCGTGCATGCGCCAAGTCAGTACACGGCCTCCCCTTACGCCGAGGCCGCTCTTCACCCCTCCCGCCCCGTGCTGAGCCAAGACTTCACGCTGAGGATGTTGCATCTTTACTTTACTTTATTACTACCAACAACAACAACTCATAATGAAAATGGTAATGGTAAAAAATAAACAAGTATCCATCCGTCGGCTACCCACCATACCCCACCCCCGGGGACGCTCGTGCACCCCCACCCCCCACCAGGCCGCTCTTCACCCAACCTGCCCAGTGCTGAGCCCCCGTCACGGCCATCCGTCGACTTGTCTTGACCCCAAGTCGAGTTGTCTGGCGGTTGAATAAATCATCCGTCGAGTTGTCCGAACATCCGCCGCTCGAGTTGTCTGAACCGTCGAGTTGTCCGAACGGACGAGTTGTCCGACAGACGAGTTGTCTGGTCTCCCATTTTCCAATCAATAGGCCAAGTAAAAAACAACAAGTTTCTAGTCCATGATTGTGTTTTTAAATGAAGGATGCAGTACTTTGTAATAATAATTTTTAAATGGAAAATTTCCGAATCCAGCCACCACTTTTTCATTCGTTATGATGAAATATTTAGTATCTAATTTACTCAAATGAGATATTCCTTTGGGTAAAAATGAGTGAAAAAGTGGTGGCAGGATACGGAATTTTTTCCTTTAGTTTATTCATGGAGTGTGGAGGGGGGGGGGGGTGCTCCCTCTGTGTTTACTGCGATCCCAACTACAGTTGGGGTGTCCGAACTTTAACACTCAAGTTGGAACCAGTCCCAACTATAGTTGGGACGGAACAAGTAACAGTGTAGATCCCCGACAAAGTAATGGAATGGTTGGTTGGGACCAAATGGCGATGGATATGGATAAATCTCTTAAAGTAGACAAACGAACGTAGGTCTACTTACCTTTCTTCGAATCTAAATAAGAAACTGGTTGAAAACAACAGTGAATGAGGTTAAATTAAAGCGCAGGATTTATTAAATCGTTCACAGCAAAACAACAGCCACCGCATTCACACACTACACCGTACCCCTGTCCTGATATTTCTGATTTTACTTACTCGCAAATTTTGCCGCGAAAGTCAAACGAAATTGCGCATGCGTAGATTCATACTCCCAAGCATTCTGGAAATTTATCCATGTCAAGGGGATTGCTCAACAGTTTCAGTCAATGGTGCGTGATCTCAAAAGAACCTATGAAATGGACTGCTGCCGAGTGATTCGAAATCTGCTTAGCAAATGATGTTGCTACGCACGAACAAGTTTTACTTAGTGTAGACAAGTTCTGAATTGTATAGCAGAAAAATGTAGCTGTGAAACAATTGTAATTATCATTTTTCCTTTGTTTTTTGCCTGGCAAATAAATATAGGTTTCACAGCACTTAGAAATTTGTCTATTTTATTAAAATGTAATGGTTGACACATATTTGCTAAGCCCAAATGCATTTTGCTTAGCACAAACAGGTTTAAAGCCAAAACTGACCACTTCAAATGGTTGACACAAATTTGCTAAGTCCTATTACATTTTGCTTAGCACAAACCGGTTTAATGCCAAAAATGACTAGTGTAAGGGCCTTGTCACATGAGGCAACTTTTACAGGCAACTTTGAGGCAACCAACTGCAGTGCATGCAAACTGAACACTCTGGTAGCACAGGAGTAATTTGTCATACTATGTCTTACAATCCACAAGAAAAATATGTGAACATTCAGATGTGAATGTCCTTTCCTCTTAGAGATTGCCTTGAACTGGTTGCCTGTAAATTGCCTCGTGTGACATGGCCCTAAGGCTGCTCTTGGGTATCCAGCCTGAGTGTAGTGCACCGCACCTTTTGTAACAAACTTCCACTAAATATTAGGAACGCTGATAGCCTTGATGTTTTCTTAATCTTTTCTAAAGACATATCTTTTAAAACAAGCTTTTTACTAATTGTGCTAGTATTACTGCTCTCCTAAGTACATTTTTATATCTACTGTCTTAATGTTTTTATCGTTTGATAAGTCATGTTGGGGCTTGTGTTATAATTCTTTTAGGAATGTGGTATTTCCTCGCTTTTAACAAATTTATTTGTGCTTATTTTGTGTTTTCCAGTTTTTTAATCGTCGTCTTTTTGCTGTTATTGCTTAATTATTGTTGATTATTTTGTTAAGCGCTTGTGTACACTTTATGTAATGGGCGCAATATAAATCAATAAATTATTATTATTTATTATTATTATTATTATTGTATGTATTGTGCATGCTCTTGACAACTTTCGATTAGCTGATAACTATGGTAAAAGAGATTCCTGCTATTAGATCAGCCATTTTGTAACCAATACACTGATCTACAAACTGAAACTTTAAACACAAAATAAGTTCATTATTATTAGAAATCTTTATTCAAACTCAAAAACAACTTGTTACTTTCAACAATAAACTTTGAAATGACACCTTCATCGACAAGTCACGGATTTAACTAAAATTGCATTAAAATGTCAAGAAACATGAATAAAGACAATGAGATACTTGGAATACAATGACTTACTTTGTCAATGTACAATGATGTTGATTTGTACACAAACCTCCTTTCTATTCATAATACACAGACCGCAAGAACCCAAGTATCCAGATATCTGATTTTGTGAATACCAGTAGCCAGTGTTAGGCACTGTTAATATTACCCACTATTGATTTTTGCTTTAATAATAACAAATCTCAATATATAAAGTCACAAAAAGATAGAATTGCCCAATCATATCTGGTTGAATGTGACGACTTTATTCAATATATACTAAAAGAAACTTGAAAATGAAAACATTGTTTTGGTCATTTTAAGTACTATAACATTGGTTATTGGAAGACTATAAATTCTCTGGTGTTCATGGACCATATCAGACAACTAAGATGAATTTATCACTAAAACTGCTACTCACTCTCTTAAAGAGGGGCTCCAAGGTCAAATTCAGTTTTGTGATGTACTCATTTGCAAACAGTGTCCTTGTGAAAGTGGGGGGGGGGGGGAATTACAAGTCTCTTAACTTAGGTTAAAACAGTTTAACACCCTTCATGTGCAATTTTTGTCCAAATGACAAACATTATCGATGACATCACATTTCAAAAATATGGAATTTTTGGTTTATTCATGAATTGTTGACGGTATTCAATAAAATAAGGCATTGAATTTGACCTTGGAGCCCTCTCTATAATGAAAGTAGCATCTGCAGCTGACATGACTCTAGTCACATCATACGTGATTATAAGCTTGTAGTTAGTGGAAAGGGGTTACTTTTCATTCATAATAGTTTGGTTTATGCACAAAAATAGCAGGTAAATAACACCTGCCAAAAAATGCCCTTAAGGTCACTCTTTTTGTAGCAGGGAACATGGTCTACACACACAGTTGGCTTGTTGTCTTGGCAGTGGTCTTGCAGGACACTTTACTCATACAATCTATTACTCAGTTTCTCACAAAGAGAACATTTCAAGAACACATTTTCTCAGAGTGAAATTTGAACATGTCTGAAATGAGGTAAATATCAATGCTATACAATGTAAAACTTGTATCTTTAAATGTATTCCATAGACTTGAAGTTACAATCCAATCTCTCCTACTTGCCATAACATTTGCCAGTATCAACTAATCAGCACCACTGAACTGCATAGGTCGTGTATGGTAGAGCAACTACATGTATGCACAGAACTATCTGTGTACTGAGTAGATGCATTCACCACATCCTACCATTCAAAATCATGTGGATGATATTGTATGGTCAGACAGAAACAAGGTTTAAATTCCCTAATAAGAATAAACCAATGATTTGCAAATATATTTATCAGTGGAAAAAACGCAAATAGGTCAAATGTACCAAATCATCATCAACGATTGCCTTCCTTTCCAGGAAATCAAACTGATTCCTTCATGAGTAAAAAAACAAACAAACAAGGCTGACTTACACTCAGCAGTTGTTACAAACGGTTTTCAGTGGGCAGTGGAGACAAGTTACATATATGTACTGGCAGCATTAGCGAACATCAGCAAACGGTGGACAAATATGTTTTGTTTCTAAGTGATCAATGGTAGTGTCAGTCTCCACTGCTGCTATTGGGCACCACCATACTGCCTTGTAGAGTGCTCTACATTCATTTCACTTCACAGGTAACATTTTTTGTGCTAATGTTTTTCTAAATGTTTGCTTACCCAAGGTTTGTGTTGCATTTTCTCCCAAGTTGTGACTAAATCCTATCTGTATAATTATCCACACAACTACATGTACATGTATAGTGACATTTCCAAACCCATAAACTGCGATCAATCAAACTACTGATCTGTGGTTAAAATCTGCCCTGAAATAACTGATCAAAGTTGATCCACAATTCAGTATTGGATTCATTCTGCCTAGTAAATCATGACATGCAACGTGTCTACACACCTTCTCATGTACCTCACAGTTAAAAATGGTGGGTAGTTGAAGATGCTATACAGCAGGCACATGGTGTGTCATGATGAGAGGGTTGTAGGCGGAATGAAATGGTTTCTACATCGCTCATGGAGGACCTGAAATTTAAAAAGAGAAATTTGACAAATAAGCTGATCACTCCATGCTCCATGCAGGCACTGCAGTGACACATGGCATCAAACTCTATCCTCACAAAACTGCAGCCTGCTATTGTACACGATGACATTTGGCACTAGAAGAATACACAACGTTTACATGTCAACGTTCAGAAACATTCAGACATCTGCATTCAGTTTGATTTTGTTGGGCCTGGGAAGATTCCATTGTTCTCCCTGAACAGTGGTCTGCTAGCAAATGCTAGTTGAAACACCAGAGGACCCGCCACAATTCTCTCCAAGTAGTCTAGCTGGTCAGTTCAGGATCCCTATTTAATATGAAACACGGACTAGTAAAACAACTGGGGCTAGTGAAACAAGCTAACTAGTTTCTCTGGCTAATCACTGAAAAAGTTAAGGGAAAACCCACTCTACCCTAGGCCCAATGTTGTAAAAAACAAATGGATTGCACATGACTACTGCAGATGTCCACTTACTTTATAACTTCTATCTTTAACAATTTCTTCAATGTTAAGCTCAGATTGCATCAGCTGCAGCTGTAAGACAAGAAAGCCAACAACAATTTAATCATGTATCTTTGAAATATTTACAGAGTATGACCCAATTTACCTGAAGTCATTATCCTAAAAATATTGGTACACGCTACATGTCAACTTCCAAAATGGCGAGTGTAGCACCAGTAGATGCACACGCCCTTCAAACTGGTGTTTGTGCACCCCCCTATTGAAATCTGGACTTTTGAGATAAAAATTACAAGAGTAAAATAATACATTTTATAAGCTTTAATGTGACAGTTTCAAGTTTTTTACAACTATTTTTTCATTTACACACAGACAGTATATCATGTCAGACTATCTTATAAAAAATTATAAATGGCATAACAAGGGCGGTGAAAAGGGGCTTGTTAAAGAAAAAGGTAAACAGAAACTGGCCCACAAGTGCCCCTAGAAAAAATGGGGTGCCCCTAGAAAAAATGGGGCACCCCCTTGTGCCCCTTCCCCCTAAAATTTGACCCTAGTTTTGGAGCTGAAGGCAGGGAAAGGACCCATTAAGTCAACCTAATCCCACAAAGAGGGAGAACCCTAAAGGGAACGAGATTCAACCCTGACAGATCCTCACAGACCCTCACCTTTGTTCGTTCCTTTTTTAAGTTCCTATTGACGGTCACATTATCTGGATTTTGAGCCCTGGCTTCACGTAGTCTATTCACAGTGGTGGACACTTGGGATATACATCTTTTTATAGCACTATCTCGTTGACTATATGCTTTTTCTAGCTGTAAGTAAAGAAGAGAGACAACAGACTGATCCATTACAGAGGAAGGATTGATAATAGACCCCTTGCATTGGCTGTCATCATTGATGAAACATGCAACCGTGAAAAGGCTATCATTGGCTGAGAGTTGTGCGCAGCGCGAACAAGTTTCCCTTACTTTTCATCAAAGATGGTGGTCAATGATGTCATGCGCAATTCATCTATAAGAAAAACAATTAGTTGGTTAGTTCCAATGCTGCAGACTTACCATGTCAATTTCCATTGTTTATGTAGTTCTGAGCATGTGCACAATTCTAAGAACAATGGATTGACTTGGGGAGTCTGCTGCCACCTAGTGTCCACAAAAGTCTCACATTGGAAAAGCTCACTGGTTAATTAGTTCATAAACAGCAACAATCCCCCAGAGAGTTATTTCCATCAGAAATACCGTCAAAGCAAAGTCTCCAAATGTGCTTGTAAGTTTCTCCCTGCCCAACTAAAAGTGATCTGGGAATTTAAAGAGTGGGTTTTATCAGATTAAGTTTTCCAAATAAAGCTGTATCATAAATACAATCCATTTCTTTAACAAAAACCCTGCATTGGTGATTCACAATGATGTCACATTTCAAGTATACAGGTTTGTACATTTTTCTACAGGAAATTTTCACTTTGTTTCTGAATGTTGATAGTATTCAATCAAAACCGGGGGTTAATGCAAGGAATAGAGGAATAACGCTCTGGACAAAACTTGAAGTTGTCTATGATGTATTCATGTTTTCATAACAAGCACGCATTGTTGTTAAAAAACAATAACTGTTTGTATACCTCAGTTTCCTGTATTTGTATACAGTATTTGTACTCAGGCTAGGAGATCCAAGTACTTGGTACTTGACTGTGGACTCTGTACTCAGATATTAGAATACTCGATACTCATCAACATTTGTGGTCGTACTTGATGGCCCAAGTACCTGTGCTCAGCCACCCTAGTACTCGGCAGTACTTGATACCCGAGTAAAACAAACTCGACTGTGACACTGGTAGGTATATATACCCGCTACCTGACTAACTGCAGTCTGCATGGTGTTTGTATTGATTCCAAACCATACAGATGGAGTAGGGTTAAAACAAGAAACCTAACTAGTACCTGTGAGTATAAATCTTGACACGTTTCCCTGGCATTGACTTGGCCCTTGAAGGACTGGGTAGGAACTGTTGTATTCAGAGCGTAGATTATTTTATCATCGATGGTTCGCATACTCTTTAAAGCCTCCTATAAAGTGAAAACAAACATACATTTATAAATAACTCACAGAACTTGTGCACTCTATTCGGATTTCATAAAAAAAAGCTGTAGGCATGTCAACGTGAAGGGCAAAAAAAGTTTTGTATAGGACTAGGAGCACACCCACCCCCTCTCTTAACCTCGTTCCCAGTGGTGTACGATCTTGACGCGCCATTTTGTTTTCTTTCCCAGAATGCCTTGCTCGATTGTAACCCCTGGAAGTGTGACTTCAAAATATCCAAATATATTGGATATTTTAATTAGTCCTGTGGTTGATCCATTCTGTGCTTAGAGACTACGCAGAGCGCGCTGTCAAAGGAGGCATCAAGTCATGGATGATGGAGCAACTGGCCCCTCTCATTCTTTTTTGATCTTGTGATTCGTCAACTGTATGCAGTTAAGGATGACCATGTAAAAACTTGATTCATTTGAAAAACGTATTGCGTCGAAATACGTGCATTTTTACACGTGCGTACTAAGCGCCCGGGGGGATCCGACAAGCGCCTTACAAGCGTTCGAATGTTTTTAAGTTTAACAAGTGTGCACGCAAAGGCAAAGCAGTACATTTTGGTTAGCCAATCAGCATTGATTTTCAGTGTTTCCCTCCCAGGGGTTTAGCGACGAGAGGTATCGATACGGCGCACTGCCCATAGTAGCGAGGCTGCCCCTCCCCCCAAAAAAAACCCCAAAACCCCCAAACATGACCAACTAAGCTTTAAAAAAAAAAGCAAGGCAAGCAATGGACAATTGAGTATGAATATGATGGAGAAAGAAAATTTTTCACTTTTTTAACTAGTGAGTAGTGACAACTGACATTGTTCACAATGAAGCCTCTTATTCTTAAGCATTCAACAATGTCACCATTTCATCTCACCATCTAGCTCATTGTAAAACATTATTCGTGAATAAAACTTCACCTGAAACTGAAGAAAGTCTTCACACAACACGTTCCCGTCCATGTTAGCTGCCATGTTGGGTAACAGGGTATGGAATGTTCCATTTCTATTTTAAGAAATAGCTCTCCCCGTTTCCATATATATTTCAAGCCTTGGTGATTTAAATTCAAGGAAATTGGTTTTAAAAAAATTTTCACAAACAAATTTTATATTTAAATTTTGGTGGAATGTGATTTTCCAAATAAAGGACTACTTCGCGCGATTTATGATGCGCTTACGCACTTATAACGTATCACCATGGTATCACCTAGTAGAAAATGGTATAGGCTAATAATCATTGATAACCTAGGCTGGTGTAATTTTGTAAAAAATGGGGTCGCTAAGAA
The DNA here is from genome assembly GCA_023634235.1 of Pisaster brevispinus. NCBI lineage: Eukaryota > Metazoa > Echinodermata > Asteroidea > Forcipulatida > Asteriidae > Pisaster > Pisaster brevispinus. Next base: position 18,750,090 of record JAMKCF010000007.1, on the reverse strand, counting down.
CAGCCACAGGAAAATAACGCTTAGAACCTGGTGAATGGAATACTGTCATTCTACTCAATTTTCCCTTTTTAAACAGTTTGATTTGGAATAACTCTTTAACAATGTGGTGGCATAACGTGACATTTAAAATAATACTTTGACTATTGCAATAATTGATTAAAAACTTTTGATGGCATCCCCTATTTCTGGTCTCGAAAAAAATCGCGAGAAAATAGGAGATTCCATAGCAGCTGACATTTTTCTGTTTTAATAAGTACAAATTTAACGTGTATTTGATGACAAAAGTTAGACATATTTTGCCATAAAGAAACTACAATAGACTTGTCATTTGTTATATTTCATTCAAAACCCAACTATATAATTGCAATTTGGATAAACTTGTAGGAAAATTAGGACTCAATATCCACATTTTTCAAAAGGTTCAACTACCAGTTTTTTTAAGAAATTAATTTGTCGTCGACGAAAAGCAGTGTGCACAAGCCTGCCGGAAATAGATGTCTATTTTGTGGAATTCTTGCGCAAGAAAGGTAAAAATTTAACCAGATTTTGTATCAAATAGCTATTATCTTGTTGAAGTACATTATGTTATGTTGTTATATGTTATTCAATAGTAATTTTTGTGAACGTTATTGTAAAATCCGTCTGCCGGTAAAAAGGTGTAGTGCTGAATCGCTGGTCATCCCATCAGTCGTCCATGCTCCAACCGGACAACATGTACAATCACTTCAGGTTCAGTGTGAATGTGCGTGCGTGCACACCTACCTACTGTACATCATCCATGTAATTGTTGCAGATCGCATGGTGTACAACTTTGAACAAAAACGTAAAAAAGAAATGAAATTAAATATCACTCCTTCATTTAAAGTTTTTAAAAATAAATTCAACTTGTAATTCACGATCAGCAGGCAGAGAATCGTAATTGAGATGGCGGTCACCAGGCACGACGAACTTGAATGTAATTTTTGTACACTTTTTGGAAAAATTTCCGCATTCAGCCACCAGCTTTTTGACGTTTTTAAAAAGTTGTTTTCAATTTTTTTTTCTCCAGTTCATACCTGAGGATGTGTTCTATCGATTCGGTGAATCTTGAAAACGTAAAAAAAATAGTTTTCATAAGGGATCGGTTTAAAAACTAGGGATATTTGGTTAAATCCTCAAATTTGGGCGAAAAAAACCCCCCGCTTTTTCCCACACTGTCTTCTTCTCTCCTGTCTCCGCACTCACCCAGTCTCCATGTTGTCCCTCCATGTTTCTACCTGTATCTTATCTACTGGAAGGAATGAACGTTAGCAAGCAATCAGATAATGCAATGTACTTACGGAGATTCGAACCTGTAACAAGAGAGAGAACAAATTATTAAGAGAGCATAGCCTGTACCACACGGCTATGAGGCATTGACACCAGAACGGTTTGTTTGTCGTACATGTTTCTCCCAATACCTGGTTCATCAAAGGTCATAATGAATATGTAATTTTTATGAATATTAAAATAAGCTGGGTTTGTCCAATGGCTTGCATAAACTGAATATTCATAACTTTGTTTTGGATTATTCCATTAGTACAAGCCCTAGGTAAGTAGAACGCGTGCTTTGTGGGTTGTTCTAATTTCCCTCCTAAATATCATCTTCGATTATTACCCATTCCACAAATCAAAAAGTCCTAGCGAATTGTCCAATGCGCATGAACGATGACCGACTGATTGGAGTATTGCACAACTTACACAGACACACACACAGCAGGAAAACGAAACAACATGGCGTTTGTTTTTATCTCACTGCAAGACGAAGCCTTGCGATTTTGGGACACCTTTTTAAGCCTTTAGAATTGTTAAATTCTGCCTGTTTTCTGGCTGTACATGTTTGGTAAACCCTCCTTGATAGGTAAGAATATAATTTAGTGAAAAAAAAACAGAACTTAGGGAGATAAATTGGTGGCGGGCAGCGGAAAGTTTGCCCACTTTTTTGTTGTTGCCATTTTCAAATCATCACATCTGGACAAAGTCATCATTTGGTAAAAACACTGTCATGTATCATAGTAATTCCACAAATGTAAGGAATCATATGAAGTAGGTTTGAGTAGTATGGGATTTTTATAAGTGGGAGAAATTTGCAATCAAAGTGGAACGCATTATGCGTACTTTAAAAACTTCGCGTTTAGACATGATGTGTAGATGTGGGCTGTAATGGCGACTATAATAAGGAAAGACCAATGTTAAAAGAGAGCCATAACAGCCCAACAAGGTGGGCTACTTGTATACTACCTCGGCGATACTTTTGTTGATGTTGCATTTGCAATGAATTTCTATCATTCTGTTCTGGTTTTGTACTGATATTGACATGATTGATTGATGATGATGATGACTGAGTGAAAGTGAAACCACCAGGACCAGGTGATGTTGCGATAATTGTAACCCTCTATCCTCCTGCGACGGTAGCATACAGGGCAGATGGTTACAAATTACAGAGCCTAATTATTTAAGTTCATATCCAGTTTTGACCCTTTTTTGCAAGATGAAAGAGACCAAATTTGCCCAATTTTGACCACTTTCTAAAAATGTAACACACATTGTAATGCTGTTACAGCCTACACACACACACAAGTGTGTAAACACCTCCAATCAGGGACCTCCTATTGTCCCTCTTTTGTTTGGACTAAACTTTTTGGCAACAGCTCCCATTGGTTTTGTACACAATTTCCAACTGGGGACCTTTACCCAACCGGGGACCCTATTGTCCTCTTTTGTTATAGGTCCCCGGTTTGAATGTGAAAACAAACTCACACACACACAAGTGTGTAAATGGTATAATACCGAGGACATCCCATGCTGTGAACTTAGTTTTTTTAGCGACGTTCCCATTGGTTTTGTACACGAAACAAACCGAGGACTGTCCCCAATATGGTTTTTTCCGGATCCCTATTGCTAAAGCCCTCGGTTTGAATGTGTAGACATGTTCAGCCACACAATACTTACCACACAAGCACACACACACACAATAGTCTGCAAGTGGTAATATCAAGTTTACACTGATTAGTTGAAATCATGTATTTTTTGCGACGTTCGAAGTGAGATCAAGGATGCGATCAACTGCTATGATTTATTGGGGACCAGACTGGTTTACTCATGCAAGCGCAATCAATTAATCAAGTTGACAGCTGTTTTTGTGAAATTAATTACACCTTTAAATGCGGCGCGGTTTGAAACAATACTGTAGGTTGAAAAAAAGTTATTGGCTCTCCACAAAATTTGGTGGCCCAACCATTTTGTAATTTAAAACTATTCAACATCCTTACTGTAGAAAGTTAAAAAGTCACTATTATTTACAGTGTGAGGTGAAAATACTTTTTATCTGTTGATGTCAACTTTTTTTTAAAAAGTGAAACAGGATCTGTACACAGATATTTCTAAGGATAGAACAACATCAAGGTCACAATTTTAATGATGATGGTACTTTTGACTGGCAGGGTCAGGAAAAAGTCAGATTTTCCTCTCTTTTTTCCCAGATCATCGGAAGGTTATTGGGTACTGATTCATAGTTTCTCTTTTTGCATCAATATCCCCCCCCCCCCCGGCAAATTTTTACCAGGTTTTTAGTTACCAAGACTTTTGCAACTGAATTTGTTTTACATAGGCCTACATGTTCTCTTAAGATACCAAGATTTCCTTCAATGACATGCTTTTGTACCCATTCAGGTCTGGTATTTCATGCAGTCACTGCCTTTTGTTTACCTCAACTTGCCATTTAGTTTCCATGGGCAAGTCTTTTTGATTTTCTAATTGAAGTGCCATCTTCTCATTGAAAGTTGTCTTGTCCATTCAAGATTGAATTACAGGCCTGCTTTAACTTTGCGTATACCCACTCAATACATAGTATGATATTTATGGTACATGAGAAATATAACTGGCAGCATCTTTAGGTCATTGAATTTGTACAATAATTACCATTAACAGCTTGACACAAACTTACATACATTTAGAGAACATTGTTTTTAATTATATTAAAACCAAGCAATCAAGACACCAGAGCCAAGCAAGTGCAACACGAGATCAAAATATGTGGGTCAAATGACAGCATCTACACATGTACTGTTCTTCATCTCAAAACAGTCATGCTGGGTTAGGCATACACATGCCAAATACTAGACAAGGATTCCATAAGTGTACATGTATCGAGTCCATTGTATGAGTTCAATTTTTATGAAGCTGGTTTAGGCCAGACTTGACTTTTAATTATTCCATGTTGCTGTATTTTTGCTGCAATCATAAAGAATTTCATGAGATGTTAAGTAATTAATTATGACAAATACATGCATGAGAGTTTTAAAAAAATAGAGGAAAAATGCAAGTGAAGAAGGTTTTTAAACCAACCAACAATGATCATCACCAATGGTTCGCGTTAAGACCCCACAGATGAACAGTTATGAATACGATCGTCTTCGCAACTTAGTAATGATCGGTTAATCTTTACTTGATTACAAACAAGACCTAGGTTTTTGTAGTATATATCAGTCTTGTGTAAAGAAACAACAATTGAATACTTGATTTTAGACTTTGTTTAACTGTACACATCCAGACTACAAGCCGTTTCTTACTATACAAGGGAGAGGCATCGGTTAGTTTCCACCGTCTGTCCGCTAGATCAAAACAATCTACATATGTGATCAATGTATGCTGCTGTTAATTAGTCTGGTTGCCGACCAGTTCTCATTGCCTATGCAATAAGTCTGCATAGCAATACCGCACAGTGAATGGGCAGTCTTTTAGTGTGGAGGTGAAAACCAGACATAGACAGCCTCCTTCCCAAAGAGTTGGGAATGCCATAGACTGATGTAGCGGGTTGTGTGCTTCGGATTGAGAACATTTCTTTTGATTTATAATGTCGAAATGGAGCAAACCGGATGGGCGTGTTTGTGACTTCCTAATCAAGAATTAAATTTCACTCTCTAGCACGATTTATTTCATTAAGTAATCATTATTGATACAGAAATAGTACATGTATATTTATTTTCGAGAGCACGGCTTGCAACAAAAAGTGGAAGCTGTGGCATTGATCTCTTTCATTTGGCTGTGCCAATCACGGTTGCACGGCTGTCTGCTTAAAGCTTGCCACTTGTGTTTGGGATGCCTGAAATTTTTCCGATACCACCCACAGGATTTGTTTTCTGAACACCCGACCAGATTTGAGAATTCATTTGTCAAAATAACCTATGAATAAGGCACTTAAAAACAACAAACACTCTCATGAATGCACTGGGATTTACTTTTCCCTTTGGAGAAATTTTCTTTACTCTTGTGACTTGGCTGTCTACTCGGCCATAGGGCCAGGGCTATTAATCTACCATGACATGCTTGAATTCCAGATATTAAGTGTGTATCAAAACATCAGCAAACAAGGTGTCTTCCATAGGAAAGTGCCGTTGTTGTAACGTACATGATGATTGTTGCATTTGTTTAAATCGATCGACACTTTTCTCAAAATCTGCGACGAATATTCCAGAGTTTATTGTTGAGACATTACCAAAGTTGCTGAATAAAGCTAGTTAGGACAGTCCCAGCAAGTTTTTGAAATTTTACAAGGAACATTATGCCCACATGATGACCATTATCACGTTCTTTTCAACACAAGAATGTCACAATATTGAAGCTGAAATCATCCAAAAGAAAAGGCAAATCCAAAACTGTTTGATTCCTTTGTCTACATGTACATCTATTTGAAATGCCGCACGGCTAAACACTTACCTTTCTAACGCTCCTTAATTAACTTTTATTACAGTGTACATTACAAACAAAAGACCAAGTGGCTTGCTCAGGTTGACTCTTCCGCTGCATACCAGGGCGAGGGTGGCTACATCGTCGTCGCCGGTAGTGCATAACTCAAAATAAACCTCTTTGTGGTAGAATACTGGTTATTTTATGAAATAGTTATGTGATTGAAAACAATGTCACAACAAACAACTTTAATAAAAGGGCTTAAGTAACTATGTCATCATTTACTAAAAATAAAAGTAAAGCCTTGTCATTGGTCGTGCAATCTATTTAAAAAAACAAAATTGTGACATATAGCCCAAGTCACAAGGCGGACAGCAACTGGCAGCCTATCAATTTCTCGCAATTTTTGTGCACGCTCTCTGTTGCTCTCGTATCACAAAGAACTTTCCTGGTTTGTTGTTATCAAGCTTCCTGTGTCCTTGAAAAACTTGCATGTATATGTTGGGCGCGATCGGTCAATCTGCACGATCGACCGATAGCGCTGTGCTATCGGCTGATCGCGCTGCGCTATTGAAAGATCTATTGTTCGCGCAGCAATCGGTCGATCGCGCAACAATCGGTCGATCGCGCAACGAACATCTTTGCGCGATCGACTGATCGCGCTACGAGTATTTTTTGCGCGATAGATCAATCGTGCAGGAATGGTTTTGCGCGATCGACCGATCGTGCAGGTATGGTTTTGCGCGATCAATTGATCGTGCAGGAATGGCTTTGCGCAATCGGCCGATTGTGCAGGAATGGTTTTGCGCGATTGGCCAATTCTGTCCGGCGGGGGATTTTGTCCTCCCATACGGCGAATTTTGTTCAAATTTTATTCAAAAAAGATGGAATTTGTACAAAATTCGTCGTCGATCGGTCGATCATGCAAAACCACTCCTGCACGATCGGCTGATCGCGCAAAACCATACCTGCACGATCGGTCGATCGCGCACAACCATTCTTGCACAATTGATCGATCGCGTAAAAAATATTCGTAGCGCGATCAGTCGATTGCGCAAAGATGTTCTTTGCGCGATCGACCGATTGCTGCGCGAACAATAGATCTTTCAATAGCGCAGCGCGATCGGTCGATCGTGCAGATTGACCGATCGCGCCCAACATGTACACGTCACCCGGTGTTAAGCAGTTAATGTTTACTTGCATTTTTAAATTCCAAGCCTCTTCCTCAAGGTTCAGGAAATATAAATAAGGAGGAAATATTTAAGGTCATGAGCAAAACATTTTCTGGTGAAGTGAGAGTGCTGAGCTTCAAGACCTGCCGTCCAGTGGAGATTTGTATGACATTGAAGTCCAGTTCATATTCATTACATCTCTTTACCAAAGTGATAGTCCCTCAGCACTTGGAAGCTAAATCTATTGTTTTCTAGCATTGGTTGAGGAAAATTGGCATTGTACAGTTTGACTGGTGCTCAGTACATGACAACAGACAAACATGTATGTAGTGTATGTTAATTGTTATAAAGCATAACATGAAATCCATGACTGCAAAATTCTGCTAACGTTTTGCTTGATTTGAAATTGGAGTGGTATTTACTTGCATTTTTTATTTAGTTGTACAAACATTAGCATTTAGGCCTACATGTACACGTATACGGATGGAAGTGAGTGAATCATATTGCATCTTGAGTCCTGTGGTTATTTTAAGCCATGGCTGGATGTGTCAGACAGTGACTCAGTTTGTGAAATCATCTTTGTGGTTAAGGGTCAGTTATGCTGTGGAGAATGCCACCATGCAGGCCATGAGAGCTACATGTCAGGAGAGCAGAGAAAGGGCATATGGTGCTCAATATATGTATACTGTAGTCTTAATTACATACATGTACCATGCACACTGTCATACTTTACATATGGATGTGTTATGCAGTAGATTAGAATGGTGTTTCATAAATGCGTTTTAACTTCAGTAGGCCTACATGTATGTTACAGCGTTTGTTGTCAGTGTCTACTCTAAAGGTGCTTTTAGTGTTTTCATTGTGCACACATACATTGTATATTTAGGCTAGACATCACACAGAAATAAACATGTTGTGCATCCATACAGGTGGAGGGTATGTGTAACTGGATTTATAATGCACCAATTTGCCGGAGGGTACAAAAAGAAATAGTGAGACCCATGTGAGGGTCATTAAGAATGAAATATGAAATGAAGCAATATGTAGAGCTTCATTCATAACACCCTCAAGGTAATGTGGAGCTGCCAGTACCAGACTTTGCATTATCATTGAGCTGGTCCTTGCTCTATGCCAGCATTATCAAATACATCATTGGGTGCATGTGTGCATACACTGTACATATCATATACTACATTATGAACCGAATCCATGTGTGTCCACTGAACTGAGAAGGGTGGTCAGTTGGTATAATGAATCAAATTATATGCAGAGGCTAGCTCTATATGGGTGTCCAATCAGTTAACATCCAAGGGCAAAATAAGAATATTTTCTGCTTCTAGTTACCCAACAAAATTTTAAGGCAAACCCTACACTATTTATAGGCAATTAAGTAAAGTTATAAACAAAATAATAGAAATAATTATTTTAATGGAAAATAAGAATTAAATGGTTGAATAAAACATGTTCATATTTTTCTCAAAGTGATGATATTATAGTAGATAGTTATTTACAGGCTTACCTGTAATTTTGTTAAATACAGCCAAAGTTGATTTGATTTCCAGTTTGAAAATATTTCCCCTTCCCATTTTGTTTGTAATTCAGCATATCTCGTTTAGCGGTCCGTCGGGATGTCCACATTGGATGTCCTAAGAAGGAGTTTGGCTGGCTTTGGAAAGCAGCCATTCAGCAAGACGGCAATTCCAGCAAAATACAAATGCCTGACTATGACTGATCAGAGCTATTTTTTGGGGAGGGGGGAAACCCACAAGACCATAGAGCTTTCAGCTCAAAATATTTACTGCGGGATTAGAATTTTGTGTACAAGACCAGAATTGAAATGACAAGATGACAAATGCCTGACACAGTTTAACAATTGAACTGTTTGAATTTGAAAAAGCTCTAAGAGAAGTTTCATCCAGTGCAGTCCAATATTCAAGCCCTGCTGATTTTGAATTGGTTTGACAATATTTTTGGGGAAAGAAAAGAAAAAGAAGAACGCATTAAAAAGGAAGATAGTTGCACACAAGTCAGTGCAAGGGGTGGGCAATATGTTGTTTTGACACATATATAAGCTGTTCTTGTTCCCTACCTGTCGTACATAGTCTACATGTATAACTACACTTGCATACTGCGCACTAAACGGCTTGTATTATTATAGCCCTATAGTCATAGTATTAGACTCACTGTTCATGCACAATGAGGTTGTGTACACAATGCAATGGTTTTATGTGCACAAAAAGTACTATAAGTTGACTGGGAGAAGACTATTGAGAATATAAAGTGTCAGGCAAATTCTGACATGCAGGCTGAGAGTCACAAATATCGATGGACTGGAAAGTGCAAAACAAAAAACAAGTTCCTGGCCTATCTACATACATGTGTGTAGAACCATTTTTTAAAAGGTTCCAGGTGTGATTTCTGGGTAATGTACAAAACAGCTTTCTCAGTTCCTTTTCCCCTTGAACTACCCTTGAGTGGCAGTTTTAAGGAAAGAACAGTGTATGTGGAAGGTGACCTTCATATAACCAATTTCAACATGAAGTACATGTGCCACACTTGGCTGATTTTCACTAATAATACGTGTACATGTATGTATCTCGCCAATACTGATTTTCGTTCAGAGAAGACATATTGAAAAGGTTTCGTCAAGGTTATGACGAAGGGCTTTCATTTTCCACCTGAATCTCGTAAGCGTTCATAATTAAGACTTTATAAAAGGCCTTGAGCCTTCCCTTAACCATTCCTAATGTCTGTAAGTTATAGTAACTAATCCTTGGGTGCCTTTGAACTGTACATGTCATTTGAGTTAGAACAACTGACCACCGTGTAGACATGTGTATACTGTACATGTATGTTTGTATTCACCACTTATTACAGACCATTCTTTTGCAATAAACAGCAGTGAATTATGCCAACCTTGGTTGGCAAAAGTATGAGCAGCCTTCACTGCAAACATAACAATGATTTAGTCTTTTAATATGATGATGTCACATGTACAGTATCAAATTACCCTTATCACTGATAAATTAATTGTGCTACCCAAAATAAAAAGTACATGTGTTCTTTATGAACAAAATGTTTTATTAAAAAGTGCAGATTTGTGCCAACCCGTGTGATTGATACTGAATGCCATATACTGCATGATGCATGATCTGTTGATACCGTTCAGTTTGTCTGTCTGATCCAACGTTTGTTTTATGACCCAACGTTTGTTTTATTTTGTTCTAACAGTACAGCAACTATGGCAAGCTCTAATCAAAACAAAGGTCACTTCCATATGTATAAGAACAAGGCGTTAGGACTGGATGAACTGCGCAAACGACGAGAGGAAGAAGGAGTTCAGCTTCGAAAGCAGAAGCGTGAAGAGCAGGTATGTGAAGAATAGACATTTACAATCAGAAATTTGCCCCCCCCCCCCTTCGTATTTTCCAAAGTTCTTGAGCCATTTTTATGAAACTTGCCATAAATTTACCATTTTTGGAATTGTTTTCCACCTTGGATCAAAATTGTAATTTTCCCATAATTTCCATAATTTTTGTCTAAATGATGTAAAACTTTTCAAACTTGTTAACTTTGACATGATCAATAACTCAACATTATATTTTGTTACTGGGGTCACCATTGTGGGAGCTACATGTATAATGATTTATTTATTTGGGAAAAAATCATTGTCGTAGTTTTTATTCCTCTAAAATTTGACATTCCTGCCAACTTTTAGGGACCAGGGTGCGATGATGAGGCCTGATTGATGATTCTGTAGTATTTCTTGGCCTGAAAAATTGGAAATTAGCATGTTAAAAATATTCCATTGATAAAAAGCTTGATAAAGCTTGAAGCTCTAAATACAGGCTGAAAACACAAAATCCAACGAGCCATATCTGGCGGCCATCTTGGATTTCCGCAATTCATTTAAAACCATCACGTGACACATCACGTGACATATCACTACCACTTTCATACGGACAAATCCAAAAACAAGTGGAAATTGTGTTTAAAAAGACAAAATAATCATTAGCAAACTTGAAAGTTGTTTGACCCAACGTCAAACAAACAGTTACCATGGTAAATGCTGACCCCCGACAATATGACCCTAGATAAATGTTGGGAAAAATCAGAAATGTGGTAGTGATGGGATGCAGCCATTAAAAGTTACGGGAAAAATAAGGTAGGGGGCACAATGTGATAGGGTTTATTGAAGCTAATTGACCAATCTCTGTAATGGCATGAATGGTATACTATTTGATGCTTTTAAAATGTTGAATTAATTATGTGACAACTTCAAATTATCTTATTGTAAACTTTACATTTATCAAGCTCACTAACATTTACAACAAACATTGTTTGGTTTGAAAAGAGATAATCAACTTTCTCTAACTTATTATCCCCCCCTTTTTCTTAAATGCAGATTTTCAAGAGAAGGAATGTTGATATTCCACTTGAGAATGAGCCGTCTCATCAAGATAGCCTTATCACCTCTACACAGGTAAATATTTTACCTCCACCATGGAGGCTATGTTTTATACTTTGTTTGTTTGTTTGTCTGTGTGTCTGTTTGTTTGTTTATCTGTAAGCAGGGTATTGAATGAGTTAGGGATTTGCAGGTATGCGCTGCAATTGCAGGCGTGAAGCACAGTACTTTAGAGTATCAGAGTTTGGCTTTCTCCTGAGGATGAGCAAAGCCTTCTGATCCAGAGTTAAATCAACCACCAGTTCTTTCCAGAACCACCACAAGTCATCAGAGAGATAATCACATGGTGTTACTTAGTGCTAAACTGTTTGGCATGTCCTGGCTGAGTGGATAAGAGCACTGGACTCAAGCTCTGGTGTTTCTGATCAGCAGAGTGTGGGTTCGAGTCCTGGTCGTGGTACTTGTGTCCTTAAGCAAGACAATTAACCATTATTGCTGCATCCTTCAGACATGTCAGATTGGGCGTAAAGCCGTTGGTCCCGTGTTTTGTGTAATGCACGTTAAAGAACCCAGTGCACTTATTGTAAAGAAAGGGGGTTCACCCCGGTGTTCCTGGTTTGATTGGCTGCATATTGCGCCACAGCACCTTGTACACCATTACATGGTTCTGCCCAGGATTTTTTCAGTGGCGGAAAAAAATGGGCGGGCGGGGTGGGGTAGAGGCAGCAAAAAGCAGGGTCAAAGGTCACTCACAAATATAAGATGAGGTCACAGCTGTTACAATACCTAGCCTACTAGTAGTTTGATGCAAAATATTACACTTAAGGGGAAAAAAATGCTACAGACAGGAACTATGCTTTGTGATACATTGCAGTTATTGTATTCAGATATGCCTAACATGTGCAGGTCGGTCAAGCTTTCAAACAACTTCAGCAAGAAGAATTTACATTACATGGTGCTATGTAAAGGAAAAAGGTCTCATACATACTTCAAAAGGTAGCTCCACATACCTTGCAGGACATGTTATAATAAGTTCAAGCGCCGGATTTGAATGCTATATAAGAAGCCACTATTATTATTATAATTATTCTCACCATGCAAAGTTTTGAATCCTATGTTGAATTATCAGTGTTTTTGTTGTTTTTTCCAGGGCTTTGTCAGTCCTGATATGGTTCAAGCTTTGATGAGTGAGGATGTCACCCAACAGCTTGCCGCTACACAAAAGTTTAGAAAATTGCTTTCAAAAGGTATATTTGACAATTACATTTCATTTTACTGGCATGCAACTTTTGAGCTGATCAGCTGAGTTGCCTGTTTTGGAGTTTCTCAGCTGTGCCATTGAAATTTTTAAAAGCTCAGTATAAAGTCTTGCTGTGCCAGGCACTTTCATCCTTGTTTGACAACTGCAGTTGCTTGTCTGGTTTGAAGAATTCCAAAATAAAAAGCCTTTTCAGTTGTGAAAAGGTGAGAAATTCTCAATTGACAATTTGGAAAACTCAGCAACTAGAGTGTCAAATCAAAAGAAAAACTTATTTTGCTCTTTTCTGTAACACTTTGCAAAGCAAATAGTTTTGTTGAGAGATATTTTCTGTTGAGCAACATGACAAAAGTTGGCACTGGTTGTGCCAGTCATGCTGGTTGTGCCGGTCATGCTGGCATGATGGTTGTCATGCTCGTTGTGCTGGCTGTACTGGTCATGCCGGTCATGCCGATCATGCCGATCATGTTGGTCGTGTCGGTCATGCTGGTCTTTGAATGTAATGGACTTAGTACTGCATCAGGTAGAATGCCGTTGTTTGTGTTTGGCCAGTTACATGTATACATGTACATGTATACCAATCCATAGTTTGATGCACTACATATCTAGAAGCACATACCCCTAGATTTAGCTAACTGGCCTAATGACCTGAGAAACACAGCAAGCCATGATTCTATTCATATTAGATTAGGGAGATTGTTGATAGGTATTGATATGACAAGCAACTACAGATAATTTAAACACCTGCTTGATTGACAGAACCCAATCCGCCCATAGATGAAGTCATTCACACAGGAATTGTACCAAGGTTTGTTGAGTTTCTACAAAATGATAGCAACAGCACGCTACAAGTAAGTATCAAATGATCGGGGGGCTGTTGTCAGTGAAGGAATACCTAAATAAGATTTTTTATTTCAGATATCAAGTAGTAACCCACAAGGGAAACTGACTGTAAAATTGTATTGCTGTGTAAACCCATTACTCTTGGCATGTCAGTTTATGCTTAGAACTACATAAGCAATATGGAGTTACCCTGGTATGTCTGCTGTCACCTTGAGTATCAATGTATCCAGTGTGTGTGAACTTCACTTTCAAACCATTGATTTCAAACCATTGATTTGGGTTGTTTCTCCTAGTTTGAAGCTGCATGGGTTCTAACTAATATAGCATCAGGGACCTCCCTACAGACACGTTGTGTCATAGAGGCAGGAGCTGTCCCATTGTTCATCCAGTTGCTCAACTCAGACTTTGAAGATGTTCAAGAACAGGTGAGTTGCCCAAACCAGTGTCCTGGTAGATGGTGTTTAATATGCAGTCTGTTTGGTTTGTTTGCTATGAGAGGGAACCCAGAGCACCAGGCAGCTGACAGCCAGCTCAGGATGCCTGGTGGCAGTGGCCTTTTGGTTCTGATCACTGAATCCTTGGTAGTGTGCCCTGAAGATCCTATAATAGTTAAGCAAATTGAGCAGTAAACTTTATTTGTAACTCTGATCACAAGAAGCATTTCAAATGTGTTTATTACTCTGACCGTCTCAATCTTTCCAGAGTCAAGTAGAAACTTTGGGTAAACTCTTGACAGATTCGTGATTGCCAAACTGCTTAGCGTGGGGCATGGGATACTGCAATAATCCCAGTCCAACAATTGGAGTGTTGAGTTAATACAATATGGTGTCAGACTCTGGTAGAAAGGGTCAGGATTCTAGATTAGTACCCTTGGGGTCTACCATCATTCTTGTGTACTCATAGTTCATGTGTTACAGTTATACCTGTATTCCAGTTGAGCTTGTTATGTAAGTCAGATGACCTGTACCTGTGTGGGTTTGACCTTGCGTGGTCTCCCATTGTACATATTGCTGACAGGGAGACCTGGGTGATGATTACAGTGTACGGCTAGCTGGAGTTCAAATCCCACCCGAGTGATTGCCTGAGTAAACAGTGCTTATTGCACATCGGTGTAAGAGTAAAACCAAAATGTATTATTTATCCCTGATGCAAATATTAACATCTATTAGCTGGAGTCTGTAACAATCCTTCAGAGAGATCTGACACAGGTACATGAAATACCTTCGTGTTTTTAAAACTATCAAGATATCAATCTTGTCAGTATACCACTATTATATTGATACATTTGAGTACAGTAACCCTATATCTGATTTTGACTTTGTGCAGGCTGTATGGGCTCTTGGTAACATTGCAGGAGATAGTCCTGACTGCAGAGACTTTGTTATTGATAGTGGAATCATCATGCCATTATTACAGTAAGTATGAATCCACTATTGATGTGCTTGGTTTAGATTAGTGAATCAGTGTAACCAAACTGAAAAAAGGGGGCTAATTTCATAGTGCTGCTTTAAGGGTAAGCACATTTTCGTGCAAACTATAGCAGGAAAATTTGCTTAAGTGTAAAAGTATTTCGCAGGTTAGCAAGAAAACGAGGCAGCCAGCTTGTGCAATCACCATGGATTTGCATTGTCACATCATTCATTTTCATACAGTAAGCACCGAAAGGTTAGCATGCCTTTTTGTGTGCTTATGGTAAGCAGCGCTATGAAATGAGAACTCAGGCAGTAAGCACAAAATCGGCTGTTAAGCAGCTCTAGATGGTCAGATCCCCTTTTGCTTTGAAGAAGAGATATAGTTTGAGTTCATGCTATTGAAGACAAGGAACATGAAAAAAGATGATGGCAGCATGGTCAAGGCCTGCAGTTTGTGCATTATTTTAAACTCAGTGAGCTCTCTTAAAATTATGATCACTTTGTCCTTTATTTATGAATGTATAAATTTGAAATCATTTTCACTTGTTATAGACTACTTGCAAAATCCAACAAACTATCGATGACAAGGAATGCTGTTTGGGCATTGTCTAACTTGTGTAGAGGAAAGAACCCCCCACCAACCTTTGACAAGGTAAATATTGGTTTCTAATTTCAGAAAGGTCAAATCTTGTTTGTTTAATAACAGTGTATGTGACACTAGAGAGGCTCTATGCAAGAACATTGTATTTATTGCCAATGGGCTTGTGTCTACAACTGGGATAGTTGTAGTGAGATACGCTTGTTTACTTTCAAACACATGTAGCATAAAGTCTGCTTGTTTTCTTAGATACATGTACAATGTTATTGCATTGAGACAACGTTGTGTTACTCTCTATAATTCACTGAGAACATTATGCACAGAAGAAGGCTCCACAAAAATGTAAGTAATGATTGAGAAATCAATCCTTCAATAGAAAATTGCGTATACCATTGCCAATTACAAATTTAATTTGCAGAAACCATAAGTTGTTTAAAAATCACAGGACTGAAGAAGCAGATTGGACGAAAGTTTAACAAGTTTTGAAAACCCAAAACACTGATCCATTCCGGAGCAGAAAAAAGTAGTGCCATGTGGTGATCCTTGGAAATAGAGATAGAAGTAGAATGGCTAATGAATGGATAGAATGGATCATGGGAAGTAAGTGGCATGTCATGGCCGAGCCGTCAAGTGCACAGAACTCAAGCTCTGGTGTTTCTGATCAGCAGAGTGTGGGTTCCAGTCCCAGTCTTAATCCTTGTGTCCTTAAGCAAGACACTTAACCATTATTGCTTTGTCCTTCAGATGGGACATAAAGCCGTTGGTCCCCATGTTGTGAAATGCAAGTAAAAGAACCCAGTGACACTTACTGCTAAGTGAGGAGGTTTGCCGTGATGTTTCTGGCAGTGGCTGCTGAATGCCTCACAGCACCTTGTAACCCCTTCAACAAGGTGTTACATAAATAGGTCTTATAATTCACAAAATTCAAAAACCTGTGAGGAAATCAACAATAAGCACTTTGAGATGCCTGTAGATAAAGCGCTATAGAAAAACTAGTTATTTGTATTATGATTATTAAGTGTCATACGAGGGATACAACTCAGCCATCAGAACTTGAGTCTGATACCCTAAACCAGTCAGACATGACATGACTAGTTGTAACTGGTATCTATTTATTTGTATGTTTAGGTGAAGACATGCCTACCAGTATTATCCCGGCTATTATTCCATAATGATCAAGATGTATTAGCAGATGCTTGTTGGGCTTTATCTTATCTGTCTGATGGTCCTAATGAGAAGATCCAAGCAGTAATAGACAGTGGAGTATGCAGGAGACTAGTAGAACTACTCATGTAAGTCATTCCTTTACTAAGCCAAGGCCCCCACCCCCCCAGTAAATAATAACCCTAAGCACATTGCACGTTTACCATGTCCACCACTTGGGGAGTCAATTTCTTAATTAACATTTTTACTCAATTTTTCTGCAATAGTTTGAAATATGCTTACCTTTTAAGCAGCACTATGAAATAAAGCTGCATAAGCAAAAAAGTGCTGAGCACAACTAAATTATGCTTAGCAGGAAATTGTTAATCACAAATTTTTGCTGAAGCAGCTTTATGAGATTGGTCCCAGGTTAATATCTAGGTACACCAGTTAGGCCGTATCGAGTGGGAGACTTTGGAACGCTAGCTGGCAGTAGACTTACCAGCTAAATTTCCATTGCTTACATACTTCTGAGCATGCTCACATTACCGAGAATGATGGATTTACTCGGTAAGTCTGCTGCCACCTAGCATCCCAAAATTCCTCCATTGGCAGCTACGGCTAAAGCTGGAACTGTTGCTAAGGGTGTTGCTAAGGACGTCCTATACTTAGCCGTAGCTACCACTTCAGGCACGGCCTACCTAGTGAGGTACTTATCAATTATTGCAGTTTGTTTGTAACCATTTTGGTGATATGATTTAAAACAGGAATGCATCACAAAGTGTTGTATCTGCTGCCCTTAGAGCTGTAGGAAATATCGTCACAGGAGATGATGTACAAACACAGGTAGGACTAATTATGTGGTGTTAACTAACTGCCCAAATCTTGTTGAAATTGATTTCAAAATACAAGTACAGTTGTGATAAATGCTAATCAGTTGTGAAAGAAATTGTGTTTTACTTGTTAATTTCAAAACATTCAGAAACTGTTGTTTTGGAAATTAATTTAGTAGTTTTTTGTAATATTTTGTTGTTAACAGTAGAAGCCTTGCCTATTATGAAATCAACAAGCTTGAACAGCGCCCTCGTTGAGTTTATAAGGAGGCATCATATTTGTTGATCAGAGATGCAACTTTTCCTATTTGAATCAGCAATTCAGCTTTATAAATTTTTGCCCCTAAATTCAATTTGTTTTCCAACTTCCAAAAATCTGCCTTTCCCGATTTGTGTTCTAAGATTTGGAAAACACCATTGTCTAAAAGTGTCTGTAAGGATTGCCGTTGCATTGTTATCCTCTTGGACCAGTCGGCAGTTCGCACTCTCACTGGTAAAAGCCATTTTTAGAGACCTGGTTAACATGTTTTATGACTAGAGATATTTTAAGAAAGGCCTTGACCTATGAACTGTGAGTAACTTCAAGAAGATGTATGTCTGATGCACTCACATGGAGAATGAATTGTGTCTTGTCACTGAGGTTTGCATTGTCTGTTAGACCTCCGATTAGTTTTCTGCTTTTTTTCCCCAAATGCTGTTTTGTTAATCCTCATGATAATCTTGATGATATTGAAACGGGTTTGAGGAAAAAATTTTAGTGGCAACAGAATGGCAAAACTCAACAAGATCAGGTATGAAAGCTAAAGAAAAAACTTCAGTAAACCTCCTGAATTGTAACATCTGAGAGGTTCTGGTCTGGAGTAAGGGGGAACTTTGACCTGCAAGCCACTTCTCAGGACATTTCAAACTCATCAAATCTTATCCCTGGTTGATTAACCATTCAGAACCATTCAACTGCACAGGTTGTGTAGGGTACAATAATTGTGACTACATGTTGATGCAATCACCACAAGGTATCATGTTGCAAGCTGGTATTTCAAACCATGCTGGAGATATTGACTGGTCAGATAATAGGAGTCTTATTTATTGCTTGACTGTGTATATAATTGCAGATAATCCTGAATTGCTCAGCATTGCCATACCTCATGCACCTACTGAGTAGCCCTAAGGAATCCATTAGGAAAGAAGCTTGCTGGACTATCTCAAATATCACCGCTGGAAATAGACAACAGATACAGGTAAATAGTGAAGAACATCACATAACTTCATAGTAAGAGGTATTTTATTCAAGCACTCTGTTAATACCCCTGTGCATTAAGCCTTAACCTTTTAGCAACAAACGGCCGTAGATAGAGTGCAATCTCAAGATGGTGAAAATAGCATCTGGTCCACATAAGAAAAAATGAAGTTGTACACCTCCAAAGGTTCAAAGGTTGGAAGTCCTATCACCAATGAGTGCGACTCCATGAGTAGGTTTTCTTTTCAAGCATTCCTGAAACCATCCCAACTCCTTAGGAGTATGCAGCACCGCAACCAAATAGGCCCACAGGTTGCTTACCATGTACATCAACAAGTTGTACCTTCACAGGTACTCGTTTATTCCTGAGGGCCAATGTACAAGGACACAAGACTATCAAACGTTTGTCTGATGCACCAGACTGCTCAGCCATCACACACTGTAGTTTTGTACTAAGTTAAGAGACTGCTTTGAGAAGCCTCACTCAGGTTCAAATTGAGAGCTTTACAGTTAGTTGTTGCTTTTAGCATCTCGTCAGCAACATTATGGCAAACCACCCGAACAGAAAGAATCAATAATGCTTAATATTTAGGGAAAATGGAAGATACAGAAAACACTAATAATATAGTGAACCACAGTGAGGATCCAGACTGTTTTCCTTCCAGTCTCAGTGTGGTTACTTTGTGTTGAATGGGAGTAAAGCAATAACCCCACCATAGTGTCTTTTACATAATGTGTATTTCCTCCCTACAACAGTCCGTCATTGATGCTAATATCATCCCAGCTCTAGTAGATGTTCTTGGAAAGGCAGAATTCAAGACAAGAAAAGAAGCTGCCTGGGCCATCACAAACGCTACCTCTGGTGGTAGCGCTGAACAGATCAGGTTAGTTTGTTTTGCTACTTGATAATCCTACCAACCCTAAATTCTCCATAATCCATAAGATAAAGTGACAGCCATACAACCTGTTCTTCGCAAGGGGTCAGACACAGCAGTTTTGTCATTTGCATCAGGAATTTACTCATTGAAAACAGCTTTACCCCTTCAAGGTTGAAAGTCCAGGCCCATAGAAACCTGAATAGTCCTAAGTCCTCCAAAATCCTTCCCATGGTTTTGTCTGATTTTACTCATGGCCTAGGGCCAGGCATACAAGTGTTAGCAGGGTTTAAACACTTGGGTGTTGAGTTACCATAGAGTAGGTACTTTCAAGCTAGAAAATGGGGTTAATGTTAATAGATGCAGAGTAAAATAAATGTAATTGTCAAAATCCTGCAAATATATGCATTTGTTTCCCCCTTGATAGATTTATTGTTGAACACAACTGCATTCCACCGCTGTGTGATCTACTGACAGTCATGGATCCTAAGATTGTTCAAGTAGCCTTGAATGGTCTAGATAATATCTTGAAGCTTGGTGAGCAAGATGCCAAGACTATGGGAGCACAGAACCAATATGCCCTCATTGTAGAGCAGTGTGGAGGTAACGTCATCCTTCAGTTCTTTACAACATCAAGTATTACCGTATACAAATTGTTTACTAACATGTGGCTGTACTGTATATTGGCAAGAGGACAAACTAAGACACATGTCACACAAGGCAATTTACAGGCAACCAGTTCCAAGCAAGAAGAAAAGGCATTCACATTTGAATGTTCACATATTTTTCTTAGGGATCAGAAGACATTGTTTGAAAAATGACTCGTGCTACCGAAGTGGTCCTGTAGAATGCACTGCAGTTGGTTGCCTCCAAGTTGCCTGTCAAAGTTGCCTCGGTGGCAAGGCTCTAAGATGCTTCAGAAATGACTTGCATAAAAGATTGCCACTACAAAAGCCAACATACTTGTAAACATACTGGCCTTTCATTTGCCTAACCTGCATGAAGTTGACTTTCTTGTGTGCTTTGTGTGTGGTTCACACTCCAAGGCTGCTTATCTTTGACTCCCCCTCTAGGTTACCCTACAGGGCTCACATTTTACACCAGACCTCAGGCCTGAGGCCAGTCATTTTAATGTCGAGGCATGCATTTTAAACTAAGTCAGGAAATGTTTTCTCATTCTGAATCTAGTCTCGTAGAACGATGTTGGTCCACATTTTGAGCAACAAGCCCTGTGGTTTAATAGATGTAATACTTGCATCAAGATGAAGAATTTTAATTTGTTTTTACCCTTACACCGATGTGTATAAAGCACTGTATGCTCAGTGCTTTCCGGAGCTCTGTGAACAAAATTCACAAGCCCTGTGGTCTTGTGGATTCTTCCCCCAATTCGAGCCCTACCCTAAGAGGCAAGTTTGACGAGCCTGAAGTATTTCTGATGAGCATTTTTTCACCCTGCTATTGACTAAATAAACCGAGATCAAACTCTGTGTCAATGCTGGAGTTTAACGCACAGTGTTCAGTCAAATATACTTGAAATGAACTAGTCAGAAATCTGAAGAACATAGGACTACAAGTTTGATTCCACTTTTCAAACTTTCAATATAATCAAACTCATCAGCAGCTGTGAGGATTACCATTCCAATATTTCACTATTTAACTCTTGACTAATTTCTTCACCAGGTATTGACAAGATTGAGTTCCTTCAATCACATGAAAATCAAGATATCTACCAGAAGGCCTTTGATATCATTGATCGTTACTTCAGTAGTGGAGAAGAAGACAGCAAACTGGCCCCCAAGATCGATGAGAATGCTCAAGTCTTTGAGTTCGCTGCTCAAGAGAACATCGATGACTTCCAGTTTTGAGGAGACATGGAGATAACAAAGTCAAAAGTGGCGCTGAATAATTTATGAGATGGGGTAATGTATAAGCTGAACTGTGTACGATGGAGTTGTGAAAAACAGATTTATTCTCCAAATGTTATTTCTATGGACATATTTTGAGCTCTTTGGTAAGCAGAAAGTCCCAGCAAACAGTTCCTCCCGAACTCCTACCTTGGCACAATTTCATAAAGCTGATGAGTTTCATAAGCACAGACAAAACATGGTTAGCAGAAACCATTTACCAACCATGCAGTGTTTACTGCTGCTCACTAAATCCCCTGCCATATTTCTGCTTAGCAAACGATTTAAAAGTAACTTGAAATTAGCTTTATGAAATTAGCACTTTAATTCCCCTACCCCCAAACAGAAATAAATAAATACATATGTTTAGCCGGTTTGTGTCCCGCATGCGAGTGAGTAATGTGTCGATTACAACATGAAGGCAACTAGGTGGTGATTCCAAATGTAGGTAATTCCCAAATTATCAATGATGGATAAATGTGATGAAAACCAGAGGAATGCAAGAGGTCCAAACAGGAAATGTGAAAGCTTGGTGTTGACAGGTACAAGTAGGATTGCTAGACCTCTTAAGTTGTCAGCCCAGCTGGTGTGTCAACAAGTGGAACACAGCTTCAAGTCCCAAGGGAAGAAGACTGTATGTGTGATAAGTGCGTTGGAGATAGAGTTGTATGCGAGTGTGTTGTGTGAAGGACAATAACAATATATAATTCCATACTAAGCATCCTTTCTTTCATCTTGCTCACTTCGAATAAGAAAAATAAAAAGTACGTCTGGACAGTTTTTTACTTTAATAAAAAACCTTCTTTTTACTGAGGAGAACTATTTGAAATAAAGGATGAAGGTTTTAGAAATTCCACCAATGATCTGTTTGTGTTTTGTGTGCGTTTGGCTACTTGAAACCTTTGAAATAATGAGAAACAATTATTCACAAATGCTGCTGTATAAGCCATCTTCGGATTTCTTCCTTTATGCATAAACAGAAAAAAAAGACGGAGAAAAAAAAGAAAAAATAAGAATGGAAGTGGTGAACATTTTGCTACAAAATATAAAAAATTGAAATATTATGTGATATGAGAGATGTTCAAATGTAGTGGGTACAACACTGGTGTAAGCAGAGCTGTTTATTGACAGAGTTGCAACAACCTGCGATTAGAAGCAATTTACTGTCCCAAAAAATGAATGTGTGCACAGGGTGCCAGACTAGACTGCAGATTATGTTGTGCTACATTTAGACCGAAAATGGCATCCAGCAACTACATGACCAAAGAAATTGGTCCCTCTTTGTCACAACTCTCTCAATACACAGCTCCCTCAATGTACCCTCATTTAACCCTCCTACTATTGGTAACATTATTCAACTTGTCTAATGTTGATAGTTGATCATGGTTTTCAGGTAAATGGTTGTGGAACCAATGATCCAAAAGCAAAATTGAATACACCATGTTGTACCTTCCTTTAAAAAAAGACAGAAAAAAAGTATAAAATTAAAAAGTAAAAAAAAAAAGTAAAAAAACTAAATGATGACTATTCAACAGTGTGTGATGTGGGAAGTCTGATGGAGAATTTTTTATGATGCGGGTCAAACCAGCTTTTTTGAGCGATGTATGTTTTTGTATGTGTGTGTTAAATGCTGTATAACAGTGTGTTGTGCATTATACATGTATGTAGAACAAAATATGAATTCAGTAAGGAAAGTGTTGATTGCCTAAAGTAAGGCCATTAAGTCTCTATAACAGGGTTGTATATTGCCCTCATGAGACAAGGGAGTTATATTGCCCTGGCAGTCTGGTTTTACTCAGAGGGCACGTGGAGCACCCAAGGATGATGTACATGTGTATTTAATGCCCCGAGGAGTCGATGTTACAAGGATGTTATATTGCCCTAGTGGTTTGGATTCTTTCTAAAGGCACGTAGTACACCAAAGGATGTATATTGCCTTATAGAAACAAGGATGTTATATTGCCCTCGTAGTCTAGTTTTACTCAAAGGGCATGTAGAACACCAAGAATGTGTGTATTGCACTAAGGACTCCGTGATATAAAGGAACATTTTGTGGCCTTGGTCTGGGTTATTCGTAGGGCACTTAGCATACAAAAGGATGTGCAGTATATTGCCCAAAGGAGTCAGTGTTACAAGGGAGTTATATTGCCCTGGTTATCAGGCTGTAGACTTACTAAAGGCAGTGATGGCACACCCATTGCTCTACAGAGCCAACAATCTACTGTGTAGTCATATTTTCCTCATATTTTACCTGAGGATATACATGTACATGTGTATATTGCCCTAGGGAGTCACTGTATGAAGGAGTTATTTTGCCTGTGGCACATGTAGTCAATGTTTTCCAGTGAGCTTACTGTATGCTGACTGAAAAGTTAGCTAATCTACAGGCAATATAGATACAGTGCACTTGTGTTGTCTGCTAGTCCTAGTGGTAGACTACTACTGTCTGTAATACTGGTTTCTCATTTGCCTCCTATTTCTGTCTCTATGGCTTATGTGGTAAACTAATGGGGTGAAGTATTGTAAAACCTTCCTACTTTTATACAATGTGCCAAAAACTTGACTATCCATTTATCTGTGAAGTGGAGAGCAACTGTGTACAGAACTATAGACCCTATAAGTCTAAGTACGTGTATTCAGACATTTTGGGGACCACTGTGGTCCTATGTACATTGTTTTAATGCATGAAGGAAACAAACTTGCGCACTTAAACAGGTCCCCAATGCTCAAATACGCGCAAAACTTGCACAGTCTACCATGGTGTTTCACCCCATCATTGCAGGCTACATAGTGCATGTTTCATTAGAATCAAGTGGATGAAATGGAATGGTCAACTAGTACGAAGGTTTGAAACTACGTGTATGTATTGCCATAGAGCCACTAACTCATGTCATGTACAAGAACAGCTAAGCAGGGTACCAGTCATAAACTATATACAGTTCGTGTCATTTTGGCTGGTAACTTGAGTCTGTTAAGCACAACTCATCATTGCTTAGCAAGTGTGGGTGCTTGGAAGCTCTATTATGTACAGGTGCATGTGTGCAGTGGTTTTAGTTTTCATTTAACACAAATCTGCTTGAAGGAACTTGTGTTGCTTTTGATTGTAGTAATGATATATCTCTCCCCTTTACCATTCCTTTCTGTTTCCCTTTCAAAACTAAATGGATTTTACTGCCAGGAAGAGTTTCTTAGCCCTCCTAAAGAAGTACAGTATTCAGTGCAAAGAACCTTGCAAACATGTTGACACAACATCTAGACCAAGGGCTTAATACATTGGTGATTCTTGGTCAACTGTGCCACAATTTTGTATAATCCAGTGTAAAATGCAGATCACAAAACTATCCCCAAAATTGAAAAGAGTTAGGTTTAAACCGTTCTTTAGGTACATCAATCATGTTTTATGTGAAAAAGGAAAAGATAAGTCTCTTAACCCTAGCCTCATTGATAATTGAAAGCATAAAAGCCTTTATGGTGTCATGTGATCTGCATTGTGGGCAGGGCTTTGTGGTTTAAAGAAATTCAGATTTTCGCTATTTCTGATGCATGTTTTGTTTTTTAAAAGAACATAAAAAATTGCTTCAAATGTCCAGCCTCTTTCCTAAACTCATCCCTGCCTTACAATACTTTGCTTATTGTGTGTAATGAACAGACTGAGACCAAGTACACTGTACTTTCTTTTCAAATAGCCATCAAATGATTATCAAATTTCTAATTTGTTTTCCCATTGTGGTTTCACAGATGGCTATATGTTTTGGTCAAGAAATTTTTGCCAAACCATGATCTTGATTCTTTGCATCTACCCATGATGCTCTCCTTAAATTTGAAAAAAATGTATGAATAATGTATTGGACCTTGAATTTGACATTTGATTTGACACTTTTGTGTTGGTGAATGGGTACGCCTTTCAAAATGTTTTTCTGGGAATTTGAATGATGACAATATTTGCTGATTTACCCATTTCTTGATGGCTGCTAAGCTTAAAATACTGCAAGACAAATGTATCTACTGACCATTTTGTAACTTTACTCGTTTTAAAGTCAGTATCCTGAAATATTTTCTCTTGTTGCATTGTTTGGTCTGATTTCTACAAAGGCCCTTTTTCCAAACCACTGCTTTGGTTCAGGCTGTGGTTTAAGCTCCGTCCGCCTGGTTGAAGCCCCGGAAATTAAAAGTTGGTTTGAGAAGTCTATACCTAGGAGGTTTTAGGTGCTTTGTTTTAAACCTAAAGAAAACACTCGCATGTCACTCATTTTTATGTAGCTTTTTGCTAAACTGTCAAATCATATCTTTTCATATTTAGTCTTAAAGTTGCTGCCTACTGGTATACTGCTTTCATCACTGGTCTATGCTAAACATTTGATGGATTGATGCTGATTACCAGCTATTAGAACTGATGTATACATAAATATAGATAAAACAAAAATACAGGTAAATTTGGCACAATTTGGAAAAATGAGGTAATTTTCCAGTGTTTTGCAGGTTATTTGTCTGAGTAACATGGCATGACATCGGTTATATTTTAGTTTTTTCTGCTGTTGATTTACACTTGAGGCTATTCTTGTTATTAAATTCAAACTGTCCTTCATTGTTTTGGGGGTTAATTATTCATGTATACTGGTTAAAGTTGTTGATTTAGTTGTTGTTGATAACTTGCTTTATCACCTAATTATTTGCTCTGTTTTGACTACAAGTAAACATGGATGGAATGGTTGCTAAGCACTGTAGACCATAGAGAGAATCCTACTTGAATCTGCTTGAGGTTGCATACATTCAAGGATTTGAAGACCAAGGACATGGATTTGAGTGCCAATCATTGTACAGACACCACTCCTGCTTGCTTTGGTCATCTCCTTATCCTCCAGCTTGCAACACCATCATCTAACCTGTACACATTGCAGTTTTCCACAAAACATTTCATACAGCGTGAGGGATAGTGCACACACTCATATGTGCTTAGTACATTTTAGCAAATCTTAATACAAAAGTGAGTGGACATTTTTCTCTCATTTTGTTGGATTTCAGAGAAATATTTGTTTGGAAAAGTGGTTGTAGAGTCATCCTAGGTGTGTATCCTGGATAGGTAGGGCCATTTTGTTGCATGTGATGGCAAAATGATATCAAAAGTGTACAGTGCATCCACAATAGGACACAGATTGCAGTGGAGCTTAGGGGTCTCTGGTACTAAGGCCATGTCTGAATTGGTGGCTACAACTATGGCTATGGCTGGGTCATTGCACGGTATTGAATATAGGACGTCCTTAGCAACACCCTTGGCAAAAGTCATAGCCATACACACAGCTGTAGCCACTAATTCAAACCGTTATCATACTCCACCATCTTATCTGGCTCCCTGTGTGAAACAGCTTTAACAAATACTAATTTTCATTAAGCCAGGCACCAGACGTTCTTCTACTCTGTATGCCTTGGTTTTGTTAAGTGTATTTATGTAGTGGAGGGAAAGATGCCTGCAGGTTGGAGAAGTTGAAAGTAAGACCATGCAAACCAGTTTGTATATTGTTGTGTTGTCTATTTGACACTCGGTGGTTGCACTGTAGGTAAAGCATTGAGTAGCCAGGTTGGTTCATGGTCAAGTACAGTTGTTTGGAGTTGGCCGTTAATAATTTGTTGTCAAACACTAACATCCATGTTTATACTAACACGTACATGTAGTATAACTGTAATATAGTAAGTGCAACAAAAACACATAAAAACTTGTAAAAAGAAAAATGCAAACATACCTTCAAGTAAATATATAAAACATGTCTGAAAATATATACATTATTATATCATATACATGTGTTAAAAAAACACTAACAAAGTACTTGATTATTGTACATACTTAATGTAAACATTTCACGCAAAATTACATAAATTTATTTTTTACAAGAAAACAACTGACATGCATTTAACTCTGTTAAAACAAAAAAACAAGTGCAAGATATTAAAAGATTTATTTGAAAATATTAAAACATTACAAGCACATTTTATTGCCATTAAAACATTTTGTACTGATAATATAATAACATTCTTAATACACACGTAACATAAATATAAAATATTTAACACTTTTTTGTAAATCTGGGCCAGATAACAGTTTTTGACACAATCTTTTAAATCTGGTTGGTTTTCCTATGCAAATTTAGTTGTTTTTAAACAAAACTTTGAGCTGTTGCAGTGACGTTTACACATTTTTCATTTAAAGAGATTCTACTCTTTTAATAATTACTTTTACCTCAAAATTTTCAGTTGTGTTTCTTAATTCTTCAGCTCAGGAAAATTCAAAACAATAAAACTATTTTGACTAAAAAAAACTAAAAACTATTTATTATTTCCTGCTATGTGTACAACAGTCTGTGAACTGAAGCATACAGTCATAATTTATTTTCAGTTGTGTTTTTGTTCTTTTATATATTTTTTTCAAATTGAACACTCTGCCACCATCTTTTGTCTGAATTCCTGACTGCAATAGCAATGATGAATACTGGTTTTCATCATGTCTCTACAGCATCCATTTTGGGTAAATTGATTTGAGAGATGGTTGCAATACAATAAATCTCTATGAACCATGAATGGATAGGATTTTAAACCAACAGTTTGGAAATTGGTCAAACATATCACAAAATACTAACACGCAGTGCAAATTTTATTTCAAAAGGTGCTCATTTTTTTTCAAGGGAATCTACAAAAATGATACTTAAATTTTTCTCATGTTTAGGTAAACGAGGCAGCTACAGTTTTGGGGGTTTTTTTAAGTTGCATATTTCTC
This sequence comes from Pisaster brevispinus, assembly GCA_023634235.1. Taxonomy (NCBI): domain Eukaryota; kingdom Metazoa; phylum Echinodermata; class Asteroidea; order Forcipulatida; family Asteriidae; genus Pisaster; species Pisaster brevispinus. The sequence goes on along the minus strand of JAMKCF010000007.1, from coordinate 18,721,935 downwards.
AAATGTTAAGAGCAATTTTCGGTGATACTTTTTTAGGTACACAAGTACCAGTGCCAACTATTCACCAATAAGCTTTTTCATTTCTTTTAGATTGTTGCCAGCACATTACTGCTTTCATTGGTTTGTTCAAGCTACATTAACAACAAGTTCAGTGATTTGGGGCTTCACTCTCAGCAGTATTTTAACAGAACTTGGACAAACTCCCCACCCACAAACTTGGTATAATACAACATGGAATCGCCCAAAATTCTTTCAGTTTGTGTACTTTACATCTGGTAAAAACAATTGCCAGTGAAATAATCAAAATACTTCAGGCAGAAGTTTGACAAAACAACCAATTTGATGCCTTTCAAAATCGCCTGAAAGGCAGTTTGCTTAGTTTGCCAAATATAGTCATCCCATATGTGCAGAATCATTCTGGATATAACTGCCCATGAGTTTAGTAGTCATGATTTATTGATATGCCAAATTTGTTGCAATGTTACTGTGAAGCTTACAGCAGCAAAACATATACACACATAAAGAAATATCTCATCCAAAATACCAACCAATAAACAATTACTGCAATTTGTTGTTGTTGTTGCTGTTGTTTGTTTGTTTGGGGTTGGGGTTTTTTTGGGGGGTGATCATAAGTTTACAAAGTTTGAGTGGAGTTACTCAGTTATTTACCGGAAACATACATCAATATTTAAATTTGTCTAAAACAAGTTTACGTCTGAAAGCAGATCATTTGCCACGTTTTTATGAAGTGTTTTTGAAATTGAAAAAATACTCCTCAATCCTAACATTCAATAATTAAATTTATGAGGCTTTTTACAGTATAGTTCAGTTCAAGGGAAGCTGACTGGATGAATATAAATCCTTTTTTGGTTGACTTATTAATTTTCTAAGTAGTACAAGCCTTGAGCAACGGAAATTTTGCCAATGTGTTTAATTGAGCTGTAAAAACAAACTATGCAAAAAATTTTAAGGAAAAAATGCTCAGATGAAAAACAAACTTTTCAAAAATGAGAGCAGATTATGCTGGCATAAATGTTATAATTCCAATTTTTCCAAAGTTTTGATGTGCAATCTTTTTATTTGAAAGAATTTTTCATTTATCAAAAAATCAGTCGTCTTTTTGATATGTCTTTATTTCTAAATTGCTTTAACTAAACAAAGCAAAGCGGGGTTTAGGTTAAGCAATCTAAAAACAAAACTAAAATTATTATTATTAATTGATGAAATCAAGTGGAAGACAGTGAAACAATATGAATAGTTGCTGGAAACCTTTAGTTTGCTCCTTTTTTCAAGCTGCCTTTTGAAATTCCAAGGATGCAAAACTGATGCTAAAATAATGAAGGCCTCTCAATAATTAAGACCTCAGTTTCCTTGTTATTTTTCTACTTGTTTAATAAAATCATTCCATATTTGGCTTTTATCGTGGACTAAAACAGTAACTAATTATTAAAATGTCTTTCTACAAGTTTTGTTTCTAGAGCTATTTGATTCAAGAGGATAATCAACATTTAGCAAAGCGCTGGGCATAAGGAACGCAAGCAAGTCATATTCAGTCAAATCATTTGTTTATTTATTATTGTTCTCATGTTATTTATCTTCATGGGTTTTTGTTATTTTCTTTTTTTCAATTAAAATATTTTGTAAAAGGTTATGAGATTTGGTGTTATGTTCATTGTGCTTCCATTTTTAAACTGAACAACTTTTTTTCCCAAACCACCAAAAACTAAGTTTTGCTGAACGATTACTTTTTTGATATGTCATAACTGTAGGAAATATTTACCACTGAAAAACAGGCTGCCAAAGGTTTTCGTTGGAAAAGTTAAATCAGCTCAAAAGTTGTAACTAATCTTTAAATGTCAGTAGATTTTTTCTGTTTTTCATAACGATACTCTCTCAACGTGATTTCTCTGAATTGTTCAATTGTTTTGATTGCTTAGCAAACACAGGTAAGAAAGCAGCAATTATTGAAACATTTACTTATAAATTGTGTTAAATTGTGTTTAAAATGTCACAAGTTATTTTTGGCCCAGACAGAACACTTCATATTGACAAACAAATATGCAGTATTAGATTTTTATAAAAAATATCATCAGACATATTCACACAATTCAAGTGGCAATGTTTGATCAGTGGCACGATGTGCATTCCACAGCTGTCTGTCTCAGTCTTTTTCAACATTTTATGAAGCTGCTTACTAAATATGATAAGTAGTAACGTGATTAGCTAAGCAAGGATAAGCGCTGAATCTCATTCTAAGTTTGGCTTTATTTATACAAGAGAACTGTTAACTGCTTATCAAATGTTGTTACCCTCCAAACACATGGGCAAAAAAACCCATAAAAAATACTATAGAAAAAAACCATTTCTGCTTCAAACAACAATAGAAGGCTAAAGACATGCTATATAACTGCATGTATTTCAGAGCAATTCAGAGTATTTTGTGGGATAACATATCTATCCTCCAGCAAGTTTACAACAGAGAGAAAAAAAATAACAAAATAAATCTCTAATTTTTTCAACACAATGCTGATTCATTGTCAAAATTATCAAGAAAGATACAATAAGAGTCACTTGTGAAAGTTTCAGCTGAATACAGTGTCTACTTGTTGAGAAAACAACACAAATTTATCCACTTTTAGCGAGGTGACAGCGGGTACCAACTGCATTTCTGGCCACAGCATTCGCGAATGGACACCAACCCTCAAATCTGAGAAACAATTCACGCATGAATCGTTTCTCAGATTCAAGTGTTTCTATGGATTTTTAATCAATGGGGCATTTCAGAGGAAACAATTTTGCAGGATGCTTACTACAATTACCATCTTTACAATATTTAATCTTCTAGTTAGAAATAACACCATAAAGAATTCAGGGTCTCTACCAAACTATGACCTGCCTTTAAGGTTTTTCAGCCTCATCCGGGGTTTTGGCTTGTTTCTGTAGGCTCCCACAAAAAGCATCATTTTATAACTACTTTAAAAAAATATATATTTCAGATTTTTATTTGGATATAAGTTAAGAATAAAAACAAGTCGAGAAGTTTATCTTTGGAACTGCCTTGCTTATAAACAAGTTCTTGATTTTACAAGCATTGAACCCAATGCAGTAAGTATGTATACATGTATGTGCGCACTGCGTTAATACACTATAGGTTTTCAAACTTGCTGAAGGATAGAGTGACAAACAAATCAATATACATGTACCAATGTTCCTCGGGACACAAACTGGGCTTTCAACTGCAATTTCAACAATTTGAAGTCATGTTAATCACAATTGCTTCTCAGTCATGACAGTTTGCTAATTGAGGTTTTTGTTTGGGTTTCTTTGTTCCTTTGGGTTGCTGGGAGTTCTGAGTCTTTGCCACTGGTTATAACCATCTTGATACAAACTAATACTATTTAATACGTAAAGAAAAAGAAACATTGAATCCTAATGTCAGAGTTATGTATACAATTATTTCAATATTCAAAACACACACACCCACACGATAAACAAATAACATAAAACAATTGTTTCCTGAAGTAGAATTTGAATCATATTTGTGCACATTTTATGATTTAGAGGAATTAAGACTACTCCACTGGTGTATTTTCATTTTCCCTTTTCAGAGGTTGATCTGTTGTGCATGTAATACTTCATCTATATTACAAGGTCCAGGCAATATCTTTAACACATGGCAAAAACAAATTACAGTATTTCAGATGGAATGTTCTCTGCAGATTGACCACTTTTACACTAATTAAAAAAATCGTTTTAAAAGATTCTATTCTGTATTTGTTTTCTTTACTGTGCAGCTTTATGAGACAAGTTGTATTTCAGGGATTTTGTTCATACACAAACATTAACGATTACAAAACACTCAAGACATGTTCAATTTCTTTGGTTTGAGTTTTAATAAAACACATGGTTTTTTATGTCAACTTTTGTTCAATGAAATATATTCACAGGTTTCTCCCACACAAACATTAACATTTAAAAAACTCATTCATGTTTACTTACTGCAGATCATTTCATATTTGACATTGACATCAACAAACAATGAATATGTAACATTGCACAAAAACCTAACGCTAACACACACACTGTGTAAATAGCATGATTTCCTTGCCTTCGTCATTTTATGTAAACATAACATTATAGTTATTGTATGAGGTGTTAAGGTTATACAAAACTTCATTCATTATCATCAATTATGTATAATATTTCTCATTTACTTAGAACTGATCCCAAGTTGTTTGCATCATATGCACACTGATTAAAGAATTTGGTTTTTTTCTTTAAATACTGTTCAGAGTAGTAAGTGAAAATATTTTGTAATAATTATGACCGCCCCTTCCCCCAACCAACCATCCCCTTAACCCCTTTCTGTAAAAACAAAGACAACTACATATGTGGTTGATGTTGTGCATAGCCAAAGCAGCGATGCTTTGCATGATTCCCACGTATAGCAATAGACAGTGCAAGTCTTGCGCAAGTTCAAACATTAGTTTGGACATATTAAAGAAAACCTCATGTACTTAATGTGTACAAGGTTCACTACAACTTCCAGAAGGTTCAGTACATTTGAGACTTGCGCAAACTATTCCATCAGAGTCCATTGGTTTGGTAGTTAGAATCAAGTGGATTCATGATCGCCTTCTACAATGTACATCTTGTGCACTTGTACACCTAGTTCACACTAGTGTTGGTTATTTCAGAATTAGAAAATAATACAGTTCACTGTTTGGTTTGTTTGGGGATTTTGTTAGCAAATGCATTCTGGGTAACCCAGCTGTTTTTCATATTTACATGTACACCATGTAAAATAAAATCATTGTATGGCACGAGTGAACCATTTGAATGTAACTGTTGGCCTGTATAGACCAAACCAATGTAAGATAGATGTTATTGTAAACAAAAGCAGTTAATTTTTAATTTGATAACAATAGGAGAACTTGAAATGCTAGGTGGGAGTAGACATCAAGTAATGTCCTATTGTTTATGTAGCACTGAGCATGCACACATGTCCACAATTATTTTACCTGGCAAGTCTGCTGCCACCTATCTTGTATCAAGGTTTCGCGTTGCGTAGATTACAGTCCTGTGTAGATCAACAACAAATCTTACCAACCTTTACAATCCAGTACAAGGGTCAAGTCCACAATACTGCAGGGCTACAGCTCAGAAACTTTACTGCACAGAAAATTATTTACAAGACCAGAATCAAAATGAACAAACACAGTTTAACATATAAACTGTTTTTATTTTGAACTAGCACTGAGACAAGATTGATCTCATTTGTACTATGGGTAAAATTCAATTCTGAACAACACTGAAAGTCAACAAAATTTTGTATTAAAACTATCACAAAGTAAGAAATTATCATTTATGTGAAAAACACAAGACCCACCTGACTTCTCCAATGGTAACTTTACTGGCTCGATGCAAAAATCATTGACTGAAGTCCATGAATTTAGTAGATTCCAAACAAAATGACATTGGAATTTGATAGATTCAGAAAGGCTTGGGAAGAAGTCAGAATATTCAATGTCGATGCAACGAGGGACATTTCTGTGCAAAGAGTGCAAGCACTTATCAACATTGCGTAAGAAATCTATTGAACTTGATTGGATCTGACAATACTTCTTAGTGGAGTTGTAGGATGTGAAACAATACCATATATGATCTAATCTATCAGATTCAACTTGTATGATGTTTGCATCAAGTATGTATGGTTTGTTATTAATAAGAAGGTTGCTGTTTTATCACTTGAAGCAGATTATTTCAAAACTCAAATGGTTGTTAGTCAAGATTTGTAAAGCTACTTGAGGATTATCTTGACAAAACTTAAAGCCAAATGGGTATTTTTGAAACTTGGTATCAAAGCATGTTACACAACTACTTTGGAGTATGGAGCACTGCAAACACTGGTGCCCATGTAGCTCATCACTCATAATAATAAACTATATATTTGGACGTTAAGAAGCAATTACAAGTATTTTGCTCACAGTAACAATGTCAAACTCTTCACACAGGTACCCAATAGTAATATAAGTTTAATTGTGTTTTACTCCCGGGTGATGAAAAGCAATTATGGTTTGCTCGATGGCATGACTTCTTGTGAATAACAAAAGAAAAGTATACGTATATAATACAATGAATTAATTTCAAAAAATGTTTTTGGTTACAATGGCAAAGTTACAAACCATTAAAATCATTGTAAAATTATTTTATTCAACAATTTTTCACATTGAAAGCATTGTATGTTAAACTTTCATTTGATTGTCAAATGAGTTGATCAATAAAAACAATTCAGTTACCGAAACTCCTAACCTTTATGTTGAGTTTTCTTTTGTTGTTTTCTGCAGTTTTTTCCAGGCTCATGCAACCAGCCTTTACCTTATTCCTACTGCAACTGTCTTGTCATGTGGGAGTACTGCATGTGGATATTGGAGTCTAACTTGTTGATTCATGTGGATTATCTTATCAAAAAAGATGTGGGAATCCCACATATATGTGGGGAGCCCAACTGTGGATGTGGGGACATCCTACCTGTGGATGTGAGATGTTTTGTGGATGTGAGGATCCAACCTGTGGGTGTGGGATCCCTATCCCGTATTATTGATGCCATACATGGAGCATTGGCACCAGTCTTACATGGAAAACACCTGTCTGCATGTTCAAACTAGTGAAACAATTACTCCCCTATTTAGGTAGTCTTTTTGAAAACTAACAAGTCAATACTAACTGGCAAATCTGTCAATACAAACTGGCCAATCTGTCAATACAAATTGGCCAATCTGTCAATACAAACTGGCCAATCTGTCAATAGAAAATAGCCAATCTGTCAATACAAACTAGCCAATCTGTCAATACAAACTGGCCAATCTGTCAATAGAAAATAGCCAATCTGTCAATACAAACTAGCCAATCTGTCAATACAAACTGGCCAATCTGTCAATAGAAAATAGCCAATCTGTCAATACAAACAGGCTAATCTGTCAATACAAACTGGCCAATCTGTCAATAGAAAATAGCCAATCTGATTTGTATACTTTGAGTATACACATATACATGTACACCTTCAAAAGAATGTATGAAAATTGCACTGATCTATTTTGCCTGGGGCAGTGAACTTTATTTCCAATTCCAGACATTTGTTCTTAGATTAAAGCTGTTAACAGCTGTTGACATGTTTAACAAGAGACACACATTTATTGGAAGACACTTGTTGTGTGCTTCTTTTAAAGAAGCAACAGCTGATGACAAATCAAACATATTTTTTAAAAAGCTTGATGTACCCAAAAAATATTAGAAGGTCGGTATGGTTGTATTAAATTAAAACTGACCAAGTAAAAATGTCAATCAACAAAATAGCATACTGGTTTTGAATGCCATAAAGCTTCACAGCTGACTACTGAACAAGCAATATATACAAGTAACGCCAATGCTGGTATCATTATTAAACCCTTTAAACTCGACCCTTTAATTGAGAATTTTGCATCATGCGCTCAGGTTGTTATAAAAACGACTGGTTTACTTCTCATAACCTGGTTAACATTATACACCACTATAAAGCTTACATATAGGGCTACATTTATATATTTTTTACCTTCCAGGAGGTTTTGAAGAAAAAACAATTATGGCCATTTTTCGATTTCATGTTTTGTTTATTTCATCGGTCACGGGTGACCGATTTTACATAGGGTAGAGTTGGTAGGGGCGTTTCTCCCAGTTGAGAACTGTGGTTTAAAGGGTTATCGTTTGGTTTTGTCAACGTAAAGCTGATTTATAGGCAAAATTTTCAAGAAAGGTACAAAAAAGACCAGCTATGAAAGGTTTAGCTGAATACAGTGTCTACTTGTTGAGAAAAAAGCAAATAAAACTGTCACTGTCAGAGTATTTTTATCAAGAACTTCCAATCCATCCACATTTAGTAAGGTGTCGACGGGTACCAATCGCATCTCTTTAGCAAGGTGTCGGCGGGTATTGAGGGCAGCATTCAAACGGACACCACAGAAATTTCTAAAAGTCGCCTGCAGGTGACATTTGGAGATTCACATTTTTCAACAATACTTTTATTGACTTATAGTCAACAGGGACACTTCAGACAAAATCATTTTTGAGGAAATTTACTACCATTACCACCTCTATAACAAGTAAGCTATCAGATAAAATTACACAAGATCTTTTTGGTGTCATTACCAAAGTATGACCCAACCGTTAAACCAGAAGATGTCAATGCGTCTTGTGCGAGCAATGAAAAGAATAAGTGTTCATACAACATGGGGTTTTATTGGGAAATCTACAAGTACATCAATTTGTGAAGTTAGACAACTCAAGGAAGCCTGTTTTGATTGATGAAAAAGTTTTGTTGGAATTCTTTGGTCAGTCCTACGCTGACCTAAGAAAAGAAAAATTTGTCATTAAACTACTAATTTAAAATATTCAAGAGGTGGGCAAGTTGATGGACATTGTCAATTGGTTTTTTGTTTTACTTGGAACAAAATAAAAGCTAAATTTATTTACCTTTTAACTGCTACTGTGAAAAACTATGTATCTACAGAAATAAATTTCAGTAAACTTGGTGTAAGGAAGATGTGAACACCTCTAGATCAATCGTTTGTAATAACCACAACAAGCCAAAGATCAAACCACTGGGGTTTTATTGAGCTTTAAAGCTACAGGCACATTTCAGCAGACTATTTGATTCACTGACTGTTGCTGGTATACAATATAAGTATCTCGAGGTGACATTGTTAAGCCCTTCACAATCCAGTCTAGCAAATGTTTCATTATGACATGGTTTATCATTAACTTTGAAAACACTCCATTCTAACTGTACAACAACAGTTCAGTTTAAATTCTAACACAGACTATGCAAGCATTAACCTTGGGTTCCCATGTAAAGTGCTTTACCAAATGGTAGAATATATGCACAGTCTATTGACTCTAAACTAACACACGCTAAAGCTAATATGCTTACAGTCAAGCTTTGTTCTATACAGACAGACATTACATGGTGTAGCCATATTGTTTTCCTTTTACACCTCTCCAGCCCCTTACAGAACTGCAGTTTTAGCTTGGGCTTGGGCTCTGTCTGACTGTTTGGAGTCCTGTACAGAACTGCAGTTTTAGCTTGAGCTGAAGCAATGGTTTTAAAAAGAGCCTCATTTGAATAGAAGAGAACATAGTGTGGCACCTCTTTGGTATATCAAAAACAGCAGTTATGATTGCTGTTGCAGAGAGGGAACAAGATACATGTAAATGTGGCAGAATCATGAATAAACATTTACTGCTCACATGTGTTGTGTAGTGCCAAGTACATTAAAATAGAAAACTGCATGTGTTTGTTAAAGAAGAGCCCTTCAAAATTTGCCTACACTTTCAAATAAAAGTAAAGACATACTGTCCTTTATGTTGTCAAAGCAATGCCAAGCACTCTCTACATTATATGCAATGTTGTTTGCTTTTTAGACTACAATAATGCCCTTTTCTTCTAGATCAATCTAAATTGTTTTTCAAAAAAAGCTTTTCAAAGCAGCAGAAGAATTTGAATAAAAGGTAGTCTCTGCAGCACACTGCCCTCTTCACTTAGAAGCGTTTTGTGACTCGATGAGTTTGCTGTAGGTCTCTGGATGTCTCCTGATATTTATATTGGAGACACTTTCTCCTTTCTTAGCCCGAGATTTTCCGATGATAACCATCCCAATGGCTGCGACCAATGTGGCTGCACCCATACCTATGTTGACATAGATACGAAACTTGTTCTTGGCAGCATTCAAGGCGGCTTCACTGTAAGTAAAAAATAAATTCAGAATAAATACATTGTACATGCACATCGATTGTTGTTTTCAGGACCTTCTGTGTTCCGTTGGAACTAACCAAGCAAATGGGTAACTTTTAAAACCATTTTGAATAGCCCAGGAAAATTTAGCAAGGTAACTTAACCAAGTACAAAGGCATGGGTTGTTTAACCGCCCAGCTTCTGCCCAGGTAAACTAACCTGGTCAAATTAACTGAGCCAAAAAGTCCAATGCAGACGCATTGTCCTGGTAAAACCAACCAGTAAAACACCACCACTTTTTTTTTTTTTACTGCACAGCCATGATCACATGACACATGCGGAAGTGAACTACATGTACAACGTGCATGTACTGGCAATGCCATCATAACATGAGTGTAGCCTGTCAATTGAGCAAGCTGCTAACATTCTTGAAGGATTGAATAATTTTATCGGTATTCACACTATGTTGTTGCAGCTGTGGTATACAGAAGTCAAAAATTGCATCCCTTTGCTTGCGTTGTTTTTCTTTCTTGTATTTGGTGTGATTCTCTTCAACCATTGTTTACAAGCTAAGTCATGTCTTTTGTCACATTCGGTTAAAGGTCACTGGGGTAGCGCCTTTATGTGTAAGATTTAACCATTGGAATGTTACCTAGGGTCTCAGTTGATTAATAAACCAATGCAAATGCAGCTTTTGTCTTAATAACATTCTTCTAGTTATACTCCTAATTTCTGATAAAAACAGAGAGAATATAAAAAAACTGTTTCAAATACATTATCTGTCAAGAATAGCATATTTGATAAAGCATATAATTTTTTATTATGCTGAAAGTTCTTACTATTAGAGCTGAAAGTATTTGTTTGGTACAAATAATTACATTTAATGTTTGAGAAAGCACTTTATTTATGGACGTCTCAAGCACTCATAGTCATTACAATTACTATAACAAAATACATTTAATACAGTGCTACTTTAAATATTGACACCTACGTGTAGCAGCATGCAGGTATTGAATTTCATCTATCATGGCTGGGTGGCAAGGTCATTTTCATTTTGCAAAGGGCAACTAAATTGGAAAGTCTTAATAAAGTCTATGGGAAACTTCTGAATGGGCACCGAGGCCAAGACCAGGGGCAACAGAGGCCATGGTCTCTGTGTAACTCCAGGCCTGACCTTGTTTGATTTACACGGTGATGTAGTGAAATCTGCAAACCAACGCCTTCTCTTAACTAGTATGAGGTTCTTTAACATGCAGTAAAGAACACAGGGGAGGGTTTTATATCCCGTCCCGAAGGACATTTTTTTTAGCAATTATGTTAGTGTTTTGCTTTTTAGTGCCATGACCGGGATTCGAACCTACACTCTGACAACACCAGAACTTGAGTTCAATGCACTAGACCACCCAGCCATGATAGGACATAGTGAATAGTCTAATCAATGTGGTGCCCACTGCTAGTACAGGATTCAAACTGACCACTCATCACTGAGTACACTAGGTGGTCTAGTGGTTTGAAAGACAAACTGGTCTAATCAATGTGGTGCCCACTGCTAGTACAGGATTCAAACTGACCACTCATCACTGAGTACACTAGGTGGTCTAGTGGTTTGAAAGACAAACTGGTCTTATCAATGTGGTGCCCACTGCTAGTACAGGATTCAAACTGACCACTCATCACTGAGTACATTAGGTGGTCTAGTGGTTTGAAAGACAAACTGGTCTAATCAATGTGGTGCCCACTGCTAGTACAGGATTCAAACTGACCACTCATCACTGAGTACACTAGGTGGTCTAGTGGTTTGAAAGACAAACTGGTCTAATCAATGTGGTGCCCACTGCTAGTACAGGATTCAAACTGACCACTCATCACTGAGTACACTAGGTGGTCTAGTGGTTTGAAAGACAAACTGGTCTAATCAATGTGGTGCCCACTGCTAGTACAGGATTCAAACTGACCACTCATCACTGAGTACACTACAGTAGGTGGTCTAGTGGTTTGAAAGACAAACTGGTCTAATCAATGTCGTACCCACTGCTAGTACAGAATTCAAACTGACCACTCATCACTGAGTACACTAGGTGGTCTAGTGGTTTGAAAGACAAACTGGTCTAATCAATGTGGTGCCCACTGCTAGTACAGGATTCAAACTGACCACTCATCACTGAGTACACTACAGTAGGTGGTCTAGTGGTTTGAAAGACAAACTGGTCTAATCAATGTGGTGCCCACAGCTAGTACAGGATTCAAACTGACCACTCATCACTGAGTACACTAGGTGGTCTAGTGGTTTGAAAGACAAACTGGTCTAATCAATGTGGTGCCCACTGCTAGTACAGGATTCAAACTGACCACTCATCACTGAGTACACTACAGTAGGTGGTCTAGTGGTTTGAAAGACAAACTGGTCTAATCAATGTCGTACCCACTGCTAGTACAGGATTCAAACTGACCACTCATCACTGAGTACACTACAGTAGGTGGTCTAGTGGTTTGAAAGACAAACTGGTTTAATCAATGTCGTACCCACTGCTAGTACAGGATTCAAACTGACCACTCTAAGATGTCGGGGTCGTGGGTTGATATCCCACCCAAACTAGCCTGTGGGATTTTTGTATTGCAGGACTTAGAAAGCATGGAGTATAAAGTTACACAACAAATTAGTATAGTAGTCATATTGATGGTGCTGCAGCTGTACAGCTTGCCATGAATAACACTAATCCAAAATATCCCCAAATTCAATGGACAATATAAAAGTTGCTCACGAGACTTGATCTGGTACTTCATTGGCTGTCTTGTACTTTCCAGCCCACACAAAGACTTTTCTTTCAAAGTTTGTTGGTGGTCTTTTCCTACTGGTGCCGGACATAGCCTCAGATGAATCTGTGCTCCCTATGGAAAAAAATCATAACAAAAAATTAGCAAAACTCAACAAAGAGATATTTGAAACTAAACCATGTACTAAATAGTCTGTAGATTGTGCTCAATGAGCATCAGTGCACAATCAAAGACTCGTATGAGTTCTAACGTTAGAGAGCAGGGTTGGAATGATTGCATTTGACTGTAAGCTCTGGGTCTGGGACCTGAGGTTTCCCAATGACTATTTTGCTGGCACTCTTCTCTGACGTTAGCTAAATTACCATGCAGCCGGCTTCTCTGGTTGACACATTTATGTATTCAACATGTTCAAGACATTTAAATAGACAAATTAACTTTTTACTTTTTGGTATCTTTTAATTATTACAAAATAATGGCGCTGTTTATGGGGCTATGTATGAGGCAGAGCATGAACCAGAAGGCCTCCGTTAGTTATGCTGATCGTAACCATGCTTCCGACAATCTAAAGGAACGCAGGGTTATAAATCACTGTGTGAGATACATACATGTACAGTACAAGTCGGTTTTGTCAGCATATTTAAAAGATTTTCTCCATTTTCAGTTTTACCATTTAAACAAAGCATAGGCCTTTTACATCTTAAACATTTAAACCCTGGAGGAAGGAAACCCTGGAGGAAGGAAACCCTGGATGAAGGAAACCCTGGATGAAGGAAACCCAAGAGGAAGGAAACCCTGGCTGGAGGGCCTAACACTTAACACATCATCGAATAAATATTTTCTTATAACAGTAATAAAGAGCTTATGACTGGCACCCCCAAACATACTCCTAGAACTACATGTAGTCTGATACGTGCTTTCTGTTTTGTCCTTCAGGCGATCAACAAAGTCGGTCAAATTTTCATGTTTTCAAGTTCTGGGGATACTTTTTTACAGTTAAGTGGGTAAATTATGACAACTAGTATAGTTCCCGCTGCCTCCGTTGCCAATTCTTTACAAAGAAATAGTGTATTCATTCTAGTTGGAGTTCCGGCCATTCTGGCCAATCAGGCTTTTACCAACACCCACGAATCGCATAGTTTTAACTTCTAGGAGTAGACACAATGTAGCTCAACTGGTAGAGTGGGGGCACGTTAATCCAAAGTTTGCAGGTTCAAATCCGGCTCTATTCAAATTGTTTTTGTTCAACCCAAAATTAGTAAACTACTTTCCTAGAAAAAAAGAAAACTTTTGCAAAACTTCTTCAAAACTCAATAATTCGTCCCCGATATGATTGCTAGTTCACTCAATGTCCATTGCCATTTTTTCTTAAAGCTTTTGGCTATGGTACACGTAGAGAAGATTGCCGGCATCTGATCATTATTTTCCACCGTGAACTATAAAACTGCCTTTTATTTCATAACAAACATGCATTGTTTATATATTGCACCCCCCCCCCCCCCCCATCCCAACAAGTTTTGTTTTTGTCTTTACCTTTTGCCGACTCTGATGCTGGTGTCGCCGTTTTTTCAACTTCCTTGCCTGAACTATAACTCCGACATATGTAAGATGACTTGGCAAAACAGCTGGCACTTGAATTCAGTTTGCTTCCAACAAAAAGAGGCAGACCAGTGCGAGCTGATGAACACACAGTGAATGTCTGCTGCCGTCCTATGCTGCACAACTGATGCACAGCAAGCGCTTCGGTCTCGAAAGACCTCGGTAAGGCGCTTGAAAATTGCCTTGCAATTTTACTCGACAATCTGAACATGGTGAATATAGGCCTGACCCAATAAATCAAAGATTTTACAAATAAGAAATATTACTTTTACTAAGAATTCTAATGTACGGTGAAGCTCCCAGTTTTCGCCAGGTCTGCTCTTTTGAGGTAACTGACTGCAGACGACCCTGCACTGCAGACCTCTGTTAAAAGAAATTGTTGTTGTTGCCCGACCTTTGGACTCAGGAGGTCGCCAGCTGTCTACCAGACATGCTTTCTAACAGACATTCTGAATGGATGAATAGAATGCAGAAATGGAACGTGTGACCAATCAAAGTAGGTTTTACATGAAGTCGTGAGAGCGGGATGCGGGAGTTTCCCAAATTGTCAGAGCAATAAATTTTGTTTCTAAAAAAGTGTTGCTGGTTCTGTACTCAGTCTCGTGACATACGTTTCTTACAGAGCAGTGGCAGAATTGAGAGATTCTAAAACATATTTAGGAAAGAGAACGTTAAAAGTCATTGTAAGTAAGTGTTTAATTGTTCTGTTTTGTTTGGGGGGGGGGGGGGGGGTTTGAGGAGCAAAATCAAAATGTCATTTATTTACTCTTTTCTTAATTAAGAAAATGATCATGATGTTTAAAAACTGTGTTGTGAGTGTGAACATCCCCTTTTTTCTCTATTGTCTCACTGGTGTCTGGGTTTTCTTCAATCGGACAATGGGAAATTCTTTAGGAAAATGCAGAACTAAATGATTTTTTTTTAACCATTTGACGCAACTCCTTTTTAAACTTTTAAACGTTTACCTACAACAAGTACAACCAACAACCAAGTTCGCGCAGAACTATACTAAAAAGACCATGTATTGGTAACTGGGGTGCTGTACTCCTTTTAAAACATTTTGACATCTCATGATCTTTGATCGTAATAGTGCCCCAGGAAACCATTGTAAGTTCCGCCACAGTTGGCAATTTGCTATGATTTTCCCAACATCCAGCCACAAAAAATGCCTCAATCAAATCAAAGTCAAGTGATAACAAAATTAAAATAAATACTATACTAGCTCGAAAATCGCCTATGGGATTCTCAATATGTCTAAGATGCAACATCAGGCATTTAATTGTGCTCACAATAATTTTGTGTACTCCAAATCGATGGTTTTTAACTCCACATAGGAGACACGATGTCAAGTCTGCTGTACTCGTTGTTCTCCCGGTATCAACATGGCGTCGCGGCGTGTAGTAGATCATGTGTTCACATCACGTGTCCGGTTTGCTGTTGATGCGCTATTGATGTACATTGTATATCATTTATCAATGGCTGTTTAACGGCACACTGGTTACAGGCGCTGCAGCGAGTGCGCAAGTTCAATCATGAGCAAACATTTTGTAAGTCCCATTAGATTAGACTATTCTTACAAACAACCTGCCCCATATAAGTTACATTGCAAGCTGCATGGCTGCCTAATTTTCTTGCTAACCTGTGAAATAGGCTAACGCTGTAAGGCAAAATTTGCTTACCGTTAAGCAGCCCTACGAAATCGGGCCCTGATGATAGCACAGAGTGTGGATCTCAGAACAGAGCTTTTGGTCAACATGGATCTTATTCTTACCCCATCTTGCAGTAAATGGGAATCAAAATAGGGGATCGAAAATCAAAAAGTCATACAAAAGTCTCTGGATCTGACTTTGGTGTTTTTGTGTCATTTACTCAAAATTGTTGAAGAAGGATTTGATCACCAAACAAAGTGAATATATATATGATGACACACTGGAACTCCAAATACATGAAAGTGAAATAAAACCTGAAGAGCTAATCCCAATTCTTATTACTGTTGAGGACACTTTCTCATACATCACACTTTTTCAGGCATAGATAAACCATTTCTTAGAAAAACAATTATCAAATAAAACAAAACTTTCATTTAAAATAATTTGTTTTGGTCATTAAAAATGTGCATGTGTTATAAGAAATATACTTTAAATTTTAAATACGTTATATGGAGGGGGTCATAACTCCTACACCTTCCTGGTTTCTACAACCCTGCTTGGAAGTTGGATCATCAATACACTAGACTGCCTGAAACCCCCCCCCCCACCAGTTTCTTTTTAATCTGCAACAGCATTTTATGATCTCATTCCATAGAACTACCCATACTTCAACTATTGGTGCTGAGACTTGAACTGCTATAAGATGTCTCAGCAACTCTTCAACTGTGAGATCTGCGGACAGGAAGCTATGATAGAGCCTGACCTCCAAACCCACCTGCGATTAGAGCATGAGGAAAATGAAGGCAGTTGCCCTCTGTGTGACCTTCGACATTTAACCCTGGAGGAGTTACACTTGCATGTGAATACTGCACATTCAATGTTGTTGAGTCCTCATCAGGTAGATAAACAAGAAAAGAAGATGGTAGACTCAAAAGATGCTTCTTGCAGTTCCAATGAGGAAAAGGAAACTATAGATTTGGTAGAGGAGTTTGTGTTAGTCCAAGAAAGCTGTAAAACTAGCCCAGTAAAGACAAATGAAAGGATAAAACATTCTGTTGGTTCAAACAGGGTGAAAAAACCTAGATCTTGTGCTTGTCAGTTTGACAATAGTACAAAACTTGAGCTGGATGTCAATGGGGAAAACAGTTTGGATGTACATGAAAAGGAGCTACCTTTATGTAACTTGGGGAAATGTTCAAGCCTTCATTATCCATCAGGCAGTTCAGACAACAAAGCTGCAAAAAGTATGTCACTTCCTATTGTTAAAGATTCTCCTTCAGTTCATGATCGCAAGAGAACTAGAAGTACTGCTCAATTGAGTTCACTGTCTGGTGCTAGCAATAGTGTAACTAACGTAGATCTGTCCGAGGAACACTCCAATAAAAACAAACCAACCTCAAGTCCATTTAAGAAGATCTTAAGAATTTTTAGTCCCAACAAAAGTAAACAAAGGAAGAAGAGATCAGATGATGACGATGTGGAAGAGGTTCAGATAGTGTCCTCTACATCTGGATCAGATGGAATCTGGAATGAGAATCAAGGTGATAGCATCATGTCGGAGCCAGAGTGTCCCTTCTGTCAAATCTCTGGTTTAGACTCGGAGAACATGGCACAGCATGTAGAGGTTGAACACAGTGATGCTTTCATCAACTCATCCAAGACAGCCACCATGAATGGAGGTTACTGGAATACCTCAATGATTCCAACTCGGCCTAATCCAAAACCCACTCTTTTAAGTCTCAGCAAACAGGCACATAACTTACAATCAGTTGGTACTTGTCCAATTTGTGGATTAGGTAGCTATGATCCTGATTTCCTGGCGGTGCATGTTAACACTGAACACCCCACTCCCAGTACCTCAGAACAAAGTACCTCAGTACCTCAGAAAAACTCCAATGAACAAAGGCTTTCTGATGAAGCTGGGCCTAGCACGGGAATAGAAAAATGTCCGATATGTGCAATCTCGGCATCAGAAGTGACATCACTGAATGACCATGTAGATGGCCATTTTGAGAGTCCTGCTTTTACAGCTGACCGTCAACTTGCCCGACAGTTAGAAGAGCATGAAAGACAGCTACAGGAGAGAAGAGAACGGGAAACATTCAAACAACTACAGGTAGCTACACATGCAATGTACTATACAACAGTACACATTTTCAGTCAGTTTGCTATAAGAACTTAAAGTTCAAAGTTCATGTTAGAGCTAGTGGTTGGTTGGGAAATTATGTGTTTCTTTGAACTGTTGGGAAAATAGTCTTTTTGTTACAAACTGTTGGAGGTGCACTGTAGTCTGAATCTTTTGAACTGTGAAGCTAACCATTACTAGCCATTGTTACACAAGTTCCCACAATGTTTTTATTGGGTTCTTTTCCAGGCACAGTATGGAATGAATGAGTCAGGCAGTTACAAGCAACAGTCTGAACAGGAGTTGGAGAAAGCTGTTGTACGTGGTCAAATCACAGTAGCTGATTACAACCAACGTATGAGTAGTGTAGGACGATCCTTAGCTGAAGGTGTGGATGATGGAAAATCACGTACTCCAGGTATAAATGTTGCTGGGTCTTTGCAACAATGTTGTAACTCAGCTTAGCCAAAGAGTCATATTCAGTGTTTCTTTTTAACAAAGAAACAACCTTAATGGACATTTTGTATAAAAAAAAACATAATTGCAAAAATGGTCTTAGCACATCATACCATGATCATACAATGTGTATCTGTCATTCAGCTGAAAAATATATATAAAGTTATATGATATTGTATTCATATGTTGGCTGAATGCAGTGGTGTACATTTTATAACTGGGGTGGGGGGGGAGGGTAAATGCCCTGTGACGGGGAGGGATGCCAAATTGACCATGTTTGGTTTTTGTAAGCAATGGGTGTGGTCATTACTACATGTACTATCTTAAAATAATCTGTTGAACTTTGTGGAATACACCAAAAGTTACAAATGCAGAGAGCCTAAACAGCTTTCTTTGACTGAAATGAGCCATTGCACAGTTTGGAAAGGGTGCATTATTTAAAAATGGGGTTAATAAGGGTCAATTTTGTGCACACCTTTGGAAAGTCTCCCATATTTTGCAAAAGGAGTAATGAGTTTAAGTAAATAATTTACCCAAGCCCAGTGTTTGGCGTTGCTCTTCCAATATATCATTTCTTATGTTTCACCTGCATGTGCTTCACTTCAGGCCTGGAATTACAGCGAGGCCAAGGAGGCCATGGCCTCTGTTGCCCCTGGTCTTGGCCGTGATGCTCCTTCAGAAGTTCCCCAAAGACTTTTACAATGGAAGTGCCCTTTGCAATATGAAAATTACTTTGCCCTCTCAAAGATGAAATTCCAGGCCTGTCACTTATGTATTTGTTTTTGCATTGATTATTTATTCAGGTTTAATCCAGAAGATGACAACCTTCTACACAGAGCAGTCAGTGCCAGGACTGAGCTATGTTCGACTGTGTAGTCAGGCAGATCATTTCTCATCCACATACGGTGATAAAGGCTGGGGCTGCGGGTATCGGAATCTACAAATACTACTCTCATCATTGGTTCACATTGCAGAGTACCAGCAGGTGGTATTTAATGGTAATGTTACATGTTATCCCTGTATTATTATTTTTTCTTCTAAAAGTTGTGGGGTTTTTTAATGACTTTTTGTGAAGCTTTAAGACAAAGTGAAGGATTGGTAATTAGAGAAAAAAAGTTAAAGTTGACAAGTTACAATTTGAAAGCTCTCTCAAAACATGATCTGGGTTTTTTTAATATCTATTATACAAATAATGAAATTTTGTTACTGCAATGGTGAGAATATTTTCATGAGCTGAAAGATGAAATCGTTGAATGGAACATTTCATCTTTCATTGTTTATACCTCAATAGACCTTACTATTGTGACATCATAACCACAAGTGGTTGGCAAAAAGTATGAGAAGCCATCACTAAAAAAAATACCACAATTTATCTTTTAATACAATAATGCAATCAAAATTAGCCATATCAGCAATGAATCAATTGTGCTGCCTTAAATTAAAACATGTACCTATAAAGGTGTTTTCAAAGGACAAATTTGTACCAACCCAGTTTATATATTTTGTGATGCCCAAGGCGGCCCATACAAAATGGTGGTCAGAGTTTATAAACAAAGGTCTTTACAATTGACACAACAATGGTGTCACCTGGTGTGGAAAAAGATATAATCAATAATAAAACAGACTTGCTCTAGTCCCTCATCCCAGTTATCCTCTAATTTGTCGTGGTAATGTTTAAAATGACTAACATTTGTTCTTTGATTTTGATTTACCTTTCATTTATGAGTGGTCCACTCAAAACTGGTCAGACATTTGCATGCTTTGTGAATGGTAGAATGTTTGTACAGCTATCTTTCAAACGATTTCTCTTTACAAGATTCTAGGAGAATGAAGTTGTTGCATCAATGGATGTACAAATGTATCTGTAGACTTTTGACAAACTGGCAACATAGCTAGAGAATAGTTAAGGAATGGTACAGCATTATGACAACTTCATTCCAGTCACTGAATCATTAATGGAGTTTACTCTTGCAGTTGTTGGATGTTGTTTTTCCTGCAGGTCACAACGCTATTCCCTCAATCCACAAGTTACAGCAGCTTATTCAGGCTGCTTGGACCAAGGGATTCGACCCACAGGGCCGAGAACAGCTTGGTGGGCAGTTAGTAAATTCTCGCAAGTGGATTGGTGCCACAGAAATTGTAGCTATGCTCTCTTCTCTGCATGCCAAGTGTCAACTGATAGACTTCCACACCCCAAGTGGAGCAGGGAACACACACCCAGTGTTATTTGAGTGGGTTAGAGACTACTTTGGAAGACCTGAGTCTCGGCCTTCATTGAGACTTAGATTACTCGGGAGTAATGGCTTAAAAGCAAGCAGTATACAGACCTGTAAGCCACCGTTGTATCTACAGCACCAAGGTAGCACTACTTCTTGTAACTGTACATGTATCTAAAAGCTATGCCAAACAATGTGTTATTTTGATCTTGAATAGGTCAATGAAAACATTGAGCCAAAAAATGTCATAAACCAGGCCGGGATGTCTTTCAAAGATTTGCTTATACCAGACTTGTAAATAGGTTTGCTGGGTATTTAACGTTAATATCGAACTTGCAAAAAACCCTTTACAAATTGTTACAGACCTGCAGATCAAAGCCCGTTACTTCAAAACATAAGTGCAACAAAAGTAATTAGTTTCAGTAAAAAAAAAATCAAGTTTTACAAATATATACCAGTACCAATTTACAAGACAAATATTTAGACATTAAATACTGTAAAAGTCTATATAAAAAAAAGCTATTGGAGAGGAAGCCAAACCCCAATTTAACCTGCTTATTTTGATTGCCACAATGGAAATAAGCATAGATATGAAATGTACAAGTTCCCCGAACAAACATGTTAAAAATTATTGTTGTGTTTACTCAAATAGGATTCATGTTGTTTGGAAGATGTATTTATTGAAAACTAGACAATGGCAATTAATTTTGTCTTCCCAAAACAATGATGCAGTACAAATTTAAAGGTCACCATAAAAACTTATTTGGTGAGATGCACTGCAGCTGTTGATAGTATCAACTATTTTGAGAAAGGGTTCCCTTTGAAAGAATATGGTTTGGATAATTTTTCATCCAAAACATGTGAACCTGAAAAACGATTCATGCATGAATTGTTTCTCAGATTTCTGAGGGTTGGTGTCTGTTCGCTAAATGTGGATGAATTCGATATTCTTGTGAAAATACCATGACAGTTGTTGCTGTTTTTTCAGCAATTAGATGCTGTACTCAGCTAAAACTTTCACATGTGTCTTTAATTGTATCTTTCTTTATAATGTTGCCTATAAATCAGCATTATGTCGACAAAAACTAATCTATGACCCTACATTTACAACACAGTTAGTGCTGCCCTATCACTTTTTTATAAAAATATGAAATGTTTTAACCAACTTTTCATTCTGAATCGATCAAACAGGCCATAGCAGGACCATCATTGGCTGTGAAGTCCACAAAGACAACTCCATCAGGCTTCTTTTGTTTGACCCCAGCTATCAGGTTAATGATATGCGAGGTTTAGGCATGGCAAAGCTGGATGGATATGCCATGCGACCAATCAGAAAGAGTCTTGTACAGATGAAGGCCAAACAGTACCAGATTGTGAGTGTTGATAGGCGGATGACAACCCAACAAGAATATGAGGTATTGGTTCAATGTGCATGCACTATGTCAGTCTTTTATAGAGCTTCTTAAACACACAACTTAGCTCAGCACAGACAAATCATGCATATCAGAAATAGGTTACCAGCCAAAGTACCATGTCAAGTGTTTTTATGTGACTGGTCCTCTGCTTAAAGAGCAGCAATTGTTCTAAAGCAGTTGGACACTCCTGTGTTCATTACTGAAATTGCTGCATTCCCCATTTTACACAATGGGGGACTTGGTGATGCTAACTAAATTACCAGGTCAATTGCCAATGGGTATGTAGTCTAAGCATGTACACACTTCTAATAGCAATGGATGGACCTGGTGAGTCTGCTGCCACCTAGTGTCCCCCAATGTCTCACGTTAATTAAGCAAGGAACCCTATTTGAGTAAATAACAATATTTTGTGTTTACCTGAATATTGTAAATCTGAATTCAACCAACAAGTACCTGGAATTACGTTATCCAAGAAATAATCAAATCAAGAAAATAGTCAGTACTGTGTGTAGCACATCATTTTGTAATTCAGGGATTTGCAATGCATTGCATCTCTGAGAGTTTGTCCCAAAAAGGTAATTTTTATAATTAAAAAAAACATTTAACAAATGAATGTGGAAATTTGAATTTCATACTTGCATATAACTAGATCGCTTCTGCATTAGTGACATACCAATAGAGATTTTTTTTAAACCAATGTCATGGATATACAATGCAAAGGAATTGAAGATGTCTGTACTATGCATTATTTGAAAACTGACCTTTCTGGGGCAAACTCTTGTGGCAGACTTTGTTATCAATGTTATAGCTCAAAAACAGGAGTGGTAATTGTTAAACAAATGTTTTCAAAAGGTGCAATCTAAAAAATTAAACTGATTGTTTAAGTTCAAACAAATACCAATCCTGAAAACACAATATTTAAATATTGTTACAAGTTTAGAAAATGGAATTGAACAATGCCTAAAATCAGTAGCAGTCATAACAAGCATGTATATGAGTGTGCACAACGTCCCTGCATTCCTTTTAAAACCATTTGTTGTTGTTTTCCACATATATTTGATGACATGTTTACAGCTTTGTGTTGATTGCATGGTGTGCTGAATGAAAACTACAGGATGGAAATTAAGATACTTTTCCAAAATATAATGATTTAATTTACCATGTTTTGTAAATCACATAAATGGATGGCAGGGTTACCACGGTAACTATTACAAAACACATGCAAATGGTTTTCTGATAACTGTATGAATTTTTTTTATTTTTTTATTTTCAGGAAAGTAAAATTCTGAAATCACAGAGGAAACCCTGATCATCTCTTGCTCCATAAACCTTGAATTCAATCCCATTGTGCTTCAGCTAGAAAGCCTTCCTTTGCTAAACTGAGAATGGGATGTGTCATTAAGGTCACTCTTCCCCCAAAATAAATGATAATAAACTATATTCTCTGCAAATGTAAAGATTGAATGAACAGCTTGAGGGTTTGACATGCTTGGACTGTAAAACACCAGTAATCTTCCTAAGGAGCGAATCTTTTTACCCCAGAAACTTATTTATTACTTGTTATTATTTATTACATAATTAACAAATACCATTGTATGTTTTTGTAACCATTTGCCTGAATTTTTCATATTTGTCTAATTACCAAACATAATTAATAGACCTAAAATAAAAAGGACCATTGTGTTTATTGGCCTGAATTTATTATTGAAGTGACAATGAGGGATGATAAGTAGACAATTTGATGGCAAAGAAAGGTCATGCTAAAAGAAAAAACACAAAACTGGGTTTTTATTATTTAACGCAATTGATTAATTTCTGTATGAAAGGTCATAAAAGTTCATACCACCAGTACCCAATCCTCGGGAGATACATTTTTGTCTTAAATATTGTTAAATGTTGAGAAAACAACATTTGTAAAGACCCATCAAAAACTACATTTTATTTAAGTAGAGTTTGTAATGTAAAATACAACTTGGTCATGGAGGTAAAGCGTTTTGCTAAATAAAAAGATAATAAATCTTGCAGAGTAGAACTTGGTATCTTGCAAATAAAACTTTGGTATCTTTTTAAAATAAAACTTGGTATCATGCAACTTGGTATCTTGTTTCCAAGTAAACCTTAGTATCTTGCTAAGTAAAACTTGGTATCTTCTTGCAATTAGAACTTGGCATCTTGCAAATAAAACTTTGGTATCTTTTTAAATAAAACTTTGTATCATGCAACTTGGTATCTTGTTTCCAAGTAAACCTTAGTATCTTGCTAAGTAAAACTTGGTATCTTGCAAATAAAACTTTGGTACCTTGCAAACTAAACTTTTGTGTCTTTTTAAATAAAACTTTGTATCTTTCCAAGTAAACTTGGTATCTTGCTAAGTAAAACTTGAGATCTTGCTTAGTAACACTTTGTATCTTGCTAAGTAAAACTTGGGATCTTGCAAAGCAAACCTTGGTATCTTGCTAACTAAAACGTTGTATATTGATATATTGTTAAATAAAACACAAGATCTGAATGTATCATTTTTTTCACAAATTGTGGGGTTTAGCCAATTTTGTATTTAAACAAAGAAGTAGCCGTCTATCCATCTGCCGCTCTCAGCAAGCATCCCAGTTGAGTCCCAGGGCTTGCCAAGCCCACTCCTTCGACATGGCCCCTTCATGGCACAAGTTTCTTAAAAAGAAGAAGCAACATCAGGTAGTAATGATGAGCTTTGGAATTGTACCATCCAACTTGTTGGCCTGTTGGGGGCACATGCCCCCACCCACCGAAAAAGTCTGGATCACCGCTGCGTATTAATTCATGGTCAGCAACAGTCAATCTTTGGCAACAGTCGTAAAACCGTTGGCTTTAATTTCAACGACTATTGTGGCGCGCTCAAATAAAGTTTTACAGGGGTGGCGCCAACCCACCCATCCGGATCTAAACCATTTCTAACCAGCAATCTACCTATGACCGTGTTTCTTGTCGCTGCTTTTACAAAAGGGGACAGCCTGTAAAACGACTTATCTCCATCTTTCATTTTCGGTTGAATCAGGTGAGAAACAGTTGAAGTTTTCTGCTATCGTCCACCCCCGGTCAAAAAATGAACTAAGATTCTATCGACTGCAACTTTAATTGGGCCGGGTTTTGTTGTGATTTTTGGACGACTCGTCCATGCACGGGGGCTAGCGCAATATAAAATAGCACTAGCTTATAGCAACTGACGTCTTTTATCTGTATCTGAGCCGAGTGTGTGTGCACACGTGTGTGATTTAAGAATTGATTTAATTTGGGGTTTGAAAACTTGTTTATCAACACAATGAGATTCTTCGTGAATCGCCTTCCAGACTACAAGGAGGGCTCGGAGGTAGACATTCCCGTTGCTGACTTACAACAACGGATCCGAAACATTGTTGACGCCATTGTGCAAAATGTCCAGCCTCGCAATGTTCGTAACTGTGATGGTGGGTTGTACGTGGGTTCAGCGGGAATTGCATACGCATTGTGGTATATCAGCATGACGGGACGGTTCCCTAAAGATGCTATGAGGTTTCTCGGCCTCTCTAAGAAATACATCGACGTAGCAGTTGAGTTTGAGAAGGGGAGTGCAAAGTCAATGGGTCCTTCGTTCCTGTGTGGAACGTGTGGAGTCCATGCTGTGGGGGCGCTGTACTATCACACATCGGCTTCACAGTCAGACGGCAGCAATCAAGCAGCAGCTCGATTTCTGCAGAGGTATACATGTACTTCCATTGAACAGTATCCTCCTGTGACCGGCTTATTAAAAAAGTGCAAATATTAATAAATCAAAAGCAACTGTGAAGTTTGACCTAACGAATAATATTAATAAATGGACCTTGCCTAACATTCATAATGATATTGTTGTGTACGATAGTTCTCCGCACAACATGCAGGAAGCTTTTTAAGTTAAAAAGCTCCCTGCATGTTGTGCGGAGAACTATCGAATAACTATGGTGGCTGATTTCCGGCAACAACAAAACACTTTTTTAGTACGGCGTTATAATGCCCTAAATATTACGCCCTAATTTACAGCATTATGACGCCCTATTAAAGTTTAATATTTCCTGCCATCCATCTTTCTTTAATTAGCTAACAAACTAGAAATGTTTTCCCCTTGCGTATACCCTTGAAGATAGTAAAGTACTGACATAAATACATTTCTTGAATGAATGCTTGTAATGTAAAACTTTAGAGTGTTATAATGCCATAGTAGGGCGTAACAATGCAAAACAATTTGGGCTTTATAACGTAAAGTAAGGGCGTTATAACGCTGTAATAGGGTGTTATAACGCCAAAAATTAGGGCGTAATAACGCTGTAAATTTAAAGCGTTAGGCTTATAACGCCGTAATAGGGCGTTATAACACCATACTGAAAAAGTGTTTTGTTGGCGGAAATCGGCCACCGTAAATAACTTTCTTTCTGCGTAATATCTGTTTTTAAATTTTGCCAAGACAGGTTGGCGTGCACGCGCATATCACGCATCACGCACACACGACGCATATGTGTGAACGCGCCAATAATGTGTACATCTAAAATTCTAAGATAGCTGGTACGCTGAACCTACTAACTATAGTATCTATAGACTATAGCCTGATTCTTCTAGTTAATTATGTGTGAGAAGAGATTATGTGGCATGCAAAAGTTGAACCACTAAGGGATGGCCATTGAACATGGGCAGAATGTTCTAACAACTTTGACGAAAATAAATTCTTATGTTTTTTATTTTTATTTCATTAAAAGTGTTTTAATAATGGAAATAACAGTGTGATGACCTGGTCTTCGCTATGTGGTAATGACCTTGGTTGGTGGTTGCCGCTGTTAACAGACCTCGCCTTCAGCTTAGTCTGGCAGCCAGCCACAAACCCAGTCATTACTACGCAGTTAAGACCAGCCGTCGATTTCACCAAACTCTTCCTAACTTAGGATTAATCTTAGGACTTAGGACGAGTCCCAGCCTTGCACTGTAACATGTAAACCTTAAGATTAATCCTAAGTTAGAAATAGTTACTCGACCTAACTCGAGATAGGATTAATCCTAGCGTTTCGTGAAATCGGCTGCTGGTCATCGCACTTTTAAAAATAGTTAGTAATTATATCGTAATCAACATCCCAACTTTCAGTGGGTTTCAACTTTGATGGGTGCACCACTTTAAGCTTCCCATAGCAACCAATTCTAAATAGACTGAAATGTATTTTCTGACAACTAAACTTCACTTTTCTTTCCAACTTTGAGTAAATTAGCAGTTTAGACTCGTCCGAGTCAAAGGGTTAAGCTAAAACACTCAATAAGTAAAATTAACCTTTTTTGACCCACAGTAAAATGAATCTTTGAGGCACATTATATTATGAAAATGGGCTTTCATCATGTTCATACTGGTTTTTTATATTTATCCCTCCTAATACTAGGGTGTGATGACCTTTCTTGGCAGTGAGAACATAGGGTACATGGCTTCTGTGGGCATCCATAGTTTTTTCCCAGTATTTTGTTTTAACCAGTTTAGATTATCTTATCCAAAAATTGAACAAACAGTGCATACCTTGTGCCCCCCCCCAAAAAAAATAAATAGTTTACCCAATCTTTGCTGCTACCTACTGTGGAGCCACATTGAATTTTATGACAGGACCGACTCATTGTTTATCCTATTATTAATGTATTTTTCAGCTATGCAGGTTTTGCTGCCGTGTGTGCTCCAGAGAATTTTCTAAAATGTGGTTCTGATGAGCTGCTGGTTGGCCGGGCTGGCTACTTGTGTGGGGTGCAGTTACTGGCTCAAAAACTGGGCAAACAAGTAAGTATTTTACTACACTCCTGAAACTATGAGATATGTAAACTCATAGTTCTTAATCTCAACAACATCAACAGATTTTCTTCCTGTACATGTATGCACCGGTGGAAGTTGGCACACACACCCCTATGCGAATGCCAAGAGACACAGATGGCCGACTACATAATTGACAACTGCCCCCCTGCACTCTCCCCCAAATGGGCTGAATTCACCATCAAGAAAATGGCAGAAAAATGGCTCCCCTGATGAGCAACAACTCAAAAGAAAATGAAAAATAACGGCTGGTGTGATCACTGAATGGCTCTCTGATATGTTTTCCATTAGTCCTATGGATTATACTAAATCAAGAATATTCTCGGCACAAGTTGGTTCTTTAACTGTGTTGAACGAGAACTGAATCCTGGGTCAACTTCAAAAACCCTTCCCCTCAGCTTTAGCCAGCAAAATATCCCAATTAATTTTTCAATGATTGAAGTCATCCACAAAGATGTATCATCACGTTCAGTATTGTGAGCAGCTCCATTGATGTCATGCTGTACATCTCCACAGGGTGCCATCTGCAATTGAAAAAGGGGTCGACCACATTTTTTTCTTGGAAGTTGTGAAGGTCATATGTGGGAAGTCAAATTCATACCCTTGAAAAATCGCCAGAAAACAGCACATTGTGGGCAATGTTTCTCTCAATTGCTTCATTTGTTTGTGTGTACAATATATTTGTTAGGGTATTTGTTTGTTTTTGTTATCTTAGAATACATGTAGCATTGGATCTCATTCCTAAACTGTGACGTGTCGTGGCCGAGTGGATAAGATCACAGGACTCAAGCTCTGGTGTTTCTGATCAGCAGAGTGTAGGTTCGAGTCCCGGTCGTGACACTTGTGTCCTTAAGCAAGACACTTATATGCCATGATTGCTTCGTCCTTCGGATGGGACGTAAAGCCGTTGGTCCCGTGTGTTGTGTAACGCACGAAAAAGAACCCAGTGCACTTATCGAAAAGAGAAGGGGTCCGCCCCGGTGTTCCTGGTTTGATCGGCTGCATATTGCGCCACAGCACCTTGTAAACCATTACAAGGTGCTATGTAAAGGAGTAGGTCTCATACTTCAAACATAGCCCCAAAATACCTTGCAGGAAATACTGAATGTTAAGCGCTTAGAGGCTGGCCTGCAGTAGGCGCTATACAAATACAATATATTATTATTATAAACTCTGCATCAACTACAAATGAGGAGACTTTCTGTACACATTGGGACACATTCATGATCTGCAGGTTTCTTTGGGTAGTAATCCTCAAGTCAACATGTACTAAGGACCCTCTTTGCTGATATCAGGGATGACTGACTGATCTACCTTAGACTGGGCTCCTTCTCTAATGAAATTGCTATAATTTCTCCTTGTTTGATGTTACTTTTTTGCAGCATTGTTATGTCCACACCTCATCTCATCCCTCAATTGTTCACTTGTAGACAAATCTGATGACTCGGAGACAATCTCCTATGCAACATCCTTATTTTTAGTTTTGGGGTTTTCATCAGGACAGACAATGTGTAGGACTTTTTCCCCACCTTCCTTTCTGGTCAACCTGTATTTCTTGCTGCAATGCATTGAATACATGTATGTGTAGTATCATGATTGCTATTAACATTGTTGACAACTTTCTCATCAGAAAAAAGTCCTCTCAGATGAAACTTTGCCATTTTGGTTCCTAGTGATGATGTTGCTTTTTGTGTACGTCCTTTTCTCTAGCTTAGTTATCTCTTGAGCTATGTGTTGGATGGTCAGGTTTGACTACTTTCATTTCCATTTTGTGTAGGCCCCTATTTATTATTTTTTTTAATGAAAATTTACCAACACAATGCCAAAGTGGTGAGGGGCTATGAGGAAAGTATATAGTTTAAAGGGAGAGAACACAGGTTCACGCTATTTCACTTAAACTGAAATCATTGTAGGATGGTGGAATTTAATAAACAGGTAGGGCGTTGCAAAGTGCAGCAGTATTAAGGAAAAAGTTACCTCTCTGTAGCTCTTTTGCAGATGTTCCTGTTACTGTTTTCTTCAAATGGTGTCCAGTTTTTACGTTATTTTTGTACTACATGTTTATTGTCAGTCCGAGGCCAATGAAATCACGATTTGGGTGATTTTTTGTCAAATTACACACAAACGTGTGCCGATTTTTGAGTTGGAAGCGGCACAAATTTTGGGCATGCAGCAGAAACGGAGGCGTGTGACACAATGACTTGCCAATAGGACTAATTTTACACAGACAAACAAGGGATTGGGACTCAGTAGGGAGGACTCTGACAATTGGGACTCAATTACAGCACTGCCAGCTACTAAGATATCTTGTACTCCGCTCATCTCCCTTATCCAGTAGTGTGTTTTTTGTATGTGATTTTATACATGTTAACATGCTAGGTTCTACACTGTGCTTGGCTACTTGCTTGACAGACAGCCCCGATCCTTCTCCTTGGTTTGTACCGTGTGAAGAGAAACTTAACTGAGACTACATAGATGTGCATTCTTCTACACATTCCTTTCTCAGCACCATTCCCATTGAGACACAAAGAGTGGATACAAACTGTGGCCCAATTTCATGGCTCTGCTTACCGCCGAATTCTGCAATTGCGATCACCATTCTCCACTTACTGTGCAAGCGCCGAATTTCTGCGCTAGCTGTGTAAGCGAAGAATGCCTAGTAACCTATGCACGCACACAAGCAAAAATTCTCTGCTACCGTAAGCACCGATTCTTTGCTTACGGTAAGCACCGATTCTTTGCTTACGGTAAGCGGAGCCATGAAATTGTGCCCCGAACAAGATGATTATGCAGCCAAAGCATAACAGTGAAAGTTTCTATTTACTGCATACGGGTATGAAAAGAACAAGATTAAGTAAAAAATGTTTAACAAACGAAGAAGAGTAGAAATCTTTCTCTGTACCTTTGTTGATACTTATTTGACACACTGAGTAAATTTTAGCCAATTTCTACACAGGTATTGAGCCCAGAAGCTGTCAACTCCTTGTGTGCAACAGTAGTCCAATCTGGACGCAAATACTCACAACGTAACAACTCTCCTTGCCCCTTGATGTATGCTTATTATGAGACAGAGTATCTGGGTAAGTTTGTCTTTATTCTTGCTATCACACTCAATGGTAACTCAACATCCAAATGTTCAGATTCTATTAAAACCTTTGTATAACTTTTAGAGGATTTGAGCAGCTATAGTTTGGACAAAAAATTTCATCAAAGGTCCTATAAAATGCAGCAACCATTTTCAGAAACTTCCCCTCCATAATTCAGGCATGCAACTCTTCCGCGTTTCCGCGGATTTCCGCGTTTTTTTAAATGATCAGCGCTAAAATAAATAAAAAATCGAGAAAAAAAAAGCCTTATATATGCTTGGCAACAACAATGTACAACCACAATAATGTGAAATAAGCCTAGTACATGCTAAGAATGCACCTAAGAGCATAATAAACCTCAACATTTTCTAGGGTACCATTGTGGATCTCATGTCCCTTGGCGTTTTGGCTGCCTCGCTCCGCGCTTGCGTTGTGCCTTTGAAAATTTCCTCTTTTTTTTTCATCGGGCAGTTGCATGCCTGATAATTGTATCTCCTGCCTTGCCTTAATGTTCATCTTCCACAAAAACAGATATATTGTTTAAGTACAACCTCATTTAAATGTTAAATGTGGTTACTCAAGGCAGACATAACAAAAACAAAAACAATTCTACTTTAAGACCTCGCTTTCCCATTTTTTGTAAATGGATTAGTTTTTACCCCTTAGCCCCATATGCTGGGCACATTTGTTTAAGAACCGTAACTTGACTTAGATGTGACATTTGGACTTGTAATTTGGGTCGGGGAAAGGCCTTTAAAACTGAAAAATTTAGCTAGCCAGTAAGTTGTTAAGAAATCTAAAAAGGTAAGTTTGGGTTGAACAAAGACAAATTGACTAGAGCGGGATTGGAACCTGTGACCTTGAGATTATCGAGCTGGTGCTCTACCAACTGAGCTACAGCCCTTATGTTGCCGATGTCCCTATTTTGTCAGTATCTTTATTTGGGATGCCATAGCCAGGAATCACACCCAGGTTTACGATACAACCTGGGAAGTGGCAGCCAGGGGATCACCATAAATGGAATGCAACTTTTTTGTTTCAAATAATATCCAAGGAAACTGACTGGGTAAATTTTTTATAATTTGGGTTGAACAAAGACAAATTTACTAGAGCGGGATTTGAACCTTGTGGTTTTTATCCCGATATTTGAAACAAAAAGCCGCATCCCCTCAAGGTGATCACACTGCAGCCGCGTCCCAGACACAATACAATATGTGATGATGTACACATGTATTGCAAAACAAATCGCGACTAGTGTCATATTCACGACTAATTGACTCGCAACTAATAATAATATAATAATAAGCTAGCATTTATATAGCGCCTTTTCCATAGGTTACAAAGTGCTTGGATATGTCCAACACAGATCAAAAATCAAAATCAAAGACAAAACAAGTGAGTCTTTAGCAATTTCTTGAATGAATCAAGTGAGCTTGCTTTTCTGCAGCTATCAGGAAGTGAGTTCCACAGAGCTGGGCCTGCATTTGAGAAGGCTCGGTCTCCTGCGTTAGTGTTTGTCCGATGCTCAATGAGAAGGTTGAGTGAGGAAGAATGCAGCATGCGTGTTGGTTGATGTTGCTGAAGCCTTTCACAGATGTTTACTGGGTATTTCAGAATGTGTGCCTTGAAGATATGTAGACAGATTTTAAGGCAACACGCTTAGTAACAGGTAACCAGTGGAGTTTCTTCAAGAGAGGGGTAGCACTATCACAACGACGCTTCATGAAAACAATACGATCAGCCTTATTCTGTAATTTCTGTAGGCGGGTCAGAGAACGTTTGGATATGCCATAAAGAAGGGAATTACAGTAATCCAATCTGGATAAAACTAGGGCTCGAACAACGGCATGACAGGTCTTCTGATCGATGTACCTACGTATCTTCCCAATGTTACGGAGATGGAAATTACCCATGCGGGTACTACTCGGGTAGTGAATTTCACACGTCGTCCAGCACGACTTTCTGTAACATTTGCCAGTAAATTGAACAACCACTCAGCTGCATAGGTTTTCAAAATAATGATAAAAAATGCTGTGTATGTGTACTGTAGATGCATTCACCTCTAACTATCATAGCAGGCAATGTTTGTTAACCCACTTATATTCTGGTATGAATTTCTGTAGGTGCTGCACATGGTCTCTCAGGCATCCTTCAAGTCTTACTAGGTTTCCCAGATTACATCAAGTCTGATCCATCAGCTGAGAAGGATATCCGAGACTCTGTTGATTTCTTGTTGATATGTCTTGAGAGTAAAGGGAACATCCCACCAGCTCTAGATGAATGTGGACGAAAGGTCAGACCAGCTGAGCAAGAATTGCTGCATTGGTGTCATGGAGCACCTGGTAAGCTTATAATCTTGGCCTACATGTAATTGGATCAAGCAAGTATACAGTGGCATCTTTGAAAACAAATACAATAACAAAAGAGGAAAAAAAGGTAGCATATCAGGCTGAGAGGATTTCAATCCTAATCATAGTCATAAACTAAAACCATTTCAAATACTCCAGATTGCACAGTAGAGCTTTTAAAACCAAACATAGACGTCAAGTCAAAAACAATCACAGTACCACGTTTCAGTTTAGCGTGTTTTGGCCAAACTTGCAAAAACGCTCCACAATTTTGAAAAAACATAGGGCGATTCCTGAAAAGTAAGTCAAATAGTCAAATTAAATTTGAGACATTTGTTATGCTTAGTACTAATCGACCTCCAGCCTTCATAATTTATTTAAGGGAAACAGGAGGACAGGTGATGGATATTCGGTGGGGGGGGGGGGGGGGGGGGCGGGGGTAAGGTGGCTTTGAACTGCCAATCTAGGCTGCATACTCGGACTCAAGTCACTTTTTTTATGACTCGGACTTGGACTCGGACTCGGACTTCCCATCTGCCGTAGACTTAGGACTAGAACTTGATGTTGAACAAACTGTTTTGACTTCAACAAATTAACTACACATGTAACAGAAAAAAGGGGAAAAACATTCCCTTGTGAGTCGCTACCACTTTACAAAGAGCTCTGAGCTTCAGGGTTTCATTGAGTTAATAGATGGCCCTTGTGAGGGTACTTAACAAACAAAAGTACAACAAACATTATTTATCTGTATTTGTGAAAGGGTTCTGATTTTTTGTTAGCAATTGTAGCACACTGCTAATAGTCTGCGGAATCCTAAAGCATACACATGGCAAAATAACAACAAAACAAAATAGAGGGCGTAGTTTGCAGCTAGATGGTGCTCACAAGAGTTTCAAGTATACAGTTACATGTATAGTTACATCTGCATGGTGGACACAGGTACATGTAGATTGGGTGTGTGATGAATTCTCAACTGTAGTAAGTAAACACTCCTACTGTCTTACCATTCAATACTATCAACTGTAGTATCAAATGATACCATGTAGTGAATGCATTTACACAGTAATGCTGTGCATAGTTGTGCCACCTTACACCATTGTACACTCCCAGTGCAGTTGCACAGTTCATAATGGCTAGTTAACTTGTGAAAAATAGGTTTTTATCATGTATCATTGATATCCAAAGCTGATGATGTAGTTGCATAATGTTTACATGTGTACATGTTGTATGTTCACACAGGGGTCGTGTACCTGTTTGCCAAAGCTTATCTAACCTGGAAGGAAGAAGCCTACCTGAATGCATGCAAGAAATGTTCTGAGATCACATGGAGCAACGGTCTCCTTAAGAAAGGCCCTGGTATCTGTCATGGAGTTGCAGGTAATGGCTATGTCTTCCTTCTTATGTATCGTCTGACTGGGGAGAAGAAATACTTACATCGAGCTTTGCAGTTTGCTTCGTTTATGGATGAGGAGAAGTTTCGCAAGGAGGCCAATACTCCCGATAATCCATACAGTTTGTTTGAAGGTTATGCTGGAACTATCTGCTTCTTGGCTGATCTACTGCAACCAGACAAAGCAGAGTTTCCATTCTTTAACGTCTTCTGATCACAGACAACTATTTCTGATCTTTGTCTGTCAATTTTGTTGGGGATAAGTAGGAATTGCACCAACAATAACAACAGATTCTGAAATAAAACGTTGTGGGTCATATCAAAGAATCAATCTTATACTTTTGCTTGGTTTAAAACCGAGTAGTAGTAATGTGTTTTGAAGCTTTAAATTAATCTTCTTTTTTAAAGAAAAGTTGGGTTCAAAAAAGCAGTGGTACATGTAGACTTGGCATGGTTTAAAATTTATTGTTTTCAGAGAAAACCCATTTCTTTTTTCGAAATTAGGTATTTGGGAAAAAATAAGCAGATTATATTATGAAATTATGAAATGTCCAATGTGTCTCAAGGGTTCAGGTTTTATCAACCTTAGGATCGGTACTGGTTAGATTCAGATAGACAATTATGATATAATCAAATACAAACTTGCATCTCTCTTTGAACAGTTCTATGGTTGATTAGGGTTACATTATACACTTTTCTTTAAGGAAGAATAGAGAATCTTTACTCATAATAGCTTGCTAGTTATCTTTTAAATTAATCATGTGAAATAAATGTTTTCAGTATTCCTCAGTAAAACTCTGTTAATAATTGGCATGCTAAAAAGAGTTCATAAAGAAATATATTTATAGAAAAAAAGAAAAGAAATATTACTTTTTTTTCAAATAGATTTTGAGAAAGTGTTTAAGACATGCCCCTATATTTTTGGTGAAAATAGTTAAACATTGTGGAGTCTGACTTCAAACATTCAACAGTAACTTCTTTTTATTTTCTACCATTGTAAAACAATGTTTTAAAAAATATTAATGAAACCTTTTTGAACTTAAAAAATGTTTGTTTTTTTCTTCTTCTATGAACTAAAAAGATTTAACATGCTTGGTGGGAAAAAGCAATCATGTATGTAATTGGTATGCTGGACTATCAGATACATTTATATCCATTTAAAATCCTAACCTTCCCAAATCCTCTAAAATACTTGCCAAGGTTGTGTCTGATTTTGGAAGATACTTGCCAAGGTTGTGTCTGATTTTGGAAGATACTTGCCAAGGTTGTGTCTGATTTTGGAAGATACTTGCCAAGGTTGTGTCTGATTTTGGAAGATACTTGCCAAGGTTGTGTCTGATTTTGGAAAATACTTGCCAAGGTTGTGTCTGATTTTGGAAGATACTTGCCAAGGTTGTGTCTGATTTTGGAAGATACTTGCCAAGGTTGTGTCTGATTTTGGAAAATACTTGCCAAGGTTGTGTCTGATTTTGGATGATATGGTTCTGTACCTCCAAGCCCTGCACTGCTTTGGGGCCATCCTTATCAGAGTGCAAGTATTCCAGTGTTGAGTTACCATAGAGTCATAGAGTGGAGTATTTGGGGGATGTAGGAAGGTCTCCAGCCACACACACCTAGTAGATTGTTGAAGAGATTGTATGTGTATGGTGATAAAAGTATTGAGCTTTGGTATTGTCAAAATAAAGAAGACACGATGTTACACTATCAAGACAATGAACAATTCATGTTACACTCTTATTGTTGTCATACCGTAATGGTCAAAGCATTACTGAAACAAACTACAGCCTGAAGGATTCGTTTGGCATAGCCCTTTCCTACATTTAGTTTACATGGCTGAAAATCAGATGAAGCTTGGTAATTATTTGACTACCACAGTATTGAAAAACTAAAGCAATATAGTAATACAAAATTGAAGTCAAAGATTGACTGACACCATGTCTAGCATCAGGTAAGTGATCAAGTTTTTATGGTTTTCAATCTTAAAGGGTCTGTATACGCTTGATAATGACTCTGAAAATTAATGGCAATAAAAACTTACTCGGTAAGAATTATATCAGCTTTGGATAGTATAATGCAGTTTGAGAAACATTTCACTTTGAAGTACTGCGGTTATGGAAAAAGATATCACTTTTTATCCCCCAAAAATTTGAATCTGAGAAACGTTACTGTCGTTAATGTTTCTCAGATTGTGTATTCCTACTAGGGATTATTCGTCGTGTGTGGACATATTCGCTACGTAGCTTCATTTCCCGGTACAAAGAGGGACAAAGGCTACTGGAACTCAATTCTGAAAGTACCGAAGGACCGAAGGAAACAAACAGTTTGGAAATCCCAGCCTATGGTCATTCCCAGGAAAACGCATCCTGTGTGAAATGAACATGGGGTGGCTTAATTGCTGGGAATTAGCTGGTCAACTGAGAGCTTGCAAAGTGACAGGGAACTGTTACTTTGCAAACTAGAGCTAAGTACATGAACACACATATAAGTTGCAAACTGTCTAAACATGATAGATGGGATTGGTTTCCAAACTTCAAGAAGCCAATTTCCTTGATATTTATATGACAGTATTTCTGCAAACTTTGTTGAAAATTGAGGGGAAAATCTTTTTCAAAATTCAATCTGCAAACTTATTTTGTGTGGTACATTCTATACCAGTACCAATTTGTCTGAGAAATGTTTCCATTTGAAATACCAGGATATATAAAGTTTTCCTACAACCCTAGCACCCAGATTCTGATTTCATGGGATGAACTTTCATATTCTGGGCTCAATCTCTCTAAGAGCTAAGATTGATCTTTACTGCCAATCAATTGCTAAGCAAAGTGTGATGTCACAACACAAATCACAATGGCAATATTGGCAACTGATCTTAGATCAATCTTGGTGCTTTGTGAAATGGACCCCATTTATATAATGTTTTTATGGAAACCAAAGGTTGGCAAAGAATGTACTCTTCTGAAGTTCAGTTGATGTATTATACCTTCAAATTGTACCCATGGCTTGTGCTATTTATAGACCTGTTGCATTACATAACTTTATGACTGGAAATCCTGTCATAATACAAGGCTTTTGACCTTTGCACCAAGCTACTAAAGTAATTAAAAGCATAAAGCCAACACTTAATCTTTGGACAAACATAGCATATTACTTTTTAAAAGGCCTTAACCACCCATTGGTAAACAGTGGTTGGAAAATCAACGTTACAGTGTTCAGACTTTTGTGTGCTATCTCTTTAATGTAATGTTACCAGGTTTACATGTGTATAATGATGCAGATATTTCTTTTCATAGTGCAATTATGTTGCATTTGTACATGGGCTTCTTCATTTGATTTGACGGTCCTTCACACCAATGATATCCACACACGCTTTGAGCAGACAAGTGAGAACTTTGGTGGTGTGTGTACAGCAGAGCTTGCTGAGCAAGGAGCCTGTTTTGGTGGGGAGGCTCGACGAGCAACAGTTGTGAAAGAGATCCGCCAGTCTGTGCCAAATACTGTACTTCTTGATGCAGGGGATCATTTTCAGGGTACTGTCTGGTTTTATGCATATAGGGGAGAGGCTTCAGCATATTTTATGAACCTTCTGGGGTATGACGCCATGGTGAGTCAAATGTTCTCATTTAACATAAAATACTTCAAAACTATCATACAAGTGGAATACAGAAAACTAATTTCAAGGGGGATTTTATCAGAGTTTGATCTCTTTGCATCAATGTTGTCTGAATAATTGCAGAATTAATAGTCTTTTACCTGTTGATTGGTATGCAAGTTTGACATTTGTTTAAGCCTTGATGTGCAAAATATTCACACAATTGTCAGGGTAAATTTCACTTTCAAATATCATATCAGACTTGAGGCAGTTGGCATAACATCCAACATAAGATTTAAGAGTGCAGTATTGGAATAAATTGCACTCCTATTAACCAACCAGCAGTGAGAATTCAAGTTTAAAGGAGTAGAATGGCACTCATGTCATTCCTGCCATACAAATTTTGCCTTTTGTAATTGAGTGTTTCAACTATTCATTGCATGACAACTGTGACTGCAGTATTTTAAGGATGGGATATTTATAGAAAGGCATTGAAAACTGGTTGTCTTTTCACGATGTACAATTATTAATGATCTCGGTGATTTTTAAATTACCCCCCCCCCCCCCAGGTTCTCCCTGTCAATAAGCCTTAGAATGCATATCCAGCTAGTACTCAGTATACATGCTAAAACCTCCCATCCTCATCAATGTTGTTTTTTATATTTTTAAAGGCACTCGGGAACCATGAGTTTGACATCGGTGTGTCCGGCCTCTTGCCCTTTCTAAACAATGTGTCTTTCCCAGTCCTTAGCTGTAACATTGACAGTACATCTGAGGCATCTATGAGTGGTCTGTATACCTGTTACACTGTAGTCAACATGGAAGGTGCAGAAAGGGTTGGCATCGTGGGCTATACATCGGTAGACACGCCTTTATTCTCTAAGTCAGGTACAGTAGAATGACTTCTGTCATGCAGCTGTCATGGCTCCTGCGTACTGTAACATCTTTCAACACTCATTCTCAATGAATAGAAAGAATTAATTCTATACTATACTTTGGGCCTCGGTTTAGGTTAGTTGTTGTGTTTAAACAAGATTTAGGTGTCTAGACCATTGTAGCAATGAATGAACGGATCTCCACGTACTTATCCATTAGCC
This sequence comes from Pisaster brevispinus, assembly GCA_023634235.1. Lineage (NCBI taxonomy): Eukaryota > Metazoa > Echinodermata > Asteroidea > Forcipulatida > Asteriidae > Pisaster > Pisaster brevispinus. Next base: position 18,682,609 of record JAMKCF010000007.1, on the reverse strand, counting down.
ACCCCCCCCCCCCCCACCATAGTAACTGACAAGCAACATTGTTCAAGTGGGTAATTGTGCGTACTGCTCACATCTTCTGTCTGCAAAGTGGCTCACTGTGCCGTGTACAAAACTCAAAATGGCTGCATGCAGTTTCTTTACATTTTGTAATGAGCTTGGTTTCAAACCTTCATTTCACTTTTGGGCACAAATAGAAGGGGTCTCAATGGGTCAGACTGTTGTCAGTCAAGTTTGTGTGTGTGACTAGACTAGACTTAAACACCAAACACTACATGGTTTGACTATGTTGTCCAACTGGCAAATTCGCAAGTTACATCACTGTTTCAAGATGGTGGTAAGGTTACATGACGCAGTGGAGAAAGTTTGGTAAACTTTTGTGATGACACACAAAGTAAATTTTAACAATTTTCTCTAACAGTACTCCAAGGTTTAACGATACAATGGTAGGTTTTTGTCAATTTGCTAATCAGTGAGATAATATTAAATTGTGCACTATATTATGCAAATTATGAGAAATTTTAGAAAGTGAACAGATGGGCCAACATATTTTTATCTGCCCATCAGTCATCTTCACCTTGTTGACACCATGGCCTAACTAGATTTTGACTAGGCAATCAACTAATATGCATTCAAGTGAAACACTGACCATGCATGATTTAAGCTGCTAATTGACCAAAGAGTAACACCCAAACTTGCTGCTAGATGAACAAGATTTTGGCAATCTATCCACTATAATTTATCCATTATTTTTTTCACTTAAATTGATTTTTATGGGGTCTGTGTCTTAGTGAAGAATAAGTGGAGAGACAGTTGGCTGAACTTGTCCTAGATGCACCTGTTGATGTGTCAAGAAATGTATAACCAGTGAAATGTCTTTGAAGACAAAAGTATCAATTTGTTAAGGTAAATGGTTTATTCAACCTGCAGGACAAACTTTTTACCAGAAACAATAATTCTGCCTTAATTTAAACACAAGTCAAAAAGAGAAGTAGATGTGTCTGAGAATATTGCATAGTTTATTTATTAGTTGTTAATATTCCAAACGCACAATCACTTGCTGTAATAGTGTACCCATGCTTATTCACAATTACTCATATAGGAGTTGTCAAGATTCAATATATTCATAAAACTGTTCCCTTTGTTTGACAAGTTTGAGTAGGAACACTAATAAAATATGGTATATTTGCTTTTTAGCGCTCTCCAAAGTTTACTCCCTTTTTATATGTTTGCGTGAACAATCACCTTGAGAGCCAAGGTCAGGTCCAAACTCCTAATATTTATTCTGATTTTGATAAAACAGATAATCTTGTCTTCAACCCTGAAGTTGAATCTTTACAACCAGCGGTAGACAAGCTCATTGCTAGTGGAGTCAATAAGATCATAGCACTGGGCCATTCTGGAATCGATACTGATGTAGACATCGCCCAGCGTGTACAAGGAATCGATATTGTGGTTGGTGGTCACACAAATACTTTTATGTACACAGGTAAGATTTGTTTTGGGGTTTTTTTCTGAAGTTAATTATCCTCCAAATGTCATAAAGCTTCACAAATTCGTCAGCCATTTTTACAGTTAGATGTTTGACTCCTTTGTTGTATACACAATGTACATTGAAATAACTATCTGGTGCTAATGGAAATGCCTCATAATGTGTGTAGGTAGTCCGCCCTCAAGTGAAGTTCCTTACAGTGATTATCCATTGGTTGTGAGGCCGGGCCATGACCCATCATCCACTGTATTAATTGTCTCAGCCTATGCATATGGAAAATACCTTGGACGGCTTGATGTTACGTTTGACGATGAGGGCGCTATAACATCTTTTGATGGGAACCCAATTTTGCTTGATAGCAATGTGCAACAAGGTACTTTACTGTGTTTAATGTGTAGTATATAAGTGACCGATGCATCAAACTCTACCCACCATATAGCAACTGCCTCACAAGCTGTCTATGCCTGAATGCATTCTTGTAGCTTTCCCTGGGTTATGAGCAAACCATTAATCTCCACAGTAATTGATAGTAACAATGGAGATCAACGAATCAAATAACAACGTCCTCTGGTGCGAGTCGCAGTTTAGAAATGTCAAAGGTCACTAGAATTATTTAATTTCACTGAGTCAACAGAATTCAGCCATCAAGGATTGCCAACCAATTATTCAGAAGACAGTATAATTTATCTCACCAAGATGACGTTTTGAAACTGCGATGATATAAAGACTTCTTGGTGTCATTGCGTCGACTTGGTGAGATATCTCGTTATTGGGATAAGTAGAATGGCACTCATTGAGTTCTAACTATTACCTCCAGATCCTTTTATCATTGTTTATCTTTGTTTCAAAGTTTGGGATCACAATTACCATTACCCCAAAAATGGGAGTTTTCAATATTTTGTACAATGGTCAGTTGCCATCTTTCAGTAACTGACTTCAGTAGCCCAGGTCTGCCTCCAATGTTCCGCTTCATGAACAAGAAACCCATGGCTAACCCTTGTTAGCAACCAGAGTGACATCATAGAACTACTCAAACAATGGGAGACTAGCTGACCTGGGGAAGCTGCTCCTATGCATCTGATGGTACTGCATGGGGTGGACTATCGATGTTAATTTTCATGTGTGTCTCTCTTTTTTAACAATCCAAACTCAATCATAATCAGAAATCTTTGAGACCTAATCAAGCGTTTTTTGAAATCTAATGATATATTTACATTACCCACTTTATAGATGATGACACACTCAATGATGTGTTGCTATGGAAACAGCAAGTGGACCTTGTAGCCAATGAGGTTGTGGGTACCTCACTGGTTCCCTTACAGGGCAATGAATTCTGCTACTTCATGGAATGCAATATGGGAAATATACTGGCAGACGCCATGTTGGAACCCCACATCAATAAAACTGACGGGTCATGGAGTGATGTAGCTATTGCCTTGACAACAACTGGTAGTGTAAGTGCGAATGAAATCAATGCAGGTAAGCGTTTTTGAAAACCATTAATTGTAAATGAAAATTTGTTTTTGTTCAAAACTTGATTGATTTAAACATAAACTGAGCCTAAGTGAACTCTGCTTTAATATAAAAATAATAGGCAATGCTCTGCACTATTTCTAGCACTGGAGCCTTGAGCAATCCTGAACCTATCTCAACTCCTTTGGAGTGTGCAGCACCAGCAGGTGAATGGTTGCTTACATGTAGGTTGCTACTCATTCATAAGAACCATCTCTGCCATTGAACATGCCCATTTACTCCTGGGTGATGAGAAGCAAGTCTTGCTCATTTATACAAGTTGGATCACACACTCTGATGACAAAGATACATTGATTCTGAGGCCCTTTTCATCATAAATTTGCATTTAACCAAATGGTTCTTCAAAAGATGCCAGTGCTGTTTCAAGTAAAGGACAGCACACTTGCCAACTTATTTTGGTTTTGGTTCAATGACTTTAATCAGACCTTGTTTTGTATAAGCCGTCTGGTGACTCAATCCTTGTCACAAAGTCATCAAAATGTTGGCTGAAATTCTGGTCTGGCTGGACATATGTTGTTTGTATTTTTTTTAAACCATAATTTGCTTCTCGAGCACAGGTGTAAACCATGTAAGGGCTGATACGATATCTTATGGGATGAACTCCTTAGCGCTAGTAAGCAGTTTGGGGTTGTATTCTCCCCAGGGAGTTGAGAAAGTTTGAGGAATGGTCTAAAAGTGTGCCTGATGAACAGAGATCATAATGCTGTAAAGCACCTTATATAAGAACCTTGATTATCCTATGGATGAAATTACAGGTGACATCACAATAAATGACCTGCTTTTGAACATGCCCTATGGTAATACCATCGATGTTCTAGAATTAAAGGGCCACCACATCCTGGAAATGTTGGAGCATTCAGTGAAGCGATATGAAGAAGGTGATGATGTTGGTGAATTTATACAAACGTCAGGTAAGATACAGTACTTCAAGAGTCAACTTTTAGTGTGCATGACAGAAAGACGTTGCAGCTGGGCACGTTTGTTTCAACATTCATCCCAGCAGAAGGACACGAACAATAAAACCAAAACATTTTAGACAGTAATGCGTAACTGTAATGAGAACTTTTACTCTCAAGTAGGTGTATTTTCTTTATTTCTATGCTGCATTTAATTTTATAGATTGTCTAATAAACATCTGAAAAACGAACTTCTTCACTGTGTTTTTTTGAAACACACTTTGGCCTTGATATGCTAATGAGGTTCTGCTGGGCATATACCATGTCCGCCTGCTGGACACGCAGTAAATCACTTAAACAAAAACCAGGATAAATGTGTTACACACAAGCGCTCATAGGCCATGGGGGAAAAACATCTTCATCTCCCATATGCAATTAGGACTTGGGCATCTCTGCATATGGGATGCAGTCAGCACTATATTTTTATGTAATAAACTTGGAGCTTTTGGGATAACTAATAATAGTAATTAGTATTTATTTTGTCTGGACCCTCAAAATCCACACTTTTCAAACCCTACGCTATCCAACCTCAGTCAGAGCTGAGACTTCTTGGAGCGCCAACCCACTATCTGGTTCTTCTCAAATATTAATTTCATTTCACACTGCAAAGTTTAAATTCTTACTTAATAGGTAAAAGATAAATGATTAATTTCAATTGTTGAAGCTATCAAGTTTACCAGTATCAAACTGCTTTCTGAACACGTTGCAGCTTCTACACACGTGCTGTAAACTACCTGAGAACAAAAACTCAAATAATAGGGAGATCCATCTGAAACATTGTTAAAGTCAAGAAAATAGCATTTGAAGATCCCACCCCTGCACCTAGTTACTGCTGCTTATTTTGATTGTGGCATGCTGTGGCCAAGCGGTCTACTGCATCAGACTCAAGTTCTGATGGTTGAATCATTGGAGTGTGGGTTCAATTTCCAGTCATGACACTTGTGTCCTTGAGCAAGGAATTTTACCATAATTGCTTCTCTTAACCCAGGTATATAAATGGGAACATAAGAGGGCTGTGACAGTGTTGTGTTGGATTAACCCCTTAGTGCTAATTTAAACAGCTTGGGGTTGTGTGATCCCCAGGGAGTTGAGAAAGTTTGAGGAATGGTCTAAAAGTATTCCTGATGAACTAGGATAATAATGTTGTGAAGCGCCTTGATCTACCTACCAGGATATGTACGCTGTATAAGAACCATGTTTGTTTGTTTGTTTTGCAGCAAGGAAGCAAATAACTCCCAAAATATTAATTTAGTTTTTACCCTACACGGATGTGTGTTAGCACTGTATACTCAGTACTTTCCCGAGTTCTGTGAAAAAAATCACAGGCTTATTACTCGGGTGGGATTCGAACCCACGACCTTTGCAATTCTAGAGCAGTGTCTGTACTTTTTCACAGAACTCGTGAAATTACTGAGTATACAGTGCTAACACACATCGGTGTAGGGTAAAAAACAAAATTAATATTCTTTATCCCCGATGCAAAATTAACATCTATTAAATCGTTGCGGTACCGCTGCTAAAATGTAGGGTTCGAACTGCCTCTAGCTACCGGGCAATGTCGGTGGTCTAGTTGGTAAGACACTGCTTGAGAATTGCAAAGGTCGTGGGTTCGAATCCCACCCGAGTAATAAGCCTGTGATTTTTTTCACAGAACTCAGGAAAGTACTGAGTATACAGTGCTAACACACATCGGTGTAGGGTAAAAACCAAAATTAATATTCTTTATCCCCGATGCAAAATTAACATCCATTAACTCCCAAAATGAATATGCACAGAATTTCAGACAAAACATGAACTGTATTTTGTTGTTTTCAATGAATATGCACTTGATCACCAAACTTGAAGACATTTTCACAAGTTGGTTATGGTTTTTTTTAATGATTACTACAGGATTGACATAAATTTACATTTCTGAAATTCAAAGATGTTTGTATCCCTTCAGCATCATTCAGACCTTACATACATATAGCTTACTTTCTTTCACTTTCTATTTATTTAGGGCTACAGGTCATTTATGATGTCACTCTTCCTGTTGGTCAAAGGGTTCTAGATGTGCGTGTACGTTGTGCTGAATGCACTGTACCTTCATATAGCACCCTGAACATGGAGACAGTTTACCGAGTTGCAATGAACAGTTACATGGCAGGAGGTGGATACGGATTCAGTGCAAATCAAAACAAACTCAGCCTTGTCAAAGGTAAACTTGTATATTAAGTATTTCATAAAATAAATGATTTTGTTTCTTTGATAGATCTTTTGATGACAATCAATCAATTTAACATTATACTAAAGGAGTGCACAAAGGTTTATATTGCGTACAATTTCCCAATAGAATTCATGAAAATGGTTCCATTTGCTCCAAGAATGTAGTTTGGCTCAACATAAACGTAATGTCAAAATGTGAAACTGGCTTTGTTCTTTTCTCAAACTCCTGCTTGGTGGGCCAAGTTTTACACGTAGGTTTTCTTGAGTTTGGAAGGAATAATGAACACTATGTGGATATGTATTGACAGTTCTTTTATATTTTAACTTACAAGGTGAACTGGATGTTGAAGTGACGTCTCGCTATTTTCAAACTTACTCACCAATCACAACTGGACTTGAGAAGCGTGTGACTGTACACAATGGCAATGCACCATGTTACCAAGATCCAATTGCTGGTAGAGCAAACCATTTGATGGATGTAAATTATGTGCAATTTGTCGTCATTTTGTCTTTACTTTCTGCGGTCCTAAATTCAAAATTGGTTTAAAATCATAATCCAATCATACACCTCAATCATTGTTCAAACTCTTGACTTTTAGGCTGCAAAAGGAGCCAGACAGCGGGGTAGCGAGGATGTTTTCACTTGGGGCACTGAAAAATTGTGGGGGGTGCATTGCATATGAGGTGACATTCATAAAACCAATTAAAAATTAAAAATACAAAATGTGTGTGTATTAAAATGCAGTCTGTCTTTATTTAAGTATGTAACCAAAAAAGAATACTGCTATACACAGAGTCTACTGCATAGTCGTTATTTTTCTGGTCTATCTGATAACATTATTTTATAGTATCAACAAATAATTGTTTTAAATGGTTACTGGATGTACCTAGTTACACTTATTATGCATTTTTATAGGATACCAACAACAGATCACATGTTCTACTCATTTGGACTAAGGCCGTGTCCAAATTGGCCGCTACGGCTACGGCTACGGCTAAGGCTTGGGCTAAGTCACCGCGTCATCATGTGTTGAAGTATAGGACAACCTTAGCAACAGCCTTAGCAGTCGTAGCCGCCAAATTGGATACAGCCTGAGACACCACATCACAGTACACTGCAATGGTATCTACCTCATTCCCAGGACAGACATTACTCCCTGAAAACAAAGGTTCTGTTCAGGTTATATGCACATTGTGGTACCAGACTATTTGGTTCCAATTCCATGGGCAACTTGCTTATAGATATAAACAATAGGTATTTTTCAGAGTGCAACCATCTGGTTTTTCTTTCCAATTTGAGTGTTTTTTTAAAATGTTGAAACTATTTAAGGCCAAACTCAGCCAAGTCCTTTAAAATGAGTTGCTGTTCCAAGGGTCCTGGGTTCAATTCCAACTCTGAACAACATGGGCCTTTTTATTTAAAGAATTAATTAAATGAATAGAGTGGGACTTGAAATGACATCATGAGCTCTCCACCACACTGCAGACCTGATTGAACATTCTTTATGTAAGTTTAATTAAAATTACAATACTACAAATTTTAAATAAAGTGAAATCGAAGACAATTTGGCGCAAAAATCTTAATTAAAAAAACATCAGCAAAAATTTAATAAATAAATAAGTAAAACCAACCACATGTATTTTAGTTTAGGAGCATTGGAAATGTGCATCTTAAAAATTACAGTGTTCAAGTTGAACTATTTTTTCAATGTTTTTTGCCAAATCTTCTAAAAAAAAATCAACATTTCTTGTTCCGTTTTAATGAGGAATTCTGGAAGAAGAAATTGGTTGAATTGGTTTTAGGAACACATTGTTCACTACATCCCCAGTTTGTAACAGACAAATTCCTCAAACTTAATTGAGTTGTGTGACCTTCTTTTAGGGAAAATATTTCCATCCAAAATGACAAGTCGTTTGTAAATTGTTTGTGACAGGCTTGCTTCAAAATGTTGTAGAGCAATATTTACTGCACAAGCCGCATCATGAAATTCATCTTTTAAATATTAATAAAACAAACATTATTTTGAGCATTGGCATGAGCTGCAGCCAGGTATTAATAAGCATAGGTATTAATAAGTTAACCAATACTGGCAGTGAGTTGTTTATTTAACTTGTTTACATCTTCCTCAAAAAAACAAAGTCCACATAACAAAACAAAGTTGTTTTAACTTCAAAATAGTTGAAGAGTTGGAGATCAAAAAGGCACTGGCAATGCCAAGAGAGGGGCACTCCACTCATCAACAAAATGTAACACAAATAGTGAAAATCAAGACATCCCTTCTTGAACTTAATTAACACATTTTGATATCATCAGTAAAGTCATGATGTGATACCTCAGGAATAAAATACATACTATTTTGTTTCGTTAAAAAACAATGATTTCAGTTCAAACAATTAATACTGATGCAATAATAAACAACATGTCCCTTTTTTCTACAACATTCACAATATTTGTGTAAAAACAAACATTATCTTTGAAATTTGAAGCTTCGATTGATGTGTACAGGTAGAAGGATTCACTCCTCAACTGTATAATGTGACATTGTCAGTACTATCTCAGTGGAGACTTGTTTCCACATCAAGTTAACCCTCCTACACACACCTGGTTATTGATATCATTAATCAAGGATGCCCCATAAGTGAACTTATGTCATGACAAGATGTTATGTAAAGTGAAGTGTCATGACCGGTGCTCTTAACAGCTCGGCCACAACACGCCACAACACGCCACAACAGTAGTAATGCTACTATTCCTAATTGATAAGCCTTTGGTTTTGATAGGTTGAGCCCCATAGCCATTTATCATTGTGTATTCATCTTGTTTCAAGCAATTGTGACCAAATACAATGAAGAAGCTGGAAGGCAAAGGGTCTGGTCCCTCTGTTAACAAAATGAGATATAGAAATATTTCATCAATCATCATGTAGAAAACGGGATCCTTCATATGTTTCTTCTTCAGACTCTGGTCAACTTGCTTTCCATAAAGCCTAATGGAATGAATCAGACTTTTGAATTGATTGAGTATCTTCAGCAATGAGGTCAAGTTTTACCTTCAGGAGAAATTCTTCCTATCAAACAACATGGTTATTACAGGTACAGGTACAACTTTGTCAGTAAAAAAATATATCTATCAACACACCTGCTTTATACATGTATTCAGATTGTTGTGAGCACCTTTGTACTAAAGCACCAAGTAATAAATATGCTTGTAAAATAAACATGCATTGTCAATATACAGTGCAGGTATCAATTATAAATAGCTTAGATTTTAAGCCATATGTTCGCTTTGTTTTGCAACTACAAAGTGATCAAAATGGCATTAACTTATGCAATGTAGAGTTCTCTAATAAATAACAAAGTAAAGTTATCATACACATTATTCAGCTATCAATACAGTAATAAATTATCAAAACAGTTTAAACGGCCCCACACTAACGTATGCATCAACACGAAGTCTATTTTGGCAATGGATGTTGCCAGATCCATGTTTACTGCTGGGTACTACTACATGTATCTTGTTTTTGTCCAAAACAAGTTTAACCAGACTGAAGCTGACAGTAACCAGTCTCAAGCTTTCTATTTTACAATCAGTTTTCAGAAGGAGAGTATTCCAAACTGGGAATCTGTGAAGGTTGCAGCATAATAGGGTTGGACCCACAGAATATCCTCTGCTTTTTATCAAATTACATGATACGATCCTGATATACATGTAGCACCAATCTCATAAGCACCTTTAAATATGGTACAATCAGCGATGAAAATAAGGTCTAGGGGCACACAGGGATGCACCATTTTTGTCTAGGTCAAGTAAAACAGTAGTTTGCATTTGATTTTTTTTAAACCAAGATCTTAATCTACGCAATAACAGGTATGCCCCTTCAGTGCTCGTGTTATGGGCTGTTTTATATGCTATTTTGTACAAGATAACCTGACGTGGCGGTAAAAAGATTGTTTGATTGTAAATAAGAATAATAGTTTTAAACATTGAGTAATACTACATACAAGCTTTTAGGGTACTATTTAATCTTAAAGGTTCAGATTTCAAATGGTGGGGCCCTTCCATTTGAAATCTGGCCCTCTGGAGGGCTACAGTACAATGGTAGTATGAAAAACCTTTGAAATAATTGTGACAGATTCTAAATGCCCAAGCAGCTGCAAACCAAGTCAATTCTCTGTAAGATTGCTCTCTATTTTATGATCAATTTAAAAAACCATTCTAGATCTAAGATATCTTGGTAGATCTAGATACCCTTTAGAACTTGGCCAGTTAACAATGGTTAAGGGTATGATAAATGATTGCTACAAGGGATCAAAATCATTTCCAATCTCGAAGCTTACTTTCTAAAAACTGACAGAAAATGGTAATGATCTTATACAATTTGACCTTGGCAGAGTTATTCTTAAAAGCTAAAAACAAATTTTAAAACATTTTGCCTGTTCCACTGACATGAGGAATCCTGTTTAAAACACTAGGACGAGAACATATGCCCAGACACTCAATTATCTGTTTATGATTTGCCAGATCGAAATAAGACCCAATGAACATGCAAAAATATTGTTTTCTCAAAAACTAGTCTATTCAGAATGTTTTTTTCTATGTGCATTCTAACAACTAGAGGATTGGAACAGCTCAGGTATTTTGGGGGTAAAACCAATGATGCATCACGTCTTTATTCTTATTGCCATTTTTTGTTCACATTGACTGTATAAATAGTTTGGTCTAATACAAACACTTGAATGATTTCTTCCTGGAGTTAGCCAAAACTTTCCTTGTTGTAATGAAACTTGGTCTTGCGTTGATTCCATCTATTGCAATGCTTGTGAACACGATTTGAGAGCTTCTTGGGTCCACAGACAAAAACACCAACATTAGACCTGAAGGAAAAGTATATTGCACTATTTAGTGTCAGCTTTTGTGAACGCTTTTTCTCAACATATTTCTGACTACTAACCCAAAATAGGTTCTTGGATTATTGACCTTACTTCAGATCACTATCAAAGTTAAAGGAGCAGCATATACCCTCCAATCAACACTTAACATCCAATTGTCTAAATGCATAGACTAACCCAGGATTGCATAAGAAACCAGTGAATATCAAGTTGCTATATATGCTACATATGGGATCAGTGGGCTTCACAACCCCAACCCAAGTCCACTTGGAACAAACTTACCCAGGATTGCATAATGACACTTCACTGAATAGCTGTTTTAAATCAGGCCTTCCCCTGTTGACTCTACTCCACACCAGACTCTGTGTTGCCGAACTCTCCTCCATTAAATTGGAGGTATCATCACCAGTGACATACAGCCTGAAAATCAGCAGGTCTGGTCTGTTGGAGTCCCAGAGCTAGAGGAATCAAAGATGTAGTGAAGGTTGGAATAACACAAGAGCAACTGCTTACCATGCACTTACAGCCCTTGGAATAATGCTGAGACTTTACAGGGTGATAAGCGCAGCATACAGAAAGTGCCATCAAATTAGACTCTGGTTTTGTGGCTACATAGCGGCAATTAAACTTCTGTGATAGTATACACATTCAAGTAGACCAACTTAAATTTGATGACCTTTTAAAAATGTTCTGTTCTTTGTTAGCAATGAATTGATAGTGATCGGAGCTTTGTAACACTAAGGGCAAAGCTTATGGTTTCAAATGGATTCAAGTTTACCTCACATGTTAAAGCGATTAACTATAAGGCACTATATAACATTATCAGTAAGACTAAGATTACAATTTGCATAAAATAACTGAGAAAATTCAATGTATAATACCTAACGAGTGATTGGCAATATTGAGAAATAAGGTTTAGTTTTGATCAACTACATGTAGTACTACAAACTTACCTTTCTATGAAGTTGTGCTATGCAGTCTGCAAACCAGTCAAAGCTAGTAACACTGCGACACACCCATATAAAGTACAATCTGCGTAACTTTGTTTTTTGACGACTATCCTCCCTGTAGAATGGAGCAATCCACATTTAACTTGATTAATGGAGTGCATAGGGCTTTGTACACAGACTACAACACCAAGTTTCATTGTGTGTTGAAATCCATGTGGGTGTATTAATGTTTGTGTACGCTGTACGGCTCTTGTATGAATCGGTTGTTTGACTGCATGCATTATGCAAAGCTGCCTACATGTATATACACACTAACACGTATACAAGGTATGCAGAACACCGTCAACTGTTCATAAACTGTTCCCACCAGTTACACATACACAATGTGCAGGTATAGATTCTACAGTTAGCTAGCATTCTTGTCAGTGTGGTTAAATATCTGTGGGATTTCAACTTGGTTGGATGACTTCAGCATTTTTCATTCCAACATTGCCTCAAGAAAAACAAATCCTGTTCGTTCTTTTTTAGCCAGTGACCTTATACTGAACAGCCACCTTTTTTATACCATTCAAAATAAGAACTTTTTTCGTAAATAGAAACTGTTTTGGATTTTTTGTTACTTACAGAAGTGAATTTAAAACAGCAGCAAATGGAGTGACGCCAACTCCCCCAGCTATGCATATGCTGGTGTCGTAGCGAAACACATCTTCACTAGCACTGCCAAAAGGCCCGTCAATGTACAATCTAAAATAAATATCATGTGTTTTTGTCTATGGTTAGATATAGCATTAACACATCTGTTTTATATCAATATTTGTTTCAGATTGTGAAGATAAAGATAAAAAGACAGCTCATTTAACTCAGCTTTGTTGACTAAAAAACTTCCATAATTATTCATTACCTTAATGTTGAAATGATAATAACTTAATTCAACTACATGAAAATAGCTACACATGTACCTAATATGCAGATCAGTTTCTTATTATTATGTCCACAAAATCGAGCGACGCATCTCTCACCCTTTATTTTGTTTGATATTAACTTTCTGCAATGTAACCCTCAGTAACCAAACCGAGGCTAAGAGGGGTGATAGTCTGGCCCCTCTTGAAAAGGGAATCAGTATTTGTGAGCTGTTGCCATCCAGTTGGTAAGAGTCCAGGAATGCAACCATTAACCCTGCCCACTTTCAATATGTTGGCTCCAATCATTGGTAAGAGTCCAGGAATGCAACCATTAACCCTGCCCACTTTCAATATGTTGGCTCCAATCATTGGTAAGAGTCCAGGAATGCAACCATTAACCCTGCCCACTTTCAATATGTTGGCTCCAATCATTGGTAAGAGTCCAGGAATGAAACCATTAACCCTGCCCACTTTCAATATGTTGGCTCCAATCATTGGTAAGAGTCCAGGAATGCAACCATTAACCCTGCCCACTTTCAATATGTTGGCTCCAATCATTGGTAAGAGTCCAGGAATGCAACCATTAACCCTGCCCACTTTCAATATGTTGGCTCCAATCATTGGTGTTCTAAAGCATTTACTAATGGTTTGTCAAGGAGGCTCTGAACATATTTTAATGGATACTGGTGCTTTATAAACTATTTTGATTGGTTGATTAAAGATAGGGTCACACTTTGGTAAAATTGTGTATTTTTTTTCCAAAAGCCTGTTTGTTATAAAGATGGTACTGGTAGTAGGCATCCTAAGAAATTATTTTGTCTGAAGTGACCTGTTAGAACTAAAAAAAAGTTTGTCAAAAAATGTGAATCTCCAAAGGCGGCTTTCTGACATTCACATTTCTGTGGTGTCCATTTGTGAATGCTGCGGCCAGAGATGTGGTTGGTACCCACTGGTACCTCTGTAAACATGGATGGGTTCTTGATTACAATACAGTGGCAGCTTTTGCTGTTTTCTCAACACGTACACACTGTTTTCAACTAAAACTTTCACAGGTGACTTTTATTGTATCTTTCTTGATACTTTTGCCCATAAATCGGCATAGGTTGACAACAACCAAACAATGACCCTACCTATAAGTTATTATTAGGATGCCATAGAAAGAGCATTGAGCAAGTGCAAGTTTCAGCCATACCTTGGTAGCTTAAGACATTCAGAATCATCCATTCCTGGCCCACAACTTTTCTTTAATAAATTTCGAAGAGAGCCTGTAAAAAAAAGGAATTTTATTTACTTGTTATTTATTTTTTATATTTGTTATTTTAATTTAAAACCATATTTTACCCTTTCAGCCCCAAGTTCTTTTGACATAAACAACCGCTGGAGCCCACATTGATTCACCACTCAAGCATGACGCACAAATTCTCACACAACAAGAACTTGGTGTTCAAAGTTTGATTTTATAAACTGAATTATTACCTTGCACATTAGGTTGAGGCTGAGGCAGTGATGGTGAGGCTGAGGGTGGGGGTGAGACTAAGCCCATGAGGGTGAGGCTGAGGCAGTGAGGGTGAGGGTGAGACTGAACCCATGAGGGTGAGACTGAGGCTGAGGATGAGGCAGTGAAGGTGAGGCTGAGGCAGTGAGGCTGAGGCTGAGGCTGAGGCAGTGAGGGTGAGGGTGCGGCAGTGAGGGTGAGGCTGCTGCAGTGAGGGTGAGGGTGAGGGTGAGACTGAGCCCATGAGGGTGAGGCTGAGGCAGTGAGGGTGAGAGTGAGACTGAGACTGAGGCTGAGGCTGAGGCTGAGGCAGAGACCATGTGGGTGGGGCATATTCAGCATGGTTGTCTTATTCTACTTGCTATTGATCCTTCTATGTAAGTTCATTTTTACATAGTAATCAAAAGGGCCTTAGCCTAAATCTAAAATTACTGTAAATCACAAAAACACCCAAGATAAATGGTTTTAAATATTTGGTTTTTTTTGCAAAAAATACTAATACTAATAAGTAAACTTGCATTATCAGTGTCTCTCAAATATGACAAATTGTATGGTCTCATGCAAGGAATCACACTAGATGAATATATAACTAGAAATTAGAACAAATGGAACCATTTAGAACTATTTCATGAATCAAACAGAGTTTAAATATACCTGCTCCTGAGAAACCTTGGTTTTAAAACCTTCTGCCCAAGGGTCACAGTTCAAGACAAATTACCTTTCTATAATATATATCACTATGGTTATTACAGAACTTACTTGTCCAGTCCCCCTTGATTCTGATATGAACAGTGAAAGTCCAGTTGCTTAGGGATGGACACTGTATGATCAAATGAAAAGTAAGATATCCTGTAAATCACAAGAAAACTCCATGACATTTCTATCAATGTTAACAATCAAAACCAACAGACAATCTTTTCTTTTTACATAAAAGTGCACAAAAAGGCAACAGCCAATACAGGATTGGTGTTTGGTGTGATTTAAGGACCTGCCAATGTATATTCTTGTATTGACAGTGTAACATATCTCTGGATGATTTTATGCTGATTAAATAAATTTAAAGTCTGTGAGATTTTTGAATAAACTTATCTTTTTTTTCTCCTGAAAATTGTTGTAGGATGTCTGCAAGTAGTGCCAAAAATAGTAGCATAATATTTATATCATTGATGTCATTTAAGACATTTTGCAAGTTGAGAAACATTGGGACACTTTGGATGAATGTAAAGCCATTGGCAGATTAAAAAATATCCAATGTCTGGTGCAGTGACTTTCCTACTCACAAAATGACACTGACTCAGACATTTACGAAGGAACACACCAAGTTATGATTACTCACAATGAATGACACAGGGAAATAAGGCTTAGTCAATTTGGAGGTTGCTATACATAAGCCTACCTAACCAGACAGCAACAATGAATTTATAATCAGAGGAATTACATGATGCCTCGAAAGTCATTGTAGCAGACATTATTCAACTGGAAGTTATAACTGGCTGGTTTTCTTACCCTTGTTATTGTGAATGGATGCCATTCAAAACGTGATACTAAAGGACATCGAAGCATAATATACTGCAAGGGTGTAAAAAAGTACAGCAAAATCAAATTGTGGTCCATGTTTAAACAAGACATTTGTGATCAACCATTACCTCTTTACAGGGCTCAAACTTGGGGGGAAAATCCACCAGACCACATGGCTTGTGGCTCAAAATGTTTAATGGACCAGAATTCTTTTTATAAGACCAGTTTTAAAATAAGAAAAACTTCCTGACCCAGTTTAACAAGCACTTAATATTAAATTAAAAACACAAGACCCAAGTCCTGCCAAAAGTTTACTGGCCTGACACTATAACTGCTGGGATGGTCTGCAGTCCAGTGTAAAATTCAAGCTCTGCTATATCATATGGTTCTTTCCAAATAAGATACTTGCTTTGAAATATTGTTACCTTCTAATGAAATGTGCTAAAAGTGTTTACAGAGTACTATCTGCATACTTCCCAAATATGGATTATGTTTGGTAACAATAGTTACTGACTTTGATTAGACTTGATAGACTAGCCTTCATGTGGCCTTGGATGCAAACTGGTTTATACTTGGATCAGACCCAGCCTGCTTGAAAAACTTACCCAGCAACCAAATGGTCACACAGGTTGCTCATAATTCACATCAACCATCTCTGAAAAATGTTTACAAGCTGAACAGCTTTTAATAAGCAAAAAGTGCACTGACACATAAACTTTCCAATTCTGTTGTTTTATTATTTAGGGGGTTGTCCAAGGACATCACAAGCTACACCCACCACAAATAAAAACAGCAAGAAGGGGCTCTATATGCTAGTACATTGTAATCAAAACATAACTAATTTTCCAGGCATACCCTAAAGTTGAAAATAAATCAATAACCCCAAGGCAATACAATTGTACACTGTTTCAACAATCCCAAGTGTAATAGCCCTCAAATTTGTCATTTACAACAACAACCATTTTAGTAAGAGCCTCATAAGTGACATTGAGGCTTCAGGGGCGGATCCAGGATTTTCCAAACGGGGGGGCGTGAAAATTTACCAAGCAACAAAATGGTGAAAAAAAGTGTACGAGGTATGGAATATTAGTAGCTTTAAAAAAAAACAGGTAAGGCCTATGTCTTTAATTTTGTCTCTCCCTTATTTTTCCCCTCGAGTTTTTTTTTTTCCCGTTTTTTTTTTTTTTTCGGTTTTTTTTTCAAGCAAAAGGGGGGGCGTGCGCCCCCCCCACGCCCCCCCCCTGTATCCGCCGCTGGGCTTAGCGAGGTTTATTCAGTCACTTTTTAGAGGGGTACCCAATGTTCAAATAAATGCAAGACATACACAGTCTATTAGAAACATGGTGGGTACCAACCTGTCCTGGAAGAGCCTTCAAATTATCCACATGTAACTCCAACTCCATGACATCACACGCTTGAAACCGAACAGCTGTTATTGTTACACTTTGATAGCTTTTGAAGAATCTCCATATTCTCTCAAATATATACAGACCAGCAGGGAGTACTAAAAAACACCATGTCTGACGGGGAGAAACCAGTTTAAGAGCTACATCAAAATAACAAATCAAAGTGAACTGTAAATTCTAACCCCAGCAGCTAGACATGATTGTTTCAGTGGGGAGGGGGGGGGGTACTACATTCAGTCATTGTTTAACTACATTTACCTCACAAACCAAAATGGATGCCCACATTCCATAGCACCATTAAAACCATTTCTTTTCTCGTCATTTCATTTTGGCATGACAAGGCTGAGCGGTTAAGCACATTGGATCAGTTTCTGATCAGCAAAGTGTGGGTTTCAGTCCTGGTCTTGACACTTGTGTCGTTAAACAAGACACTATTATTGCTTCATCCTTTGGAGGACATAAAGCAGTAGGTCCTGTACATTGTGTAATGAATGTACAAGAACCCAGTTACACTTATTTGAATTAGAGAAGGTGTTTCTGGCAGTGGCAGCTGAATGCACTGCATCACCTTGTAAACCCTTATGAGGTACTATATAAATGGGTCTGATAATTCAAAAACTTCAAAACCTGTCTCAAAAATAATAATAGGCACTTTGCGATGCCTGTGGATAAAGCGCTATATAAAAACTAGTTACTATTATTTATTTTTTATTTAAAGCGAGAAAATAAAAAAGGAAGTTAAATTTTTGCCCAAAGAATCATTTTACACATTGGAGGTGTTTGTGTGTGTGATGGGGTGGGGCACACAAGCTGTTCCAGTTAGTGTTTTATCAAGTATAACTTTATTTGAACACTACTTCTCAGCCTCCAAATGTAAAATTTGCGAGGGGACTGAGCATCCATTATTTAATTCAGCATGTCATCAGCCATGAGAATAAGTTTGATGAGGTGAGGGTTAGATAGAGGGGATGCCCCTCTTCTGCACCCCATGGATCCATCAGGGTTAAGTGACTTACATCTGATTTGTGTGAAACAAAAGCCGGCTTCTCTTCACATATCATGGTGGAATTCTTATCCATGTCTATGCCATGTTGGTTTGGTTCTGGTTCAGCAGCGGGTATAGATGTGTCTATACAGCCCGGCGTATGCATGTTCAGATTATACTGTTCTTTTAAGACACCTCTGAAGTAAAGACAATTGACAATTAGTTAAGACTGTTCAGGATTGGTTTTATTCACTACAAAATTAGTTAAGTGACAATTATTTTAATAACAAAATGATAGTTTATCAGTCAAAGGTTTCAAATGTGAAGCAATGATATTTTATCTTGGGAAAAGCCAAGATCTTTTCCCTTAATTAGATCCCATGCACATTGCTGTCACATGTAACAAATTGCATTTTTTATGGAGGCCCAATGTTTGATACGTGCAATACTTGAACGGTGCTTTCAATTTAGGCATTTTTCTAAAACCTTACCAGTATATGAAGAGGTTACCTTATGTTACAAGGTTTCAGACAGGTGAATGGGGCCTAACCCAGCATCGTGATTTCAAAAAGGAGCTTAATGTATTCAACAAAGGTTGTGACATTGGCACTAAATACACCGCACTACAACTTAATATTCTCCATGCTGGAATCAAATAGGACAACTGGTGCTGTACACATTGTACTACTTTCAATAATCTACAGTGAAATGGTCCCAATAGATTTAGTCCACAATCAAACATATCAAATCAAGACTCAAGTTAATTGACTTTAGAAAACCATAATGAAAATGGATTTTGACACCAACAGTACTGAGCTTCACTTACCCTAATGAGTGAGCTATAAGTAGTGCATAGAACACAAAGAAAAATTGATGGCAGTACCAAAACAGCTCATGTCTGGATGTCCTGTAATGTAAAACAAACAAAGGTCACATAGAATGTCATGCAATCCTTAAACAAGACTATAGAAAAATAGCTGTAGAAAGTATTTTGTTCTTAGCAAATAGGGAACCGACAAAATGCAGAAAGTGAAACATAATATTTTGGCTGACTTGTTTTTTGCTAACCAATATGTCTTTGTTCTCCATATGAAATTAATTATGTTGTCAAAAACATCTTATAAATCAAAATGATCACGGTGGCACTGGAATTTATTTCATTGTTGATAATCCTGAAAATGCAAAAACAAAATAAGTTGCAAATTGTCATTGATCATCAATAACCTTGGTACACAATTTGATAAGTTTTAGTTTGAAAGCTCATTTTCATACCAATACTAATCTTTCAATGAAATATTAATGTCTGAACTACTGCCAAAATCAAGAAAACAACACTTATAGACCCTCTACTACTTCAATTGCACCAATCAAACTAAGAATTATGAATGTACACCAATCCCTGACAAAAACATTTAACCTACAACAGAAGCACCTAATTGGATGGTGTTTTTATTGAAAACTAGAACATGGGAATGAATTTACTCTTACAAACATATTGATGTACTACCCTTTTGGCAAAAATAAACTCTGTAGATTACTACCTTTTATCCCCTTGAGTTAACCACTTCATTGAATGAGCCACAGGAGGCCCTGTAGTTGACTTGACTTCATTAAAAGTATACACGGGGTGTCTCAATTAAGCAGGCTACCCATCGAGTTCAATTTAGTCTTGTTTAGTGGTCTTACAGATTTGTCACACCATAAATTTACAGTTTGAGGGAAACTGATTAGTTTCAATCTGAGAGCTCACAGATTACAAAGTTCATTTCAGTGTCTTGACCCTTCAGAATAATGTAGACTATCCACCTGAAGTACTGACAAAACTGAGAAAATAGCTTTTGAAGACTTCACCCCACATCCCAATTGCTTATTTTGATTGTCATACTTGAAATGTATGTAAGCCTGCTGAGCCTGCACAAAAACCCTGATCCCTGACAGTACATAAACGTCTTTTGTTGTTTTTGCTCAGGCAGGCTCCCCAAACTGGATTAAATGTTCACAGGTGGTGACACTTTGTTTTATCTAGACCTAGAGGGTGAACTAAAACCAATAAAGACTCAGTACAGGGTTGAACATTATTGGATAAGTTGAAGTCTAAAGCTCACTTAATCTTCCCATAGAGAAATATATCCATCTGAAATACTGTCAACGTCAAGAAAATAGCATTGAAGACCCTCATTGCACATTTTGTATTTTAGCAAGTATGACATGACTGTACACAATGAGTTACAGGTGCTTTTGAAACATTGTACTAATGCAGTCAAGATAATTCCAAACCTGCTTAGGGCATTTTTAAGCAGGTCCTTTTTGAGGCCAGGAAACAAATTTATAAAGCTGTTGAGCAGACAATATTGCAAAAGCCTGGCCTTTTCCATGAAGTGATACTTTTGTGCTAAACACATTTGCCCCGTAACAGTTTTGTTAGGAAATTGTATCCAGCTGGCTTTTTAGTTACCTTACAGCTCGGCAGGACGTGAGGACAATTGCCGCCAATATAATGAGCATAAGGCAGCCTGTTATTCCAGGCACTGTAAAAAAACACAATATATAGACATCAAACATCATTCAAACATGTGCTAAAGGTTCATACATCCAAGGTCTATACAGGAAAATGATCTAAATTCAATTTAAACACTGTCTCCACAACCATAAAATCAAAGTTAACAAACAGGTGTTGTTAGCCATTAGCACAAGTTTAGCAATTAGGCTATAATTTATAAACAAATAACAAAGTTCCAGTCAGAAAACTGAATGACCAATCCTCTAGAGAAATATTGAAAAAGTCAAGAAACCTACTACCTCCCCCCCCCAAAAAAAAAAACCCACAAACAAACAAACAAAAAACAACAACCAACAAACAAACAAACAAACACCCCAACAAACAAACAAACAAACAAACACTTTTGCTTATTTCAAGCTCACATGTGAGTAATTAAATTGTTGTTTTGTTATTTTACTCATTAATACATGACCAGTAATCTTGTGAATTTTGAGAGCTGGTTATATGATGTTGGAGTTTTTTGTAGAGGGAAGTTAATTCTAAAAAACAGTGATGTACTTTCCCTTTGACGCACCTGTTGTGAAGATTATCCTGCAAGGGTTCTGTGTTGGAGAAGAAAAAATGCAATTAATTAAATACTAAATTATAAGTAAAATAAAAATTGTACAAAAAAATATGTACAAACTTGGTAAAATGCTTCATTTAAAAAGAAAGTAAAATTTTGGAGTAACAGAAACATTTTAACCAAAAAAAAAATGAAATAAACAAATATTGTTTGCAAAAACTCTGAAACCCACCTCACCAAGATACTGTGCTACATTTACATCTGGAACATTAACATTGAAACGGTTGGAGAAATGTACAGCATTGAAGAAATGAGCAACACAGTGAACAGCTGCAAAATAAGCAAGAACAGAACATTGTGTTAACAAACCTACAAATTAACAAACTACAAATTGATTAGTTTGATTCTGATCAAGTATGAAAACTCAATGCTTAAAAACAATAATGCACTTTAGTACCTTAATAATACCAATAGTACCAGTTCTCCGGAGAAACAAATTTCTCCAGAGAAACAAACAGCTGAAGTATTGTCAAAGTCCAGTGGCATTTAAAGACCATACAAATTACTGTTGAAATCAGCATAGATACAGGACTGTTGCTTTTAATTTAAAATGAAAATTTCAGAACTTTTTTTTTAACACCAAAAACGTTTTGGTAGGCCTACCTTAAAGATGTTCAATGTTTTTTGGGAAGAAAAAAATCACTTCATGTTCTCTTCTCAAGTCAAATGAAATGAAAGTTGGAGTGAAAACAATAATTAACGGAGGGTATAAGTTGTGTTCTGTCAAAGATTATGTAGACATTCATCTGGCTAAGTTTTATTGAAGTATTTCTTTTGAGGATTGGAACTGGAAAATATGGCGGGGATCAAATTCTGAGGTTCCAGCTCAAAACTCAAAGGTTCAGAGGGCAAATTCATAGACATTCGGTCGGAAGTAATCTCGATTAATGATACACAACTCTTAAAAATGTCAAAATAAAAGGAGTGTGTAATTTACTGCATGAGTGTGACTCTCCCATGGGGCGGGATAACTGGACGGCGCCACTGTACTTACACGCACTTGAATTAAGTTCAAAACAAAATACTTCATAAGAGGGAGGTTCATGCTTGAAATGACTGAGACTGAGAGGCTAAATGACAATCCAACCTCAGGATGTTTGGCGATTGTATAGATAACAAAAACTGTTTCAAAAACACATTCAATTAAACCATTAGTTCTGACGAAAGACAGATATTAGGCCCTAGTCTTTGTAAATGTGACACTCAATCGTTTTCTATGGGATAGTTTTAGTGAAAGATAGCTAAAAACGTGTCCGTTTCGGATCGTTTCTGCGTGTTTGTGATGATCCAAACATGACATTTCTGGCGAGACAACTTTAATTGCTTTATTGGGACAGACTAAGCAGTCACTATTTACCCTTTGTGACCTTGCATTTTCATTCTAACTGAACACCCATTGTACACGGTTGTGATCTTAGCCCTTGATTTAACAACCCGTAAAGATGTCTTTCAAAAGAAACCAATTCCTTTGAAACTACGAGTCGGACTTACTTGTTCCTACACAAATGAAGACGGCGTTAACGATGTGTACAAAGCGACTTCTGTCCAAGCATTTCCTGGTGGTTCGGTGGACCTATGGGAGTAGATTGGATGATTAACGAGCCATTCCAGTCAATATTACTGAGTGACACCAAGCACTTTATTTTGATAAGGACACACGAAAAGGGACATGCGTGTGCAGCCTCTTTTCACGGGTCCCATAAATTTGTCCTTTTGTGATTAAGTGTGAGGAGCACTCCACCATTATCACTACAGACCTTGACAAAACACAAACAAACAAATCATAGGCAACCACTTTATCTGCACCATGCATGCCATAATAGTAACACGCTATTTAAAAGAACTATATATTTTCTTTATTTATAAAGGTTCGCGTATTCTGAAGGTATTAAGTCAGTCAGCCACTATAGACGGTAATCATGAAACTGTGAATAGTTTCTCAAAATCATTATCCAAAAATCTATCCATATTTTTATTGTATTTCTTTTTTATAATACACAATGCCAAGTTAACAACTTATTTTGTTTAAAGTTAAGTTTAAAGTATTAAGATTGTTTCTGGTAAATGATCACAACTGGTGACCTTTTGATTCTATTGTCCTTGTTGGTTTTAGCGGTGTGACGCCGCAAGACCCCCGTGAAAGACAGGAAGATCGAGGACGTTTTAACAATCAAGAAAACACGGCTTGCCGAACATACATTACAATGCACAAGGTTAACGTTGTAAACCACGATTAACAATGAACTAGTCACCAAACGTTAACCACTTTGTCTGACCTCTTTTGTGGTCTCATTTTAAAGACGTCTGTTGGCATTGTACTTAGATTTAGTGGTAGCCTATTTATTCCGTGCATGATTGATGATAGTCTTTTAGACTTCTGAACGTCAAGGCTACTAAGGCCCAAACACTTACAACAAGTAGAACACCCAGAAACAAAAACGTAATACACACTCGGATGCCTTTGGAAAGGTGTTGAAAAATAGGACCAAAAACTATCAGCAATTTTTGTTATTCTTATATTTCGTACAAGAAAAGTGGATGATGCAAATGTTGTTTTCATGTTGTTAACAAAATGCTCTTCGAAATGTTATTTTGAAATCGTTTTGTTTTTGTGTACATGTATACGATTATTTCTAATTGTTGGTAAATGCATCGACGTGACGCGAAATGCCAGTTTTAATTATAAAGCTTACTTCACCTGTCGCTGTGTCAGCGGCGGGTTACAATGTACGGCTGAAAATCAATTCATATATATTCCAGAAAATTACGGTGCTTCGTGAAACTATTACAAAGGCACCTTTTCATAGAGTTATTTTCCGTCTGTAATATTCAAGAATCGTAATGCCTAGTGATTCCCGACAAATTAAATCCGTTGTTTTTTTAAGGTCAAAACCGTCTGCATGCGATGAATCCCACCGCTGCAACCAAAACTTTAACAGTTTGGTTGGAGCGGTAGTACCAACCAGATAAGACCCATGGGACAGATTGTCTCATCCAAATAACACTGTTGATAGGAACTTTAATTGACCTGCGGTTGGCAGACTAGGGGTGGAAGGGCTGAACTTTCATCAAAAGTTGTTCACAGATTTGGTGTTTTACTCCTGGCCCTTTCATTAATGTCATCCCAAACAAACAATGACTAGACTCATCACTCCCTGTAACATGAAGGATTTCGAATGTTCCACTTAGTTGCGGGAATAGTGTTATTTTAGAATCAATGCAACTCACGTGTTTAGAACTCCTTATCAATGACAGCACACATCTGCACATCGGTAGCAAGATTGTAGCACAGTTAAGATTTAGCACGGCTGCTGAACCCCTCGAAAAACAAAGTCCAAGCTGGAAAACGAAACCGGTGTTATACAATAATGATTGTATCATCCCATCAAGTGTAGGCAACCGAGACTTTGGTATACAGGTTTAAACACATTTAATAATAAAAACAAGGTCACATTTTTAGTTCAAAAAACGACAAACTTTCGAACAGTTTTTGCTTTGTCAGTGTTTTTGCGCACTTTCATTTGTTTTGGGGGTTGTACAGTCGCAAATACCAACAATGATTTGTGTGTACTTGACATGCATGTATACAATGATTTGGGTGTACTTGACATGCATGTATACTACATCGACTTGGACAGTATTTCAGGTGGAAGTTTAAATACGTTTCTGTTCAAAGGATTAAGTAAATTATTATCAACTATTTAAAAAATGAGCTTTCCAATTTAAACTTTACATTTCCTGGATAATTACCGATCCTGCACTTAACTGTCTTTATAGCACAAACCCTTAGGTCGTAATTAAAATAAAATATTTAAAAAAAACCAGAATTAAGTGAGTGGCACAAATTTTATACTTTCGAATGCGTTCGACTGTCTGATGACAAAACAAAATAATTTTTTTTATTTTTTATTTGCCAGTTTATTCATAAAGTGTTGTAATAAAAGTGACCATTAAAAACATGTGTGAAAGTGACTCAAGTGTTTTGTTTCAATGGGTCTAAAACACCGAAAACTCTCTTTAACAATTTGACTCGGCATAATTAAAAGATCCTGTATCATGCATACAGTGCTCCTTATGGCAACCACACTAGGTCTACTATTTGTTTGTTTAAAGGTGCAACCTCGTTCTCAAATGTCAACGCTTTGTGTTGCTGATTTAAATCATTAAGCGAAAGACATGAATCCAGTTTATTTTTTAAGCCAGAAAAGAACGATGCTTTTTCATCACACCAGGGTCATTTACACTGATGCATTATGGGTATAAGCTACACTGGGTGTGAAAATTACAGCACTTTCCAGTTTCATGCCAAACGTAAATAACACAAATTCCGCACACAACCACATCATTATAAGTGGTTGAACTTTGAAGATGCTCATGTTGCTATACACTTTGTCATGTCTGACATGTGAATAATTACCAGGAACAAACTTATTAGTTTGAGCGCCCACTCCGCCAATTTTGTTTAGCTTAGTTCACAGCCCTGTGTTATGATCGGACACTGAAACGAAACGTAATCCGGTAACGTTTACGATATACCCGGCAGAATGGTTGCCAACCTACTGTTGTTATGTAATGTTGATGGTTAATGCAAATATATATACATGTATATAATATTACTAATAATACATAATCAAATATATATTTAAATAAAGGGTAATATTTTCATTTTGCAAAGGGCACTTTCATTGTAATATCTGAAAGTATATGTATATGGGAACTAAAGGGCACCAAGGCCAAGACCAAGACCAGGGCAAAACAGATCATGGTGACGTGTCTGACAACCGCCAGGTAAATAACCGCAAAATTACTGGAAATCTTTTTACGATTCATATCAATATTTTACAACCTGTCTTCAAAGAACATGCGAATTCACATCGTCACTTTCTTGTGAAATCACTTATCGGTGATGACGATTGAAACAACTTTTCAATTAACTATTTAACGGATGATTTTAAAGCTAACTCATATTTATAATTCTGAAACTGGTAGGCATGTTGTTCCCAATAATACTTCCGTCCGGTTCCCCCAAACTCCAGATTTCATAGAATTTTAATTTAATTTACCAAATGGAATCGAAATCAGCTATTTCGCAAAATTACAAACAAAAAACATATATAAGCTGTTATTGCGTGTCTTCTGGACAACTACAGCGACTTCATTGGATGACATCTAGTTGTTGTACCCCGAGAAATTGTAATACGTGTATAACTTTCACTTAAAAAACGCACGATTTGCTTTTCAACCTTAACGACCAGCTTGAACGATAAAAGCAACATGTGATCCTTGCTGATTTTTGTTGTTACGATTTCAATCAATAAGAAAATTTAGTTCACATGATATTATACCCTTTTTTTTCTTCTTTTTTTTAAATCCCCTTCTCTCGTGCGTTTCTGAAAGATTCGCGAAAAGCCCCGTTACCTCATCACCCATGTAACGTCATATGTGGGAGCTCCGTTTTGTATAGCAGCTTTGTTACAACATCCCACATATGACGTCAAATGTAATTTTGACGCATAAAGGCAACGGCAGAAGTGTAGCTAGTTTTTCCAAACCTTGGGATTGGGGCCTAATTTTTTGATCGATAATTACAAACAAATCAGAAGAGTAAAACTATCAAAATTACAATAAGAGCAAGTATATATAGCATTCCCGTTAACAAATTTTCGCTCAAGTTAAACTGTCCTAATACTGAAGAAGTTGACCTTGTGTGCTTACCCCTAGAATACCACGCAGGTAGTAATACTTAGCCTCCATCTTGTATTGCATGTAGCTCCACCAAAACACTGCAAAATTGATGCCTGTCCATGCCACCTACGTATGAAAATACAACCAAGTTGTTTTTAGTATCCAGTTGGCGCAAGCGGATTTTACAAAATAGCGAACACATTTTATGGAAACTAAATTATATTTACAAACGCAAAACCACAATATTAAATCCAATAGTGTCTATAACTTTCTAATAACTTAAATGTGCAAAAATACTTCTTTCTTGTTTAGAGTCATCACTTTCGTTTGTTTGTTTTATGAAGCTCACTTGAAGAATTAGAAGAAAACAAGATAGATGTTAAGTTTGCATTTCCGTTCAATTAAAAAAGCCGGTTGATTTAGTTTAAACAATCAATCAATTATATAAAAAGCAACCAAGACCTAGTTTGTACCCCTAAAGAAAAGTCCTCTGTGTAATAAAACAGCTACCGTTCTTCTCTGGTTAGCAAATCTTCGGACTTGTCTGTGGTAAGATAATTATCACCCATTAAAAATATTCCCCTGGGAACCGATCCAGACTTTTACATAGAACTCGGGTTGCTAGACTTTAAAATGGGCGTGGGGGGGGGGGGGTCAGCAAAATACGTCTCTTTGGGGAACAGATCGTGAGTTCTCTGGGTCCTATTTTGAGACCATGGATTGGGGTGTGTGTAACACTAGCGGATGAAAAAAACGTCGCATTTGGTACACCTGCTAAAATGGCAATTGGAAATGCTTAATGTTGATTCCGGAAACGGAAGAGTCTGTACTTTATTTTGCAGTGGTACGTCTAGACATCTAGTCTGATGACGTGGTCTCTAGATGATGCCACGTCTGGTTTACAAGCTTACTAATAAAATGTCTTAAACTGCAACGGGTTCAAAACAAATAACAGGAGTAATGACCAGCGGCAAAAAGGGTTTTCTTGTGGTAGAACACTAATTCTAATCATATCAACGATACAGAAATGTGTCTGTCTGAAATAATGTCAGAAAATTTCATTCAATCTAAGAGCTCAAGCTGGTTATAAAGTTCACGTCGGTACCAACCCTATAAAAAAAACATCCCTAAAAGTAATATTAAATAAACATATAAAAAAATTAACAGATAACAAAATATTCCTTTACATACACAAAGAAAAAAGTCCTGGAACACTTGTGTCCCATGTATCATTTCCACCTTGATTTTGATTTTGATTATTTTGCAGTAGACATATCAGATTTTATTTCTCATTGGAAAATCATGGCATGGGGTAGATTAGTTTTTCTTTGAACTGTGCATGGTGAACTTTACTGATGTTCATTTGACAAGTATCTTAAATATGAGAAGCTGTAAATCTTCGACGCAATAGAATAAATAAATAATAAACAAATAAAAGAAACAAACAAATAAATAACTAAATTAATAAATTAAACATTAAAATAGAATAACATCTAAAATAATAAATAAATGGATAAGTAAAAAACATACAAATCACTTTAGGTTATTTCAATCGCTGATCTTATATCAATCCAAATCAGTCCATGTATGCGCACAAATCCCTCGTACAAAATACAGACCGTCTTCCATTGTTTCCCTATTATGTAACAACCTCATTTGAATTATTGTTTTGTCAAATGTGTGTTTAACTAATGGTGTTTTATTGAGAACTAGAGAGCGATAAAATTACTTTACTCAGATAACACATCAAGCTTGACTTGTGGGACATACATGTAGCATGTCGGTCAATAACCCCAGGAAACCTGCAAGGCCTTACAAATTATTGTTCATTCTTTTGTAGGACGAGAACATTGTGCGTATCTCAAGACGTCATGCGGTCTCTGCTAGTTCACAATTGTTACATCAAAAGACCAGGGGTGCGTTCTACTCCATTCTCGTTCTCAGGGGTGATCGATCTCGCCTCACCCTTTTTCCCAGCATGCCTTGCTCGCTCATAACTACTGCTCCGCTCATAACTACTGTTTGTTACAACAAAAGACGAGAACGCTGCGCGTATCTCATGACGTAATGCAGTCTCTGCTGCTGGTTCTGAATTCATTGTTACATCAAAAGACGAGAACACTGTGCGTATCTCATGATGATGCGGTCTCCGCTGGTTCAGAATTGTTACATCAAAAGACGAGAACGCTGTGCGTATCTCATGACGTAATGCGGTCTCTGCTGCTGGTTCTGAATTCATTGTTACATCAAAAGACGAGAACACTGTGCGTATCTCATGACGTGATGCGGTCTCCGCTGGTTCAGAATTGTTACAACAAAAGACGAGAACGCTGTGCGTATCTCATGACGTAATGCGGTCTCTGCTGCTGGTTCTGAATTCATTGTTACATCAAAAGACGAGAACACTGTGCGTATCTCATGATGATGCGGTCTCCGCTAGTTCAGAATTGTTACATCAAAAGACGAGAACACTGTGCGTATCTCATGACGTAATACAATCTCCGCTGGTTCAGAATTGTTACATCAAAAGACGAGAACGCTGTGCGTATCTCATGACGTAATGCGGTCTCTGCTGCTGGTTCTGAATTCATTGTTACATCAAAAGACGAGAACACTGTGCGTATCTCATGACGTGATGCGGTCTCCGCTGGTTCAGAATTGTTACAACAAAAGACGAGAACGCTGTGCGTATCTCATGACGTAATGCGGTCTCTGCTGCTGGTTCTGAATTCATTGTTACATCAACAGACGAGAACACTGTGCGTATCTCATGACGTAATCCAATCTCCGCTGGTTCAGAATTGTCACAACAAAAGACGAGAACACTGTGCGTATCTCATGACGTAATGCGGTCTCCGCTGGTTCAGAATTGTTACATCAAAAGACGAGAACACTGTGCGTATCTCATGACGTAATGCGCTCACCGC
The DNA here is from genome assembly GCA_023634235.1 of Pisaster brevispinus. Classification (NCBI taxonomy): domain Eukaryota; kingdom Metazoa; phylum Echinodermata; class Asteroidea; order Forcipulatida; family Asteriidae; genus Pisaster; species Pisaster brevispinus. Next base: position 18,652,543 of record JAMKCF010000007.1, on the reverse strand, counting down.
TGGTTCAGAATTGTTACAACAAAAGACGAGAACACTGTGCGTATCTCGTGACGTAATGCGGTCTCTGCTTCTGGTTCTGAATTCATTGTTACATCAAAAGACGAGAACACTGTGCGTATCTCATGACGTAATGCGGTCTCCGCTGGTTCAGAATTGTTACAACAAAAGACGAGAACACTGTGCGTATCTCATGACGTGATGCGGTCTCCGCTGGTTCAGAATTGTTACAACAAAAGACGAGAACGCTGTGCGTATCTCATGAAGTAATGCGGTCTCTGCTGCTGGTTCTGAATTCATTGTTACATCAAAAGACGAGAACACTGTGCGTATCTCATGATGATGCGGTCTCCGCTAGTTCAGAATTGTTACATCAAAAGACGAGAACACTGTGCGTATCTCATGACGTAATACAATCTCCGCTGGTTCAGAATTGTTACATCAAAAGACGAGAACACTGTGCGTATCTCATGACGTGATGCGGTCTCCGCTGGTTCAGAATTGTTACAACAAAAGACGAGAACGCTGTGCGTATCTCATGACGTAATGCGGTCTCTGCTGCTGGTTCTGAATTCATTGTTACATCAAAAGACGAGAACACTGTGCGTATCTCATGACGTAATGCGGTCTCCGCTGGTTCAGAATTGTTACAACAAAAGACGAGAACACTGTGCGTATCTCATGACGTAATACAATCTCCGCTGGTTCAGAATTGTTACAACAAAAGACGAGAACACTGTGCGTATCTCGTGACGTAATCCAATCTCCGCTGGTTCAGAATTGTCACAACAAAAGACGAGAACACTGTGCGTATCTCATGACGTAATACAATCTCCGCTGGTTCAGAATTGTTACAACAAAAGACGAGAACACTGTGCGTATCTCGTGACGTAATCCAATCTCCGCTGGTTCAGAATTGTCACAACAAAAGACGAGAACACTGCGCGTATCTCATGACGTAATGCGGTCTCCGCTGATTCAGAATTGTTACATCAAAAGACGAGAACACTGTGCGTATCTCATGACGTAATGCGCTCTCCGCTGGTTCAGAATTGTTACAACAAAAGACGAGAACACTGTGCGTATCTCGTGACGTAATGCGGTCTCTGCTTCTGGTTCTGAATTCATTGTTACATCAAAAGACGAGAACACTGTGCGTATCTCATGACGTAATGCGGTCTCCGCTGGTTCAGAATTGTTACAACAAAAGACGAGAACACTGTGCGTATCTCGTGACGTAATCCAATCTCCGCTGGTTCAGAATTGTCACAACAAAAGACGAGAACACTGTGCGTATCTCATGACGTAATGCGGTCTCCGCTGGTTCAGAATTGTTACATCAAAAGACGAGAACACTGTGCGTATCTCGTGACGTAATCCAATCTCCGCTGGTTCAGAATTGTCACAACAAAAGACGAGAACACTGCGTATCTCATGACGTAATGCGTTCTTCCGAATATGAATTGCTACATCAAAAGAAAGCATAAATAGAAAGCCTCGTCTTTTGTTGTAACAATTCAGAACCAGCGGAGACCGCATTACGTCATGAGAGCTTTGAATGGCGTGGATCTAAGAAAACAACCTGTTTTGGGAGAAGTATTGGTTCCAAGAAGAAACCACACTGGTTCTTCTCAGAACCAACAGAACCTCCCAAAAGAGCTGCATACATGGTTGTAACCGCACCATGGTTTACCTTGAAAGAAAGCCTTCATGAATACATCCCTGATGCATTCTTATTAAGAAAGGTTGACAGCGAAGGATTAATGATCTATATGTTTGGTTTCAAACACTCAATCAGATAGTACTGAAAAGCAATTTCGTTGCTATTGTGCTTTGAGTTTAAACTCAACCCAGTGGGTGATTGTGATTGGGTCGTTACTGAATTAATGCGTGGAGTTAAATTGGATTTGAATCCCGTTCAGAAAAACATGCTTTGGGGATCATCTATTGTTGGTACCTTGGAATTCAAGGCAGTGGCATAACTAGGGGGGCACGGGGGGGGGCACGGGGGGGGCACGGGGGGGGGGGGGCACGGGGGGGGTCACGTCCCCCCCAACTGATGTCAGCGCCCCCGGGTGCCCCCCCCCCCATTTGGAACCCGCCATTACGTAGATCAAGATGCAGCAGGGCCCTCAAATATTGGTCCACTTTTGACCGTTTGTATATATAAATGTCCTAGGACTCAAGTAGCCTACCTAGTATGGACACCCAGCCCCCTCCATAAAATATAGAAAAACAAGTGCATGTGTCGATACATTATTGTTGTTTGTTTTCTTTTGAAGGGAGCATTGGTTGCGCCACATCGTGCCACCAATGACCTTCCTTGTTATTGGGTAGGCTACTATACTACATCTCATCGTCTGACCTTCCTTGTTATTGGGTAGGCTACTATACTACATCTCATCGTCTGACCTTCCTTGTTATTGGGTAGGCTACTATACTACATCTCATCGTCTGACCTTCCTTGTTATTGGGTAGGCTACTATACTACATCTCATCGTCTGACCTTCCTTGTTATTGGGTAGGCTACTATACTACATCTCATCGTCTGACCTTCCTTGTTATTGGGTAGGCTACTATACTACATCTCATCGTCTGACCTTCCTTGTTATTGGGTAGGCTACTATACTACATCTCATCGTCTGACCTTCCTTGTTATTGGGTAGGCTACTATACTACATCTCATCGTCTGACCTTCCTTGTTATTGGGTAGGCTACTATACTACATCTCATCGTCTGAAGTATGTCACAGAAGATTGGGGTGTGAAATCATTATGACAGGCCTAGAGTTGTGTTTATTGTCCCGATGGTACGGGCTAGAAGCTCACGTCACAATTGACCCGCATTCCAGGTCCCGCAGGACTTGATTAATTTCTGGGTCAATTTGACCCTGTATTTGTGTCAATGTGAAACGTATTGGTTAAAATGTGAACTTTTCACTCGAGTTCCGGGTCACTTTGACTACGGTTCAAACTGACCCAGAAATGGGCCCGGCCCCCTGGGAACCAATCAGGGTCATTTCTGACTCGGGACTTCTTAGTAGACCCTTTACGAACCCACGGCTTGGGCTTGGTCTTGGGCTTTAGGCTCTGTCTGTTGAGTTTAGAAAACGTGTGGACTTCAAACAGGCAGAAGGAGCCCGAGTCAGAGCGCACGCCGTGGTTTCAAACGTGGCGGGCATAGCAAGCTTTACACAATACACATACAAATATGGTGAACTGTACACGTCAACGGTGTGGGTTACTAAACACGCATGACCCGATTTACGCCGGAAAATGTTCTAACAATTTGTCTCTGAATGAATGTTGACAGGTGATGCTGTTTTCAAAGTATTTGCATATGCCACGGACAATGCACAAATTGTTTAATTAACTACGGTAGGCGATCACTTATTAATGGCGAATTTTTTTATTTCGCACAATGTCTTAAATAACAGCTTATAACGCTCTGGAATCTATTAAAAAAAATAGCTGTTTAAAATTTAAATCTGGATTTCGGGTCAAATCGGCCAACAATCTGACATACCATATTTAATGTGACTATAGGATTTAACAGAGAAGGCGATATCATCATGGAGGAATGGATCCATGCTGGCCGACCACTGCTGGGAAATTGCATGGGGCTTTGCATCCATTGTCAATATTTACCATTAAAACACAATGTTTACCATACGCCACTGGGTAAGCTGTCGGTCCTTATTACAACATACTAAATAAAAGCAAACAATGTTCAGGTATTTATAGCCGCTATACTCTCGATATGAGGGGTCGAAAGTGAGAGTTCTAAGTCACTTTTGAATGCTGTATTATAAATAAAGCCGACCATCGCGCAGAATACTGACCTGCCACCCATTGATATCTTGCAGGCAGGCTTGGTGGTAGGTGTTGTGACGTGCATATGCCACGAGGAATTCCCGCCCCTCTCTGGAGGCATACTTGCACTGCTCGATCCCAACAAGATCACAACAATTCTAACACTATTGGGGCCCCATTAAAATATGTACTTTCGGTTGCCGTTTGAGCAAGTCATTGACAAAAACAACTGTTCCTAAAAAAAAAAAATTTGTCTGCCGTTTAATGTACCCAAACTCGGCCCTCTAATGTACTCAACCAAACTCGGCCCTCTAATGTACTCAACCAAACTCGGCCCTCTAATGTACTCAACCAAACTCGGCCCTCTAATGTACTCAACCAAACTCGGCCCTCTAAATTACTGGGCAATATGGAAAATAACGACTTTTGTATAATACGTGCACTTTACTTTGTATATGGTTTTGGTTTATTTTTTTTGTTAGTTTAGTTGGGGGTTTTTTTTTTTGGGGGGGGGGGGTATTTATAAAAATGTGAAAACGAAATCTGGTGTTTCGGAAAAATTTCGACATCACAAACATAAATATTTTCTATGAGAGTAGAAATATGGTTGTACGAGTTTAAGCGTGTCATAAGTCATGTGTGAGTGTAATTAAATACATGCACTCAGCCGCGGGCTCGGCTCGATGCTCACGCTGAGCTGTCAATCAAGTAGCCTACATTCATAATATAGCTGTAAGATAAACAATACCCTACACGTGACGGAAGAACTTAAACAAGCAAGATGAGATGTTCAACGGTACATGTAGTTACATCGTTGTTTTTAGAGAAATACATTCATTTACGTACTTTGTGAAGAAGGAAAATGTCAGTGCGTATTCGGTATAAATTCCTGTCGTGTTTGTTTCGACTACATCCATGCTGCAAAAACGCGCTGGTTTGGGCGAAATGGAACAACTCTGTTATTCCGGATGATAGTTTCGTTACGTTTACTTGTTTACTTATTTGAACTTTTTGTTTTGAAATTTTTATTTTTAAAAGATCATTCGATCAAATATGTGACATTGATAATTTGTGTTCCAGTAATGTTGCACAGGCTGGAGGGTGACAATAGGCTCCCACTATTCTTTGTTTCTGAAGTGAAAGTTATAACTTTGAAACCATCGTAAACTGAGATAACAAAATGTGTTGGCGTTCAATCTGTGTACTGTAAATGTGCTCCGGACGTCAATACATACCACGAAGAAATACTTGAAGCCGCCATTCCGTAACCAACTACACGTTGAGAAATGATTTCTACTGTCTCGTCTGCGGCGGTGACACTTGGTTACAGCCCGGCCTGTCGTCGGCTCGTAGTCCACAGAGACAGGGGTCCTATGCCGGTCGTTGGGCTTCTTACCTCCCGCCAGTTTCATGCTCGATGCACTCTCAGCTTATAAAGATCCAAGACAGCAGTTGTAATCTCGTACTACTCCTTCCCAGTCTGTCTTGACAACTGACCAGCAAGATCGAAGATCATGGTCACTGAGCATCGTCCAGATTTGCGAAGTTTTGACAATGTCCACATTGTTAGTCCTTCGCAACAGTAGGGTGATCTTCAATTGTTAGTTTTGTAAAGTTTCATACCAACTGTAAATTAAACGCCTTGGGCTATATTTAGAGAATAGATTGGCGGAGAAGATGTGTATATAGGAAGTTTAGCCGGTAAATGCCGGCCGCGAACCGACCATCAGCTGACTGGTCGCGAGGACGAATGACAAATCACCCAGACGAGCCTTAATACACTGCACAGATGTAACTAAAAATACACATTGAGATTTGTAAATGTTATGAATGAACTGCTGCTTCAGAACAAAGGAAGTGAACAAGCAGGGTAACCTTGGGACAAACCATTTATCCTAGAAGGGGGTTAACTGTTATTGTTTGAGATGAAAGCAGACACCGGTAGTTGGCAGTTTCAAATCAGACACCCCTATTGACATTTAATGACACGTCTGTGGTATGCTATGTAAATATAGGAATTGTTCAGCACACAGAGCCTGGACCGTGGGTGAACTCTTTCTGCCCGCGTACATATAATCATGTCATGTATAGTACATATACAATGCATCTTGTAGGTTGTTGACTGGCAGGCAGCCTACAGAAAAAAAAGTGTAGACGTACCACCATGCTGAACCACGGAGGTTTCCTTCCTCCATGGTCCAATGAATATTTGTGAACCTTTCAATTAATGTTACAGCCATCTCCTTTGTTGAATTTTCACCGTGCACTAACACGAACTATTGTCGTGGTCTGTTCCTTGCTCTGTGGTCCATGCATTGAGCTATTTGAATGGAAATTCCATGGATTTACTGATTTTGTTTACCCACTATACATGTACATAGTTAAAATTATTATTAAATTACATGTCTGTACTTTATGTTGCCATCAACGAATGTCATTGGGGATTCCCCCATCTTTCGGTGGTGAGGGCCACCGGACCGTGGAGGCGAATTCGTCCTGTTGCACGACGTAAATCCGGCGTAATGCAAGTGTGACCAGAAAAAGACCGTTAGCAAATTGTGAAATATTATGGAGCCATTTTATTGCTTACAACCTTCTGTGGCCGGCAGAAAAATCACTTTGTGTGCTTTAAAGAATGTCAAAGAGCCTTACGTCCTCAATTCTGCCCCCCCCGGTTTTTTTCCAAGCGCTGGCTGATCAATATGATGGGCTTATTTTAAAAAAAAACATAAAAAAAAAACAAGCACAACATATGAGAACATAACTATGTCTTCAATAAACACCCATTACGAACACTTTATTTATTTTCTTGAGGTGTCTTTTATGGTCTAGGCTATATAGGCCTACTCGTTAGTGACATGGTCTTTCTACAAAACAGTCGTCACTGGGGTCGACATGTTACCACGAAGGATGTGACTTGTGATTTAAATCGAAATCGTCCCGCACCTTTCAAAAGGATCTACACCAATGCTGTATGTGTTTATCAGTGAAATAAAGAGTTAATTAATGCAGTGATGCTTTGACGGTTTGTTTTCGGCCACAGACGAAATATCGACAACAGAAATATTGAAATTAACTCTCTGCTGAAGTCTTCCCACTTGGTCATTATTAATATAGAACACATTTCTTTACAATGGATTTGATGTCGCCTTGGCCTTGTTAATTCCTTAAATCAAGGCACATGCTCAAGGCGATTCCAAAGATGTCTGCTGTGATTCCTTGCACATGACTTCAATCCACTCAAGTCACCTATGTATGTAGAGTTGGGGGTTACGTGAAGGTCGTTTTGTATGTTTACGCTCATCAAGACAATAAAGAGGTGGGTGACTCAGTGTCCGTGATTGTGTTTGCCATGAAAACAATGAAAACGCGTGCATTTGTTTAATGGAGATGGACGCTGACGTCATCAAGGCCCATGCGATTACTTGCCCTTCAAGTATCTATAGACTTGATATCAAGTCTAAGATCGCTGTCATTTTGTCTGCATCAAGACAATAGTGTCCCAGCCTACGGATTCACTTTTAACTGCAAATTTTCATTTAGGCCTAGTGGTTGTTTTTCAAATATACTGCAAAAAATTACCATAACACCTTTGTTCTCCCCAAAACAGTCAAAAACATCCTCCGTATTCAATAAGTATTTAATGTTATTTTGCAAGGCTAACAATTTAAATAGGAATGAATTCCAGTTATTTGTGAGCAATCCATTGCATATTTTTATTGTTTTTGACGATTGTGAAATATATATATACACCGACACAATTTCACAAAAAGACGATTAGAGATACAAAAATCTACTTCTCTTTTTTCAGCTGGGTTTGAGGAAAGAGCCAAGTTAAGTTATCCAGCCCGACCACGTGGGTCTCGGCTAAGACTAGATGTGCTGGTCAACATTTGAACAATTTACGACTCAGTCAATAACATAGAGTTATATATAGGAACTAGAGGGCGCAGTAGCCTATTTATGCGGCCCGACAAAGGGCAGCGCGGCGGCCATTTCGTAAGTACTGAAGTAGTCCAAAACAACGTCTAAACCATTTGTGCGTGTTGCAAAAGAGCAATGGTTAACAATGAAAGGGAAATTTATGAACGCCAGTGAAGACCGTTTATACTACTAAATAATCCCCGAATAAATATAAAAATTTTGAATTATATTCCTTCACTTTGGACAATATCGTCACCGTTTTCACGAAGAGCCACGTATGCCCCTTCCTGTAGTAATAAATAGTTTAACATTTTAAGATGCGTGGCTCTTCGTGAAAACGGTGACGACATACCATGGCATGTGTTCATCCTCTTTTGAAACGAATAACCCAAACCCCACGAAAAAAAAATTAATACAGCCGCTCGTTTTTTTTTAGTTTTTTTTTAGACCGCATAACGTGTATTTAATTAGCACACCGCGTATTTCGTATTCAATGTTGCCCTCGTACAAAATGGCGCTCGTGCCTCCTTGCAGTTCCGTCGCGTTTGTGCACGTAGCATTACCAGTGCGCCCTCTAGTTCCTATATATAACTCTATGGTCAATAATAACTTTCATAGAGCCGAACAAACTCTAAATAAGTTGATCGCACCATCTTTTTAGTAAATCATAACTTAGCCAGTTTTCACTAAAATTACATCATGCGAATCCTAAGTACGTGTAACAAGTTCATCCGAACTTAAAACATTCTTGTATTTATAAATAATCATTTTTGTAAATATCTTGTAAATAATAGTCTTTGATTTAATGAATTCCTATAAATATTTTTTGTAACTATAATCCACTGGTCTGGTTAGCCTACTATGTTGTCCAGTTGTTCGGGTGAACAAACGACACACTGCTGCGACTAATTACAGGTGCGCGCAGCAGGTTGTACGGTGTCCCGGTCAAGCCAAACGTCAAACATGTTTGACTCCTGCTCTGTGTGACATTATTTGGCTTTATGGTCGGCAGTTGTACGACTTTATATTCTCGTTGTGTGTCTTTTTATGCCTCTTACTTGATTAGCCTAAACATAAAAACAACAATTAGTATATGAAATATTTTTGAAAGCTTTAAATTTAACAAACATTTGGTTAAAGGGACACGTTGCGTTGGATTGGTCGATTTGGGCTATAAAAAGCGTTTGAAAGCGTTTTTTTTTTAAATTAAATTAATATGGTAGAAAATATGTTTTAACAGTAGAATAATGATTCACACAAATATGCCTGGAAATAAATTGTGTGGTTTCCTTATTCTTTGTAATCTAACACGGTCTGCCATTTTACAGAACCAAATTTTTGACTCCACAATGGCGGACCGTGTTAGTTCACAAAAGAAAAGGAAAACAAGACAATTTCGAGGCATATTTGTGTGGATCAATATATTCTACTTTTAAGACATCTTTCCTACCATATTCATAACGGACGCTTTCAAACGCTTTTTATGGCCCAATTAATTGACATAGGCCTGAATTGGGTCAAAGTTTCTGAGAGCCGTGACTGATGAACGTCCCTTTTTCCGAAACCATCAAGCCGAGAGCGTTAGTGCGCCCTCTGGTGCCATTTGTCGGAATTTCAACAAACATGGCGGCCAGCACGGCGAAACTTGACGGACTGACCCAAAATGAAGCCCATTTTACTACTTTTATGGAGGAGGTTGGTGAATATCTATATTTATCGAGTGCCACAGAAAGAGTGCTCTGTCCAACAGCAACTTTTTTCTAACAAATATAACAATAAATGGGTTAATTTCATACTATGTTGGTTGCGATTGCCTCCATTGATAAATTATAGAAAAGAGTCAGAGTGGTGGCTGGATTCAGCCTACTCCTAGAACTATTCGGTTCGTTCCGCTATCGTCTCCCGGGAGACGATAGCGGAACGAACCGAATAGTTCTAGGAGTAGATTCAGCCAGCATGTTTTCTAGTTGCGATAATCGTAACCCATCATCCTCTGGCTTACCCATCCTCTGCGACCATCGGGAGGATGGTGGTTTACGATTATCGCAATGTTTTTCAGAGTCTCTTTTTACTTTGTCTTACTACATCGTTGACTAAGTAAGTAATACTAAGTTATACTACTGTAGTTGGTCTTCATGGTCTCAGTATTTCAATTCAATAATGCTCTGTAGTTTTAGTTTTGGTTTTCATTTAAAATGAAAAATAATTCGAATCATTTTAATTAACAACAAACTTTAATTTAAACACCAGTGTGAAGTGAAGGACCGGTGTGTGAAGGAGGCTTTGCTATGATTACATAATTTCTCATAGAAGACAAACTAAGAATGAACCTCAGTCGTCATACTTCATAGTTTTAGGACTACATAATTATTAGTAGATGTTCGAAAGTAGGATTATTGCATGATGATTGACTACTCCTAGAACTATTCAGTTCGTTCCGCTATCGTCTCCCCGACAGCGGAACGAACCGAATAGTTCTAGGAGTAATGATTGACGATGCCTGTGCAATTTTTCGCACCTGGCTGGAGTTCTCTTTTGAAAACGGATCTCGCCAAAATTATGCTCTAAGTCTAACCTATTTGTTCTCACAGTTCGGCGCAAAAAAATGTTGCAAAAAATGATAAATTCACACAATTCAGAATTCTCGCCTCCCAATAACAAATATGACCGCCGTCGCCGATAATCAATGGTTCGCTGCCCTTAACGCTGGTCCACGATAACCAAGGCACGGGCTCATGTTTTTATACATGACCATATTGTGAAAGCATTGCACGTAGCACAGTTTGGTCTATGCAAGCCGTGTGCTGGTAATCAATGGTATGCTGTGCCCAATGCTGGTCCACAATTAATCATTGGCTTATCTTTCTACACGTAAACCCTTGGTTATTGTGGACCAGCGTTACGTGCAACAGGCCATTAATTACTCAGCCACATCGGCCATATTTGTTATCGGAAGGCAAGGATTCTGAATAATGGTGAGAATTTATCGTTTTTTGCAACTTCTTTTTTGCGGAGTTGATTTTCTGGACCTATGCCAAGCTCACTGTGAGAACAAAGAACACATCTACATGCAGACATACATACATGTAGAGCCTAATTTCCTGAGATCCGTTTTCAAACGAGAACTCCAGGTGCATAAACGTGAAGGGCAAAAAGTTTTGAAGAGGGTTTTGTACATGATGACCTATGAGGTTCGTGTAGACGATCCGATCATAGCGGAACGAACCGCATAGTACTAGGAGTAGCTTTTGCATTGGTATGGAGGTAGACCCAGTAACTGGGGTGCTGTAAAAACGGAGTACTGCGCCCCAGGATACTTTTGCAAGGGTACCATGTAGGGTTGAAGATAGACATGTAGACATTTACAGTTATAAGCAGAGTTCACTCTGTCCATCTGCTGAGCAGTTGTGGTCGTCAGCATCCACTCCAGCATTCTTCACAGATGCAACGGAGGCAAGTTATTTGCCTCCGTTGCATCTTGTCAATGCCTCGGTGCCCCTTGAAATGTTCCAATAGAGATTTACAATTTCCTCATAGAGCTGCCCTTTACCTAAGAGAAAACGCCTTGGTGCCCTTGCCCTTTCAAGAACAAAGCTAGCCATTAGACCTGGTCAGCAGATATTTGTTAAGGTCAGAGGGGAATAGACCCAGTAATTGGGGTGCTGTACGCCTTTGAAAAGAATTTTGACATCTTCGGTCATACTAGCGCCCCAGACAAACTTTGCCCAATGACGCATATGGCAATTTGCTATGATTTTCTGAACACCCAGCCACAAAAATAGTTCCAAAAGGACAAAAAGACCAAACAAAATACATGTAGCTAAGTTTGAAAATCACCTACTGGATTCTCAATACGTCAAAGATGCAACATCAGGCATTTACATGTAGTTGTACTCATTATTTGTGCTCCAAATCGGTGACTTTTAAGTCCACAATCAGTGAAACAATGTTTGTATGGCTAGCCTCCTCATTGGGCTTTCTATGGGTGCCCTGCTGCCGCGTCATCACGTGTCCGGTTTGCCGCTGAAGCCTTATGCATTAGGTAGTGGATGTAAATCACTGACTGTTTTAAAGTACACTGGTTACAAGCACTGCAGCAAATGTGCACTTTCAAAGATGAGCAACCCGTCCCATAGAAGTTACCTGCTCATGATTCAGATACAAAATTTGCAAGACCTTGAGCACTGTGCCACATCTCCAAAAATCTAATAGAATGAAGGGGTGGTATTTTGGGCGTTTTCAACACTGGACCCATATTTCCAACCCTGCCAAACACCCAGTGAAGCTGTGATTGGTCTTTCCTTGCTTTGGTGTGGGTACAAGGGAGGTTCAAAATTTACAAAAGGTCCCTCACGCCAGTACAATTTTATTTTTTTGAGGACCTGCTGCACAAAAGGTAAGTCTTATGTACCAATTTTGACAATTGATTCTAATAAATTGGGTACCAGTCATCATTTATCTATTATCAGGAGTCTCGATTCTGAGATATGGCCCTCTGAAATTGCCCAAAACTCACTGATGCAGCGTAGTGGGTGAAAAAAGGGAGCAGGGCCAAGTTGTTCAGGGGGGTCATGTCTTAAATATGACAAGGTTTTGGCAGAAAAAAACTGTGTGTGTTCATGACACCCATGGAGGATTCTTTTAAAAAATTAAGAAAAAATCTGAGTTGGTAAAGTCCTGTCAAATTTGCAACATTTTAGGTGAGTTTGGGTGGAATTACTCCATGAGCAGTGGAGTGATTCGGCTGATGGTAGTTTACACGAATGGTGTTTATAGTTTGATTTGTGAATAAAGTTTGAAGCGAAAAGGTTGTATGTGTTATTTGCTCAGAGCAATTTCTGTGCTGGAAGTGGTACTGGCAGGCCTACTTGTTGATAACTCATTGAAAGCCTGTTCAGCAACTTAACAAAGATTGTGGTGTGGTGCCTTAATGGTGGACTCTTGTGTGCACTGCAAGTTGCTGGTAACATAAGTTGTGCAGTAAAAAGCTTGTGATAGCTTCCTTGAACTGCTCCACTGCAGTTTCTATTTACCCGAAAACACCAACGAAAAAAACTTGGACAATAAAGGGAAAAACTACCGGAAAATAGGCCCACTGGCATGACTGGAAAACTAATGGAAAACAACCTCAAAACTACTGTAAAACTCTGGAAAAACTTCAAAAACCACACAAAACATTGCAAAACACTTGCATTTTCACTGGGTGTTCTCAGCGTTAAAATGAATAAATATCGGAAGTAATCACTGTTTGCACTGTTCCACTTCGCCAAGTCTTCCCTTCATAAAGGAGATTAAGGCTGATGGATGTACAATATCATCATTACACAATGTACACATGTACATGGTAACTGGCATTGGCTTTGTATAAGACCTGATCTATCTAGCCATACTTTTGCAACGTAAAAAAAAAATCACAAACGGGTAAGAAAACAGTGTTGTAAGTCTCAATTTTGTATACAAACTGTTCTTAATCTGATCGGTTCTGACAAAGGGCTGTTCATTAAATTGATACATAGCTTAAGATTTGAGCTGTCAATGTCATTGGAACTTGGAAGGCAACATGAATTTTCAAAGAACTATTTCGATGCGTTGCTGTAAGCGTATATTGTCCACGCTTTCCTCTTTATTATTGAAAACTATGAGGTTAACATACTAATCTCTCATGTAGGTTGATGCTCTGTAGGCTGTAGTTGCATTTCAAGTCAATACACCCTTCAGAAAGGCAAGTTCAAAGTGTTTTTCTTAATTAACAAAATTAGATCAGATTCAGGGTCTGTTCCCAGCATGGGGCTATGGCAAAAACAAAATAAAACCTGAAAACTTGACAAAATGACTATTTAAACTAATGGTGTTTTACACCATGGCATGCAATCATCCTTTATCGTAGACATGGTGCATTGCTGCTCCTGCATGCAACAACCATGCCCTTATATGTTATATCACTTGCCTAACAATTTTCTGTTTGACAAGAAAAACATGCAGGAAACCAGTTGCAAATGGTGCGACAAGGTAGTTTGGCAGGTAACCTTTTTTTCTGGTAAGCTTAGTTTGTTGTGTGCTTAAAGCTGGGCCCTTCAAAGGATGCATGTGACTGCATACTATGTGTATCTGAGGCTAATGTCACCTCTTGCTTACTGCTAAGCCCTTTTTAGGATTGATCCACTCACACTGGACTTCCTCATCCTTGGCCACATTTCCCATGTACAGAGTGTATAGTTATTTTGAATGCACAAATTTATATCTTTCTGCTTACCTGATCATAAAACTTGCTTATAGAGCAAACTGTACAATGCGACATTAAACAATAAAAAACTCAATGCACCAGACAGCATACCAATGATTACCAGTGTAAACAGTGAACCAGATCAAACTAGGATAATGTTGTGCAAGGACACAATCCTCTGCACAATGGGACAATCTGAGGAAAAAGCATGTCCTCAGCATTCAGCAATGTGAAATCAAGTGTACAAATTACATTCTCCAAAATAATTCATTTTTTTCTAAAACTTCTTAGTCCTTTAATACCAAGTTGATTGTTTTGGTTTTTCCAATTGTAATAATACTCCATGTACAGGATCAATTATCACCAGCTAAGCATGCAGATTTACACATGTATGGAATGAAAATGAGTTTTAGGGAAATGTATACATTGGGCAAGGAGTGAGAGGAAGTTGTGTGGATTGGCCTTTGAGTGGGGCTAGAATACTCAATAAAGCCACATCACAGCTGGAAATAAATGATGTTGTTTTGTTTTGTTCATGTAGGTGAAGGCTATTGAAGAACGAGATGCTGTACTGACTCCAAAACAACAAATAGACAGGCTACTGCGGCCAGGAAGTACGTACTTCAACCTCAACCCCTTTGAGGTAAACAAAATATAACAAACATCAAAACTAACAATACAAGATGTCCAAACAGGGTAGCAGTAGGGGTCAAATTTGTGCATCAATGTTGATACCTTACAGAACAAGCCAGAACCAGAGTCCAACAGTTTGGGTGTTGAGATGCCAAATGGTGTTAAATTTTGTTGGACTAAATTGAGCAAGGGTCCTATTGAATTACTCTGGGTTGTAGTCAAATTAAGCCAAATGCTATTTTGACCATTCTAATACATGGCAAAATTTGGTAAAGAAACTTAGTGTGTGGATTGGCCTTGGGATTCCCCAGAAACTTAGTGTGTGGATTGGCCTTGGGATTCCCCAGAAACTTAGTGTGTGGATTGGCCTTGGGATTCTCCAGAAACTTAGTGTGTGGATTGGCCTTGGGATTCTCCAGAAACTTAGTGTGTGGATTGGCCTTGGGATTCCCCAGAAACTTAGTGTGTGGATTGGCCTTGGGATTCCCCAGAAACTTAGTGTGTGGATTGGCCTTGGGATTCCCCAGAAACTTAGTGTGTGGATTGGCCTTGGGATTCTCCAGAAACTTAGTGTGTGGATTGGCCTTGGGATTCTCCAGAAACTTAGTGTGTGGATTGGCCTTGGGATTCCCCAGAAACTTAGTGTGTGGATTGGCCTTGGGATTCCCCAGAAACTTAGTGTGTGGATTGGCCTTGGGATTCTCCAGAAACTTAGTGTGTGGATTGGCCTTGGGATTCCCCAGAAACTTAGTGTGTGGATTGGCCTTGGGATTCCCCAGAAACTTAGTGTGTGGATTGGCCTTGGGATTCCCCAGAAACTTAGTGTGTGGATTGGCCTTGGGATTCTCCAGAAACTTAGTGTGTGGATTGGCCTTGGGATTCTCCAGAAACTTAGTGTGTGGATTGGCCTTGGGATTCTCCAGAAACTTAGTGTGTGGATTGGCCTTGGGATTCTCCAGAAACTTAGTGTGTGGATTGGCCTTGGGATTCCCCAGAAACTTAGTGTGTGGATTGGCCTTGGGATTCCCCAGAAGCCTATTGTTTTTGGACTCCAAGAAAAATGTTTAAGGTCATTATGGCTAAAACAAAGACGTTTTGTTCGTGCAACAACTTCAGAAGGACTTGGCATATGAACTCTAAACTGGTGTGTGGATTGGTCTTGGGATCCAGAAGCCTATTGTTTTTGGACCATTTAGGTCAAGTGTCAAGAACTGGCTGGCTTTGCATTTGTGTTTACCAAGAATGTTGTGTTGTGTTTGTGTGCTTATTTATATCAGGTTTGTTTTGTTTAAAAATGTAAAGTGGGAGTTTCTTGTCTTTGAAATAGTCCTACTGGTGTTCTGAAGGATTGGTAGTGGTATGAACTCCTTAACCTGTCAGCTTTATAATTCTCAGTCCTGTACTTTGTTATTTTTTTATTTTTATTGATTTGTAAACTTTTTTACTTGTTGTTGTTTTCTTTTTTTCCCTTTTTTTTTGGGGGGGGGGGGGTATTTTGTTATTATTGTAAAAAAAATGTTTGAAGGATTTATGCATGAGCAAAAACATTTTTTGACCTGCCTTTCACATATATATATGTAAATGTAAGTCTTACAAAGTTTGGTCTTGTCAGAAATAATATCAGTATCTCTCATAACAAATGCCATTGGATAAAATGAGAGATTTTCTGTAAAATCACATACAAACATGTTAAGTATGCAAGCATTGGAGCCATAAACAGCAGGCTGAGTGTGGATCTCAAGTTGCATAATATACAGCAATCCTTAAAGGCTTTTTGTTTGCATTTTTTGATGTCATCACAGGTAATCCAAGTTCCACCAGACATGGCACTTGATGATATCAAGAAGAAATACAGAAGGGTAAGCAGTACATGTTCATATCATTCATGTTTCAATGATTTACATACAACATGTTAGCAAGTAACTGGTTGGTCAATGTACTCATTATTTAAAGGAAGAATGTTAAGATTCATCAGAACCAGCCACAGTCATCTTGTAAAAACCTATATCCCCAAAGATCCAGTTCAGAAGGTTTTCTGTGATTGTATGCCATGATACATTTATGTGTCACTGTTGAGTTATCATAGATTGAAGTATTTTGGTGAATACTCTCCATTTCCAAACACTAGGGGCTGCTGGTTCAAACTTTTGCCTTTTTGTTGTAGTTTATGTATTGCAATGAGGTAAAACCTTGACAAGCTGATCTTACCCCAATTACAAGCCGTCAACACCCAAACCAGCCTGTAGTTTTAATTCACAATAATGAATGGCTGCCCAGCACAGTTCATCTATTCTAATTGGTCAAGAGGACATCACATGGTCATGTTTAAACAAGCGAAAAAAACATTTGTGTTTAAACATGGTCTGAGGAAATTGAGTCAAAGAGGGTGCTATCGGACGATTGCGCAGAGCATGCAAATGTCACAGACCAATTTTGGTTGGTAGGTCGCATATATGGCTCGCGCAAGTTTGAAATTTGCTTGTGACATGCAAGTTTCAAACTAAGTGTGCAAGTTTGAAACTTGGCCTAGGAGCTTCTTAGTGCTCCACATGGATAGAAATGCAATGTGGAGTTGAGGCAAGCTGAGGCCAAACTTTCAGATTTGCTCTCAACTGTTAAGGTTTTTGGATGTTTTTATAGAAAGGTATTAATGAGAGGGAATTAAAAAGAGTGGTGATTCAGTCTTACTCTGCCTTGCAGGGTCATGGCAAGGCTAAAAAAGGCCCTGCCAGTTGCATCAGCCAAATTAGACCTCGTTGCTTGAATGCTGATCCTGCTGAGGTTTAAGTAGGGCTGGAGGGATGCACTTTGTTGAATGGTGATGCATGGAGGTTGGCTGCTGGCTGAATGTGTGTGTGGTCAACAACCATTTGGATACTTCCTGCCCAAATGTGCATCCCTCCAGCCCTACTCATGCCTTCTTACGCTCATCTAAGTCGTATAGCGGCAATCAGAGCTTCACTTTCACCCCATACAGCTGAACAACTCATCCACACTTTCATCTCATCAAGACTAGACTTCTAACAGTGTACTTACAGGACTAGTTCAGAAAGTCCAAAATGCATCTGCCGGTCTACTCACAAGAACAAGATCATCTGAGCACATAACACCTATATTACACAATCTTCATTGGCTTCTAGTTAAATACAGAATACAATTCAAAATTCTGCTCCTTACATTCCAAACCCTCCATGGATTATCTCCATCCTACATACAAGACCTGCTACAACTTCGCAACCTGCAACCAGGCCTCAGATCTTCTTTCCCCCAGATATTATCTGTTCCCAAAATTGGCCTGGCAAGCTACAGGGACCGGGCCTTTTCCAGTTGTGCACCGCTTCTCTGGAATTCCTTACCAGACGAGTTAAGGGACACAACTGATCTGTCATCATTCAAATGCCATCTTAAGACTCATCTTTTCAATCGTTCGTTTGAACCAAAGTGACTTACTAGTGACCGGGGCCTTTGAATGGTTCTCCAGATACTGTGCGCCTTATAAATGTTCTGTTATTCTTCTTCTTCTTCTTTTGAAGGCGAGCAGAGTATACTGATCAAGACGTTCAGACCACAAATGTTCTTTTTAGAGCAAACACTTCTCACAAAAGAGATTTTCTACATGGTTGTACGTACAAGTTGACTACTTATAGTTACCTTATCATTCACACCATGCAAGGCTTCCAATATCACTTACATATGTAGACTGCTTGCAAAATGGAGCCAGTTAATACAAACTGAACATTAAAGCAGACCAAGTTTTTATTAATTTTCCTATAAGCTGTATTAAAATAAACAATGAATTATAGGCATGCAACTTCTCAGCTAATCTGCTGATTTCGTCATGTTCCCTTTTTTCAGTGCCATGGAAAACTATTTCATATTGTACAGTTTTTGTGTGGTTAGCAGTTTCTGCTTTTGTTACTGATATCAAGTATCTGTATTTCTGAACGGGAATACAAGAATAGTGACTCGGTCTGTTTCATAACATTATTGCATTTGTAAAACTTTTTGGAAAAAAGCAACACTTAATAACTACAATTTGTTTTCATCTCAGTTGTCTATCCTCGTTCATCCGGACAAAAACATCAATGACAGAGATCGAGCCCAAAAAGCTTTTGAAGGTAAGACGATATGAACCACACCTAAGTAAGCGTCAAACAGATGCCATATGAACCCAACAGTTGCATTGAATTATATAACTTAACTTTACTTAACTTCTTGAGTTAGAGTAGCAACTAGTTTGACTAATTCAGTATCCATGTGACCGTCAAGTATTAGAAGTTAAGATCAAAGCATGTTGTATAAAGAAGTCATGTCATGGGCTTCGTTTGCTTTTGTATATAAATTGGTTTCTGAATTAATGCTAATTTTGGCAGGGATGGTTGGACCAGGTCTTGTTTTGATCATGATTGTAATTGCTTTTATCATTATTCCTTTCTTTTTGCCCCCAAAACCTGACCATGTGAGCGTTCATGTAGGTCTGATCCCATGTGACATTACTTACACTGTGATGTCCCCATTGTGACCTTTAATCACGTCCACACAGAAAGTTCAAATAAAAACACTCCGAACTGACCTTTGCTTAAAGGTATTGTTATATACATGTAATTGATGTGGCTATTTACTGATGGTTGTCTCATGGCAAGGTAAATATACATTATACTCATTGGTACAGCTTCGTTGTACAAACATGTTTAAGTTCTTGTTCTTATTTTACACACAGGTCTTCAACAAACATGTTTAAGTTCTTGTTCTTATTTTACACACAGGTCCCAATATTGGTAAACATGAATGAGTGGTCATGAACCTTGGTATTGGGTTGACTCCCAAAGTTTACCAAAACTGTCTGCACTTTTAATGTACATGTGTATCTTGTATATTTATCATGTAATATTCTCAGGTCAGTGCAAAAAAAATCTCGATTTGGCAAAAACGTTATATCTTGCACAAAAATGCTCCTTGCAAACATGTCAGATCTCCGTGTGTACTTGTTTTGTTTGTATATCCAGCCTGTTTTAAACAAGATACAACTTTTTGACAACACCAAACTCACATAATGTAAGTGCTATTTTAGGAGATTTTTGCACTGACATGACGATAATAGTTTTCTATTAGTGTGGAACACAAGTGCATCAATACGTGAACCGAGTATAGTAGTAATGGTCTTTTCATTGTTTGTGTAGTTTTAACCAATGCCATGAAGATAGTTGATGATGAAGAGAAGAGAAAAAGCATGCTAGCCATCATTCAAGAAGCCAAAGAGAAAAATGACTTCTTGGTAAGACCATTTATATACCAAGTTAACCATAGCATCACAAAGCCTGGACTTCCTGCAAGCCCAATTAGCTCAATGGAAGAAAACATTCAATCTTATATAAAGATCATATCAATATTAAAGGTAGGGTCACTGATTGGTAAATACTCAAAAAGTTAATGATGCATGAGTCAGTGTCCTTTTGTGAATGCTGCTGCCAGAGATGCAGTTAGTACCCGCTGTCACCTCGCTAAATGTGGATGGATTTGACCTTCTTGTGAATATACCGTGACAGTTTTTTGCTGTTTCCTCAGCAAGTAGACACCGTATTCAGCTGAAACTTTCACATTTGGTTTTATAATTATACTACTTTTATTGTAGCTTTCTTGATAGTTTTGCTTATAAATAAGCAATACGTTGACAAAAACCAATCTATGACCGTACCTTTAATCAGCTTTTTTATATGTAGCAAAAGGGAACAAGTCTAAAAACTTCATCTGGTTTTGAATAATACTTGAATATATTAAAATAATTTTATAAAATTGTCAAACTTTCTATTAATCTTGCCTGCCAGATACCTTGGAATTCACCTTGTCCCCTTTATAAATAAGATGACATAAATGTAGTCAGCATGCAGGCAAATTTAGCACAAATCAGCTGATATCTGCTTTCCCCCCCCTTTTCATACATGCACTTTGGCAACAAGCCAACTTTACTGAAATGTTGAAAAGTAAAGTTCTGTGAACTTTAAAGCCAATCTACTTGTAATAGCAGACTTTGCAAACGTTGGTGATCTTGGTGTTGATTTTGTTATAACACAGCTAGAGGAGAAGAGGAAAAAGAGGAAGAAGGAAGGTCAGTCCACAGAGATTGAAGAAGATGATCCAGAAAAGGTCAGCCATTGTCCCAGATGAAAGATCATTTACAATTTGTTTTAAGATGAATTAAGGGATGGGGGAAAGCTGCAACGATTTTATTTTCAGAGACTCGACCTTCGAGTTGTAATATAATACATTTTCAAGGAGATTTTCCAACCTTTGAGCTTTGATGTGTTTTAAGCTGAGAGGACATCCAAAATTCAACATGGCTGAAACAATATTTGACATAACTTGACCTCGGCAATGCAATAGACAATATACCAAAGTATTTAGGTATTCAAATGTTATTCAGGTTTAACATGAAAATTGTATGTAAATATCCAAGGTATTCTCCTGCACATAAAGGTCGAAGGTACCGTGTTCCACCAACAATTATATTATTAATGAAGGAAAAAGTCATTTGGCTGAACTTCCGAAATAGAGAAAAATGAAGAAATAATGATTTATAGCGAGATCCTTCTCCCCAATGGCCAATGCAGAAATGGCATCTAGACATATTATACTGTAACCCACTGTAAATCTTACATGAGCGGAAGAATTTTACTTATTTGCAACAAATCTACTCGAGATGGGGCACTAAACATTTTGTACATTCCGATGGGTTTTAGTTTAGGAGTATCTACTTGATGGAATGAATTGATTAGTACAGTAAATACTCTTCCCAAACAGTTCAAAGAAACACTTTACAAGACCACAGTAAAGCTTTTTGCTGACTATGAGATCCGTAGGCGGGAGCTTGCTGAACGAGATGCAGTACTGAGAAAACGAGAAAGAGAAGAAGAGATTGCACAAGAAGAGAAAGTCAAGAAGCAAAAGGAGTGGGAGAAAGAATGGGAGGTAGGTCTCAGTACTTGAATGTCCTTTTATTTTCACTTACCCAGTTCCCAAATTTAAAGTCTCTTAAAGTCTCTCTTGCATCTTAAACACTAGTCACTTATCCATCAACGTACCCGCTATAAATAAACCAAAAAAAACCTTACTGCTGGCAGTCTCATTAAGGATTGAAAAAGTTGCCATCAACATCCGAAGGGTGCAAAGGTTATTTGGAAACATTTAAGAAATCCTTCCTTGGCTGTAAGAATCTCATCCTAGGAGAGCTGAATGAGACACTGATTGTCAGTATCACTGGATACTTTGAGCTTTTGGTAGTGTACTCTTGGTGCTTCATACTGCATACTCTCGAGGAAGCTGAGATGGCCCAATTGCCGTGTGTCTGCTGTGTACACCCTTAGTGGACATAGAGGCTCAATACCATACCATGTGACATCCCTGGTCAACCACTGTGTGGAAGCTGAAACCTGCTGTACGGCTACAATGGCAGTGTGCTTGAATTAGCTTGCAGCAGTTGGGCACAAATAACTTCACAAAGCATTCTTTGGTTTCTATGTCTATTTTAAACAAACTACTTGCTCTTTTTGTTTCTGTAATTGTTTCTCATGTCTTTGTCACAGTAGCTTTTTCTATGAAAAGTATTTTTACATAAGATCCGAGTCACAGACCCTGAGAATTGCTTGAAACACAGTTGTCAAAGCATTCTATGTAAATACATAAATCCTTCAAAAATGAAATAAAAACATCAAGTCTTACTTACAGTGCCTTTTTTTTTATTTTTTATTTGTTTGTTTCAAAGTTTATTGATACATTACAATTTAAAGACAAAGCAAAAGACTTGTGTTTATTGTAAGCTTAGTATTTAATGGAGACATACTCTTTGAATTGTACAGGTTGCTTGTACGGTGTGTTTATTGTAAGCTTAGTATTGAAATGAATTCACTCTTCCCAAAAACCAATGATGTGCACATAGTACACCTCTTGATGGGGAAAAATAACATCATGATTTGATTTTGTTCTGCAGAAAAGCCGAGATGACCGAGTAGAGAGTTGGCGAGATTTCAAGCAAGGTGGGAAGAAGAAGAAGAAGATTAAAAACAGAATGGCATTCAAACCACCGAAGCCCAAACTAGAACAAAGATGATATTTACTACTTTGAGATAAACACTGTAAATATTACTTCAAATTGAAGGTACAATGTTAGTTTGTAGATATGTTCATTACTTTGGAGGCTTTTAACCTTTTTGTATGACTATCTTTGATTTGAAACTTTGGAAGTATTGTTTAGAACAAGATGGGGCCAGTTGAACTTGAAGCTAATTGCTTTTCAACCTTGGCTGGGCAACATTAATTTGAAAAGGCTGGACTGTGATGAATGTATGCTGGGTGCTAGTTTGAAGCTAGCTGCATTCCATCCAATACCAGTGACAATTTGTCAACTACATTGGCTTGGATTAATTAAACTCCATCAGTTATAAGCTGCTGTATTAATGTTGACAACGATTCTTTAAATCTAAACAAGTTTGTTTTGGACAGTTAATTAGATTCTAACTGGATTACCATTGAGTCATAAAAGCTTGACAAAACAAAAAGTCTGGGTTGCTAAAACACATTTCCCAGAGTTGATGCCAGATTGTGAGAACATGTTTTACTCACTTGGAATATCTGAAATCTTTTCCATATTTCATATGGACAGCATTTTGGTTACAAAATAATGTAGCAAACATTTTCATGCACGGTTCCCAGTCATAAACAATCAGAGAAAATCCAGGAAATAAAATCTATCCTGGGAACACACCCCATCCAGTGGGTGAAAACAATGTTTATCCACAGAAGTGATCATGTTTAAACGGAACAACAGGAAACAGTCATAGTAAACAATAGCAGGGGATCTTCAAATGCTGTTTCAATCATTTTCAGGTTGAACATTGCTCTTGAGGACTGGGACTGGCATTAGCTTTATAATCAATGATCTTTCAGATTGAATCCAATAAATGGTGTCAATAGTAACCAATCCTGTACTTTGTCTAGACTATTTATAGAGTGTGGCAGCCACTAGCAGCCTCTAGTACTACACCCATGCATGCCATGGCTGCAGGAATCACCAAGTCCACTTCAGACAAAAGAGGCTCATTGTGTTTGTCTCATGTTCTGAATTGATGCTTTAATCATAAACATCAAAATGAGAGCAGGAAATTCAGCTTTAGCAACAAAGTGTGTACGTTGGTGCTCCCCATGCAATACAAACCACATGGTAAATGTACCCAATGCTAATTATTCCAAACTCCTCACACATATTTTAAAGTCTCACGTCTCTTCAACACAAAAGTATACTGTATATTGTAATATGTATGTCACAGGTTAGCATGGATTTTTTGCTTGTACGCAATCTTACTTAATGTTACTGAGCATTCTACTCTTGAAAGAAACTTCATGCTAACCATGTAAGCAAATAATGGTGACTATAAAAGAATTGAACAGGAAAGCAGAGCCACGAAAATACGCATACAAATCATTGTCACAGGAAAGAAACAATAAAGTATGCATACACAGACAATACTGTATACAGACAAACTTACAGACCCTGTTTCATGACATTGCTTTCTATACTTCTATTCTTTTTATACTAGGTTAGTGCCAAATGTCAACACAAATGCAACTGCTTTTGCTTACCAGCATCAAATTTCAAGGTCTTAAATCACAGCTTATTTCATGGGTGAACATGGAATTTGAGCTGGTTTAAAGGATCCCAGCTTACACCGAGTCACTTTATGCAACCATGGCTTCAATCAGAGCAAAACCCCAAGCCATGGAAGCTGGAAATTCCATGTTCAGCTAAGAATTCAACTTGCAATTTAAGACCTTGAAATCTCAAGTTGATAAGCAGAAAAGTTGTCTTACCTGGTCTTATCTGGCCTTGCAAACAAAAGATGGGGTCAAGTCACAGCATTATGTTTCATGACACTTTGGAGGCTCGCTGATTTGTGCTAACCAGAGCTTTGTGTTAAGCAATTTTCGTACTTACCTTGTTTATAAAATTGTTATTCCAGGAGTCAACATTACTATCATTTAAAAACACATTGTATTTTAAACAAATTTTCTTTTTGTTTATTTTGTGTATTTTGTTGTTTTTTGTCTACAAAAAATTAACAGGGACAACTTTGTCATAACTTGATCCATAAAATCGAATGAGGAATGGTATTTATTATTTTGTTTTATCTACATGTTATTCTTCAGAATAATTTTGAGGAGGCCAAAACCTGATGGCCAAAACAATATCCATGTGAATTTGTATGCGTGTACTTTATAGTGAGTGAAGCAATGACATTAAATATTTATTTTGTCCCAATAGATAATGAATGTGGAGTGTAAATGGCTGTCAGTTTGTGAACCCAAATCAATGGTTTGTTGGAGCTACATGTAAGGCTGTCTCTTAATTCTGCTACAATTGTTTGAGGCCTCCTTCATAGGGAAAAAAAGAGTGTCCCGAGGTCAAAATGGTGGACAGCATTTCTGTAATTTGAAGCCCATTGAATGAGCATCTATCCCAACACACCGCATTACAAGATAAATGCTGTTTAGACATTTAGTAGAGATGTACACACAACTTCAACAAATGAATTGACAATAAAGGCTTTTATTTTCCATTATCTTTCCAGGCTTTTAATATTTTACAATTAAATGACTAACCGAAGACAAACATTGCATTGAGACTTATTAAGCCTTGAAGACTGAGCCTCAAGATGTAGAGATGGTTGTCTTCCTACAAAGCAGACCTGCAGAATGATTTCATAGCCTTGTCTGCAGTAAGCCTGGCCTGCAGTAAACGTCATGCTTATTTACTTGAGATTCTGGCTAGCAGATCAAAGGTAATCATCATCTTCTCAATCATCATTATCAAGGCTTTAGTTCGCCTACCTGTTGGACAAAGCACTCCTCCTAAAACTTCCATTTGCCTCTCTCTCTAGCCACTCTGGTTTAAGTTGCCATGCCCATGTGTGCTGTTATGTCATCTCTCCATCTTCTCTTTTGCCGTCCTCTCTCTTGCCTGTTCTAGGCTGCCATTCAAAGTTACTACATTAACAAATCCATGATGAACACATGCTCACTGACACATATTACTTCTAACTTGAACCACATTGCCCATTTCTACACAAAGTGATTTTGTTCTTCCAATGAATTATGAAGAACGCACTGTTGCAAACTTTCTCTCAGAACCACACACATTCACATGGAAACACCACAAACCTATCTATTCCTTGAACTGAATTGTTCAAAATAAAAACTCCACGAGTCAATTTCGGAAACTTTGAGGTAAGATGTTGGAAATAAAGGTGTATTTTTCATTATGGTTAAACAGTGTGAGGAGCCGGTCTTCATTGCCTGGTAATGACTGGGTTCATGGTTGGCTGCTTTAACAGCAGCCAGCCACCAACCAAGGCCATTACCACTCTTTTTAGAGCCAACACTCCTCCCAAAATGATTTGCACATGCAAGTAACAGCAAGTTTACTAATTATAGTTACTGCTTATTGTTATTCAAATTAATAAATACCGGGAAAAACAAACAAACAAAAGTTTTGAGATGTTGTGATCTTTCTTTTGCCTATACTTTAAGAATTATTCTATTCTATTCATATTCAAGGGCCATTCTTTGTTCAGATATTGTGAACTTTCTTTCGCCTATACTTTTAAGAATAATTCTATTCATGTTCAAGGGCCATTCATTAGGCTGTTCAATTGTTGCTGTTCAAACTCTTACACATTTAATTAACTGTTTATACATACTTTAAAGACCCAGGCTAAGAGCTTTGAAAATTACCCAAACCAGGGAAATACTTTGGTTGGTGTTCGGCTTTATGCTTTGCTTTTTCGTTGTTTCATGTGCGTACCAAATCCATCAAAGACACGGGTGTGTGCTTTCCACCTGTGCAAACGGGAAGTCAAATGACAGCTGAACAGTCAGGTGCTCCCCTTGAAAATTGTGAGCATCCAGTACCCCTAGGGGTAACCCTAGATCACCGTCTCTCTTTCAAGACCCAGATTGAAAAGAGGAAAGCTAAAGTCTTTGCAAAAAATAACCTTGTCAACAAACTTACTGTAACAAGGTGGGTGCCAGCCCAAGCACTCTTCAGTCAACTAATGCTAGCCCAGTTTGGGAAAGATCAATACAATGCCAAGAAAATTCACCCAATGCCACCTGTGGCCTAATCACTGGATGTCTGAGACCAACAACAATAGACAGTCTTTCACATTCTTCCTGATATCCGACCCAGTGTAGCGGGCAGTTAAGAACAGCAACGCCAAACTACAGATGAGCCTCATGCTCTTTTCCGCCATGAACCAGCAAAGAGCGGCTCAAGCAGAAGTTTCCTCAGTGAAACTGAACCGAGTGAAGTTGCTAAAACCAAAGTAGCCTCATGGGGAGAAAGGCTTGCCAACCTTCCAACAGTAACATCCATGTCCATGGTGCAAAAAAAGAACTCCCACCCGGTGCTGACTCAAGCTGGGCTGTATGGAAATGTATCAACCGACTCAGATCATGTACTGGTCGATGCAAAGTAATGCTCAAGAAATGGGGCTATCTGAATGACCAGGATGTGACCTGCATATGTGGTTCTGAACCACAAACCATGGATCACCTACTCAGATGTTCCTTACAGGACCATAAATGTGATGCTGGAGACCTTGCTGAATTCAACCAAAGTGCCACAGACTGCGTTCGGTTATGGCTGAAACACAGCATTTAGTGTGTGTGGACACGGTAAGAAGAATGTGCACACCATCTACCTTAAATTGATATACGCATTCACGCAAAGTCATGCTATGTACATGCACCCAGCATCGCGAATTTCTTGCCAACATGAAAAAATACATAAACTTAAACTTGAAAAAAATATATGCCAAAGAATTTGAATAATTTGATAATTGCCCGCAAAACATGCACAGTGCATGCAGAGTTCTGCATGCACTGTGCATGTTTAGGGGCTTTTTACATGTATGCGCTAGTTCACACAGCTGGTCTTTATATTACATATTAATACACCCCCCATGTGACCAGACTTCAACCAATCCGAGTGCATAAACTCAGAAATGTATTATTTATTAATTGTTATTATTAAAAGCAATTGAATGAGATTCACAATGAGTAGTGAAGTCACCACTGCAATTGAGTACACCACACACCTGAATTGCTAGCCATGCAAATGTTGCCATGTTGGCTGGTTATGTCAGACAACAAACTCATCTTGTATGTAGCAACACATTGGGCAATGCATCTTTAAGGATAGTTTTCTGCTATGGTAAGCATGAAATTACATCTTGCTTTCAGTAAGGCACTTACATAATGCTATATCGTATTGTATCAATCCAAACCTGGAAAGAACATTTAGAAAGCAAGATTCTGAGCAATGTACAATGCACTGCTGAGGAATTTGACAAGAAAGCATCAAAGGAGAATATTGAGCTGTGCTCAGCAATGCTAGATATGACAATGATGATGACTCATGACAACTTCTGAGATACTGCATACTGCAACTTGCATACTGACTCTAGGATTGGACCATACAACAAGACCTTCTTTCTTTTATTTCAAACTGATACTTGTCCTTCTAAATTTGTCATAACTCAGGCTTGTACTTGTCACCAAATCATCACACGATAGTTATGTTCAGTACATGACAGATTTGTCATAGTATTGTAGTAGGTAAAATAAGTCAGAACTCACTTGAAGATCCCAACTTCATACAGGCAAGTAGCTGACTCTGATCAAGGTTGATGGAATCATCATTTAGTGATAAAACATTTCTTAAATTTTAATAAATATTTTGAAGTGATCTTAGATATTATAACAAAGTTCATATTACCTCAATTATTATAACCTATAGTACTGTTACATAAATATTAAAATTCAGTCAATCTAAACTAGCACTAAATAAACACATACACCCCAGCCCCCCTTATGTTTGTTGACCCAGTTAAAAGCACTTTTTTGTTCTCCTGGTGTATGGAAACAAAATCAAACTGAGGAACATCACACCACCCAGATGCCTTTTGTGAATGTCCTTTATGTCAATGGTACACCCACTCACACACACGCACGCACGCAAATTAGAGCTGATACTTCCCCAAAGCAAATCCAAAGCCATCAATTAAAAGAAGTTTGATACATGTACATTTATCTCACAGTACTTTAGGCCAAGACCAGCTTTTCTAAGTGATTCTTAAAATAACTAATTGTTAAATTTAACTTAAGCTGTATTGATTCTATGTACCATTGGTGGAGCAGATAGGGGAAGTTTTTTGGGGAAGTGTGCATTTGATGATCCAAACATGGAATTTGGCAAAGTCTGAGTATGTCTTGAAGGCCTTCACAGAATTGAATTTTCACAAAAATCAGGTAGAATCAATCAATCAATCACCAGACATTTGCAGTGCGCCATCATTCTAGTTGCCTATTCCGAGGCACTAAATAGCAAAGTGAAAAAAAAGTTTCATGTGGAGATGACAAGTGCAATGGACTAAATGTAAGCAGATCGGAAGAGACCAGTCTTAAGCTGGCCTTTGAAGATCTGTAAGGAGTCAAGTGTATGGAGTTGATAGGGGAGATCATTCCATAGCTTTGGTGCACATGATGCAAAGCTTCTATCACCTGATGAAGAATGATATCTAGGAATGTTCAACAGTAGTTTGTTTGAGGATCTCAGATTGGGTAGAGGTTGGTGTGTACACAACATGTCTCTTATAAACACTGGGGCTAGACCAAGTGCTTTCCAAGTCAACAGTAGGAGATTATAATGAATTCTTTGCCTTATGGGTAACCAATGCAATGCTACAAGTTTATAATGACAGACGTTTTCTGCTTTGTAAGCAAGATTCAAATGCATCACCCTTGATTCCCAGGGAATGGAGACAAATAACAATCAATTTTCAAACATTTCCAAATTGTTGAAATGGCTGCTACTGCTTGTTATTCTACCTATATTTTTTCTGACTATGTGCCAAATTGCATGCCTGTATCATCAAAGGCACAACCTCATCACCTACATGTACCTGCAGTACTACATGAAATCATGACCACACTAGTGTTTTAATAAATAATGTTCATTTTTTAAGCACACTTGCCTGTTGTCACTACATAGTATGTAACATTACATTGCACAGTCATACAGCAATCTTAGTTTCAGTCTGCAGGATTCTTATTGACTGGATTGGTAACAGCCCAATTTCATTATATTCACAAAATGTCAGTTTACTTTGAGATTGTCAGGACCATGAAGCATGCATATTTACCTGTGAACTGCACTCATTAGTGTGGCATAATCTGCTACAGTAGACAAAGCACTGACAGCCACATGACACCAGGCAGAGGTAACAGACAACCATGTCATACATACATTGTACATGTTACTATGAACTTTGCCCTCTTTAGCAAGATTTTAAATCCATACAATTTATGTACAAAAGCCAAACAGATTTACCATTAAAGCCTAACAATTACCACAAGTACGTGTAACAATAAGGACTTCTCATTAGACTTCTGCTGAATGTATTAAAGAAAATATGTAAAAAGTACAACAATAATCTTATTAGGGGATATGACCATGTACATGTAGGCTTATTGAAAACTACAATTTTATACATGGTTTATTAAAATTGTCTTTGATACTTTATGGACTAGTCCTGGTACTCAGTGTAAAAGTACATTGGTACTTAGACATAACACTATAATGTTATGTTGTATTATTTATGCATGTGAAAGTAAATAAAAGTATCTATAGCTAACAATGAATGAAATAATAGCATTGACTGTGATTTAGATTTACTATTCACAAAGTAGTGGTGCCCAATATGAATCAATTATATTTACATCCTGAATTATTCATCATATTCATTGATGATAAATTGATACACAAACGTTGCTTTCTTACGTGAAACCTGCTGAAGATAGGCTCGACCTTTCAATGCGCTTGATTCTTGCTCATTAGGGGGCGCTCTAAGGAAGATTTCTCCGAACACAGTAGCTGTCGCATCAGAGAAGAATTAGATAAAGTAAATTATTACACATGTTATGTTACAACCCTAAATCATGTATCAAATTGATGACACTTGAATGAGGTAGGCCTTCCATTGTCTCATCTACCCAAGACAAGTTTGTTGGGTCGCAACTTGGCAACGTGGTAATGACAGTCACTGCACTCTTTATACTGGGAGTACATGAAGGTGATTGTAGAATGCTTTATTACATTGGAATGTTTTATACAAAGACCACATGAGAAAGAATGTTGAAAAGAAAGAAACCTGGGGCTACTAAGATGCAAGATGGCAATCACTCAATATCAACATACAACATCCACTAAAACAGTACCAGCTCTAAAAAAAAAACCTACTCTTGCACCTTGAACCTACATGTATCACTGACTGTGGGTTTCAGACATTTAGCAATGTCCACATTTTTAAAATCCTAACTGTGTTTTGTTTACCCTTTTTTTGTGATTCCACCATTTCATTCATTCTGTAGTGTTTAAGAAACACTATTCAGCCAAATAGAAGCTTATTTCCAAGTCTTGACTAGATATTTCAAATGCACAATTGAGCATTGCAATATTTTCCCACTTCCTCTTTCCTACTGTCCACTTTGATTAATCCTGTCATTCTGTATTAATCTTTTGTCTGGTGTTCCTTTCGTACCTTCATACTAAATGTCCTCACTGCTGATGAAGTATGCATAAATATTATATATCAAGTCCACTTTGCCTTAAAAAGAAAAAGCCCCAGTAAGTTCAAAATGTAAAGCCACTAAAAAAACTATTGGCAATTGTAAGTGAAAACAAAACTGATCAGATTACCTAAGTAATTACTAATGAGTACAAATTACGGTCATCAAATCAAGTGAAGCTTACCCAGCGTTTTGGTATCTAATTTATTCTCATCACTATTTATCAACAACTCCCTGATGAAAGCAGCCAGGTACTTGAAAACATTGTGATGACTGCGTGGTATTTGAGTTAAAACCTGCACAAGAACAAGAACAAGTGAAATAAGAGTAAACACTATAAATGGTGAACCGGAATAACCAATCAAATAGAAACACATTAGGAGACCAGTAAACAAACATTACCTGCTTGCAAAGAAGGAAATTATTTGCACACTCCAGACACTTGTTGTAGTACTTATATGGAATGACAGGCTCTCTCAAAGATTCTAGGAACATCAGGAGTGCCTCTGCTACAGAATGAAGGCTTCCAGCTAAAGGTAGCACAAGTTAAGAAAGTCTTGCAAAATGTATCATAAAAAACAGGTCTACTGAAAACAGACAACTTGAATTCTACAATGTATTTGTAAAAGATATAAACCTTATTTATTTAACCAATTTTATAAACCAATTATGATGATTGTCATCAAGTAGAATGGTATTTTAAGAAGTACTTATAAACATAATGTTTGAGAAGGATACGCATTTCATCAGGAAAACCAATGTCCAAGCAATCTCTGATGGCTAAGATGTCCTTATGTAGTCCTTCCACACTGAATAGATTCTCCTACAACAACAAACAAGAGTTTTATTTACCATTAGAAGTTTCCAAATATCACAATAAGACTGTAAGGACTTACCTGATTCATGAAGTCATTAGTGTACTATTAACTACTAGACCACTACCTCATTCATATTAGTATTGCAAACTTCTCAACTTAACATTTGACAGATCAAATCTCACTTTAATGAACAGGAAACTGTTTACTAAATTAATAAGTTAATAATCTAGATTACCAACAGATACAATAAAAGTCACATGTAAAGTTTCAGCTGAGAAAACTGCAAAAATTAATCGGGGTATTTTCACAAGGATGACAAATCCATCCATGTTTAGCGAGGTGGCAGCGGGTACCAACTGCATCTCTGGGTGCAGCATTCACGAACGGACACCAACACTCAGTAATCTGTACTATCAAAAGCTGCAGTGCTTCTCACCAAGTTAGTTTTTATGGTCATTAATTTTAGGCGTATTTACCAATGTATGGCCCTACCTTTAACTCAAAGAATACTCATGTAATATGATCCTGCATGCATAAAGGCTATGCAAGAGTAATGCATCATTTTGCATGATGTCTTCATGACTTACTGTCTTTGTTGCATTTCTGAAGAGATGATCTACCAACATCCAGACCTCTTTAGGAATATCAAACCTCTGGAATGACATCTCTGCTCCTTGGTCATCCACTCCTGACTCTCCACACTCTAACTTCCTGACCTCATCAGCAGTCATCTCTCTTATTGGACCATGCATCTGTACAAGAGCTTCAATAGAGGACCCATAACTACTAGGGATGTAGTTACCACTCACTGTGATGTGTGCAGTAGTTAAGAAATACAACCAGGTAACTCCAATCTCATCATGGAGCCAATCAATCTTTTGTCTGATTTCTCATGGACTTGAGTCATCAAATTTGACCACTTTAGTTTGCTGAATTGGTTAAAGTGGTTGCATTTGTGTGTTTTGAGAACTAAATGATTGGAATGCATAGCCCTATGGTATGTCACACCCACAGGAAGCACTAGGAGTAATTGTACGTACTAGCACCCTTCTACATAATGGGAGTGTATGACTGGGCTTCATTAAGTATTATGGGTTAAACAATTAGTACAGTTTGGAATAAATTCCTGCATCAGTTATGTTTAGCTTGACACCATCAAACTTAATGCGCTTACTTGTGCAAGCAAAAAGGATATGTAATAATCTTTGCCATTATCCAGATGAAACACCAGAATATCATCAAAGGTGTCTTCTCCCGAGTTCAGAGCAGCTGCAGAGTTCTTTTCAACTTGTACTGTCACTGTAAACTCCACAGTATCACCTTCACATACAATCAACAATATTCAACAATTGAAAAGACTGAATCAATAACATTGTGGTTACAGGTAGCTTTGATATGAGATTTGTTTGTGTAATACAGTTACTATCAAACAGGCTAGAGTAACTGTTATCAGCCGCACAATATAAATATGAATAGCAGTTTAATCAGTTACATTCCATTGTTTAAAAACTGTAATGAGGTAGTGGCTTAATGTACCTGGCATCATGAATACTTCCGATGGTTCTACCTTCAGCCATGGTTTGCAGAAATCTTTATCATCAAGTTTATTGACAAACTTGGCCACTGTGTTAACTTGACCAATATTTGCAACATCCAATGTAAGCAACTGAGGTTCCATGAAGTGCACATCTTTAAACTCAAGCTGGAAAGGTAAAACATTATTTTGTTTAAGATTGTTATTAGCAACTGCATTTTGTTGATTTTGGATGCAGAAAGTCAGACAAACAATGAAGTTTTATAATTTTAGTCAACCACACTTATAAACAGATAGTTACAGACTGGTACATGTTATAGAAACATTTATTGTCTTTGCTTGGTTTAGACATAATTTCATTGTTACAATATAATTATTATTTTTTTTAAAAATCTTCTGTGGGTGTTCCGAAAATATGCAAAGACAAATACATGGTTAACGCTGAAAGACCAAAGGACAAAAAACTGATGACAGCTATAGTTGAATTTATGGATGAACTCTGTTGAAGCTCTATCTAACAATAATTCCATTGCAGATAACAGTCTCAATCTACTATTATCTTCATTACATTGTTTGCAGTACAGGATTGAAACTGGCCCCTTGCCACTAGGCAAACTCATCCCAAATGAGAAGACTTCGGATTTGT
The DNA here is from genome assembly GCA_023634235.1 of Pisaster brevispinus. Classification (NCBI taxonomy): domain Eukaryota; kingdom Metazoa; phylum Echinodermata; class Asteroidea; order Forcipulatida; family Asteriidae; genus Pisaster; species Pisaster brevispinus. The sequence goes on along the minus strand of JAMKCF010000007.1, from coordinate 18,618,279 downwards.
GTCCCTGCAGGACTTGAGAATCACTGAGTATACAGTGCTGACTTGAGAATCACTGAGTATACAGTGCTGACTTGAGAATCACTGAGTATACAGTGCTGACTTGAGAATCACTGAGTATACAGTGCTGACTTGAGAATCACTGAGTATACAGTGCTGACTTGAGAATCACTGAGTTTACAGTGCTGACTTGAGAATCACTGAGTATACAGTGCTGACTTGAGAATCACTGAGTTTACAGTGCTGACTTGAGAATCACTGAGTATACAGTGCTGACTTGAGAATCACTGAGTATACAGTGCTGACTTGAGAATCACTGAGTATACAGTGCTGACTTGAGAATCACTGAGTATACAGTGCTGACTTGAGAATCACTGAGTTTACAGTGCTGACTTGAGAATCACTGAGTATACAGTGCTGACTTGAGAATCACTGAGTATACAGTGCTGACTTGAGAATCACTGAGTATACAGTGCTGACTTGAGAATCACTGAGTTTACAGTGCTGACTTGAGAATCACTGAGTATACAGTGCTGACTTGAGAATCACTGAGTTTACAGTGCTGACTTGAGAATCACTGAGTTTACAGTGCTGACTTGAGAATCATTGTGCTTTTTGAATATTCGTGTAAGGGGGAAAAAAGAAGTTAGATTCTGTATCCCTGATGCAATTAAAATTAATCTCAATCGAAGGTCATGGTCAAAACAAGGTCACTCAATACAGACACAGCATAAACAATATGTGGTTTAAACTCCATGCACACAGAATTGAGAAGCAATTTTATATGAAATTGGAGATGAATTTGGGAGTATATTTACTTGAAATTGAAAGCAGTCCTAATTGGACTGAGTTGTCTTACATTGTTAAGGCTTAATGCAACCTGTGGCAGTGCTTCATTCTCCTGCTTGTCTAATTTTCGGATCTCCTCTTCCACCACTTGCTTGAATTTCCTCTCATCAACTACCTTCACCTGTTAAAGTAAGAACAATCAATATTTGAAGCCATCCCGTACCCACATTAGGCATGTACATCTCTCATCACTTGATATCAACTACATAATGAAAGACAAAAAGAAAGAAACATACCTCAATATCAAACAAGCTACTGACTGGCTTATGGTCACTGAGTTTCAATCTATCATGGCTGCGGTACACAACTTGTTTGATGGTATTGCCTTTGAAGAGAATACGATCACACCAGGCTGGAACTCTTTGTTTTTCACTAAGTGATAACATAATGAATACAAGCTTATCACCTTGGCACGAAAAAGGTTGAATAAAAAGCTTGACTCATTGACATCACTTGAACCTACATACTTGTTTGTATCAAGCATTTTTCTACCATTGTTATATTTATTTACTTTCACATAAGAATAAAGGGATAAATAAATCTGTTCAAGTCAGCATAAAGAGTCTGAATTGGTCCAGAAAAAACAAACCATGGTACAATGTGAAAGTCATGTCTAATGTTTGCTCTATCTGAATGTAAATACTGATGTGACACTGGTATTAGCTAGAGGATCACAGTGGGCCAAGCATTAAAACAGATTCCCTTTATCAATTGGTTTATTCCTATCTGAACATGTAGAAAAGAGACCCGACTGGATAAACGTCAAGTTAAAACTCTAGCTTTTGGAAAGTGAATGTGAAAGTGGGATGCTTGTGAGGACACCAGTGGAAATGGGTTGAATTTGCATAATAATAAGAAGAAGGTAATCAACCGATGAATGGGCATAAGAGCCTTCCACTGTATACCAGTCAAGACATACTTGCTGCATATCAGACATGAAGTGGATAAGGAATTAATCAGCTTTATGGGGGTAACTTTCTAACTATCATACTGATTTCATTATAGGTAGGTTAAGTAGTACCTGTCACTGTCTGAAAAGTTGTGGGTAGATGAATGTGATAGGAGAGTTGTCATACCAACCTTGTATCCCAGTTGTCAGTGCCTGGATCATACTTGTATGTCGGTCTGAAGGTAATTTCTCCTTCCTTAAAACCCTTGAATACTTTCTCAATTCTATGCTGTCTGAAGAGCTGACAAGAAAGACATCATTAAATGACATGGGTTTAGTCTAAAGCTGTACAAGTAATGTACACAAAGTCATCACTTAATAACTTGATATTTACATTGCATAAATACAAACTGAAAGGCACTCATGGTGTGAGAAATGACAAACTTCAACAGGTACAAATGTACTCTGAGCTATTACAGTGAATGAACTTCTTGAATGTATCCTGTTTCTACAGTAGCCTTTTAAGTCTTCTTTTTCTGTAGTTTTCCTTAAATTTGCTTAGTTTTGTCTCTTTATTTCGTTGTTTACATTATTATTTCATGACATCAAAGCATCCAAAGGAATATGACATTTTCCTTTGTGCTGGTATAAACTGCTCGGGCTACATCCTGTAGCCTCAGATCTCAAGGGTCTTTCACAGGATCCTCGCTGTTCCAAAAAGCACTGCCTTCTGTAGCAGATCTACCCTCACAGTCATATATACCTGGTCATGTTCCAACAGTGTTTGAAAGTCTTTCTCATCAATGTGGACTTTGACAACATCAACTGACAGGTCACCAATGCGATAATTTAAATCACCCATCCAAATAACAACCCTAAAAGACAAACACATAGAAATATGAAAATCCTCCTCTTGGCAATACAACTTGTAAACTGTAAGCTTGTCAATACATATCAACCAAACTGAAACGTCTGCTTGTCAATACATATAAACCAAACTGAAATGGCTTCTCAATCCTATCCCACTCTATCATACTGAGAGATCAACCCTATTGGATCATAATCAGTAACAATGAAATCCCAATGCACTCAGTAACAATGAAAACCCATTCAGTGATAGTGAGATCCCAATCCCATTCAGTGATAGTGAGATCCCAATCCCATTCAGTGATAGTGAGATCCCAAACCCATTCAGTGATAGTGAGATCCCAATCCCATTCAGTGATAGTAAGATCCCAATCCCATTCAGTGATAGTGAGATCCCAATCCCATTCAGTGATAGTGAGATCCCAATCCCATTCAGTGATAGTGAGATCCCAATCCCATTCAGTGATAGTGAGATCCCAATCCCATTCAGTGATAGTGAGATCCCAATCCCATTCAGTGATAGTGAGATCCCAATCCCATTCAGTGAAAGTGAGATCCCAATCCCATTCAGTGATAGTGAGATCCCAATCCCATTCAGTGATAGTGAGATCCCAATCCCATTCAGTGAAAGTGAGATCCCAATCCCATTCAGTGATAGTGAGATCCCAATCCCATTCAGTGATAGTGAGATCCCAAACCCATTCAGTGATAGTGAGATCCAAATCCCATTCAGTGATAGTGAGATCCCAATCCCATTCAGTGATAGTGAGATCCCAATCCCATTCAGTGATAGTGAGATCCCAATCCCATTCAGTGATAGTGAGATCCCAATCCCATTCAGTGATAGTGAGATCCAAATCCCATTCAGTGATAGTGAGATCCCAATCCCATTCAGTGATAGTGAGATCCCAAACCCATTCAGTGATAGTGAGATCCCAATCCCATTCAGTGATAGTGAGATCCCAATCCCATTCAGTGATAGTGAGATCCCAATCCCATTCAGTGATAGTGAGATCCCAAACCCATTCAGTGATAGTGAGATCCCAAACCCATTCAGTGGTAGTGAGATCCCAATCCCATTCAGTGGTAGTGAGATCCCAATCCCATTCAGTGATAGTGAGATCCCAATCCCATTCAGTGATAGTGAGATCCCAATCCCATTCAGTGATAGTGAGATCCAAATCCCATTCAGTGATAGTGAGATCCCAATCCCATTCAGTTATAGTGAGATCCCAAACCCATTCAGTGATAGTGAGATCCCAATCCCATTCAGTGATAGTGAGATCCCAAACCCATTCAGTGATAGTGAGATCCCAATCCCATTCAGTGATAGTGATATATCAATCCCATTCAGTGATAGTGAGATCCCAAACCCATTCAGTGATAGTGAGATCCCAAACCCATTCAGTGATAGTGAGATCCCAATCCCATTCAGTGATAGTGAGATCCCAATCCCATTCAGTGATAGTGAGATCCCAATCCCATTCAGTGAAAGTGAGATCCCAATCCCATTCAGTGATAGTGAGATCCCAATCCCATTCAGTGATAGTGAGATCCCAATCCCATTCAGTGATAGTGAGATCCCAATCCCATTCAGTGATAGTGAGATCCCAATCCCATTCAGTGATAGTGAGATCCCAAACCCATTCAGTGATAGTGAGATCCCAATCCCATTCAGTGATAGTGAGATCCCAATCCCATTCAGTGAAAGTGAGATCCCAATCCCATTCAGTGATAGTGAGACCCCAATCCCATTCAGTGATAGTGAGATCCCAATCCCATTCAGTGATAGTGAGATCCCAATCCCATTCAGTGATAGTGAGATCCCAATCCCATTCAGTGATAGTGAGATCCCAATCCCATTCAGTGATAGTGAGATCCCAATCCCATTCAGTGATAGTGAGATCCCAAACCCATTCAGTGATAGTGAGATCCCAAACCCATTCAGTGATAGTGAGATCCCAATCCCATTCAGTGATAGTGAGATCCCAATCCCATTCAGTGATAGTGAGATCCCAATCCCATTCAGTGATAGTGAGATCCCAATCCCATTCAGTGATAGTGAGATCCCAAACCCATTCAGTGATAGTGAGATCCCAATCCCATTCAGTGATAGTGAGATCCCAATCCCATTCAGTGATAGTGAGATCCCAAACCCATTCAGTGATAGTGAGATCCCAATCCCATTCAGTGATAGTGAGATCCCAATCCCATTCAGTGATAGTGAGATCCCAAACCCATTCAGTGATAGTGAGATCCCAATCCCATTCAGTGATAGTGAGATCCCAATCCCATTCAGTGATAGTGAGATCCCAATCCCATTCAGTGATAGTGAGATCCCAATCCCATTCAGTGATAGTGAGATCCCAATCCCATTCAGTGATAGTGAGATCCCAATCCCATTCAGTGATAGTGATATATCAATCCCATTCAGTGATCTAACTACACTCCTAGAGAGTGAGACCCTCTTATCTTGAAATAAAATGCCTTACTCATGGTCACGTATAATGGATAATGGCTGATGTGGTGATGCTTGATCAAACTTCATTCGTGAACAGATGTCAGTATAATCCTGAGAAGAAAAGCAGCAATAAATAAAACCATTTCAGACAAATTAATGGAAATTATTAAATGAAAATACTGACCTTTTAACAAAATAAGCCAAACATAGAACAACAAACTTTGATAGAATTTCAGTTGAAGTGAAGAGTTGGTACTGGTATGAACTTAATAATCAGTGAGCTCTCTGATTAATAATAATAATACATGGTTCTTATGTAGCGCTTTATCACAACTTATGGGTGTCTCAAGACACTCATTATTTTTACAACAGGTATGAAGAGCAATGGCAAATTATTAGACCTGTTTATAAAGCAGCCTTATAAAGGTTTACAAGGCGAGGTGGCGCAATCTGTAGCCAACTATGCCAGAAATACAGGGACAAACCCCTTTCCTTTGACACAGTAAGTGCACTGAGTTCTTTGACGTACTTGCATTACACATTACCCAGGACCTACAGCCCTAACGTGTCAAGGAAACAAGTGCCAACACAACAATCTGAACTTGAGTCCAGTGAACTATGTAGTCCACTCAGCCATGCTACTCCATGCAATGATTTCATTTGTACAGTTTCTTATCACCAAGCCTGTACTTGGTCTCTAAGGCATGTTAAGTAGTGGTGTCATTTTGTACTCTTTTTAAGGCCTGACCAGTATTTCAAAAGGCTGTGTATTCTCTGCACAACATCCACTGCACTCATCTTCAAAAAGACTCTTCAAAATACCTGTTGGCAGGTAATGTGCTATTATAAGACTCCTATTTACTGATTTAGTCTAATGATTGTACATTATTTGACACTGTTTACCTGATTACGCCTCTCATATTCCTCCATATGAGCTGCCAGATGAGAGTTGACGAAACAGAATGATGTATTATGAAACTCAAATCTCACTGCAACACCTCCTTTATTTCCCTGCATTCAAACATAAAGTATTAAGTGTCATTTGACTGGAATCTTTGAACTAATTCATCAAACAAATTTTTATTATTTTTTTTTCATTTTACCAGTTACTTAAAATAAAAAGAGACAGTAACCACAAAACCATCAGCAGAAGGTTTTATTGCTGAAACAAATCCTTTGATTGTTAAAAAAGCCTGAAAGGTTTGCAACAAGTGAAATGACTGACAAGCAGACGCGAAGATTATTATAATATATACACAACTATTATTCATTAAGGCCTCAATCCTAACTGCAGCCACCATAGCCATCGGCCAGGGTGCTCAATCCTAACTGCAGCCTCCATAGCCATCGGCCAGGGTGCTCAATCCTAACCACAGCCACCATAGCCATCGGCCAGGGTGCTCAATCCTAACCACAGCCACCATAGCCATCAGCCAGGGTGCTCAATCCTAACTGCAGCCACCATAGCCATCGGCCAGGGTGCTCAATCCTAACTGCAGCCACCATAGCCATCGGCCAGGGTGCTCAATCCTAACCACAGCCACCATAGCCATCGGCCAGGGTGCTCAATCCTAACCACAGCCACCATAGCCATCGGCCATGGTGCTCAATCCTAACCACAGCCACCATAGCCATCGGCCAGGGTGCTCAATCCTAACTGCAGCCACCATAGCCATCGGCCAGGGTGCTCAATCCTAACCACAGCCACCATAGCCATCGGCCAGGGTGCTCAATCCTAACTGCAGCCACCATAGCCATCGGCCAGGGTGCTCAATCCTAACCACAGCCACCATAGCCATCGGCCAGGGTGCTCAATCCTAACTGCAGCCGTCATAGCCATCGGCCAGGGTGCTCAATCCTAACCACAGCCACCATAGCCATCGGCCAGGGTGCTCAATCCTAACCACAGCCACCATAGCCATCGGCCAGGGTGCTCAATCCTAACCACAGCCACCATAGCCCTTGGCCAGGGTGCTCAATCCTAACCACAGCCACCATAGCCATTGGCCAGGGTGCTCAATCCTAACCACAGCCACCGGCCATAGCCATCGGCCAGGGTGCTCAATTCTAACTGCAGCCACCATAGCCATCGGCCAGGGTGCTCAATCCTAACCACAGCCACCATAGCCATCGGCCAGGGTGCTCAATCCTAACCACAGCCACCATAGCCATCGGCCAGGGTGCTCAATCCTATCCACAGCCACCATAGCCATCGGCCAGGGTGCTCAATCCTAACCACAGCCACCATAGCCATCGGCCAGGGTGCTCAATCCTAACTGCAGCCGTCATAGCCATCGGCCAGGGTGCTCAATCCTAACCACAGCCACCATAGCCATCGGCCAGGGTGCTCAATCCTAACCACAGCCACCATAGCCATCGGCCAGGGTGCTCAATCCTAACCACAGCCACCATAGCCCTTTGCCAGGGTGCTCAATCCTAACCACAGCCACCATAGCCATCGGCCAGGGTGCTCAATCCTAACCACAGCCACCGGCCATAGCCATCGGCCAGGGTGCTCAATTCTAACTGCAGCCACCATAGCCATCGGCCAGGGTGCTCAATCCTAACCACAGCCACCATAGCCATCGGCCAGGGTGCTCAATCCTAACCACAGCCACCATAGCCATCGGCCAGGGTGCTCAATCCTAACCACAGCCACCATAGCCATTGGCCAGGGTGCTCAATATCCACAGCCACCATAGCCATCGGCCAGGGTGCTCAATCCTAACCACAGCCACCATAGCCATCGGCCAGGGTGCTCAATCCTAACTGCAGCCACCATAGCCATCGGCCAGGGTGCTCAATCCTAACCTCAGCCACCATAGCCATCGGCCAGGGTGCTCAATCCTAACCACAGCCACCATAGCCATCGGCCAGGGTGCTCAATCCTAACCACAGCCACCATAGCCATCGGCCAGGGTGCTCAATCCTAACCACAGCCACCATAGCCATCGGCCAGGGTGCTCAATCCTAACCACAGCCACCGGCCATAGCCATCGGCCAGGGTGCTCAATTCTAACTGCAGCCACCATAGCCATCGGCCAGGGTGCTCAATCCTAACCACAGCCACCATAGCCATCGGCCAGGGTGCTCAATCCTAACTGCAGCCACCATAGCCATCGGCCAGGGTGCTCAATCCTAACCACAGCCACCATAGCCATCGGCCAGGGTGCTCAATCCTAACCACAGCCACCATAGCCATCGGCCAGGGTGCTCAATCCTAACTGCAGCCACCATAGCCATCGGCCAGGGTGCTCAATCCTAACTGCAGCCACCATAGCCATCGGCCAGGGTGCTCAATCCTAACCACAGCCACCATAGCCATCGGCCAGGGTGCTCAATCCTAACTGCAGCCACCATAGCCATCGGCCAGGGTGCTCAATCCTGACCACAGCCACCATAGCCATCGGCCAGGGTGCTCAATCCTAACCACAGCCACCATAGCCATCGGCCATGGTGCTCAATCCTAACTGCAGCCACCATAGCCATCGGCCAGGGTGCTCTGCCAAGTTTGTCATGATGCCATTCAAATTGCAACTTGGCAATCATACCATTTGTGAAGAATGACTTCTTTAATGTTCAATTTCTGTCACGATGCACATTTCATCATGTGGATCTAGTAGTTCCTGGTTATTATTTTATGTACAAAACCAAAGCACAACTAGACATGCAGTCTTTGTAAATTTACAAACACAAGGTGTTCGGTTTTTTAATGATACTAGAATTTCTGATGATGTCATGAAACATTGTAATGAAACATCCATTTTGTAGTGTTTAATAAATAAAAGTTAAATGACTCCAAAATGAACTTAAGTGGATACTTTTACTACTTTAGTTTCAACTGTAAGACAATGTCAAACTGTTACATGTAGATTTTTCAAGACTTTTGTTTGGCGTATAGATTCTGAAAACATCTAGTCTAGTTCTGGAATTTAAAACAAAACAAAAATCATTAATGAGTTTTTGAATACCCAATATGACGCCATAATTATGAAAGAAGTGTATGTACAAGTATATGTTTAGAGTTTGTAAAGATTCCATGAGGTGAACACAAAAATCTTGCATTTACTTTGTGGACAAAAGAGTTCGAGAGCTGTTTTCTCATGAGCGACTGCATGTGACAAAATCAGGTTGACCAAGCAACAAATGACCCATGTTGACCAAGCAACAAATGGCCCATGTTGACCAAGCAACAAATGACCCATGTTGACCAAGCAACAAATGGCCCATGTTGACTAAGCAACAAATGGCCCATGTTGACATACAATGAGGATGGCATTAGGTGGGACACATTTTCACTATTGCAGCAAAAAGCAAAGTGGATTCTGAGCAGTACACAAACACACACAACCAGTCTTGTTTTGCAGTCGTTGTGTGGACATTCCTTTGTTCTGTACACTTAAGGAAAATCCTATTCCTCAACACTGCAAATAACGTTGTGTGGACGTGTGTAAGTCCACATAGTGCTTCAGATCCCTACGTTATGTGGACCTCTTTTGTTCTCAAGTCCACACTGCGTATGTAGCGCTTGCCCACACACACACAAGTGTGTAAACACCTCCAATCGGGGACCTCCTATTGTCCCTCTTTTGTTTGGACTCTAACTTTTTGGCAACAGCTCCCATTGGTTTTGTACACAATTTCTAACTGGGGACCTTTACCCAACCGGGGACCCTATTGTCCTCTTTTGTTATAGGTCCCCGGTTTGAATGTGAAAACAAACTCACACACACACAGCTCTGTGTTGCAGTCGTTGTGTGGACATTCCTTTGTTCTGTACACTTAAGAAAAATCCTATTCCTCAACACTGCAAATAACGTTGTGTGGACGTGTGTAAGTCCACATAGTGTTTCAGATCTCTACATTATGTGGACCTCTTTTGTTCTCAGGTCCACACTGCGTATGTAGCGCTTGCCCATATTCTCAAAAATGCATCCTTGTGTAGCATTCTTTTGTTCTTTCCTTTGTCCCTGCACTTAACAGTTTCCCATAGACTTTGTACACAAATTTCCTCGTGGAGCAACCCAGTCTTTAGAATGTCCATGTGGAGTCCTTTTATTTAAAGGCATTTCATGATTGTGAAAATAACCCATTTTATTGTTCAGGAGTTATTATTTTCTTTTTAAGTTATAGGCAAAGGGGGCTTTGTGTGGCTAATGCAGACAAATAACCACAACCTCAAATTTGAAATCAATTTGATCGATGCTTAAGAAATAGCATTAAAAACTCACAAATCCCTTATCCACTATCCACTCATCTATAAAAAAGGCTATTCTATTTTTTAATGGTATTTTAAACAAATAACCTTTCTGCAATGATCAACTCCCTTTTCCCACCGGTTGTCAGAAATGCGCTGCGTTTATTTATTTATTGTTCTACCTTGCGATTCAAACCAGCCCGATAACACATTGTTTAGCCTTCTCGCCCGACGTAGCCATAAGCCAATCGCGCACGTTTATTTTTCCCGCTGCTTGACTCCCGCACCCGCTAGTATTTTTCCAGGGCTTTTTTTTTCGTATCTAGAATGTGCTTTCTGTTGTCACAGTAAGTTATGTAAGAACCCCGGCCATGGTTATTGTCCCAATATATCTCTGTTATTGTTGTTGTTTAGTCCGTCGTTTTGTTTGTTTGTTCCATTTGTTGGTTTTCGGCGTTTGTTGATTTCCATACAAAATAATGAATGTGAGAGTTTCTGGGAAATTGAGTGCTTGTGAGGGTTGATCAGAACGATCTTGATCGGCGATCTCTGAACAAGGAAAGCGAGAGTGCTAGCGAAAACTGAGTGTGAGGTATATAGCGACCGTACCAACAGCCAAGAAGCCCCTGAAGCAGCAGGAGTGGCGATCGGCCGGAGAAAGCCAGTCCCGGCACGATCAAATTGGTATTTTGGCAAATCAGAGCCAAACGAAAGCCAATTCTTCTACCGGTCCACATACCCGCAACACTGAGCCTCGACAAACACAAGCTTTTACCCAGAGTAATAACCGTAAGTGTAACTTTGATTTATTTGTTCACGGAAATGGAAGTATTGAAGAAGATACTATTTGTTAGTTAAAATGATGTTCTGCTATAGTTGCAATTGGCAAAGACATTTTCAGGAAATGGGCAGACATCGGGAATTATTGCAAACGGAAGATTTTACGCTCATTGAAGTTTTGGTCAAGTTGGCGATGTTTATAGAAAGACTTGAGGAGCTTACCGATTGAGAATTATTGACTGTGCTGTATTAATTAATTGCTTGTTTAAACGTTATTAAGATTATTCCACAAAACTTGCCCATGTTTGGTTGTATTTTACTTGATAGATGGCCATACCCTGGAGTTTGATATAACCCCGACCTGGACGCAAACTGAACTGTGAGTGTGAGGCCGCACGAAAGCTCCTTGAGACGGAGACTATAATGGCAGGCCATTCGTCGTACGAAGCGTACACATCACACGTCCACGGGAAGATGGGTCAAGTATATATATATAGTGCTTCATTTTGAGTTGTCCACATTCCAGTTTAGTTCGGGCAGAAATGTTCGCGGCAAAACATTGTGGATTATATTCAGAAAGTGTATTTAATCATGGAAGTGTGAATTGTTAAATTGAACCAGGAAGCTATACCAGACTACTATCTAATTCCATCTGTTTTCCTGTAAATAACTGTAAATATTATTGTAAATATACAAGCTTATCAAGTTATATCTGGTCTCCTTTTCGTTCTTCATTTTGTTGTCAATCTGTTTTATTGGGAAACTCACCCGGGGTCATCACCTAAAGGAATTATCCATTGAAAATGAAAGGTGCTGACACCGGTTTTGTTGTCTTTTTTCTTGGTAGCTGGTGATATGAGTTAAATGTTTTCTTTATTAATAAACTGTTCATGTTTTTTACACTTTTTGCAAATACAAATCAAATTTGGCCCCTGGGCAGCAAGATTTGAATGTCGTTTGATATCCAAACATAACATGGTTTGAGGGTGGACAGTCGATATTAGCTCCCCTTGATATTGGGAGATGACAAGCATGTCAAACCTCCATTACCAAGGGAAGCAACATATTGCCTGTCCATCTAAAATAACCATGTTGAACTTGTTTTACACCTTTTCATGTGTGTGTAGCAGCAATGTTTGGCAGTGTGTAACACCTGCACAACGGTTCCATGATTGCTTCATAAAGGGCATCGGTAGTAGACTATTGCACTGCATGCATAGTTGACCTGTACATAAAGACTCCCATGCCCTTGGTAAACAGCAAAAATAGCATCTGGTACGTCAAGCCTGAGATTTCCTGACTTTTAGGGCAAGGCCAATTTGCCTGTTACATGTACATGTATGTACCACTCAAAGTTAAGACATAACAAAGAATATCAGCCCATAAGTTTTTGGAAGCGGCGTGTCCGCATGTTTTGTGTGTCCCTCGGATACTACTGTGTGTTGTGTATATGTAGATTGTGTACATCGAGATCGCATTGTTGTCTTCGTTTTGCGGTGCTTCTACGTTGGCTCTTGCATGCAAAAAGAGCACGACAGCCATGGGAATAAAAGGTAAAAGGGGATGGCAAAAATGGCTGAAATAATGGCTCACTTACAAGGAGCAACACAGCACCTTGAAGTGCAACAACGGCAACAGATGTCATGAAATTCCAGGCATGAAAGTAATTGTGAATTGAGAGAAGTGAGAATTTGGCTCTCGATCATGAATAATGTATGAGGTACATGTATAGTAAACCTGAAAACCATAAGCTGTCATGGAAGTTCCCACCAGGAGGTATCTCTAGATACTGTAGAAACATTCAAATCTCAATCTTAATTTCACAATACCACCACCAAAATATTGCCAAGCTGTTCCACTACTAGTACTATAATAAGGATAATTTCTTTGCAAGTTCATTCATATTACATCCTGTAACAGCCAGGACAAATTGAACTCACCATTTTGCCCATGATTCCTGTGCCGACAGTTTCAGCAATGACATCATGAATGAAGGGTTTATGTCTCTCCTTGGCAAACACAAGGAGCATCATTCCAACCAAACGCACCAGCTTCACCTTAAACCAAATAATTTCAAATACATAAATGTATGTATGTGAAAACAATAACAAGTGTTGTCAACCTAAACACCTCACAGTCGTACACACATCCAACAATAGCCTAATGTCAATCAAATAAATGTACATGTGAATAATAAGGGTAAAGTATCAACCCAAATATTTCACAGAATCTTTAAGGCATACAGACTCAAGAAAGTGTGCCTACAAAACTTAGATAGTCATGAAACTTGAAGATCTAAACAAATCTTAAAGATGATTCGTTTTAACAGTAGCAATAATCTGAAAATATTTTAGAGTAAGTTCATACACAATAAACAAGTTTTTATACCAAACATCATTTTGTAGTCTGCCACCATGTGCATTTTATCATTGCTCTAAACTTCCTGATATAAAATCTAAAATCTGAATGACAGACTGTACCTTGACGTAAGCACCAACCCTATGTAAAGCTTTCTCAATGGCTTTGTTCCATTCTTCCTCTCTGGCTGAGTCATTGAAGAGGAATGCTTCTTTGCTTAAATCCAATTCTTGAAAACCAATGGCATATATATCAGCTTTCATGTCATCTACATTCAACCATGGTCCCAAACCTTCTGATGCAGTTTGACCATTGACATTCCATGTACCAACAAATACCCGGAAGTCATGAGGGAAGGTGTAGTCTTTTTCTCTTCTTTTAAGAATTTCATGTCTGATTCCAGCAGGCTTGAAGACAGGTTTGATTGTAGCATAGCCTCCCCTATCAGTCTCATCCTCAGGCACACTGACAATATTAACCAAGTCAAACAATTTCCTATTATGGTTACGCAGTAAGTACACACAATAATTGAAAATGTGCTCCTACATTTGTGATTATTTATGGTACATGTATATAAGAAGTAAATCTCATTTTGCATTTAGTATGCACATACATGTATATAAGAAGTAAATCTCATTTTGCATTCAGTATGCACATACATGTATATAAGAAGTAAATCTCATTTTGCATTCAGTATGCACATACATGTATATAAGAAGTAAATCTCATTTTGCATTTAGTATGCACATACATGTATATAAGAAGTAAATCTCATTTTGCATTTAGTATGCACATACATGTATATAAGAAGTAAATCTCATTTTGCATTTAGTATGCACATACATGTATATAAGAAGTAAATCTCATTTTGCATTTAGTATGCACATACATGTATATAAGAAGTAAATCTCATTTTGCATTTAGTATGCACGTACATGTATATAAGAAGTAAATCTCATTTTGCATTTAGTATGCACGTACATGTATATAAGAAGTAAATCTCATTTTGCATTTAGTATGCACATACATGTATATAAGAAGTAAATCTCATTTTGCATTATGTATGCACATACATGTATATAAGAAGTAAATCTCATTTTGCATTTAGTATGCACATACATGTATATAAGAAGTAAATCTCATTTTGCATTTAGTATGCACATACATGTATATAAGAAGTAAATCTCATTTTGCATTTAGTATGCACATACATGTATATAAGAAGTAAATCTCATTTTGCATTTAGTATGCACATACATGTATATAAGAAGTAAATCTCATTTTGCATTTAGTATGCACATACATGTATATAAGAAGTAAATCTCATTTTGCATTTAGTATGCACATACATGTATATAAGAAGTAAATCTCATTTTGCATTTAGTATGCACATACATGTATATAAGAAGTAAATCTCATTTTGCATTCAGTATGCACATACATGTATGTATGTCTTCCTAAACACTATTTTGTCAGAACTTTTTAACAAAGATACAAATTAACACAAATAAGGCAAAAAGAAGTTCTGGTGCCGTTTACATGCCATTTCAAAATAGGGTCAGTAGGTCAGGATTGTTTTGTTCTTCTTTTTATTCTGATTTTATAAGTTTACCCAACTTACAATCCATCAAAGACCTCTATAAACTCATATGAGGTACACAGGAGATGTTCCTGGTTAAGATGATGGTATGATTGTGTCAGATACATGTAGGTTTCTCAAAACAGATATATTTTAGGCTAAAATGAGGTCCAAAATGATTTTCATGTGACTTCTGTTAAGCATACATGCTCATGTGTGTTAACATAATAATAGTGATACTACTTTATTCAGGCATATCACAATAATACAAAATATAAAATTTAGTAAAACAGATAAAATACATATATATATTTCCCGCTTTTTTCTGGATACTCTCCCTTAATCCTTTGCTCCTCTTTTTGCTATAAATTGATATGTTTGTGTATGTTTTTGTTTATGCTTCTGACGAAGGTCCGGTTTGGATCGAAAGCTAAGGCCATCTCCCCTACTAATTTTATTTATATATATATAAAAACCGCCCATATCCCAATATACAGCAAGAATTGAAATAAAAATATAAAAATAGTAAAACCACCCTTTCTCAATATACAGCATGGATTGAAGTCAAGAAAAAACAAACGAAAAAAAACCAAAAAAACAAAAAACAAAACAAGGCAAAGATAGAACACACAAAAGGGCTACAAAAAAAACAAAGGAAAAAGAAACTGGACAACAAATCAGGGAGCAACAGACAGGACAAAAGATGGGCTGCCTAGGAGAAAGCCAGAAGTGAAATAAAACATTATCACCAAAGGGGTGTGTCACTCATCAGAATGGATCTGTGACGTTACCAGGCAGTGGCTTACATTATTCTAAGGTTGGCTCTGTAACATCCAGGAAACAATGTTTCAAAATGACTAGGAGAGGATCTGTCTCCTGCCCAATGTTAATACAATCCTAACAAATGGCTATTAAAATGACACTCACAGTGTAGAGGATTTGTTGGATTGCTCCAGTAGCAGATCAAAGGATCCAGTGGAGCTTGAGGTGGTAATAGAAGCTGTGGAGGCATTCTCATACAGTGTTCCTGTTGGTTGTAACGTTGAAGTCTTAACAGCATCTGTAAAGTCATCTTCAAAGCCCAGCAATGAACTGAATGTTTTAGAATCTAAACCTGCAATAGAAGGAAATAAAACACTTACATCATTAAATACATACATACAATGTGAACATACACCCATAAAAAGCTTTTCCTTTACCTCTGTAAGTCCCATCTTAGACCATTCTCAGTATGTATTACATAGCATACAAGTAGAATATGGCCATTTCATCAATGTTTCAACTATTTCAGAAAGTAGCCATAATGCATCAAACATTACAGGGTTCAAAACTCAACAACAAAACCTTTCAAGGGGTACTTTGTGTCATGTTGTCGCCTGTTGTCTTTCAATACATCAACTCAATGGGTATCATAACGTTGAACTAAACATTGATAAAACAAAGATTTTTGCTTAAGAAGTAGAACACAAGAGAGTAGAATTAAGAGACAACTCACTTGAAGTTGAAGCTGTTGATACTCTACTGCTGCTGGTTAGGCTAGTACTTTGTCTCCATGGGTCATCTGTACAAAGAAAACAGTATCCATTGATTGATGACTTTCAGCACTGTACCCACAATGAACACTTTACCACCTTTTTAAAAATGAGCATTTCCTGTGCTCTTTTATTTACTCTTTTTGTCAAAATGCAAGTTATCATCTCCAATCATATATAAAATTGCAAACACGATTGAACATATTGAACTCCTATTCATATACCTAGTGAGAGATGTCTAAATATACTTGTATTACAGTTAAGCCCTACCTTTACGTACTGCATTGCGTCTATGAAGCCTATGACAATCCATTTCCAGACACATTGTTAACAATGTTAGTAATTCCTACATGTACATGCTAATTTATTCAAATCAGAAAAGTGTTTATCCATGTAGAAGAAAAATGAATAATGTTATTGTTAATAACATTATTCCTGGTGCAAACCCCAAGCTGCTGCACAAACTCCTGCACGCTTACATAAATTTGTACGTGTGTACATTCTACTACATTGTACATGTCTCTTTGGTATGAATACGATCCTCCATTACAGTTGATCATGGCAACAGGAAGTGAAGTCACCCCTTCCAGTTCCCCCCTTTGATATCCATTCATGGAACCAGGACACACTACACATCACCTCAATAATAAAGGATTATTAGCAAAACATGTACATTACTACATTGTACGTTGTACATTGTACTAGTTTGTATGTGTGGACTGTCTACATGAAAAACCTGGGCTAAATGTACAAAGCTTAATGGATTTCCGTGTACAGTTTAGTACATGTATGTGACCTTTATGTTGTTGCTTGGGCGAGATGTAAATACGTAGTAAAAGAGGACTCGGCAAGTTGGCAAAGCAGAATGTAAAATCGGTTTTGGGTGTACATGTACCTTACTGTTTAATTCATGAAATTCAAGAAGAAGGGCGAAAATATAAAATGTGTTTTCTCTGTTCATCCAGAATTTGAATGACTTTACAATTAGGGTAAACGGGGGTAAAAACGCCTGTGGGGTAAAAAAATGCCCACTTTCTACTGCTAGTAAGTAATGACAAGATGAATTATTAAATGGGGTATATTTATATTACATGTAAGTGCCTCACGTGTGTATAAAATCTTATAACACAACAAATTTAATTCGTTGGCATATTTTAAGGGTACAAATGTATGTAGGTGAAAAAAATTGGGAAAATAAGTTTTAAAAATTGAACGTCATACATGTAGCTTTGGCCTGTATCACTTCACATGATTTTATTAAAGAAAAAAAGGTTTAATTGTTTCTATTTTTTGTTGATATTTACTGAGAAGGGCTAATTACACAAGAATTTGTACCTACACATGTAGACACTAACCATGTGTATAAAAATCTTAGAACAAGCAAACTGACATTTCATGTGGGCACAATGGAGTTCAAAATCACAAAAAGTCCCTCACGTCAAAAGATTTGTAAAATTTTGTAGGCTTTAGTGCATACAAACCCCCCCCCCCCCCAAAGAAAAATCAGTTTTATAATCAATTTTGACTGCAGATTCTGATAATTTGCTGAACAGCAACAAAACAGCAACAAAACGGGCCTACATGTACATGTACTTGTAGAATGAAACTAGTCTGTCTTGGGTCATTTCAGTGATCAGGAGCGTCTGGGGTAATGTTCCAGAACCAGTAGACCCCTGTTGGAGCTACATGTACATGTACATGTACATGTACATGTCATGTACATGTACATGTACATGTATGGGTGTTCTAATTTTAGACTTTGCTATGTTGGTCAGTCATAAGCCTACAGTACCATCTGTTGTGTGAATTATGTACGCTAATGTTAATTTCTGAGCTACATAAGAGTACCTGTTTCAATTGATTAAGTTTGTAGATATAGTTAACCAGCTGTGTTTGAAAAGTTGTTTGAATTTGATGTACATGTAGTATCCCTGAGTATTAAACAGATTTTAAATACTATGGCAAAATCTCTGGTAAAGCCATCTTTTGGAATAAAAAACGTGGGCGGGTGTTTTTTACCCAGAGACCCTTGTAAAAACGCCCGCCAAACTTCCTCCGAAAAAGGGTGGAAAAATTTCCCCTATCAGTATAATTACAATGAGTTTAGATTTGCACACAATAGAGGTGATTGGATAAAACAACACATTTATTTCCTGGCAATGATAAGATATTTTGCAAAAACTTAAAAAAACATGCCTTTTTACCCCAGTTTACCCTACATGTACCAATAAATTACAAATGAAGAATAGGCCTATAAAATAAAACACATAAACATATTATAAATAATTGATTCCATGTAATTAACTGCAATGAAAAATCTACAAAACCCAGGAAACTGACATTGCGCAACAGTTCTCGCCAAATTTTCTATAATGGTCGCCATCTTGGAGAAAATGCACCATAACTCAATGAAACATCATCAACGCTATTTGTAACCAAAACCATCATAGCTGAATTAGTTGAATAAAATTACAAATTTATACAAAATAAATCACGGCAAAAAAAAACCCCTAAACCGATACGCCCAAAATAGATCACATGTGACTTAAACTGCTGAACAATCAACAGATTGCACACAATTTGCACAATATGCAGATCGAGCTGCCCAGTCAGTAGAACGCAAATCCATAAAATACATGTAAGTACAAAATATTTTAACTATTTTGTACCGACCCTATTTTCTAGAGCAACAAAGTGTTACACCAAAATAAATTGTGTTTATGTCTCTACCGAACCTGTTTTCCCCCAGTGTACAGTGTAATAGGAAACACACATATTATTTTGTTTGGCCTTCGTGTAAATGGACAGCAACTGAAAACTGTATAGATTCAAGTCTTTTCGGTACCATCATCTCCGATGAAGGCTCCAAACTGGAAATCCTGTCATTAATAGCACAAACAACAGCAGCAATAATTTGACTGAAGCCAATTGGAGTGATAGAAGCATTGCTCTAGGATCCAAAGTAAACTAAAACGTGCACTTGTCACATCAAAATTTCTCTACTTGCATGGTGCAACAAAATCTCTGGTTTCTATTTTTACCTGATTGTTAAATTGTATTAAAATAAAATTACAATTGGTGGCAAGTTGTGTTTTTGACAGTGAAGCTTAATTAATTTAATAAAACTCAGAAACATTTATTCTATTTCCCGATTGTACTGAAATTGACAATAACCATTTAATAGATGTTAATTTTGCATTGGGGATAAAGAATATTAACTTTGGTTTTACCCAAGATGTGTGTCAGCACTGTATACTCAGTACTTTCCCGAGTTCTGTGAAAAAAATCACAGGCATATTACTCGGGTGTGATTCTTTTCACAGAACTCGGGAAAGTAGTGAGTATACAGTGCTAACACACATCGGTGTAAGGGTAAAACCAAAATCAATAATAACCATTTAGTTTTACTTTGTTCAGTTTAGTTTGAATGTTTTACACATGTTATGTAAAACGTAGTATTAATTCTGGTTACTACATGTATGTGGGTCGCTTTTCAGCACCATGTGGTCTTTTGATTGATCAAAATAAAACATTTATACATGGGACCAAGTTCCTTTGTATTTTGATAAAACTTCTACCAATAATGAAAATAGCACAAGGTGATTTTATTTCAATACTCATTATGTCATTAAGAAAAAATACTATGAAAGTTTTTTAGTGCATCATTAAATAAGGGGGGGGGCGCTCTGCACTTAAGGTCAAATTCAATTTTGAAATGACTTCATTTCCAAAAGATTATTATGAATGTGAAAAAATAATGACCGTACATTACAACAGTGTAAAATGACATTTTATTTGATACCCTTCAGTGTGATATTTGTTAACATCCGAAAACATCCAATAACCTCATACTTCAAATATACATGGGTGCTTATATTTGAATTTTGAATTCATTCCTGAAATTCAACAATATTAAATTAAAACGGCATTGAATTTGACCTTTCGACTGACAACAAATTCCTGTGTGGAATAAAAAGGCGTATTCTTATTGGATTCCAATGTCGTGTTTAAAATTTCGCTCTGAATAAAGTATCAAACAAAATGACATTTGACACCATTTCAGGGTGAGGTAAGAGACTTGATAAGGATTCCATCACTAGGAAAATGGGTGCATCGCAACACTGAATTTGACCTTCAAGCCCCTCTTTAGTTGCCAATAGATAGGTTGCAATACGACGTAAATCGGCCATCTTTATGGGCAATTTGGAACACACAGTCATGCGTTTTGCGCAAGAACGGCGTGCAGCACGTGCACATTTCACAAAACTCATTGCAGGATTGGTTAGTAAACTGCGCGGCTGCATTAATAATTTGAGCGCGTGCGCGCCTGTAAGCCAAAATGCATTTTGCCCGTAAAGATGGCGTCTATTGGGAACTATCTATAGTTACTTACCAGTTTGCAAGTTTGGTGGGGCAGGGTGTCCAATACTTGGAGATGTTATTATATTGCCTTGTAAATCCAGTAACAGTCCTGGGTCATTAGGACAATTCACATAGTAATGCTGGTTGTTTGTTGCTGACTTGCTTGCTGATGTAGAACTGTATAATGCTGGACTGGAATGACTTGATACAAGTCCCGGATTGTTGTCTGAAGTGTTCACATAGTTATTTGATCTGACTGACTGGCGTTCATTAACAAAGTCTGCAAATGGATCCTCTGTGCCAGGTTTAGAATCAAGAGATACGGCAGCAGGTGATGGTGTGTAGAAGGTTGACAAACCAAATGGATCCTGGGCTGAGGATTGCCCAAAAGCAGCTCCTTCAACATGACCTTTGTATTTCTCTATCCATTGGAACTGTGGCACAATATTTTGTTTCATCTTTTCCACACACACTGTAAATAAAATCATCATTACAAGTCTGTTATTAAAGTCTTGCTTAATTTAGAAAGAAAATGAACGATCCTGGTGATAAACGTAATGTACTCCCATCAATTACACTCGAGCATACACAGCTTGACTGCAATGATCATTATGCCAATGGAAATGCACCACATTAAGCTTCTTTTTCTTTGTAGATTTACTTAAGCTGCTGTATATTTCTGGATTGCCATTTATTTACATATGCTTTGCTTTGACTCAAGGTTTCCTATCCATCCTGTAACAGTGATCAACCATGAGAATTCAAGCTAAATTATACCAAGGGTATTGAACAATCAGAGCAGGCAACCAATGATTGCAATGTATTGACTGTACAGAATAAAGCCTGCACTCTACATTGTGCTTCAACATCCAGGCAAAGTCAAGAAAGTTACAAGTTTCGAACCTCCCATTAAAGTGGTGTAAAATGTCAATGTTAATTTGATGAATACAGATTCAGGAATGTTGGGATTTATGACAATCAGACATTCAATTAATCATTTATGATTCACTAAAACTGAAATGCAGTTATTTTTATAACAAATTATTCAGGCTACACAATGTATGAGAGACTTTACAAATACTCACTCAAAGTACACTTCTTGATGTTCATGAAGAAATTGGAAGACTTGGGTTCAAAAGGAACCTCAATGACAAGAGTAGATGTAGATGCCGATGAGTTGATCTTTACTTGAAAAATTGCTTGGTCTACTGTTGGGGTCCCTTAACATCATGAGAAAAAATGATCCAAATTATTCACTACTACTGTCCTCTGTCAGTTAATTCAACACCAAATGAACCATTACATGTGTCCTTAACACAATTTCCAACATAGACTGAGGTCATTGTGAAAAAATTACTGGACTGTTGAGCCTGGCTCTACTTCCTGTGCAAGGCGGATACTGATTAGCCTTGATGTGTTTATGACACTACATTCTACATAGGGCCTACATGTACAAACACATTGTACATACAGCAACAGAAGGAATAACAACACATTCCTTGTAAAATGACATCAATGATGGAGAATTCTTAAATTCTAACCTTAACAGAGCCATTTCACAGACTCTTACACCAGCCCACTCCATGTACTTGTGAGCAGGTATATATACTCAACTCAGGGACCCCGGTGGAGTGAGACCCCCAATTGGAGAGTGTGTGGAGTTATTGCCAAAAAGTTAGTGCACAAACAAATGAGGTTTGATTCCCAGCTAGGGCAATGTGAGTACAGGTGTGTGTTGGTTCTCCCCTGTGCCACAAAGGTTTTTCTCCAGCCGTTTCAGTATTCCTCCCTCGGTAAAAATCAAACACTTTTAATCCCTGGCTGTGCTCCATGTTCATATGGGTTGATGCAGCTGGCTGCCAAAGGCATCCTAGCCTTAGTTCAAGACCCTTCTGTAATTTATATACTACAATCCTGTCCTCAGAGGATTGCTGTTCATGCTTGATAGCACCCTCTATCAATGAGGGAAATCAACTACAGGAGCAGCAATTTCTACCAGCGAGGGATATAAACAATAGGAGCAGCTTGAACCAAGACTAACACCCTTGCATGCCTGCAGCTCAAACCCTTTTGTAGCCACATCGTTTGTAATTCACCTTCTCAGCTACGAGTAAGGATGATTAGCCTTCCATTTTTTGTATTTATTTACATGGCTATAGGGTTATGGAGTGACAGACACACAATGTACTGTACATGGCTTTGCTAAAATGAGTTGCAGACATGTACTGTGTGGCAGATATACTTGTGTACTGTGTAAGTCCACAGCTGACTTTGAATAAGGGAAAACGAGTTGTGGATCAAATGATGCACATAATTTCAAACAGTACAAGAAGCACATACATACTCTAAATGAGGTCTACATTTTAATAAGGGAATAAAAGAGTGGCAACGAGTTCTTAAACGGCCGTTTAAAACATTGCAGGGTCGTGGCCGTGCGATACAGGCCCGAGCCGAAGGCTCGACCCTGCAAAGTTTTAAACAGCCGTTTAAGAACGAGTCACTACTCTTTTATTCCCATTCATAAATGCCCTTTAATTAAAAAACGAAAAAATGTTAAACACAATCTGTGAGAATCTGCTTCGCAGCGAATTTTCGTATTTTCGAAAGTTTGTACATTTTCAAAAACTTTTTAAAAGTTATGTTTGGTGCGCGTTGGGTTGTGTGTACGCGCACGTAAAAATGGATTACGCGCTGGTACTAACAGCTATATATTGCGTTCCGCGTAATTAATTTGGCGTACATGAGCTTGCGCGCCCAACACGCGAAGCCAGCCGGTCTTAAACAGCTCCAGCTGGTCTTTATCAGCCGTTTAAACACCCCTACGTGACATGCTCTCCACCAATAGGAATAGCGAAACTGTCTGGGTTATTTATGAATTGTTTTTTAACTCTGTTGAAATTATTTTAAAGTCATTACATACAATATATTTTCAATAATTTACAGAAGCATATTTCAAAAGTAAAAACTAATATCTAACTAAGTACTACATTTTACTTTTCAGGACAACGCACACATACCCAAATGAAGTGACAGCTTAATGTGAAAGCTTCATCTAGAGACACCAAGTACATGTACATGTTTTGGGTTTACACATAAAGCACATCGTCACACGGCTTGACTACATGAAGATCAAATTCAACTCTAACTGTTCCAATAGTGGTCTTTAAAATTGACTTTTTCTAAACTGCAAATTTCAATGCCCATAGGAAGACACAATGAATCATTTCTCCTTGCACATGTAAATAACTGTAGGTATACAGTGGTAATCCTGTAAAGAAGTTATTTATAGATGTTTGAGTCATACCGTCAAGCTGCTGACTAGTACTGATTCAATTACTTGGGACTTCACTTGCTAAAATTAATCTGTGCATTAGGGAGTAGTCAAAACATTGATTTCACTTTAAAAAGTCCCTTTATTGGAAAAAAACCCTTAATTTGCTGGCACATAAATATGTAAACAGCACATTAACCTCAAAATATAACTGTTACTACCAAATCAGGGTCTTGGAAGATCGCTCACAGTTGAGTTCCTAAAGTGATGACTCAGCTGGCAAGCAACTCTGGGTATAACAGACAGTCTTCCTGCTATATTGTGGGTCAACTTGGGGAGGTCACCATTGAGTTGTACATTGGTCATTTTCTGCTCCCAGCTGATATTACAGAGCATCTGAGTATAGCAGCCATCTCAGGACTTGGCCATGGACTCAGTGAGTGGCTAAATTTTACACCCATACATTTATGCATGCTCAATTTGGCGTTTTGGACACCATTTTTGCTTTTTGGGGCTTTTCTAATTTCTACCTTTCTCAGGAGTTTAAGTTAAGAAAGCACAAAATTGTTGAACTTGTCAGGAGAGAGTGGATTGTAATGACCAATGTGTATTTCAGGAGTAGTCAATATATCGATAGTGATCAACAGCAAAACAGCGTGCTAACTGTTATACTGCCACAAAGGATAATGTGATATTTCTTGTGCAACGTGTGACATCATAAAATAATTGTAACACCATTCACTTACCCAGTACATACTTGAAATCTCTATTAATAGGAAAACTAGTTTCCAGTATCAAATCACTTGAGCATTTCACTTGGTGTTGGCAACGGTACACAAATAGCCTACAACAAAACACAATACATGCGGCTTTTGAATGAAAACTTACATATTTAAAAAACAAAAATGCCTTAAAAAAGGATATAATGTACTTTAAGCTGGCAAGAAACAAATGCAAATCTAATGGGATACTTTTGAACGCTAGGTGGCAGCAATCTTACCAGGCAAATTTCCACTGTTTACTCGTTCTGAGCATGCTCAAAATTCCAAGAACAATGGATTTACCTGGTAAGTCTGCTGCCACCTAGAGTCCCCATAAGTCTCCCATTAATTTCTAGAAATTAAACACAACAATGCATTATGATCTTGTCTAAGTATGAAAATATTAATCTTAAGTCATGTAAGTCGTACAGTGCAGTATACGTATGGCATCTCTGGAGTTTTTAATGGAATTGCATGTTTTTGCAAAGTTAAGCCAAAAGAAAAATTAGTCATGCCCTTAATTTACCTTGTGTATACATGTTCAGTGCATGTTAGAACAATCAGAGATCCGCCAGATCAGAAGAGAATGTGTGTTATTCATTATTATAACACCCCCATACTTAGATTCTGCCTTGTGATTGGTTTAGAGTGCATCACTTGATATGACTTAGTTTTACTTGAAATCCCTGCAAGCGTGACAGACAATACCCATAGAAACAAATGTACTATACCTGTATCAATGTGTGAAATAAACCTGTGTACTACACCCATAACAATGATAGCTTCTGGACGTCTAGGCAAAATTTATGAATGGGATATTATAAAACAAACTTTGGACTAATTTTACTCATGTTATGTTTAAAACTACGACTCCCTCTGTAATCTATGGAGCGGTCTATTTCCCCAAGGCAAAGAACATGCTAAGGCCTTGGGAGTAGTAGTTTTAACCATATCACTGGAAGTAGTCAATACTACATGTACTTACCCATGTGAAGATGCTCCTTGATTATTTACCAGAGCAAACACATATTTGCTATTACTCAAGTCTGGGGTCACATTTCCAACTACATAGTGTGAATGTTAAGAAAATACTTTTGTATGAGTGTAGGTACAGTAAGCTCAAAATCCTATCGATGTGTCTAATACATGTACAACAATTCCTAAAAATCTAATTAATAAAAGGAAATAAAAATACACACAAAAAAATAATTGTTATGAGTGCAATGGTGAGAATATTTTCCTTAGTTGAATTATGGAACATCCACTCAACTTGTTGAATGGAGCATCTTGTCATTTGGACAACAAAAGTATCACAGAATTTAAAAACAAACTGTACAAGTTTGTGTTTTGGCATCCACTCAAAAGGGTGTTTTGTACTGCTGTGTATAACGCATGGTGTGATATATCATGCCATAGTCAAAAAAGGATGGGCCGTTAAATGCACAGTGAATACCAACAACACATTGACATCTTCCTCCATACTGCATCTGAAATGGCCAACACTTCAATGTCATCAGGTCAGTTTCTCCGAGTCGTTGAGGGTTGGTGCCTTTTTTGCTCAAAGATGAACTCCCAAACTACCGCCCAGTATCAAACTTTCGCTACCTTGCCAGGGTTATTGAAAAAGTTGTCTGCTAACAGCTGAACAAACAATCACATTCATCACCATCAAATTGCAGATACCCTTCACTCTGCATACAAGGCTGGTGGTCATAGTACAGATACAGCACCGCTTTTTTGTTCAAAACTGCACAATGAACTCTATGAACAGAAACAAAGTTGTGTTCCTTGTTCCTTTATACTTATCTGCTGCTTTGGACACACTTGAAGATGTTGATCATTTTCATCAGAAGTTTGGCATTTCTGAAACAGCCCTCCAAAGGTTTACTTTGTACATGTACTTCCAAGACGAGCATACTTGTGTGCCTGTTGCATAGGCCGACTCTGAAGAGATTATTCCTCAATGTGACATCCACCAAGAATAAGTAATTGGGCCCCCAATTACTTACCAAACAGTCCAGACTGTAGTATCCTGCCTCGTCATATACCACATGATGTATGCTGATGACAATCAGGTTTGTCCAGCATTTAACCGTCATTCCAAATGACGCAGCCTGTGCAAGTGCTGGTTGCCAAATTGTATTGCAGATATCCATTCCTGAATAATTGTGAACAAGCTTTAACTAAATCAGAATAAGATAAAGTTGTTCATTGCTTCTTCATGTCACCACTAGAAACGGCAAAACCAGCTTACCCTTGCTGTCAACAATATCAAACCATCCCCAGTGAGAAATTAGGCTGCTTCAAGGTCTCCAGTCCTTTCACTACTAGACTACTGTAATTCTCTCTTCAATGGAATGAAACAATCTGATATCACTCGCCTTCAAAAGCTTCAGAACAATGCCGCTTGTATCACACACATGCAACCCAACCACTCACATGCTTCACCACTTCTACAGTTACGCTGGTTACCCATACCGCATTATCTTCTAACAGCATGCATGTACAAAGCATAATACATTGTGTTCAATCATTTATTCAGTATGGATGCACACATTTCAAGCTTGTGTAAAAGTGCAAAATATATTTCACAAGAAACAGCAGAGAAGGTCATGCATGCTTTTGTTTCCTCACATCTGGAGAGTTGTAATGCTCTACTAGTCGGTCTTCCAGCTACTTCCCTATCATGTCCAGAATAATGCTGCCCGGGTTGTTGTCCGATGTGGTAAATACAACCATATCTCTCCTGTTCTCCAAGAACTACATTGGCTTCTGATCTCAAAGAGGATCTGTTTCAAGGTTTGCCTCCTCGTATTCAAGATCCTAAACGGATGCGCTCCTCAACTTCATTATATGTTAGCTCTATCAAGATGTAGAACCTCACGCTATGGTCAGCGTGCCTTTGCCAATGCTGCACCTGCCATCTGGAACAAGCTCCTTGCCACACTACGTCAAACAACACCTTCAAGAGGGAATTGAAGTCCTATTTGTTTTCACTAGTTTTTCTCTTCACTTGTTCTGAACATGACTTTTGTGAAACTGTTTTTTTGTTTTTTTTGCACATTTTAAATCCATATTATTATTCTTATTACCTAATAAACTCCGTAGATCTCAGCATGCCTGACCTAAATGGCCTCTCCTTGGAGCATAACTTTAAAATACTTCTATCAAACATGGAACTCGCAATCTCTCAACATTCATACTTGCAACTCTGTTCATTAATACAAATGTAAACTCAAATTACACCCATTTTCATATTAACCACTTCACATCAGTAGAGGCAATTTTGGGGGGACAGACAGATGGTAGATGTTTTTTAATGTTCAGAACAACTCTGGATTTTCCTCGATTTTACGCTGACAGCCAGAGGGCTGACGTTTTTGATCCACCTGCACTTTCCATTGTGTAACATGTAAAGAAAGGCACCTATCGTGATATGCTACGTTTCACCAATAACAGGTTTTGAAAACATGCCTTGTAAAGTCTTTTCCGGGGTTATTGTGTAACCTCAGATTCCAGGCCTTTGTTCTGTACAAATGTGGCATACAAGAATGAACAGGCTGCCACCATTGTTCATCATTATACAGGCAGTGGTCAAAGTTCCCACTCAATACAATGTTCCCACTCAATACAATGTTCCACTCTGGAATTGTTGCTTTCATCGTATTGCAACCATTGGAAAAATGCACTTTATAAATCATATTAATTAACACCTCAGAGAGTTTATGCACTGTGACCTAGCACATAAATAGCGCCTAAACAAGCACGTTGTTGGTGTAAAATTCTGTATGCACTATGCTTGTTGTGCGGAAACTATCAAATCAACTGTTTCCTTTCTGTATTGTTTTTTGTTATTTTGGCCGCGCAGAAAATATAACAATTCAAGGTAGCTGGTATGCACATGAAACCAACATAATGCAAAGATGTAAGATCAACCATCTGCTTTGTTTGCAAAGATCAAGGCGAAGATCGATTCTTTGGTGCAGACCGTCAGGATCTTCACTGATGACATTGGGATGAAGTCCTTCACAAGGATCCAAAGGTAAGGCTGAGGGCAGCATACATCAGGCGGATGTTGAAGTGTTTGAATTCCAAACTGAATGGAGGAACATGATTGAGGCGATGAAAACATGGGCCGTGTCTTTGATGAGGTACAGTGCTGGTATTGTCAAGTGGATGAAGGAAGATCAAGATGTCACTAACAAGAGGACAAGAAAACTAATGGCACGCTACATCCGTAGGCATATGTTAATAGACTATGCATCTTCCAAGGTCAAAGGGCAAGGGTTACTGAGCATGGAGACAGTGTCAGCATCGAGCGCAGGAGCTTGCATTGCCATGTCAGGAGCACCGAGGAGAACTTGTTGAAAGTTGAGCTAAGTACATGAAGGCAGATTTAGTTGGGCCAAAGGAGTACAAGAGGTAAATGGAAGAGAAAAGACATCAGAATTGGCAGAACAAGTCACTTCGGTCGTTTTTTTGAGATGTACTGAAGAAGTGGCGAACTGTTAGCCCTGGAATTTGTTAAAGGAGCGGAGAACTGAAGAAGAAAACTGAGGGCTTGATTACTGCAGTGCAAGACCAGTCTCTAAGAACAAATGTAATGAAGGCAAGGATAGAAAATGCAAATGTCTCTCCTATGTGTAGAATGTGAAATAAGGTAGAGGAGGCTGTGGTTTACAATGTAAATGAAACTCCCAGTGCCATATTATAAGATTGAGAATGATTTGTATATTGAAGCAATTACATGTAATCACCATGGCAGTGATTCTACCTGGTAATTGCTGCCAGACCATGTCAGAAACACCAATTTGAACAACTTAGCAAGACCCTTCCTTTCATGATAATTTGTTTTTTGGGTTATTTTACATGTACTATACAACCACTATGACTTCCATCTTTCTTGTTCTGTAAGTAGCTAGTTCAGTCGCAATGCATGTATGAATACTACTATCTAGCTTACCATATCACAATATGGTGGTCGACACATCATAAGAAAATAATACAAGTTGTTGACTGGTGCAAAAGTGTTGATAATTCAGATTTTATTAAACCAATTCATGGATTCAGACATTTGTCAAAATAATCCCTTATTAAATTCCACTACCCTGCCCAGTTTGCGCCAAGCTATTTTTATGTCACGCCCAGAGTTGAATGTCACTGTTTATACCATGTCATGCCCAGTGTTAAATAGTGCTGTTTATACCATGTCACACTGAGTGTTAAATGGCTGCTGTTTATACCATGTCACGCCCAGTGTTGAATGGCGCTTTTTTTGCCATGTCACTATCAGTGTTAAATATCACTGTTTATACCATGTCACGCCCAGTGTTAAATAGTGCTGTTTATACCATGTCACACTGAGTGTTAAATGGCTGCTGTTTATACCATGTCACGTCCAGTGTTGAATGGCGCTTTTTTTGCCATGTCACTATCAGTGTTAAATATCACTGTTTATACCATGTCACGCCCAGTGTTAAATATCACTGTTTATACCATGTCACGCCCAGTGTTAAATAGTGCTATTTATACCATGTCACACTCAGTGTTAAATGGCTGCTGTTTATACCATGTCACACTCAGTGTTAAATGGTGCTGTTTATACCATGTAACGCCAAGTGTTAAATAGTGGTGTTTATACCATGTCATTAAGTTTACCTGTTGTTACTTATTTAACAAACATGTCCCAATCCAAAAAATCAAAAACAAACAAACATCCAACATATATGACACTCACAACTTTTAAAAAAACATTACACTACACAAAAAGAGCTAAGTCAAGACAATCCTGACTGTTATATATTCAAAGGATATATCCATACATTGCACATTAGCGTCATGTGCTAACTTTGTATTGATAGCAGTCAATATATCCATGTCAGCTCTGTACTAATTACAACCATTGATAGAAGATAGATGCTTCTTGATGTGGAGATATCACTGCATGTAAATGCTGTCTTCAATCTGAAAAAATAGGATAAAGAAAAGAAGAAAGAGTTAACCACCATTTTCATGAAGATAATTGAGAATAAATTGCATCTTAATTTGGGTTTTGAACAAACAAAAATTGACTGGAGCGGGACTTGAACCAACGACCTCCGGATTAACGTATCGGCGCTCTACCGACTGAGCTATCCAGTCCTATGTTGGCAGTCTCCCTATTAGTCAATATCTTTGTTCGGGGTGCCAGTCAGAAGCCATTCAACCGCTAGCTGCCGTGTAGCCAGGGATCACACCCAAGTTTTTGATACATCCTGGGAAGCGGCAGCCGCGGGATCACCTTAAGTGTTTTAACTCACTGGCCTAATGCTATACTACATGTATCAGCAGAAATCAATGTTTTTATAACTAATTGTATGATTGATTTGGTTTAAAATAGAAAACAAACTTATACACAATGTGCCATCAACCAGAATGCCTACAATGTAATAGGCCTACTACTACAAAAATACCTATTCCACTTCATATAATGTGTACATGTGTCTTCAAGGGCCAGATCCAGGTACATGTATGTAGCGAATAAACAGCGAGTGATGTTAATGTGCAACTAACAATTAAACGGGCCTGATTATAAACCAATAGCCTACGACATGTCACCAACTGTCTTCCAACAATTCAAGAGTTTGCTCAACAGACATTGGGCCAACATTCCAATGAACTTTGAGAACTTGTGTGACACTTCAAGGGGAGCACAAATAGACCAAGTGTAACCTTAGAGCCCGAGGTTCCATCCACAAGTCAGTGTTGTGTTAATGTTACCCTCCCTTCCATAATTAAACATGTTATACTTTTTAATGACATTGTGCGCAAGCATGGCAAGCTGGTGTGCTGTGATGCGTCTTCAGACATTCTTTGCAGGCTACATTAAATTTCATTTATTTTTTCAAAGGGTATGAAAAAAAAAGACAAAACAAACAGACATTAAAAATGTAAACATGTTTAAAATGATACAATGATTACACAAGACACAAACAAATTAAAACCTGTTGGCAGTCCCCCCTGTGGGATTACCAAATGCCAACTCAATCACGGAAACTACAGTCATGTGACCAGTTCCCGATCACTTTTCACGCTGTTTTGTTGCAATCTCTTTGACATCTTAAACAAAAAGTTGATAAGTTCACCTAAACACGTCATAAAACTCACAAGTATCCATTGACAAAAGATGATAAACACTTTTGAAGAGGCTTTGAAAAAAGCATTGTCACCTTATTGAGTAGCATGCCCTGTATTGCAAAACCATTAGGCCTACTA
Organism: Pisaster brevispinus; assembly: GCA_023634235.1. NCBI lineage: Eukaryota > Metazoa > Echinodermata > Asteroidea > Forcipulatida > Asteriidae > Pisaster > Pisaster brevispinus. Next base: position 18,586,122 of record JAMKCF010000007.1, on the reverse strand, counting down.
ACTGTCTCCCAAGGACACAAACTTCAGAAAAGTATATTGGCATGGGCGCGGACTGTAGGCATGTAAACGTGAAGGGCAAACAGTTTTGAATTGGATTTTGTACATGTCACTCTATATGAGGTTCATGAAGACAATAGAACGAACCTCATAATAGTCATAGTCATAGAGTTCTACAAACTAGGAGTAGCCACTTCACAGGTTGTATCGTAAACTTGAGTGTGATCCCTGGCTACACAGCAGCTACGGTTGTACATGTAGCGTATGGCTTATACTGTATGACCAGTCTGCATGCTTTTGCTAGGGTAGTGACTTGTGGTCCTGAACAAAAATATTGACAAAGTATGGAGACAGGGCTTAACAGCTCAGTTGGTAAAGCGCCACCATGTCAAACCGGAGGTTGTTTCAGTACAAATCCTGCTCTGTCTACTTTTCTTTGTTCAATTTCAATCCAAAGTCATTTAAAAATGTACCCAGTCAAATTCCCTTGCCTTGCGTGCGGTGAATATCATTGTTTTTTATGACTTATGTTAGGGAGTTCGGTAGTATTTGCGTTTTGTCATCAAACCTCTACAAATTTGGTATCAATAATGGAAAGCTTGTTTTAAGACTAAGAGAAGTTCATTTGTGCTTAAATCAGCTTTCCATAGCTTAAAATACAATGGAGTTATGCCATTTTAAAGATGGAAGGATGACCCGTTTATGTATGTAAATGTTTTTCTTCATGTTGTTGATGCCAAACTGATTAGGTCAGGGTTTTATTTTTAGTGAGACTCTGCTTGACTGGTGATTAAGGACTGGGAACTCCTGCATGTCGCCATTTCTCGCTAGCTTTATAACGGCACTGAACATGTCATTCTTGACAAAAATTTTCCAAGTTTTCCATTTATGATGGTGTCAGAAGGTATCCAAACTCCTTCAAATCAATATGTAAAATCCCACGCAAAAAGTTGAACAGCCTAAGTTAAAAAGAAGTTGCCCTTGAACATGAGTGAACATTTCTAAAATTAACGGCGAAAGAAAAAAAAAAAATTCTGATGATTATTATTACCCTTTTTCTTTGTTTAAGGTATTTATTTATTGGCAATAACAGTGTGGGGAGCCGGTCTTCACTGCGTGGTAATGACCTTGGTTGGTGGCGGCTCGGTACAACATGCATGCAGCGGCCAGCCACCACAACCCGGTCAAGACCGGCTCTCTACCCTGTACCCACACTGTTTTGTGTTTGTTAATTAGTAATAATTAAAAAATAATATTGTTGCTTAAACTTTAAAGATAAAATAAAATAAAGATACAGATTGTTAACGTTTATTTTACATGTGGCTGTATTAGTATATAAAAAAATAAAATACTTTTTATTAATAAATAACCCCAAAAGCTTACCACAGACACTCACCAAATACGTCTATCTTTTCGTAGTCGTCGTAGTTAGTTGTTGTTAACCGGGTACAATTGCTTAGACAAGTCGACCGCCGGCGTTGCGGATGGACCACTGATCTCTATATAATTATTAATAGAGATCAGCGGGATGGACCTCCTACCTTCGCTCGTCCCCAGCCCCTTGCCTTCAAACCAAAGGCGCTGGGATGGGCAAACGTATCAAGCACGCTCATTGGTTAATGCTCAGTCCCATCATGCATCACACTCACACTGCAAGCACTGCACGCATGACGTACTTCCTGAACAAGAATCTGTGCAAGCTGATTAGCCCATCCCAGCGGTCCTGGGTAGGCCGCTGGGGCCGAGCGAACCTCCTACCTAGCCTCGTTCCCAGTAGTGGTGATCGATCTCCAACCCGCCTTGCTCTTCGCTCGGCCCCCGTATTTTCTTTGCACGGAGCTCAGAAAACCACAGCGAGCGCACGAGAAACGGGATGGGCTGTTCGCTCAATGCTAGACTTGGTGTAAAGTCTGTCATCAAGGATTTTTGTCGACCTGATCATTAAATAATTTTTTATTTTTTATAATCAACACGGTTGACCTCGCATCCTTTTCTAAGGGACGGAGATTCTAGACCGGCGCCCATTTTCATAGAGCTGCTTCGGCCGATTTTGTGCTTACTGTGTAGGATTTACATTTTATAGCGCTGCTAACCGTAAGCACATGACAAAACAGACAAGGCATGCTAACCTTCCGGTGCTTTCTGTATGAAAATGAATGACGTAACGATGCAAATCCATGGTGAACGCGCAAGATGGCTGCCTAATTTTCTTGCTAACCTGTAAAATACTCTAACGCTTAAGCAAAATTTTCTGCTATAGTAAGCACGAAAATGTGCTTACCGTTAAGCAGCGCTATGAAGTTGGGCACAGGAGCCCAGAAGTTACACACATTACCTGGTGAATGTGAATAAAACGACAGTGCAGCACACGTAACATGCAGCAGATGATCGAAAGTACAGCAATTTACTGCGGACCAATCATAACACAAAAATTGAAAGCTACGTCACTGCAAGTTTTTCCATTGAAATCATTTGGCCGGTGTACGAGAGTGCCTGTCTTTATCCTTGCGGATTAAAGACATGGGACCAGTCTAGCTCAGTCCCAGCCTCGTCCATGATCCCGTACAGGGGTTTATCACTGATCTAGATCGTACGGTGTTTTAAAGACGGCAAAATGTGCGTCGCGTGTCGTGCTGCCGCGTCTGGCGCCTGTACCGTAGCCCATCGCGTCGTGCGTCGTCTGTGGGGTAACAAAGAAAACCTTGTGGGGTAACATTTTAATCAGGCAGGGGTACTTTTAAAACATTTTCCCATTGTTTAAAAAGTACCCCGTAAGTTTGCATGTGCACGGGCACCTACGTACCAAACGCATACAAACGGAAGGCGACGCGTTAAACAAAAAAGTCACCAGAAAAACAAAAAGTCGCCGTGTAAGTGTACATTATAGAACACCTATGGTGGGGATATGGGTCAAGGTACTTCTTGAACCATGTTGTCAGACCATGCACTCAGAGCTAGGTGCCCTGTGGTCACGATCAATCGTGAAACAGACCCATGCCTTCCCTTTATAATGGCACGGATCTGACCGAGTTCTAGCTTGTTATACAATTTCTTTTTCAAACGATATTAATAAATACAACTCGAACTGGGCCTGTGGAATAATGTGCACTTCTAGTGAATGAATTATGTCAGTCCAATGTTCTTTATAACACCTTGGTCTAAAATATGAAGTAAGAAAAAAACCTTTCAGGGTTTTATAACTGAACTATTTTAATTCAGAAATTAATTAATGATGAGCAATTAAATCATAAGAAATTCAACAATTAAAGGAACGCTTTTAATTTCCCTAGATTCAGTTTTTCAGTTGCTGTTCACCGTAACCAGTCAATAATGTTAACTATTGCCTGCTTCGGGAACTATTTCCCGCAAATTATGCCCGCGTTGTCTTGACACGCGTCTAGTTCACACGGTGGTGCACATCTCATGCACTAGACTATTCGTTGACCGTGTTTCATCTAACCAGGATACATAACTGGCAAGAGGTGTGTTATACATAAGAATGACTGCCATAATTCGCTCACTACTAAGCGTCTACCCCCCCCCCCCCCCGCGCATGTGTGAGAGACCAGCCTCCGGGCCTTCGGCCTCGGGATCATAATAATTTCAACATCTGCATGGTTTGGACAGGAAGTAAGTTTATCCATGTTGGGCGCAATCTTTGAAGATGGCCTTTTTTAAAATTCGCGCAAGCCAATTTTAAAGTTTGCGTGCGCGCAATTTTTGAACTGAAGTTTGTCCACACAAATAAAAAATGCGCGGCTGGGACACGAAATTGACACGAACTACATGGTTTGCATAAACAATTTCCTTCCGAACATTACAAGCGTCCTACCGCGGTTGTTCGTGACAAGCTGAATAACTGCAAATATGGAGGGAAGCCTTTGAGGAGTTTTGCAAGGGAAATTACCGATCAGATTCGACAACAAGCTTGAAAAGGGGAGAGGATTATTAATTATCTTAAAGGAATTCCCCTGCAAGAGGCTCTTCGGCGACATTTAGAAATTTCGTGAAAAGGAGAGCCTTCCAAGTGTTGAACTTTCTACTGGAGTTACACGCAAGAAATTAGGAACTTATAGTTCGTGAGCATTCCTGTTTTCACAACATTCTCCAAGTTTTTGAACAAAAGAATCGCTTCAGCCATACGTAAAAGTCCAGCATCTTGCTACATGTACTACGAACTTACCTTTTTAAACTATTGAGGTAAAATTTCTTCATACAGCTTATATTTCACAACAAGTGGTGAAGATTACCGTTCCGACAAAGATCGCGCGGTGTTCAAAGTTTGCGCCAGAGCTACCCTGCGCAAATTTTGAAACCATGCAAGGAAACAAAGATTGCGCCGTAAAAAAATGGCACACCGCGCGAATTTGAAAAAAGGCCATCTTCAAAGATTGCGCCCAACATCCAACATCCAACGTTTTCGCGGCTGTAACCAATAACTGTTTCGGTCACTGACTAGTGATTAAACAGTGACCAAGTCATAATATAGGAACTAGAGAGCGCACTAGCCTAGGTACGCGGCCCGACAAGGGCAGCGCGGTGGCCATTTCTTAAGTAGTCAAAAACAACGTCTAAACTATTTGTGCGTGTTGCAATTAACAATGAAAGGGTTTACTGTGAAATTTATGAATGCCAGTGAAGACCGTTTATAGTACTAAATAATCCCCGAATAAATATAATATTTTAGAATCTTATTCCATCACTTTGGACAATAAATCGTGATCGTGGCATGTGTGTGTTCATCCTCTACTATTGAAACAAATAACCTAAACCCCACGAAACAACTTTAATACAGCCGCTTTTTTTAGACCGCATAATTCCCCAATTACATAAAGGTGTACCTGCAATATAATTGGAATTATATAAGACAATGTAGGAGAGACTCACCCTGTAGATTGTCCCTTGTGTTGCAATCTGATCCACCCTTTGAAGCTAATAGAATGTCCCTCATTAGCATATCAAAAGTTCTTTGGAAGAGGGTGTAGTGAAGGTGCGTTCTCCCAAGAAATCCGTGTCTTTTTGAAGCTTGAGTAGTAAATTATATCCTCGGCATCCAACAAACCCAGTAGGGTGGGTAATCTGCATAAAGGAAGCAAAAGGGTGGGAGACTGAGTCTCTCCTACATTGTCTTATATAATTCCAATTATATTGCAGGTACACCTTTATGTAATTGGGGAATTATATTTCGCCAATTCCGGAGAGACTCACCCTGTAGAGTTTAAAGCTGTTGTGATGCCGATGAAAGCACAGCATTTCCAAAGTTTGACGGAGGAAGTTGTCTGTGGTAGAAGTTTGCAAAGGTATTAGCTGAAGACCAGTCTGCGGTCTTTAAAATGTCGGCCATTGAAACTCCAGCGCGACATGCAGCTGAAGTGCTTGCACTCCTAGTTGAATGGGCTTTGAAACATGATGTGTCAACCCCTGCTAGAGACATAATGTCCTTTAACCACCTTGAAATTGTAGAAGGAACTACAGGATGAATCGGTTTGGAATGTGAGATGAAGAGCTGGGTCATTTTGGAAGGACCATTACCTCTGTAATGTTTGGTTCTCTGAAGATACTCCTCTAATGTGCGGACTGGACATAGATTTCTACTTAGCTGGAACTTAGAAATCTCAATTTGATGGAAGGCTTTACTGACCGAAACACATTTTGAAGGTTTTACCAATAAGAAGGTGTATTTTCCATCTGCAGATCTAGTCATATGATTGACATCTATGGCTGTTAGAGCAGCTCTGCGACTTGCGGTAACTAGTGCCATGAGCATAGCCAATTTAATGGTAAGCTGCTTCATTGATAAGCGACGGTTGTCAGGAAGAGTTTTCACATATCTTAGCACTTTCCCAACATCCCAAGTCAAATCTTCGGTCGTGGTGGACGAAGACTAAGGAGACCTCTGAAGAATCGTTTCACCAATCGATGTTGACCGATTGGTAAATTATCAATAAGCGAATGTGTTGATGAGATAGCTGAACGATAGACATTAATCGTTCTGAATAGAAGTCCGTCGTTGAATAGTTGTTGCAGAAATTCTAACAAAGATGCTATAGTGGTTTGAACGGGATCAAGGTCTCTCTGTAAACACCAGCTTGCCCATTTTTTCCATGCTGAGTTGTATTGTTTGTTAGACTGTTGTCTCCAAGAATGGAGGATTGTATCTGACACTGTCTGCGAAAGTCCATCTGTAGCGAGAGTCGCCCTGATAACTTCCATGCGGCCAACTGGAGATTGTCGCTCAGTGGATGTATCTGCGATCGATCGTGGGGGAGTTGAAGAAGGTCTATCCTTCTCGGGAGGAGGCGTGGAATTTGTACTGCTAGTTCCAGAAGCCTGGGATACCAGGGCTGTGTTTTCCATACTGGGGCGATAAGTATTACGGTAGCCTCTTCCCTGCTGATTTTCTGAAGACATTTTGGCAGAAGTATAAACGGGGGGAAAACATAACCCTTTATGTCCCTCCAATTCAGCAAGACAGCGTTGACTCTCCAAGCCATTGGATCTGGTTGCCATGAGACAAAGGTTTGTAGTTGAGTGTTCAGGCGGGACGCAAAAAGGTCTACTGCAGGAACAAAGTTCATGACCTCCATAATTGTTTGGAATACTCCCGGAAGAAGTTGCCATTCTGCCCTGTCGTTGAAAATTCGAGACATCCTGTCTGCTGTGATGTTCTGAGACCCGGGGATATGTTGTGCTACTAGTGAAATGTTTCTTTCGAGACACCATACCCAGATCTTGACAGCTAACTGAGACATCAGTGTTGAGTATGTTCCGCCTTGATGATTGATGTAAGAGATGGCCGCAGAACTGTCCATCTGAAGAAGAACTGAAATGTCTCTCTTTTCGCTGAGGGAGGCTTTGATGGTATGCCATACTGCCAACAGTTCGAGGAAGTTGATGTGATGAGACTGTTCCAGTGGTGTCCAGCGGCCACCTATCTCTGATTGATCGATGCATGCACCCCATCCACTCATAGATGCGTCGGTTTGTATTATCAAATCTGGTGACGGGCGTAGAATTCCCCGACCGTTCCAGACCTGAAGACATGTAATCCATGTATTTAGTTCCGCTAAAGACTCTTTCGAAAGTGTCACGGGAGCTTCGTAACTGTTCTCTCGGTGGAGAGATGAGATTTTGTCTTCTTGTAGGTTCCGGTAAAAGACCGGAGCTGGTAAGACTGCAAGTATTGTGGATGATAGTCTGCCTAGCAGGCTGGATAGTTGTCGGACTGTAACTGTTCTGGCCTCTAAAATCTTCTGGCAATGACTGATGATTTTTTGAATCTTTTCCTGGCTTAAAGATAGAGTCATGTCTACTGAATCGATTATAAATCCAAGGTAAGAAATCCGTTGAGTAGGAACGAGCTGTGACTTGTCCATGTTGATCATGAAGCCGAGACTCTGAAGAAGATCGGTTGCCACTTTTGTGTTTGTTGTACATTCCTGAAAAGATGCCCCAAGAATGAGAATATCATCAAGATAAAAAATACAGCGGATGGCACGTTCCCTGAGATGAAAGGCTACTGGCTTTAAGACTTTTGTAAAAACCAGAGGAGCACTACACAACCCGAAAGGAAGACAAGTAAACTGATAAAGGACATCGTTCCAGCAAAAACGGAGAAATTTTCTATGTTCGAAGTTGATTGGTACTAAAAAATAAGCATCTTTAAGATCTAGTTTACACATCCAATCACTGGGAGATAACAACTCTTTAACAGAAGAAATGTTCTCCATTTTAAAATGTTGATATTGAATGAATCTATTGAGTGGACGCAAATTGATGACTGGACGAAGATCCCCTGAAGATTTAGGCACTAAAAATAGTGTAGAAATAAATTGTCCTTGAACTGGTTGTTCAACGGTTACTGCTCCTTTATCGAGCATCTTCTGTACCTCCGAGTCAATAATAGAAGCATGTGCTTTAGACTGAGCACGAGTAACTGGAATAGTGGATTGAACTGGAGTGGAGATGAAATTAATACGGAGTCCGTGTAATGTAGAGAGAATCCAAGGGTCTTGAGTCAAATAATTCCAAAAATGAATGAAAAATTTCAAACGACCAGCCAGGGGTACAGAAGATGCTGAAGTACAAGTCGTAGAATCCTCGAAAAACGAGGATGTATGCTTTAGTTTTTTGAACTCGATTTATTCGAGTTGTTCTGAGTCGTTTTCTGAAAACGTGATCTCTGGAAATTCTTACTTGTATATCTGTAAGCTCCTCTCGATGGGCGACTAGCTCTAAAAGATCTGGAAGCAGATTGGTATGGGGTGAAACGTCTGTCTTTAGAAAAAGACGAGGTAGACTGTTGGGGTCTGCCACTTGTAACTTTGGAGGCGAGCTTGTTTGCCTTTTCTGTATCCTCGATGTCTTTCATAAGAGAAGAGCCGAACAATTCACCCAATGAAGGAGGATTCTTCTTGAGGACATCAAATTTTTTATCCACAACATCATCAAAGGCATGTTGTCTCGACAAAGCAAGAGCTTGGCTAGCTGAACCCAATAAGATGATAGCCGAAGATAAATGATCTTGGATAAGTTCTTTAGAGACCTCATTCGGGCATTCCGTGTCAGTAACTGCATCAAAAAGTCTCAATAAAGGTTTGGATGCATTGAGAATATGATTATGAGAAATCTTCAGTTTATCGTCACTACTTACAAGTGCAGAGTTGACTTGCTTGAAGACCTTTTTCAACCCCGAAGGGAGTTCTGGTGCCGAGAAGAATTTGTCCTGTTCCACAGGGACGGAGTAGGGAGAAATTTCTTCCTTATAGTCCTCGGTTGATAGTTTATGGGTTCTCAATTCCTCCCACCATTGTAACACTTTCTCAGAAATTGGGTTTCCGGTGTCTTTTTTGTGAGGAATACGAAACAGGTCTTTCTTAGTTTGAACAGTAGAAACTGTATCTGTGTCATCGTCACTGCTGACCGTGACGCATTCGATATTCCCGCCCCGTGACGTTGCAGCTTGCAGCGGGGTAACGTCGTGACGCTGTACATGCCCATGGCCCGATGGAGCAGGTTGGGGCGACGGCTGTTGCATGTACCTTTGAGGAAAATACTGCACCGGAATACCCCATTGATTATAAAACAATGACGGGTGTATCATGGATGGCTGTGGTGGCATGGCCGGTGTAGCTGGATATTGATGTGCACCACCCCATGGAGCTCTTGGTTGTTGAATTCCAGGCTGGAACCAAGGGTAACCCGGTGTCTGAACGTCGGGATAAAATGCAGTAGATGGATGAGCATCATGCGTTGGTTGAGTTGAGGCACTTGTAGGCTTTGGCTGTGAAGGGCCTGGGGTCATGTCTGGAGGTGGAGGTTTTGGGCATGAAAACCCGCTACCTGAAAAACCGTCAGCCCACGAAGGAGCTTTGGTTTGTTGCTCTGTTGAGCTCATGTTCACCCCGGTGGAGGGAAATTCTGCCCCTGCCTCACTGGTGAAAACAATCTCCTTGGTGGCCAAGGCTAGAATATCTTCTTCTGGAGAATGTGGTTCTTCATCGTCGGGAGGTCGTGACACCGTAGCTGGCGCAGAAGAAAATCTTGGACGAGTTTTAGGCATAGCGAAGAAAACCTCGTTGAAATTTAAAAATCCCGGGAAAAAGAACGCAACGATGTGATCAGACTGCACACAAGATACAAAAGACACGGATTTCTTGGGAGAACGCACCTTCACTACACCCTCTTCCAAAGAACTTTTGATATGCTAATGAGGGACATTCTATTAGCTTCAAAGGGTGGATCAGATTGCAACACAAGGGACAATCTACAGGGTGAGTCTCTCCGGAATTGGCGAAATATAATGTGTATTTAGCAAGCACACCACGTAATTCGTATTCAATGTTGCCATCGTACAAAATGGCGCGCGTGTCTCCTTGCGGTCCCGTCGCGTTTGTGCACGTAGCATTACCAGTGCGCCCTCTAGTTCCTATACATGTATATAACTCTATGGGCCAAGTCAACCGAAACAGTTATTGGTTACGACCGCGAAAACGCACCCCAGGTTGGTCGAGAGGAGCTCTCTTGGGAAATCGACCGTTTGTGTCATCATCATCCCGTTTTTATCACGCACGCCCTCTCTAGCTAATTTACTATGTTAGTCCACAAGAGGGCGCTATACAAAAACCTTGGCCAACGATCACACAGTCACACTTTTAACTGAGATCCCGAGAATCCCAGCATAGCATGCACAGGGAGGATCAGACGGCCACCATTAAAAATCTCTGTGCTTGCTAAACCGTCACGACCGTACAGCTCCTAGGCTCATGCCATCCAGCCCGCTGACCGGTACCGAAGATCGAGGACTACGGAGGCGCAATCAAAAATGAATTGAAAGTTCTTTCTCCAGAGTCCCAAGTGAAGTATAAAATAATTAGTTAAAAGAAAATCGCTCTGACTCATCAGAATGTTTAATAAAAAGAAAAGGAATATTCGACGGAGAGAAGAAATAAGCGATGGAGAAAGCGAAAAGAGCGACCAAATACCTTTCTTGGAGGAAGATTATCACACACAAGTAAAGCATGTTCAAAAGACACTTCAAAAAAATGCGGAGAAAAAAAACAAGAAAAAGGAAAGAAGCGGGGCAGATGGTGACGGTGATGTTGCTGCAGTGAGCACCGGTACTAGTTTGCTCAGCTTTGACCATGACGAAGTCGAAGGTAAGTGACTGATTTTTAGTGAGTGGTGCCTATTGCTTACCACATGTATACAGCCTGAGCCATGTTTTGGACCAGGCTGAACTCAGCACTAAATTTAGTGCCAGCACCAAATTTCAAAAACCTTTGTCAACGACCGTCAAAGACAGTGCGAACAAAATCAAAAGTTCTTGTGTTACACCTGGTTTTCAACTGTCATGTTTTCATAATAAAAACGTCAAATCTTATTTTGTTTCTTCAAAACTGTCATTCGTATATCCCAAACCATCATACCTAGGCGCCCCCAATTAATCCATCCACTAATTAGCTCAGCCCAACTAATTCAATGATTGCGTATTTGTGGCCCGGTTGCGAATTAACTATACGAGTTCAAGATTAAACAGACATTAAAGACAACTACCGAATTTTCATTTGAAATGTTTTCAAAGTAAAAACATGAAATCTTTAGATTTTTTTTCACAGATGTCTTCCTTATACCCCAAACCATCAAACCTAGGCGCCCCCAATTAATACATCCACTAATTAACTCAGCCCAACTAATTAAATATTTGCATATTGTGGCCCGATTTTTACTAAAATCATCAACCTATGTTTCATTGGAAATGTTTTCAAAGTAAAACCATGAAATCTAAAGATTTTTTTTCACAGTATGTCTTCCTTATACCCCAAACCATTTTACCTAGGCGCCCCAAATTAATTAATCTACTAATTAGCTCAGCCCAACTAATTAAATGATTGCGTATTTATGGCCCGTCTGCGAATTAACTATACGAGTTCAAGATTAAACAGACAACTACCGAATTTTCATTTGAAATGTTTTCAAAGTAAAATTATGAAATCTAATGATTTTTTTTCACAGATGTCTTCCTTATATCCCCAACCATCATACCTAGGCGCCCCCAATTAATACATCCACTAATTAGCTCAGCCCAACTAATTAAACATTTGCATAATGTGGCCCGTGTGCGAATTTACTATATAAAGCAACCTAATTTTCATTTGAAATGTTTTCAAAGTAAAATCATGAAATCTAAAGATTTTTTTTCACAGATGTCTTCATTATATCCCCAACCATCATACCTAGGCGCCCCCAATTAATCAATCTACTAATTAGCTCAGCCCAACTAATTAAACATTTGCATAACCGGTTCAAGGATCACCTTAATGCAAACATTAAAAAAAAAAAATCACAAATGCATATCCTTAATATTAGTTTTGCAGTTTAGTTTTGATCTTGCCAACCTACCATCAATCACCATCATCTCATTTCACAAGGCATTTATATGGTGGCCCTGAAGGGACATCGCATATCGCAAACGTGTGCGCATACGTATGCGATGTCGCGAAATAAATCGCGAATATGTGCGCACACGTATGCAATGTCGTGAAACAATTTGCGAATATGTGCGCACACGTATGCAATGTCGTGAAACAATTCGTGAATATGTGCGCACACGTGTGCAATGTCGTGAAACAATTCGCGAATATGTGCGCACACGTTTGCGAATTCATTTGCAATGTCGTGAATTTTATTGCATACCTTGTCGCATACCATTCAATAAAATTTCTAATGAACTGGGGAGTTGTAGCAGCTAGTCTGGGATCGAGACGTACAAATAGATATAAATAGGGTCTGACTAATTTACCTTCGAGCGCACTCTGTTCCTCACGCTTTTCTAATAAGTGAATAACTATTATACTAACCATTGTACCGGTGCTCATTTTAGTGAGAATAGTCCGACGATTGTTTGCATGGACCTTTTGTTTTGTGATATGATGCTGTACCATCACCATGTGGCTGGCCGGCTAGGCATGGCCACACCATGGAGGTAGCTTGCGTACTCCCTAGGTTACTAAAAAATTGCCCGCAAAATGACATCACCCCAAAGGTATGCGACAAGGTATGCAATAAAATTCACGACATTGCAAATGAATTCGCAAACGTGTGCGCACATATTCGCGAATTGTTTCACGACATTGCACACGTGTGCGCACATATTCGCGAATTGTTTCACGACATTGCATACGTGTGCGCACATATTCGCGAATTGTTTCACGACATTGCATACGTGTGCGCACATATTCGCGATAAATTTCGCGACATCGCATACGTATGCGCACATATTCGCGAATTGTTTCACGACATTGCATACGTGTGCGCACATATTCGCGATAAATTTCGCGACATCGCATACGTATGCGCACACGTTTGTGATATGCGATGTCCCTTCAGGGCCACCATACATTTACCCCATTCATCTCAAACCCCCCCACTCTTCGTCCCTTTCCTTACCAAACCCGCCCACCATTTTTGTCCTAAAAACCTTTAACCCCCGCCCCTCCATTTCTTTCCTTTTATCCTCTCTTAAACCTCTCCAACGCGTCTTTACCTCTACCACCCAATTTCCCTATCTTCTGTATACACGAAACCCTCCCCCCTCTTCATCCCCCTGCCCAATCAACTCAAACCTTTGAACATTACGACCTGGCCCTGCGAATCTATTCACCACACATCCAACAGACATCAACCCCAGGCGATGTCACGTCACATGTGCATGCGCATGCGCATGACAGAATGTTGGTGGTTGATTTGACAGAATCATGGTACTTAAACGACTGCAAATCACAATATGATCGTTGTAAGGACCCTATTGTTGCAACTATGTCAAAAAGACTTAATAGAGGCAAAAAGAATTTGAAAGATAGAATGGCAAAAGAAAAATCTTCTCTCTCTCTCGTAAAATAACCAAACAAAAAAATGAAAAACGAGAGGTTGATTTTCCTTACACAAAAAGCCAACAAAAGTCAACAGTTTGTCAAAAATCTGTCTGACTCTAAACTGTCTTTGATGGAAACGATTGCTCTTGGAAGAGGTTTGAACTTCATTCCCACACCCAAAAAACCAAGAAAAACAGCTATCCTACGCCATTCAAAACTGCTCTTCAGAAAAATGAGACTACATGTATGCGTTTTAATGGCAGGGAAATCTAATTTGGGTAAACTTCATCCACAGAACGCATTGCTCTCACAGGCCTCAAGAAAAACCAAAACATTGTCATAAAACAATTTGACAAAGGCCGTGGTGTATGTGTTATGAATAGATCAGACTACCTACAGGAAGGTTTGAGACAATTATCTGGGCCACACTATGAGGTTGTTGACAGGGATTTAACAGGTGAAATCACAGCGATGGTCTACCAGGCCGTACGCAATCTACAATGTATACGTGGACAACGTTATAAACAAAGAGATTTTTGAGTTCCTTAATCCTCCCAATCACCAGATCAAAACGCCCAGCCTTTACCTCCTACCGAAGATCCATACAAACCCACTGGGTGGAACGCGGTTTGTAGGGAGGCTGATTATCAGTGGTTGTGGGGCTCCAACTCAACAGATTTAAAAATATATGGGTTTTTTCCTGCTCCCTATCGTCAAGTAACAAAGCACATATACAAGAGACTCCTCACAGGTTCTCAAAAGACTTAATAATTTGACGATGGGACAGGATAATCTCTTAATCGCACTGGACATTGTTTCAATGTACACAAATTGCCCACAGAAAGAGGCAATAGACTCAGTTTGTGATGCTTTGGAACAAGCAAAATCAGGATTGTACACCATACCAAAACCTACAAGAAAACACACGCAATGTCTGTTAGAACTGATTTTGGGCGCAAACGTCTTTGAATTCAATAGCAAGTTCAACAGACAAAAAATTGGCGTGGCGATGGGTAGTGTATGCAGTCCTGAAATATGTGACATCACCTTATTCAAATACGAAAAAGAAGTTATACTCCCGAACAACCCAGAGATAGTGGCCTACATGAGATACAGAGACGATGTTTTAATAATCTACAATGGCAACAAAAACAAGGCGTTGGATTTTATTAATATGTTTTAAAAACAACCTGCACCCAATCTTGAAATTCACTTCAGAGATCTCCGACTACCAAATCACCTTTCTTGACCTCGTAATCTACAAAGGCGAACGTTTTCAAAAAGAAGGGAAGCTTGATACTCGAGTAGCAACGGAAAAAACGGACACGTTCCAATATCTTGCTCGAGATTCTGCACACCCTGAGTCTGTATTTGGCGGCGTCATTAAGGGTGAAACGACGAGATACAAACGCATATGCACACACACACAAGATTTTGAGAGTACAAGGTCAATTTCTTTAAAGAAAAACCTATAGAACGTGGATACAACACAGAAGAATTGACCCGCTTCACGAAATCTAACAGTGACCATATGAATTCCATATTGAGTGCACCACCTAACATCAAGAAAGAAACGAATCCGCCTCTCGTTTTTACTTTGCCTTTCTTCCCACAGATGCATCATTCTAATCTCAAAAGTGCCTTGTTGAAACACTGGCACCAAATAAATGACGATGATTTCCTCAACAACCTCTTCCCTGTACCACCTCTGCTGGCCTACAAACGACAAAAGAACATAAAAGACCAACTAATTCGGGCTAGATTGCAAGCTTCTACCGAAGAAAACTTATTAAAAAAAATGGACGAACAGAACTTGCAAATCTTGATTGAATTACTACAGGAACAACAGTCGGGTACACAAAATTAAAGAAAAAATCGAGACTTGTATCAAGATGAGATTACGTAAGCTATAAACAAACGAAGAATACTAATCTCTCTGGATCCTCTTGCCTAACAAAAGTAAGATTATGATCACTCCTTGTTGCAAAAACTTTCATAAAAAGGATACAAAGCCAAAACTGTGACTGATGAAGTGCAGCTCAAAAAACGCACAGAAAATATGTTTTGAGCCCTTCCATTAAAGGAACAAACATAAGTGGCTCAACATATTATCACCGGAAAAAAGGTTCTTTTTAGTGAGTTCTAACACCTCTTCTCATCCAAAACCCAGGCTATAAACCCCCCTCCCCAACTTTCCCCCCCCCACTCTTTCTTCCTTGAAGATGCATGCAAACATAAAAAAAAAAACAGGTCTGTTTTAACTATTGCCTTGACTTATTTGGAAAACAGAGACATTTGTCTCCCACCGAAAACAATATACATACAGTCATGGGATGGTTTATTACCAGAGACCACACCGAAAACATGTGTTTTCCTTTTCACAACTTCACTCTGCCCATTTATGTTTATGTTTTGCTGCCTACCACCGAATTAGTTTCAAATTTTCCCGCACCACCACATACCCAGCGCTAATTCGCCCTAGACTGTTTGGGCCGTCTCCCTCTTTCTCACACCCTTCCCTATCCACTTCCGCCGCCGCCCCCCCCAACTAACACCTGTTCCCCCTGGTTGCTTTGCTCTCTACCTCCAACCCCCCCCCCCCCCCCATCCCTTTTAAGAACTACATGCCGCCTCATACGTTTTTTAAAGCTTTAGTTTCCATAAATGATTCTCCATCAACAGGGGAGAATCTTCATATACATTTAAACCTAAAGCTTTTTGAACATTTTGAGTGCGTTCCGGTCCTTATATTTCCTTGCGTTTGTCCTCTTAAAGTTCTTCTACATGTATATGATGCATTTTTCTAATACGAGCAAAATGTTTTTGTGGCAACACTAGTCTCATCTCATGGTTTGTTTGCACACGGCTACATGTACATGTATGATTTCACTCTTCCCTTTACACACATTTTGGTAATCAGTTTGTAAATATTAGCGTAATAAATTGAAATAAAATGAAATGTCTACTTGTCGTATACACGTATGTATTAAGTAATAGAGACCGGTTAACGTTGTTTGTTAACCACAAAATGCCACTGTTCACATTATGATGGTTTGGGGTATAAGGCAGACATATATAAAAAAAGAAATTACTTTTAAAACATTTCAAATTTTATATATTAAATTCGCACACGGGCCATAAATACGCAAATTTTTAATTAGTTGGGCTGAGCTAATTAGTAGATTGATTAATTGGGGGCACCTAGGTACTACATATGTATGATGGTTTGGGGTTTAAGAAAGACATACATGTATGTGAAACAAAATCTTTAGATTTCATGATTTTACTTTAAAAACATTTCAAATGAAAATTAGGTTGCTTTATATAGTAAATTCGCACACGGGCCACTTTATGCAAATGTTTAATTAGTTGTGCTGAGCTAATTAGTGGATGGATTAATTTGGGGCGCCTAAGTATGATGGTTTGGTGTATACGGAAGACATCTGTGAAACAAAATCACTAGATTTCATGATTTTACTTTGAAAACATTTCAAATGAAAATTAGGTTGTTTTATATAGTAAATTCGCACATGGGCCACATTATGCAAATGTTTAATTAGTTGGGCTGAGCTAATTAGTAGATTGATTAATTTGGGGCGCCTAGGTATGATGGTTTGGGGGTATAAGGAAGACATCTGTGAAACAAAATTATTATATTTCATGATTTTACTTTGAAAACATTTCAAATGAAAATTAGGTTGTTTTATATTGTAAATTCGCACACGGGCCACATTATGCAAATGTTTAATTAGTTGGGCTGAGTTAATTAGTGGATGAATTAATTGGGGGCGCCTAGGTTTGATGGTTTGGGGTATAAGGAAGACATCTGTGAAAAAAACCCTTTAGATTTCATGGTTTTACTTTAAAAACATTTCCAATGAAACTTAGGTTGATGTTTTTAGTTAATTCGCAAACGGGCCATAAATACGCAATCATTGAATTAGTTGAGCTGAGCTAATTAGTGGATGGATTAATTGGGGGCGCCTAGGTATGATGGTTTGGGATATAAGAATGACGTTTTTGAAGAAATAAAATAAGATTTGACGTTTTTATTATGAAAACATCACAGTTGAAAACCAGGAATAACACAAGAACTTTTGATTTTGTTCGCACTGTCTTTGACGGTCGTTGACAAAGGTTTTTGAAATTTGGTGCTACCTTCAAGGTCCTTTACTAACAATACCAGCATTAAACTAAAAAGTTTTAAAGTTCTATTAAACTTCTTTAAAGTTCTAAAGTTCTATTAAAGTTCTATGGAATTGCCCGCATACCCTTAACGTGGATTATCGTGGATGATGATCGACTCCTTGTTTCCTTCAAAATGGAGTAAAAATCTACCGGAAATCACGTAAACTTCAAAACAATAGAACCAAATTTCTCGCCATCACCAAATTTGGTGCTGGCACTAAATTTATTGCTGAGTTCAGCCTGGTATGTTTTGGATGCAAAGTAATTACTAACAATACCAGCATTAAACTAAAAAGTTTTAAAGTTCTATTAAACTTCTTTAAAGTTCTAAAGTTCTATTAAAGTTCTATGGAATTGCCCGCATACCCTTAACGTGGATTTTCGTGGATGATGATCGACTCCTTGTTTCCTTCAAAATGGAGTAAAAATCTACCGGAAATCACGTAAACTTCAAAACAATAGAACCAAATTTCTCGCCATCACCAAATTTGGTGCTGGCACTAAATTTATTGCTGAGTTCAGCCTGGTATGTTTTGGATGCAAAGTAATTTAACAACAATAATTTAATATTATAATACTACTTTTAATAGTTTCCTTTTGGTTGGCAGTGGATTTATTATAATTAGCCGGCTCTTGCTTTCTTCTTATTGACTTCAATGATATAATTAAAGCTGGAACGTTTTTATCATTTGACTTATCATCAGCTTACTTTTGTTTTAATGTACAGTACTTAGCCCCACTGTAGTCGTGTGTGTAGAGTTTAGTAAAGTTCTGCTGCTGTCCACAACCAATACGTACAAGTTTCCTGTATTACCTTGAAGTGCCTCACGACACTAGTGCAAGTCAGAGTCTGTTTGTTACCTGCCGTTACTTTAGCAATACCATGTTTAAAATAGTAAACTGTTAATAGTAATACTAAATACATTGTAGGTAACATTTCCGAATCTCTACCACTTTCTATGGGATTTATTTGTTTTTTTAATGGATGTTGGACTTTGTTTCCATTTAAAAAATATTCCTCTTGAGGAATAAAGCTTTTAAATAGGTATCAAGGACAGAATTCTTGCGCACTCATACCCGAAGAAACTAAAATGGAGTATAGCGAGCAGCCTTATAAAGGCTCACACGCCATCACATGGTCAAAGCTACGAATTAACAATGCATGCTGGTATGAGGAGAATTTCAGATGAACTGCATACAGCTTTTTTAGCTGTGTCCTATTTTTGTAATTGCAAAATACCAGAATTAAATAAAATGTCTCCCAAAAATGAAACAAAGGAAGTTTTTTGGTCTTTCTTTGGCAATTTGGCTATTCAGTAGCTTGAATATTCACATTGAAGCAGAGTAAAAATCTACCTTCAAGGTCCTTTACTAACAATACCAGCATTAAACTAAAAAGTTTTAAAGTTCTATTAAACTTCTTTAAAGTTCTAAAGTTCTATTAAAGTTCTATGGAATTGCCCGCATACCCTTAACGTGGATTATCGTGGATGATGATCGACTCCTTGTTTCCTTCAAAATGGAGTAAAAATCTACCGGAAATCACGTAAACTTCAAAACAATAGAACCTGGTACGAATACATACATGTACAATTCCGCTATAAAAAAGCTGTTCACAGTGCCCGATGTAACTACAATGTATGTCAAAAATGTCATCAGGGCAAGTCTTGCAGAAAAACCCAAAACTTTCTGGTCATAATGTTTTAAACTCATGTGAAATGAGCATCTGGGCATACCTACCCTGCAATCTGCCTCCAAAATGTGCTCAACAGACATAGACAAGGCTGAACTGTTAAATAATTACTTCAAATCTGCAGGAATGTGATTTCTCAGTTTTTTTCAGGAAATCCATTTTTTTTTTTAACCCCCCTCCAAAAAATTAATAAAATAAAAACCCAAATAAATAAAATTAATTACATGTACACTGTAAGACCATAAAAACATGAAGATAAAAACCAAATATAATTCCCCTGAGTGGAGATTAGGGCTTTGAAAACAAAAGATAATTGTAGTAGTAGGCTTCGAGCTCGCAAGTTTTCGCCCTCGCAAGCTAACGCGCTTTGCGCTCACAGTTCAGTTTTTATTTTCAACATCCTTTCACATCCCTGAATCTGTATTCAAGCAAGAAACCAACCTAAACATACCAGAAAAGGGAATTTCTCCATACCCATCCATCACAAACATCGTCATAAGAGGTATATTGCTGGATTAGAAAAGCAACTTGTGTAGCCATCAATCCATTTAAAGCGTGTGGACCAGATGAAAGTCCACCTAAGCTTTTGAAGTTAGTTGCACATGAGATAATGTAGCACCAGCACTAACTTTCCTTTCCCACCAATCATACAATATTGGCACCATTCCTACGCAATGGAAAATAGCACTGGTCACCAGTATCTACAAGAAGGGCCCAAAATCTGAACCATCTAATTACAGGCCTATCTCCTTACATGCCTTAACCTGTGTATGCTGCAAGGTCATGGAACACATCATACTAAGCCATGAAGCCAAACACCTTAGTGATAATAACATCCTTCTTGACTCACAACACGGACTCAGAGAAAAACTGTCAACAACAACTCAACTCATACTGCGACACGCAATTGGGCTAACACTCTCAATAACCATGGCCAAACCGATGTAGTCTTCCTAGATTTTGCAGAGGCTTTTGATAAAGTACCTCACCATCGCCTGTCAGCCAAATTTCAATTCTATGGTATCAGAGGTGACATGGTAAATTGGATTAGAGCATTCTTGAGTGATCGTGAACAGGTTGTAGTCAATGGTTCCTTGTAGTCTTGGGGTAAGGTAACATCAGGTGTACCCCAAGGTTTGGTTCTGGGGCCAGCCCTGTTTCTGTTGTACATCAACAACATTCAGTCCTGACCAAGTGCAATCCACATTGAGGCTTTTTGCTGATGAAAGTGTTGTCTAATGAGAAATCCATTGCCAGGAAGATCAATCCAGGCTCCAGCAAGATATATCAATGCTCACTGACTGGTCTGCAAAATGGTTGAATGATGCATAAATGTCCGCTTATGGGGAACTGTTGTCACATTTGAGCTGGAGCTTCTGCCTGTCATCTTTTGCAGTGAACTTGCTCTACCTAGGGTGTTTACAAGTACAAGGGAAAACAAACATGCCCAAGGGACTCATCACACAAAGTGATAAAGTTTACGTACATGTTATGTCTGATGATCACTTCTTTAAAATAAAGGAGTTTGCAGGATAACAAACATATGGGAGGAATCAGGGCTCGATTTAAACACTTAGTCCAGTGTGCAAACACTAGTCAAGAGTGCTACGGGCTAGTCAAACATGTATGCTTCTAGGAACCCGATGGGTTAGTCAGAAATTAGCAATTTGTTTGTGCATTGTTCATTACTACTCATTTGAAGCACTACATGGACCAACGTATTTTTGACCCACCATTGCTTGAAAAGAATGCACAAAAGATGCACATTGTTGCTACTGAGTGATGGGTACACAAACACAAATGAGCGGCATGACGACCGATTGTTGTGTACATGTAGCAAGGCATGCAGTCCGGGAAAAATAATGTAGTGCGGTGAGAGCGGTGTGTTTATGAGTATGAGGTTATACTTTTGCATGAAACATAACCAGAAGAAGGTTATACCGCATGTCTTGCAACCCCTGGAAATTTGGGTTGTGTGTTTCCCCACTCGCTTAAGTATTAATGTATGGAACATAGAGGAGAGAGCCAGACTAAAGCCCTCTTCGAAACCACAGCTTCTGCTTCTGCAGACAGAATTCTAAGCTGGAACCCAAGTCATAGTCATGGTAAAACGTGTTGCTTCGGTACAGGACGGTAGGCAGACAGAATTCTAAGCTGGAACCCAAGTCATAGTCATGGTAAAACGTGTTGCTCCGGTACGAGACGGTAGGCAGACAGAATTCTAAGCTGGAACCCAAGTCATAGTCATGGTAAAACGTGTTGCTCCAGTACAGGACGGTAGGCAGACAGAATTCTAAGCTGGAACCCAAGTCATAGTCATGGTTTCGAAAGGGCTTAAAAATTAATTAGTGAAACGTAACACGTTCCAACATTGCGACAGCGCAAGTAGTAGAGTCGTCGATGTTGAAGACAAATAGAACGGAATGCTAGATCTGCATGCAAAAAAGGAGTATTTAGTTTGGTTTATTTGTGTATTTGTTTTGTCAACTGTGGATGATTGATTGTTTGATTGATCGCTTAAAATTTATACCCATACCATTACGGTCCACGCGAAACATAAAATTACTACATTTATTCACAAGTTTGTCTGTGGACATCGACAAACCATGTAACTGCAGTGTAGAAGGACCAAAGCTTGATTTTGAAGCACACACAAATTAAATTCTTCCAACTGGCTAGTGAAAATTTGTGGGGCCTAGTCAAACATACATATGTACAATTGACTAGCCCGGCAGGGTACACAATGTACATGTAGCTAAGAAAGAAAGATGGTTAGCGCAAGGCCTGGAGGAACCATTTCAATGAAGACACCGGTGTGTGATTAAGGATCTAGCAGTGATCAAAACAGATCCGATAAGAAGACAAAGACTTATGTTAAACATAGCCAAAGTATTACCTTAAGCTCATAATCACTGCAAATGAAAACACTTGCATAATACTTGATGGAAGGATATTTATGAATGTTATTTTTCTCTTTCTTGTTCTGAAAATATTGAACAGAGGGAGAGGTGTTCCAAGTCAAGAAATCTAGTCACAGTAAAAAGGTTGCCAAGAAACTGAGGGAAAGAGCAAGGAAAGAAAAACAGCGAGGGGAGGTTGCTCAACTTGACAAGGACATCACAGATAAGCATACCATGGACACCAAGGCTACAGGTACATGTACATTTTGCTTTTAGATTAGTGCTTTATGGTGATAATTTAATCTGCTTGATAATGTTTTGTGCATTTCCTTGTCTGACCACTTTGCTGAAATTGCAGAATCATTCATCACGAAATGAACCCTTCAAGACATTGTAACAAAATTGGACCCAAATCAGTTTGTTAACCGCAAATCACTTTCTATGACTCATTGCCTTATCAAAATCTTACAACCCTTGTATACAAAATCAGACAAGCCCAAGTCATCATCATCCATTGTGCTCACCGACTATGCGAAAGCCTTTGATCGAATTGTTTACACTGTTTCTATTTCCAAGCTGATCAACCTTGTCGTGCGTAGTGACATTTTTCCTTGGATTTGTATTTTTTTTGTCCTCTTGCCAAAAATGTGTGCACTACAATTCGACCTTGTCTGATTCCGTGAGTTCCATAAGGAACGAGATTGGGATCCATCATTTTCCTGTCCAACCATTTGAGCAAATGCACACCTTCAAAATGTAATGTAGACGAAGCATAGTTTGGGTGCTTCTTGTTTCCATTCTCCTATTTTTTGTTGGTGCTTTTTTGCTTTTTTTTTACATGTTTTATTTACTCCGCTTCTTCGCATTAGATTTTTTTGAAATTGTTTGTCAACAACTAGATTAATGATTTATCTATAATGCCTTTTGTGTTTTATTTTAGGCAACAATGCAAGCAACCCAGGATCACATGTAAAGCAAATAGGTAATGTGGAAATGATCCTGAGTGGGAAAGATGCAGAGGTTGCTGCTTTGGAAGAAGAAGACAGAAAAGAATTAAAGGAAGAAGTACCTGTCATTGTGCCTGGTAAGAAGGCAGTGTCATCTGCATTGTGAAATATTGAACTTATACAATGAACACTGAACAGACCGGCATGTCCACTATCCATCTGTCCATTGCTTGTGACTCGATACAGCTCTGCCTAGACCAGGCGTACATATGTACATGTACTAATCAATGCATAATGAGATATTTTAAAAGATTTTGTTTAATACTTGATGCTTACAGATTTTTCAAAAATATATAATTTATTTAACTTTAAAAAAAGAATGTTTCCAAGAATGCCCACAAAAACAAGCTTTGCTCATGATGTGATGTGACTGGCGGAGCAAGAAACATAACCAAACATCTGAATTTGCAAAAGCATTTCTTAACATTTCTCGTTCCACTTAGTGACGTCATGTCACTATTGAGCAGCCAGGCTTGTTTTTGTGGGCATTCCTAGAGAGCATTGTTTCAAATGAAGTAATTTTGAAAACAGTAAAGAGAAGTGTATTGCAACAGGTTTATTTTCATCTGACTTATTATGTATTTCTTACAAATGGCATGGACAGTAAGGCACTTATCCTTTGATACAGTTTTTCACTTAAAGTTTTCTACCTTTATCGCAGGATAACCCTTTTTTAAGCGGGTGAAAATGAGTTTCTTCTCATTGGATCATTGAGCTATGATTAGCAATCTAAGCAGTTAAAAGAACAGAGTATCTCTTTTACAACACTTTAGATACAAGTTCTGTTTATCTGAGGTTTATATAAATCAAATTGGACACTCTATATTTGCAGGAATGATTCCAGATGCAGCATATATTTTTGCTGCTCGTAAAAGGAGGCAAAAGGCCAGAGAACTTGGAACAGGTGGGGACTACATCCCTTTGGATGATACTCAACGGTATAACAATACTGGAAATAAAGCATCAGGTCGACACGAGGAATCTCGATTGATACGTGATGATGATAATGACTGTAGTGATAGTGATGGTGAAGGCAGGATGAGTTTTACTGTCAAGCAATCAACAAGTAGACAACGTATGCAACAAGCAATTGATGAAGGTATGCAGTGCGTTCCAGTTATTTTAGCAGCAATGCTTCTCTCTACATGTATTTATGACAGTTTCTACAATAAGATGTTATCAAAGATAAGTTGGTAGAAAGACTTAGTATCAGCTTTTGTAGGAGCATACGTACGATGTACATGGTTGCTCATCCTACCTCTTTGCATGTAGACAGTTGAACTGTTTTTTTTTAAGTGCAATAAAAAGCTAGAACAAGAATTTCGTGTATAGAATGTTCTTAATTATTAATTGACTTTATTAATATATTCAGAGTGGCAAGTCCATTCACTTTTTTAGTAAAAAAAAAAAAAAAAAACCCAAAACAACACATGTGACCCGCTCTGTGAAAATGAGTCAGATGTTGACAATTTAAAGAATTGAGTTATATGCATGGCTGGAAAGAACACATCAGCAGCAGTTATTTGGTATATGTCTAAGCTTTGGGGTGTATCGTGTTGCTGAGTTACTCCTGTTTGAAATTAGTCAATATATCATTTTTTGTTAAAAACAAATTACAGGTAAAGTGACGTTTTAAACTACCATTTCGCGCAAAAGGATACAAATTAGACTAAAGTATGATCACAAAATTGTTGTATTCATAGCTTTATTGCCTAAAAATAAGTGTTCTGAAAGTTAACCATGCAAATATAGATCTTAAAAAGTAAAAAAAAAAAAATAATAAATAATAATATTTTCCACATTGAATTGTCCATTACATAATAATGCATTGGGCGACATCTGACTCATTTTCACAGAGTGGGTCACATATTTGTGTTGCTCTCCACAGACCAACTGAAAGTTATGAATTGTCTGTTTTTTTATGTTTGTTTGTTTTTTCCCTAAATTCAAGTTTGATGCAACCTTTTTAAATGTTGCTCTCTAAAATTTATCATAAAAATTCATGTCAGTGGTTCAAAACCTATACATACAGGATGCCAACATTTTATCATAAAGATGTGACCGAACTTTGCCATGTTTTGCCATAATCTGTTATGTGTGTGATGGATGCAGCCAGACGTCATTCAGGTGAGCTGCATACTGTATGTATCATCAATCAATCCCAGTTTGGGACCCTGGTAGACTACGAGATCAGTCACTCCACCACTACAAGCAGATTGCCTGGTATTCACAATGCATGTTTTGAGCATGAGTACGAGACAACAATTGCCGCTTGACATCAAATGATCATTTTTCAAATATAGCCAGATTTTTTAGATGAAATTTAAATGGAACAGATAATTGAATGAAAACAAGAAAGGTCTGTTGTACAAGTGTGCATGAAGGAATAGACTGTGCAAGTCTCATGTGTATTTGGACTTCCGGGACCATTGGTCCAAACAAAACCACTTTGAGTTATGTTTTATTTGTGCGTGATTTTGTTTCTTCATATACTTTAGTTTGTTTTAGGCCATAACAATTTTATTATATTGTTAGGAAAGTAAAATTTAGTGATAAATATGAAAGTAGAATAAATTTAACAAGTCAACAAACAAAACCTGAAAATAAGACTTGACCTCAGTTTCGAGTTACTTGTAAACAATGAAGAACTTTGCCCAACTGACGTTTATAGTATTATTAAACCTACATGTGTATTTAATAGTTGCGCAAATTTGGGCGTGATTCATAATTCTTACTGCATGTAGCCTACAATTGTTTAGGTCTGAAAAGCATCCTTTTATAGTCTTTGTTCAAGTTGTTTTCTTGTTCTTGATACGCACGAGACTTGCACAGTCTATAAGCCTGACCCATCTTGACATCTTGACATCTTGACCTGACTACAATTTTTTCAATTGAGTATAATACATGTAATAATTAACATAAAATATTATGTCGATGAAATGGTTTTGGGATTAAAAAAACACAGAAATTTGCATATCATCGATTTTTATTTGAACTTGCAGTTTACATTGGAAGGAAGGTCAAATGGGGTTACATCAGTGTATGAAATGTCACATGGGTAATATGTTTCAAGATGGCAAAAAGATTATGAATTTGTGTCATGTGTTTCAGGAGATACATACATGTACAATGTAGGAATTGTTTACTGTTTCCATTTGAACGTCCAGTTTGAACCAGAAGGAAAGGTAAAACGGGGTCACAATTTGTTTCAAAAGCTTCATAATAATTTAGTTTAAGTTTCAATATCTGATGATTTCATGATGACATACATCCTATATTTAACTTTGATTGTTGCTTTCATAAGCTACAATATGATGACATTGGCAAGTTATAAGTATAACTTTTGAAATGCAGCCTTTTCTAAAACTGTCTCGAGGGCGCTCTTACTAATAATGACATCATCAAACCAATGTTGATACTCGCCCATCGCACTTCTGTCAGTGCTGAGAAACAATAGAAACAATTGTGGCCGCTATTTGGTCTATTGACATGATTGAAATCCTGGTATGTTAGAGCAAAGGTCTGGAATAAGGGACTACCCCAAATATCTCTGTAAAGAGTGAAATTGTGTGGTGATTCCAGGGCTCTTTGTCTATGACCATTGAGGCGGGAAACTCTAAGCTCACACTCCACACAGAGCCTTCTGAGCAAGTCAACATACATGTGTATCACCTCAAAGCCTGTAATTACTTGACCTCTGTTTTGCTGTTGGGAAATCTATATGCATGTTTATAATAATAATAATAATGTAGTTTTGTATAGCGCACATATCCACCAATAAGGTGCTCAAGGCGCTTGAACAAAGACTGAAAGAGAGACACTTTTTAAGACAGGATTTGAAGTTTTTATGAATTATGAGACCGATTCATTTAGCACCTATGTACCTTATATCTGGCCACTGCCAGAAATACCGTGGTGAACCCTTTCTCTTTTAATGATAAGTGTACTGATTTTTTTAACTTGCATTTCACAACACACAGGACCAACCGCTTTACATGTATGTCCCATCCAAAGGACAATTAACAATAATGGTGAAGAAACATACTTTTTAAGGCTTTGCATGGTGAGGTATCTACGTGTATGTATATTCGGTTTGCGGTAACACCATGTGTATATCTACTAGCTATAGATTTGTTGTTATAGAACTACATGTAGGTCTTGCTTTTTATTCTGCTGCTGTGGAGTAGATTTTGGAAATCGGGAGACTACTTCGAACTGTCCAGCTTATTAGCTACTACTTGGACGAATGGTAGGAAATCGGCTGGGACTACTATTTTAGCTTAATAGTGGATCGGATCGAGGGGACTTCTTGTTATTAACTTTACTGCCGCGGAGTGAGTTCTTAGTTGGTCTCAACGTTTTGACTAGCTTACTCTAGTCATCGTCAGGAGACTGGTGAAGAAACACTAAAGCTTGAGTCCGGTGTGCTTGACCGCTCGGCCAAATAGTTCTGAATTCCTTAACTTTCTTTTGAGAAATAGTCTTTTTAATAAAACTTTTTGCTAAAACATGATTTGCTGTAAAACTTAATAAAATAAAAGTGATACGTTAGCAAATCTGTGCATTTTGGGAAGCTTATGTTATATTTTTATATTAATGTTGTTATGATAATTTCTTTGCCTGAAATGTAAATGCCTGAATTTTATCTTGATAGGAATCCAGCGTGCCAATTTTATCTTGATAGGAATCCAGCGTGCCAATTTTATCTTGATAGGAATCCAGCGTGCCAATTTTATCTTGATAGGAATCCAGCGTGCCAATTTTATCTTGATAGGAATCCAGCGTGCCAATTTTATCTTGATAGGAATCCAGCGTGCCAATTTTATCTTGATAGGAATCCAGCGTGCCAATGTTATCTTGATAGGAATCCAGCGTGCCAATTTTATCTTAATGAGAATCCAGCGTGCCAATTTTATCTTGATAATTGGCACGCTGGATTCCTATCAAGATAAAATTGGCCCGCTGGATTCCTAATCCAGCGGGCCAATTTTATCTTGATAGGAATCCAGCGTGCCAATTTTATCTTGATAGGAATCCAGCGTGCCAATTTTATCTTGATAGGAATCCAGCGTGCCAATTTTATCTTGATAGGAATCCAGCGTGCCAATTTTATCTTGATAGGAATCCAGCGTGCCAATTTTATCTTGATAGGAATCCAGCGTGCCAATTTGCTGATTGCTTGAAGGATAAGCCCACAGCTCCTTAAATTATGGCAGGTCAATTAACTACCATGACTACACTGCATCCTGCATTTGCCAAACCATTATATTAATTGTTTTGCAAGCTCTGTACTAATTATATTGTGTTGGTCCTTTTAGATGCAGATAATGACAGTGATCATGATAGAGACCATAATGAAGAATTGCTACGATGGGAACAAGAGCAAATCAAGAAAGGCACCAGTGTACCGCAAGTCGGTATTTATAATGCTGCTTTTTACTTGGGAATAGGTTTTTGTTTTTCCAATATTATGTTTCATGAGGTTTAACAGGTACATTTAAAGTTAAAGTTTATTGATTTCAAAGCCTTTTCTTAAAAGGCTTTGACACATTAAAAACAATTTAGGCCTCACCATGTCAATGTCATTAGCCATGACCATGTAAATGTCATTAGCCATGACCATGTAAATGTCATTAGCCATGACCATGTCAGTGTCATTAGCCATGACCATGTAAATGTCATTAGCCATGACCATGTCAGTGTCATAATCCATGACCATGTCAGTGTCATTAGCCATGAGCATGTCAATGTCATTAGCAATGACCATGTCAGTGTCATTAGCCATGAGCATGTCAATGTCATTAGCCATGACCATGTCAGTGTCATTAGCCATGAGCATGTCAATGTCATTAGCCATGACCATGTCAGTGTCATTAGCCATGAGCATGTCAATGTCATAAGCCATGACCATGTCAGTGTCATTAGCCATGAGCATGTCAATGTCATTAGCCATGACCATGTCAGTGTCATTAGCCATGAGCATGTCAATGTCATTAGTAATGACCATGCCAGTGTCATTAGCCATGACCATGTCAGTGTCAGTAGCCACGACCATGTAAATATCATTAGCCATGACTATGTCAATGTCATTAGCCATGACCATGTCAGTGTCAGTAGCCATGACCATGTAAATGTCATTAGCCATGACTATGTCGATGTCATTAGCCATGACCATGTCATTAGCCATGACCATGTCAATGTCATTAGCCATGACCGTGTCAATGTCATTAGCCATGACCGTGTCAACATCATTAGCCATGACCATGTCAGTGTCATTAGCCATGACCATGTCAATGTCATTAGCCATGACCATGTCAATGTCATTAGCCATGACCATGTCAGTGTCATTAGCCATGAGCATGTCAATGTCATTAGCAATGACCATGTCAGTGTCATTAGCCATGAGCATGTCAATGTCATTAGCCATGAGCATGTCAGTGTCATTAGCCATGAGCATGTCAATGTCTTTAGCCATGACCATATCAATGTCATTATTAATGATTATGTGGCACAATCTCTCTCCGCCCAAAAACAAAGAAAACGGTTACTTTCCACACAACTAGACAGAGCATACAGAACTTTCACACAACAATGGGCTTGCTTTGGGACCATTTATTCACTAGTTCACAGAGCAGGTCATCACATGTTAATACATCCCTATGTGACCTGTCTTCAACCAATCAGAGTGCACAAACTGTTTGAGGTATTTATTAAACAGGTTTAATGATAACATAAATGTCAGTTGGGCAAATTCTCAATTGTTTTTTAGGTATTTTTCTTGGGTTTTCTTTGTGGATTTGTTAAATTTATTTTACTTTCATGGCTACATTTTACTTTCAAACAGTGTTATACAATTTTTACAGTCATAAACCACATTAAAATAAGTATTTGGAAAAACAAAATTATCAAAACGTAATACTTAATTGCACACGTACATTTTCACACTCAATATGGTTGGCATGGTTGGGACCAACTTTGTCCCGGATGTTATAATACGTAGGAGACTTGCACAGTCTAAGTACCTTGTAGTATTAGGACATTAGATATCATGTAGTATTAGGACATAAGATATCAAGTTGTGTTAGGACATTAGATATCATGTAGTATTAGGACATTAGATATCATGTAGTATTAGGACATTAGATATCATGTTGTATTAGAATATTATGTATCATGTAGTATTTAGTGTGGAGAATAAGAAGTAGTAAGAAGGAGTAGGAGCTCTCTGAAGAACCGTTGGTTACTCCTGCCCACCTATGGCTCTTCTCGGAGCTAACACTCCTCCCATAATAGATGTACTCATGGTTGTACCAGCGAGAATAGTAACTTCTTAGTGTTAGGACATTAGATATCATGCAAATCATAATTATACCAACATATGTAACAGTATGTAATTTGGTTTGTACATTCTATATAGGCACAAGACTCGAGCTCTTCTGCTGCAGCTGCAACTGTTGCTGCTTCTTACTACTATGAACAACAAGAATACCCTTATGGTCAACCCACCAGCCAGTATGTCACGCCAATGCTTGGATCTTACAGTATGACAATGGAACAACACTCACTAGTTCATGCAGTAAGTGCTGCACCACTGTGTGAGATGCCAACCATCACAATTGAACAAGTCAAGAAGAAACTGAAGGACTGGTAAAGAGTCTCTTTCATTATTTCATTACTTTTTCTTTCCTTTGTTCTTTATTTATTTAATTATTCGTTGATTTCAAGAGTTCATATACCATAATCTTTGATTTTGATTTTGGCCCTAAGAAAAACTTCTGCGGCTTATACGCCGACGTGTTAATATTGAAGAACAAAAACCAGCCTACACTTTTTAAAGAAAGATCGTTTGTAAATTATTCTAAATGAAAAAACACCCTTGTTCTTAAACGATGGTGTTGACGAAATTTTGTTGAAAACCCCAGCACATCTTTCAAGTCGAGGGAGGAGTCATGAAACTTGGGCCCCATACCATGCTCGCTTCAATTATGACTTTCACTGGTGACCGCTTGTACCATTCTTATGCCATGAAGAAGTGGGTCACCAGTGGGGATCGCCATGCAGTATTGTTTGTTAATGTTGACAAAACATTTTTCAACCGCCGTCATCGTTTGAGTTCAGTCCCCTTGAACAAGCAGCGGCACTCGTGTAAACTCAAACACGCGACACCATGGCTTATGAGTGGGACACAAAGAACTGGTAGGCAGGCTTATAAACAGGATGCAAATGAGAGCGACGTATTGTTAATTCAATTCAAGTTTTGCGATTACAAGGACAATGTGTTCACTTTATAACCGGTATCAGAATGTTGGGGCGTGGTAGGGTGGGTATTATTTTTGGAACATTTTGGATTTTCCTGAGTAGTAATTTTCCTTTGAAAATATTGTTGTCACAAGGAAACCCTGACTTGAGAATGGAAACACAACAAAGGTTTTCATCATAAGCATTGGGGTTTGATGTTGTCTTATGAGAAAGTCTGAGTATGTGAATCGCCAACCTTGGCTTTAAACCACTGCCGATAATCTGCCATGGAATCTTGGAACGATTGGACTTAACTCCAATTGAGGCAAATACAGTGATAAGCAATGAAGACATCCTGTCATTTCTTATGTGACCCACTTGCATTAGTAGATTCCTTCCGCTTATTTGGGGGTCACAATCCAAGTGAACCTCAAGCATGGTGTCAAGTGGGACTTCCATGTTTAAAACATGGTATCACGAGCTTCGCGGCTTGGACATGGATTCAGTTACAGTATTGATACTTGTCTATTGGATGTACACCCATCCCCTGTTGGAGATCGCAGCCCCAGTTTGGAGCTCTGGGCTAACTGAGTTAATGACTACATTCCCTGAGCACTCACACTATGTATAACTCAAAACATTCCATGTTCCCTCACTTGCTGATTGTAGATGCACAATCCACACCAGCTTTGCCAAATGACTGCTTGTCTTACACTCACAACAACATCGTGGCCTACTTCTCAAATGCGCCAGGAACTCACCATACTCACAGACCATCTATACTTGCCTCCTGCTCCGACTCAAAGATACAAAAAATACGCTATTCCAAACGTTGTGCAGTTGTTGAACTCTAACCTTAAATAATACATCACTTTATTGAGTACAACTTACTGATTTTTTTATTGAATTCCCATTTTCATCATTTTGAATATTGCATATGTCGTCACCGACGCCACGAACTGACACACACGTAGATACCAGTAAAAAGTAGCAATCTGAGAAATATCTCACCCGAGTAATATGCCTGTGATATTTTTCACAGAACTCGGGAAAGTACTGCACAGAACTCGGGAAAGTACTGAGTATACAGTGCTAACACACATCGGTGTAGGGTAAAAACCAAAATTAATAAAATAAAAATGCTTTTAAATTTTTGTCATTTTGGCTGCTGTTTTTCAGTATTAGTTTCGATATAATACAAAAAATAATAGTTTACATGCAATACAAGTTTTATGACATCATTGTAGCTTGGTGTGTCGATAAATTCCGTAGCTAGAACGGTTTTCCTTTGCGTTGTTGTTCATGATCTCTGGCCACGTACGCATATACTCATGGCGGCCGCCATCTTGAAACTTTGTTTACTTTCGTTCAGATGAACTACTCAAAGTTTGACGAAGTTATTAAATGGTTTTAGTTCTGACCAACTGCCAGAAAATCCATCCATAAGTGGTATGGACATTTCTAAAGACATCTGCAATACTGTGGACATTTTTAAGGCCAAAGCATTTGTGAAAATGTGGATCGTGCATCATTTGTGACACATGTGTGGAAATTATGCAAACTCGTTATGTGTGTACAGTTCCGCAAACGATACAAATTACTTCCAAAAAAACAATCAAAACAACACATTTTTCTGAATTGGTTATTAAATATACACACCTGAATTAATAGTATAGTATTTGCTAAGTCACCAGTAGTCAAGAAAAGAAAACACAGAGAAAACGAGCTACATTTTGAAGAAAATGTTTACGTTAAATTTTTTTCCGATTCGGACTTCGCGCAGACTCAACCATGGAACGGAAGGTGTAAAATGTCCCGGATGCCAGTCTGCTATACCTCTCTAAATTATACCAACAGAGGGCGAATTTAATCGTGTATTTGGTGCTGTATTTTTGTTTTCATAGTGCATTTGGTGCGAGCGTGACAGCAGTTATTGTGCGGCGGCCGCGCAACCCGGGATTTCCCGGGAGCGGGATCTGAGTGCGCGCTACGTAAACCGGGATATCCCAGGTGCGGGACTGAAAGGGTTAAAGCACTACATGTATATGGACTGTTTGTTATGCGTTCACATACGACCCAAATTTGATCCTTCCATCCAAATAAATTACAAAAGCAAAAGTATTTTAACTTTGTTCCGACTACAACCAAATTAATCAAGAATTTTCATCCGAAATTGCATGTGAAGTCTCAGCTCTCTGAAGAAAAGCTTGTTGGTGTCATTGTACACAATGTATAGTTTATGGCGCTATCAATTGAGACGTTCCATTTCCATACTTTTGTTCACATGTTCATGTCGGAACAATGAATACATATTGGGACTGTAACAACTTCATTAACTTGTCCATAAACTACATTTCATTACCAGGACACCATACATTTCTCAATTGTTATTTTCTTATACCCAAAACCCCTGTGTTTGTTATGCAACTAACACATTTCTAGTTTACAGTTTATTTGTTAACTATTGAGGAAACCTGAACACCTAGTGTTTGTAATTCTACAAACACTATATTACTGTTCAGTTTCATGTTAGATGATAAAGTTTGTTATTTTGGTAATGTAGTGTCATGGACAAAGTTACATTTACAGTTAAAGAGATAATACAATTTATCTATTTATTTATTTATTTGTAAGTAAGTTAGTTCTCATCCTTAAGTTGTTCAATAAATACACAATACATTCAACCTTTGAAAGTTTCATCATAATAATTTGGGGGTTATGCACATACAACAAAAACAAAAAAATCAGTTATGTATTTTGTTGGGGATTTTTGAACATTCACGTACATACAGTTTGCTCCTTAGCCATTTGCCAATAATAATTTTAGTTCCAGTTCTAGCTGTGTGGTACCAGTGATATTTCAATACTTTATGATGATCTACTTGTATGTAGGTTTGAATCAGTGAAAGATGTTCACCGAGCCCATGAAAGAGAACATGACCAACTCCAAGAGCGTTTGAAATCATCTGCCTCAACATCAGTCAGTTTGAAAGACACTCAGGGAGGAGTTAATAACCAGTATCATTTCTTCCAAGAGATGAAGGGGTATGCCCAAGACTTAGTGGATTGCTTTGCAGAGAAGGTGAGTGAACTTTATATACAGGTACAGCATGTATGATACAGGATGAATACAGAGTGTACAATTAAAGCCAGTGAACCTGACAAATGAGGATTTAGACAGACCAGTTTCCTACACAATTAGTAATAGTCACAGAAAATGTAGGTATGCATTGTACTAAGACGAGTACTTCACCGTACATACCAACTAGTCTAAGTTGGGCAGAATCGCTACTAAAATTAAAGGCCATATGATCCCCCAGTCAACAAATAAATTGAACAGTTTTTCTTTGCATTCACTTATTAGACGGAGCGGCAGTTATTGCCAAAAGTGAGTACTTTAAAAGCCAAGTAAGCATTGTTACAACAAGTACATTGATGTCAACTTTGTGCCCAAAAGCAATACATGAGTGAATAAAATTGCACAAGAGAATAAACAAAACACACTTGCAGGTAAAGAGAAGTCTTCAAATGGATGTCATAATCTAAACAATGTCATGTACACACAGTAGGAGCAACCACATGGTAAAACTGTAGCAATAATGGTCATCGGACATGTCAAATTAGTCTGGAAGGACAACTCGGCAACTGGGTTGAGGTGATTTATGGGAACAATCTGTCTCGACATGAGTTTGCTATCAGTGTTCAGGAAGCACTGTACTCGCATGTTGTGGCATGTAGTCGGCCATTACTGTTTAGAAGTAACCAATTGTGTGTTGGCCATATGTTGAGCTCTTAATGTCATCAGAAAATAACATGTAGCGACTGCGTCTTCCTCAAGCTAAGACAGAGTATTGTTATAACAAATAAGGGTATGGTTTTCTGTGGTCTTGGGGACGGACTTGCGAAGAGACTTTCAGGTAAAGTCTCAAGTAAAGTGTCAAAGTAAACAAACAGCTGCCCCTTGCTTTGATTTCATGTACAAAAACTCCAAACAATGGGAGAACCAAGAGAAGTCCTCTATTTACTGGATTAACAAACTTGTGTGGGCTTACGGAAGGGCCTTTGTGGGGTCTTTTACACAATGGAACAATGGACCAACAAAGTTTTCTTTGTTCAACATGGATCCCACAGAGGAATTCTTCAGAAAAAGGAATAACCCCACAAACTCAATCTGTAAGGTTGGGTGTGTGTGGGTTTGTGTACACATTCAAAGCAGGCACTTTAACAAAAGAGGACAATAGGATCCCTGGTTTGGTCAAGGTCCCTAGTTGGAGAGAGCAAACAAAATCAACAGGAGCTTTTGCCCAAAATACATATATGTACATGTACAGAATGTATGTAGTACAGACAAAACCTCGGCTCAGTTCTATAAGGTCCTTAATGGCAACTTC
Source organism: Pisaster brevispinus (assembly GCA_023634235.1). Lineage (NCBI taxonomy): Eukaryota > Metazoa > Echinodermata > Asteroidea > Forcipulatida > Asteriidae > Pisaster > Pisaster brevispinus. Next base: position 18,550,335 of record JAMKCF010000007.1, on the reverse strand, counting down.
ATACTCGTAATAATCAACAGGTTATTAAAGGAAAAATGCATAATTTGAAAAAAAGAAATCAACAAATGTTTTCCTTAAAAAACGAACATTTCTTTTGGCCAAACAAATACTCCGAAGACCACTCCTAACCAATTAACCCCATTTACCAGGAGCTTCAAAAAATGCAAAAGCAATTACATGAAATCCATACAAATTGCACCGATGAACTTATAGTCCTATGCAGACGAAAAAAGGGACAATAGGCAGATAGGAGGTCCCGATTGCAGGTGTTTACACACTTGCTTGTGTGTGCTCGGTTATTTTCTTGGTTGACAGATATGATGGGACCTATCAATGTCATCTTGTTGGTGGTGTAAGTTGAGTTTGTCAGTAATCTCTGGGGGGGGGGGAGATTTCTTGGTTCTGACAATCCAGTTTGATGATATCATATTCATGTATGAGTTGCGCTATAGGTTGCACTCAAATCCTGCTCTTCAGTATTTACTGTTTTATCCACATTTTTGTTGGGGGACACACTTTTCTTTTGAGACCAAAGTGACTGTATAGCTTTCTGGGTCAAGCTGGACTTTTTGGAGAATAGTGGAGTGTTGCAGTGAGCAAAGATTTATCAGTTTTATTTCTGTTTTGGAAGTGCAGTGCAGTGGATTCTGCCTCCATTTCAAAACGTACATTATCGCTTGACTGATTCTGCATTGTATTTTCTACCATTGTTTGACACCATCATCCCTGGAACAATCTGCAAGTGACTGTATTGTTCAGCAGTGACTATATACTGTCTCCATACAATGACCATTCAATCTGCTATGATGACTGAGTTCACTAAATGGTGGTCAGCTTGACAATTACCCATGGGGATTACTACCAACCTATTCTTTGGTGTACTCCTTTCCACAGTGACAGCTGTTATGCATGCTAAGCATACCACTAATCAATACAGCCACAAGGACCTGTTTAGGATTAAAGCAGGTGCTAACAAAAGCAGGGTTCCTCCTGCTGTATATCAGACTTTGAAAAAACTTGGAATTTCCTCCTTCAAACCTACCAAACGAGGCCAAAGGTCATTTGCAAAGCAGCAGAAACCAATTCCTGTGATCGTTTCTAAAAAACGGGAGCCAGTTATCCAACATGGCCCAAACTGCAGGATATCCTCTGCAAGGAAGATCATCGCACTTGACCACAACCCCTCAGCTAAAACGATAATTCCGATGAAAATCGGCCTCTGGAATGCTCAGTCTATGATGAATAAACCCACAGAAGTTTGTGACTTTGTACTCACAGAGAAGCTTGACATCTTAGCTATCACTGAAGCTTGGTTGAGAGGAGATAGTCGTGATGGTCCTGCATTGGCTGATATTCAAAGTACTCTTCGAGACTACCATCTGCTTAAATTGCCGAGGAAAGGAAAGAAAGGTGGAGGAATCTGTGCCATTGTCCAAAATCAATATGTCACCAAAACTAAACCACACTGTTTTGAGTCATTTGAATGCCTGGAAGTTTTGATTAACACCAAATGTAAAGGTCCCATCTCACTGATAGTTATTTACAGACCACCAGCTAGAAGTCACAGCATAAGACGCTTCTTTGAGGAATTCTCCAAGCTCCTGGAATCTGCAAATTTGCTGCGTAAACATCTGGCGATCTGTGGAGATTTTAACATTCATGTCGATAACTTACACAATGCCGATGCCAAAACGCTACATGACCTGTTGGAGTCAGCCGGACTGCAGCAGGTGATATCTGACCCCACCCATACCCGCGGACACACATTGGATCTGCTGATTGTAAGGGAAAGTGACGAATCGATTAAAGATGTTACTGTCCTACCTACTATGTCATCAGACCATGCTGGGATTACTTTCACAGTAGCCATCCCTCACCCGCCGGTAGTGAAAGAGCAAATATGTATTCGCAATCTCCGAGACATAGATTATGAGAAATTCAACAGCGACATCATGTCCAGCTTTGAAGGAGTAACTTATATTGCTGATCTCAATCTGGATGGAAAAGTTGAGCTCTATCATGCTTCTTTGCTGGAAACCCTCGATCGGCATAGCCCAACCTCCATACGGTTCATTCAACCACGGCCACATGCTCCATGGTATGACAAGTCACTAAAACTGCTCAAGCGCAATGTCCGTGCAAAAGAGAGGAAGTTGAGAAACTCCAAGTCCACAATCAATAAGGAGCTTCTCAAAGATGCCTCATCGGAATATCAATCTGCCCTCAAAAGAGCCAAGAGGACTTATCATCGTGACAAGATATCTAGCTGTGGCCAAAAAGAGCTATTTCGTACCATTCAAAGGTTGACTGTGGAAAATCCTTCACAAATTTTGCCATCTCATACTTCAAAGAAAGAACTTTCACAGAGCTTCTCCAAGTACTTTGAAAGCAAGATTGCTAAGCTTAGAACACAAGATGATGAGAATGCAAAGAATACAGGATCCAAACCCACTGAATCTTTTGTACCTTCCAAGTGTATGTCTGTAAGTAACAAACCGAGGTGTACATTTGAACAATTTAGTCGGGTCTCTCAGGAGGATGTATGCAAGATCATCAGATCTAACAAGATCAAGTCATGCCAGCTCGACCCTGTTCCGGCATGTGTACTTAGAAAATGCCTGGATGTCCTCCTTCCGGCCATCACTGACATAACAAACCAATCACTTCAAACTGGTACTTTTCCAACTCCTCTAAAATCTGCCCTCATCATTCCAACACTCAAAAAACCCTCTTCTGACCCAGAAATTCTGAAGAACTACCGCCCAATCTCCAATCTGCCATTTCTCGGAAAGGTCATAGAAAGCATTGTGAGTCAGCAACTGATGACTTACCTGAAATGCAACTCTCTTCTGCCTTCCAGGCAGTCTGCATATCGGCCGCACCACAGTGTCGAGACTGCTCTCATTCGAGTTCAAAATGACCTTTTGCAGTCCATGGATAAAGGCAATGAAGCAGTTCTTGTTTTGCTTGATCTGACATCTGCATTCGACACTGTGGATCACTCCATCCTTCTAACCAGGCTCATGGAAAGATTTGGGGTGACTGAGGTAGCATCTGACTGGTTTGCTTCTTATCTTTCGGGAAGACAACAGCGTGTGATGATTCAGGGTGTGACATCTGATCCCGCACCACTTCTGTGGGGAGTTCCTCAAGGATCGGTAGTTGGGCCACTTCTCTTTATTTGCTATACTGCTCCTGTTGAAGACATTATCCATGCTCATGGTTTTTCAACCATGTTGTATGCAGATGACACGCAGCTTTATGTCACCATAGAACCGACAGAAAGGAATCAGTTGGTTTCAAAGCTTGAACACTGTCTCCAAGACATTCGCACATGGATGAAACAAAACCAGCTTGTGCTCAATGATGACAAGATGGAGGTATTACATGTGTCATCACGTTTCAAGCCTCCCCAAGAACTTGCTCCGATCTCCTCGGGTAGCTGTCGCGTCAAACCATCCGCCTCACTGCGTGACCTAGGTGTTATCTTTGATAACCACCTCACTATGCATCGCCATGTTAACAATATCTGCCGGAAAGCATCTTTGGCACTCAGGAGAATTGGCAGAGTCCGCAAGTATCTGAACAGCAATACAACTGAGGTGTTAGTTCATGCCTTTGTGACTTCTCAACTAGATAGTTGCAATTGCCTCCTCTTGGGAACTCCAGAGAAAGAAATTTCCAAGCTGCAGAGGATCCAGAACTCTGCCGCTCGCTTAGTGTCAAGAGCTAAGAAAAATGACCACATAACGCCTATCCTCAAACATCTACACTGGCTGCCAGTACAGTCTCGCATCCATTATAAGGTCATTCTCACTATCTTCAAAGCAATCCACGGTCTTTGTCCAGCCTACATCTCAGAACTGCTTGTACCTTACATCCCATCAAGGCTCTTAAGATCATCTTCCCAGCATATCCTCACCTTTAACCCAGGAAAAATGAAGAGCTATGGTGAAAGATCGTTTGCATGTGGAGGTCCTAAGCTATGGAACGCTCTCCCACTGTCACTGCGCTCTAACACTAAACTGGAATCATTTAAGAACTGCCTGAAAACCTACTTATTTGAGAGCAGTTTCCAATAGACTGCTCTTTCATCACACACGTACAAACTGTTGTTTATTATCTTATTTGTTCAGCGCATTGAGAGCTCCTTCGGTCCTGAAATGCGCTATATAAGAACGTTCTATTATTATTATTATTATTATTATTATTATATCTTCAGATGGCTCTCTGTATCCAGTGAGTTGGCATCATACATTTCCTGAGCATTGGCATCATGTACAGAAGATGGAATGCAGGCTATAAATGTCTTGTTTGCTACTAAATTATTGGCCAAATTGCTGATCAACTTGCTGCAGCTTCTACTGATGATATTGGCAATTGGCTCAATAATGGCCTGCTGAATGCAGGATCAATGATGACTAGCGTGATGCTATGCTTCCCGCTGCATTCGCTAGGTAGGCGCAATTCATGCTTATAATGTTGCAAAATTAATGTGGAGTAAGGGGTAGGGCCTAATTGGACGGGGAATTCATATGGGCCATCATTTTGAAGAATTAGTTTGGTAAGGAAAGTATAAAACGGTATGGCCTACGCAGTGTTGTTTTGTCTTATTACAGCATTTTGACTGAGCATGCAAAATTTGTGTTGAGTGGGGTTGAAATAAAGTTGGCCGATTGCATTTTTAGCAGCTAATATCACCCATACTTTCCTGTGCCAAAAATTGTATATAAAGTATTGCAATTTTAGTGGCAAAGCCATATTTTTACTGTTCCCAAGCCCTGCAAAAAAACCTCAACCACGCAAATCTACCAATCCGAAGGTCCATGAGAAACAGCCAATCAAACATTTCATTTCAATGCGCATTATTTGTTTACACACACTGAGCATCATTCTGTATGGCAGGCCTTGGGAGTCTCATAAAAACTGACTTATTACTTCTTGTTTTGGATGGTAAAATGTTCGTCTAAAAATTGAGCATTGCATTTTTAGCAGCCAAACCACCCACACAAATTCTGTGCTGAAGTCATACAAAAAAGAAACAAATTACTGCATTTTTAGCAACGGAGCCGCCCATACTTTTCTGTTCCCAAGTCCTGCAAAAAACAACAACCCACATCCACTAATTGGGAGGTCTGTGAGAAACATCCAATCGAACATTACATTATACAGTGAATTTGGTGAGTGTTTTTGCTATATGGCACCCTCCTCGACCCAATGATCAGAATACAACAACGGAGTCACCCGACTAGTAGGTCGCACTGGGAAAAAAAGAAGAAAAAAAAACCCCCACACACATCTACCAATTGCAAAGTCCGTGAGAAACAGCCAATCAAATATTTCATTACACAGCAAAGTCGGCAAACTTTTTTCGCTATCTATCGAACCCAGGATTACGGAGTACAACACGGGAGTCACCCCACTAAAAGGGCACAGGTCAGAAGGCAAAGGGCAAGGAGTGAATCAATCCAGAGATCTGTCTGTGAAACAGCCAATTAGTCACTCCGGAACACAGCAGTTCGGGAGTCTTCTTGGCAGTCAGAGGCCACCGTCTTAAGGGGTTGTTCCGTGTCCAGATTTTGAAGGGATTTTTCTGACCAACCAGGAGGCCTGTCTCAACCAGCCAACCAGAAGACTTGCACTACGGCAGTTCGGTTGACTGTCCACAGAATCTGGCACCTTGGCGGAGTAGGCGGTCGCACCAAAGACAGCAGGGAAGTCGAGTTTTTACGATGGCGCGCTTCTAATCCAAGGTGGCGCAGGTTACGATTTTAATAGTAGAGATCACTGAAGAAATACATGTATGGCCCCTCATTATGGAGCGGGCTGTTGGTGTCATGGATGCATCATTGGCAACAACTCCAACGGGCTAGACGGAGCAAGTCTTTTTGTTGCACACCTACGCCATTCTTTTGCTTTGTTGTGTCACTGGAATGCAATACTTTTGTGTTCTGCTGGTCAATACATGGTGATTGTCCACTACATATAGCTGCAGGATCTGTAGTTTTAGTCTCAACTGACACAGATTTTGATGGATTTTTGTGTCTTTTGGGCCTCATTTTGTATGGCTGTTGATAAGCTAACCTAACAACCAGCAGCTTCAAAAGGGGCCCGCTCCAATGAGATTCTGAGAGCATAATAAATGTGCTACATCAAGTCAACCATGCTAGGCTATTAAAAGTAGAATCCTGTACAGTGTTTACACAGCTCACATTCAATCTCCATGACAGCTTGATTGCAGCTTCCACAGGGGTGTTTCCAACCAGTTATGCATGTATCTGGTTTCTCGGTTCTTAAAGATCCTTGCACTGTCTTGTACCATCTTGGAAGGTCAAAATTAGCAATTTAAAATCCAATATAATCCTTTATTACAGTTACAGTCTTTCTTAGTCATGAAGATGAACATGATGTGTCTATACATGCTTTTAATTATTGAGACCATTAAGGATTGATAGATTGAACAGAATGAGAAATCTCTTGCAGAAAAAAATCAAAAATGTCTAACCAACATGAACAGGGCAAGTTGATTGGAAATAAATGTATTGTATGAAATGCATGTAGTTCTACCATGGAAGCATTTATGGGATTCATCTTTTCAGGTCCCAGTTATAGATGGTCTGGAGACAGCTATGATCATACTGCTAAAAACCAGAGCACAGAAGCTATCCCAACGAAGACAGCTTGACATCAGGGACCAATCCGAGGAGTTTACTGGAATGCTGCAACGAGCAGCACTATCAGCAAACTTTGACTCTGGTACTAAAGCACAACGTGAAGATATCACTAAGCAAAGAAGGGCAGCAGAAAGGGAAGCAAGAAGGTAAGAGAGAAATGCTGTAACTATTGGCATGGACAACTGATTGATAGATTGTGATGTCAATTTTGCTGGTTCATGTACATCATCCAAAATGACCAAACCCTTTTATCTAAGTCATTTCAAAGTACGTTCAGATTAACAATGAAAAGAACAGTTTCAAACTATAAATGAATGTCTACAATAACGATGAACTAGAATCAATTTGACAAGGTTTTTCTCAGTCAGATTGCTGATTTTATTTATTTTAAAGCTACATACATAACTTTTGACTAATTTAGTGGCACTTGTTCTGAAATGGCTTTGATTTGTGTGTTAAGGTCAAGAAGACGCCGGGCTCGAGAGTTGAAACAAAATGAGGAGAATGGAAGCCATATAGAGGGCATGTCAAGTGATGATGAACAAAGAGAGAGTGAGCAAGATCAATTCAATAAAGAAAGAGGTATAAAGCCCTTTTCTAAATGTGTACAACCCTCACTATCTCTCTCAGGTCTTACTACCTAACCCTCACTATCTCTCTCAGGTCTTACTACCTAACCCTCACTATCTCTCTCAGGTCTTACTACCTTACCCTCACTATCTCTCTCAGGTCTTACTACCTAACCCTCACTATCTCTCTCAGGTCTTACTACCTAACCCTCACTATCTCTCTCAGGTCTTACTACCTAACCCTCACTATCTCTCTCAGGTCTTACTACCTAACCCTCACTATCTCTCTCAGGTCTTACTACCTAACCCTCACTATCTCTCTCAGGTCTTACTACCTAACCCTCACTATCTCTCTCAGGTCTTACTACCTAACCCTCACTATCTCTCTCAGGTCTTACTACCTAACCCTCACCATCTCTCTCAGGTCTTACTACCTAACCCTCACTATCTCTCTCAGGTCTTACTACCTAACCCTCACTATCTCTCAGGTCTTACTACCTAACCCTCACTATCTCTCTCAGGTCTTACTACCTAATCCTCACTATCTCTCTCAGGTCTTACTACCTAACCCTCACTATCTCTCTAAGTTATTACTACCTAACCCTCACTATATCTCTCAGGTCTTACTACCTAACCCTCACTATCTCTCTCAGGTCTTACTACCTAACCCTCACTATCTCTCTCAGGTCTTACTACCTAACCCTCACTATCTCTCTCAGGTCTTACTACCTAACCCTGACTATCTCTCTCAGGTCTTACCACCTAACCCTCACTATCTCTCTCAGGTCTTACTACCTAACCCTCACCATCTCTCTCAGGTCTTACTACCTAACCCTCACTATCTCTCTCAGGTCTTATTACCTAACCCTCACTATCTCTCTCAGGTCTTACCACCTAACCCTCACTATCTCTCTCAGGTCTTACTACCTAACCCTCACTATCTCTCTAAGTTATTACTACCTAACCCTCACTATCTCTCTCAGGTCTTACTACCTAATCCTCACTATCTCTCTCAGGTCTTACTACCTAACCCTCACTATCTCTCTAAGTTATTACTACCTAACCCTCACTATCTCTCTCAGGTCTTACTACCTAACCCTCACTATCTCTCTCAGGTCTTACAACCTAACCCTCACTATCTCTCTCAGGTGTTACTACCTAACCCTCACTATTTCTCTCAGGTCTTACTACCTAACCCTCACTAAGTATGTTGCATCACACCCATATTGATTGTGCACATTATGTGTTATCATTTTCTCTCTTCGTTGGCTACAAGTATGATTACACAAATTAATGTTTAATTCCTTTCCTCACTATTTGCCAGATTTGATCATGAATGAATCTCAGCAAGTCTTTGATGACGTTATAGAAGATTTTAGTGCTATCTCCATCATATTGTGTCACTTTGAAAAATGGAAGCATCAACAGCATCAATCTTACAAAGAAGCCTACATTAGCTTGTGTCTACCCAAGCTCCTAGCACCACTAGTCAGATTACAATTGCTAGACTGGAACCCTCTTCAGGTGACTCATTTGTTGTATCTTCTTGGGGTTATTTTGTGATAATTATGTGATTTTGTGATTATTTTGTGTAAGCCGCAGAAGTTTTTCTTAGGGCCAAAATCAACGTTATAAGCCGCGGCTTATATGCCAAAGATTACAGTATAATTTTGTTCAATGTGATGAACAATGATCAAAATAAAGAACAAAGCCATTTGAAACCCTGTCTGTAGAGGGTGCTCTCACTTGATGACATCATCAAACGTTTGTTCTGAAAGAGTACACCTTACTTGTGATTCCATACACAGAATCTGTATCCAAATTTCAAACCATTATGGCTGCAAACAATATAGATTTCATTCACCTTCCTGTTTGGACTGGAAGGAAACGTAAACATCCAATCACGCTTGTGCAAAAAACAAACCACTAGGTATGATCTACAAAATTATGCAAACATTGTAAATTTATGTCACATGGTTCAGGAGATATTGAATTTTAAGTAAAATTTTTGATTAAATGTTATTTGAAACCTGATGACATCATGATGATGTAGTTAGTTCAAAAGACTGGGTAAAGTTGTGAGCTCAAATATGGTACATAACTTGTTCCAATAGGACAAAGTTTAGCATTGAAATATCCTTTGCCCTTGTTGGATATGGGATGCAGAAGCGCTATATTTTTAGTGTTCTATCTGCCCAAATAGAATCATGAACAGTTATTAGGTGTTCGGCCAACAGCCGAAAACCTATTGTTGTTGCTCTGGGTTTTTTTTCCACTTCATCTCTGAACCTTCTCTTGCAATTTTCGCAAAAAGTATAACTCCTAGAGACTTGAAACTTATCATGTACTTAGACCTTAGTGTATAGACGAAACCACAACTTTTTGGGGATGATGACATCATCGATGACATCATAACATAAAAAATGAAAAATAAAGAGAAATACTGTAAATCGTCATATCTAGAAAACCATAAATGATAGATAGAAGATCTTTGCTTCATATGAAAGTTCAACATTTCTTTTACAAATCTTACACAGAATGTGACCCCATGTGACCTTTACTTCCGGTCGAAACCGGACGTTGAAGTTTTTTTGGGGAAAACATTAACAATAAATCAACGTTTAATATTTAAAAAAATCATAATTGGAGAATCACAAATGCTACATGCAAGATACTTGCACTATAAAAAAGCTCTTGCCAAATTATGCAAATCACATAAACATTGTGACACCAAATGACCTTTACTTCCGGTTGAAACCGGAAGTTCAGAATTCAGATTTCAAACGTTTATTTCTCATAAACCAAGAAGGGTTTTGTCTTGAAACTTACTGTGTATATAGATTGCAATATGTATATGACACCCAAATTGTTTCGGTACAATGACTTCATCGATGACGTCATAATAATAAATAAACGTTTAATATTTAAAAAAATCATAATTGGAGAACCATAAATGCTACATGTAAGGTACTTGCACCATAAAAAAGCCCCGGCCAAATTATACAAATCACATACAAAGGGTGACCCCATAAGACCTTTACTTCCGGTTGAAACCAGAAGTTGAAGTTTAATATGACAAACATCATGCTATGATCTTGCTTAAAGATCAACAAAAGGTACAAGTAAATATTTTGCCCGTCAGCACAGCACAAGGAGATAAAAAACCTGCACACAATATTGACCTTATTTTCAATTACGCAGTCACTTAATTAAGTTTAAGCCGAACACCGTGAGTTTGTACACAAACTCTCATATTATTCTCAAGTTTCTATATTTTTTTTTGTAGTCAGACTGTCACGACCTGGAGGAGATGCCTTGGTATGAATCAATGCTGTTCTTTGGATTCCAACAAACACAAAGTCTGGATAAGGAAGATCTTGACATCAATCTTATTCCAAGTTTGGTTCAAAAGGTAGTGTTACCCAAATTATCAGGTATGTACAAAGACCTGTAATGCCAATCCTTATGTACGCCAGAAAAGGTTTAGGCTTCTGTCTGGTTTCTATTCTTGCTACATTTGATTTTGTACTGATAAATGTATTCGTATAAACCAATCTGTGCACATTTACCCACAGTGCAAAGGTTTGATCTCATCAACATCCCTGCTCAGAGATGCCTAATAATGCTTTCAAATATGAGTGCTAGGCGCTGTGTATAGAATATTGTCCATTGTGTATTCTTTGTGTATAACTGAACGAATTCATTCCGAGTGTTTACACTCATATTGTACATTTGAAAATTACCTGCAAGAAATAATACAACCAGAACTGATAGTCCTTTATGAAGTATTGGTGCTGACTTGGTTATGTAAGGATGGAGAGAGACATTTCAGTTTCAAACGATGTGATGTCATCAATATTCACACCAATGCTCATTTTATTAGTAGGCATCCTTATGGACCAAAGATGTTTCTGTTTTATTTTGCCCTTATCCATTATTTCATATGTACAACTTTGATTGAACCTTGTAATTCGAGACTTTAAATATAGTTTGTACTATGTTCTTGTTTTTTAGCACTGGTAGAGGATGTATGGGATCCAATGTCAACATTACAGACTAATCGTTTAGTTGGTCTTATTCACAAGCTGGTAGAAGATTACCCAACAGTCACTGGTGATAGCAAGAACACAAGGGTACAGTAAACTCATGCATCACTCTTCAGTATTACATGGCAATTGTTACCTTTGTGTGATGCACACTCATATGTACACTAACATACAACTGAAAATCTCAGTCACTTGTTTCATTAAAATGCCAAGAAGAACAACCAACTATATGTACATTTATATGATGTTGTACAATGAGGAATAATGGGTTGCAAACAATAGACTGTCCAAGTCTTGCGCGTATCGGAATGAGAAAATGCGTCTAACAAAGATGTTTTTTTTTCCTGAAATCAAATCTTTGTTTTAAATTATATCTAAAGACAAAATCTGAATGACAAAAATATTCATTAAAATTCATATAAAATTAGTTTTAGCTTTTATATTAAATACAAAAACAATTGGTTGATTATTATTGAAATAAAATTAAAGCTCAGGGACAAGGATGCTTATTTGATCTCAACTTTTTAGAAACCCCTTATTTGGATCTTCCATGGTCAAACGAGCATAAAATTGACGCATGACGGAGTACATAGAGGACGCTGGCGCCTCAACAACCATAGACTGTAATGAAAAGGCTTCGCTTTGCAATTACAGCATTACGGCAATTATTATTGTGCATCCAAAACAAGCGTTTACATAAGTTTTGTGATCGGAGGTGAGCAAAAAATTCTTAATTTTGTGCAGTATCTGGAAGTTGAGGTCAAGTTTAACTCTCAGGTTTTCTTTGTTATATTGTTGAATTGATTTTACTTTCATATTTTTTATCATTTAGTATTACATTCCCAACAACATTGTAATTTTCATGGTCATAAACTACGTTAAACTAAAATAATTGACGAAACAAAATCTCACCCACGTAAAACTCCATATGGTTGGGACCCGTTGGTCTCGGATGTTCCAATGCGCGCGAGACTTGCACTGTCTATTAACACCAAAACAACTAAAGAAACATCACTTCTCAAGGTTAGGACATATTTCCAGTGTTGTGATCAAAAGTTTAAGATTAAATTGTATGGACTTACAACACATGAATGTTCATGCTATCACTTCTCAAGGTTGTCATGTTTGTACTATCTTGTATTTAATATAGAGGTTACTGTATATGTAAATGTCCATCCACCCTGCACATACCCCAGTTGGTCACCGACATGTTTGCAGCATGACTGGAGAACCAGTTTAGAATAGTTTCCAACCAACATCTGTCCCAGAACACACATCGACTAATATTTCAGTTCAGTTTGTCAGTGTATACAACAGCTGTAAACAATTTGAAGCTTCCATAAGTTTGTAAAACAAACAATGTGCACTCAAGGTTTCAACACAAGTCTAGTTCCTATATTAAGCAATATCTGTACATATACATGTATGTGTAGAACCTCCATTCTGAATTGCATTCACAACTTACAAATGTAATTTCATGCATATAACCTAACCCAAACAGTTGACATTGATGAAGTTGATTATGAACAAAAAGTCATCAATACAATCCTTTTATTTTCCACAGAATCAAATTAATTTGCAATTGCTGTTGTTATAAAGTTTGTTTTGAGTGTTTGTTCTTTGTGCTTTTGTTATTTGTTGGCCTTCTTTCCTCTTTTTTCTGCTCTATTCTTATTTGTGTTGGAGAACAAAATTGCCTTCATCACTCTTCACTGTTGGTTGTTTATTTTCATGACAGGATTTATTGAAAGCCTTGGTAGACAGGATGCGCAGAACACTTGATGAAGATGTTTATATGCCGTTATTTCCCAAAGAGTGAGTCAATTTACATGGAGACATTGAGAGCTGTGTTCATTTTAGTTGATGGTGAAGAGTTAATAGTGCACATATAAATTTGAATGGTCCCCTTTGGGGCTCTGTAACACTTGAAAACTGCACTTTCTTCTGACCTTCTTTTAACTTCTATTTTACATGGTAAATTTATTCAAAGTGCACAACTAGTCTTTTGATGTTATGTAATACCGTTTGTATTTTGGTAAACTGTGGCGGAATATTTTGGGGTTTGACATTGACAAATAGTATAATTTGAAACTTGTCACTGGAAAGCGCTGTTAAAGAACATGACCACACCCGTTGTTATACATAAAGAGACAAGGGCTCAATGTAGGAGTGTCCTGTGCGGACAGTCGGCTCTCCAAGTTGCTTTTCTTAGACAGGGCTAGTTGGGGGACCAGTCGTATTAGATGTCTACTGATAACATGATTCATGGTCTAAGTGTCATCATTGTGACCACTCACTGCAATCAGTAGCCTCACACTCATAGATTTGAAAACTCTGCCATCACAAACTTGTATCTTTGCAAATGCATACCTTCATATAGTTACCAGTTATTGCTGTCTCTCCTGTTTGAAAGAAACAAAATATTACCGCTGCCCAGGCAAAATGAAAGACAACACTTTTATTTCCCTGATTGGGCCTTGTCTTACTCCCTTGAAAATTTGTAATACAGTGAAACTATGGACAAGGCACCTCTAGACCGTTCAACTCCATGGTTGGAACATCTAAGAAGGAAATGATGGACAACGTTTTGTCTTTGCCTTCTCCTTCTTCCACAGACATCCCCCTTTTTAGTCTGTCTCATTATTCAGCAATTGATTATTTTGTCTCCCTCTTCGCACCTTTGTTTTTGTCCTTGTTGTTGCCAACCTCTGATGGTTAAACCAGCTCCTATCTAAGGGAGTCTTTTATATGGGAAATTCAGCCGACTCTGCTGACAGTCACCTGACAGTCCTTAATGAGAATGTGCCTTACACTTTATGACTAAAAACATGTCCAAATTCAGCTACAGGGCTGATAGAAAAATTGTTTTTCACTTCCAACATGTGGTTTGGATCAGAAGACAATGTCAAATTTGAGTCACTACAACTTTTGTTCATTTTTATAGATCTCTCCAATGATGTAAGATTGCAAAAAACCATTGTGTAGTTCAGGATTTTTTCAAATATTAAACTTTGAACTTTGACACCTGATGATGTCCTTGTTGATGTACCATCTTCATGTTGATGTTTAATTGTATGTTGAGTTTCAAGGCTCATTTCAGTTTCAATTCAAAGTTATTGAAAAGAGAAGAGTTGGGAACGAAAAAGAAGAAATTAGGTGTTTGGTCGATTCCCGACTACTTTATCAATCACAAGAACCATCTCTTACCTCATATGTAGGTATCGGTTTACCTCTGGGTGAAGAGAACAAAAGTGTCTTGTTTAAGAACCTAATTGTCATGGTCTAATGACTCCACCATAGGAACTTGAGTTTCACACATTAGAATGTAGGCTACTTGACCAAGGCACACTATTGGGATCATCTAAGTAGGTTATTTCTTATCCAGAGTTTGAAACCTTTAAGTACTCCTTGAACACAAAATGTTCTACTGCACCTAGAAAGCTTCAGACTACTTTCATCATCATTATTTTTTGTATTATAAAATAATTTTGTATAGCATAAAATTAGTTTTCAAATGATTTGTACAGTTGTTATGTTTACCATAATGAAGCTTTGAGGTTAAAAACATCAGACGGATCTGCTAAAATGTGGAAACATTGTTTGTGTATGATGTAAGTGTTTGCTACAGGAAAAGTTATGCACAGAAGTTTGCTCAACTGCACTGTCGGCTCAACAAAACAAGTCACTAAAAAAGTGATTGAAAACTAATGCCTCACCAACAAATAACTTCTTTACCTTAAACTCTGTGAAATTTCCTTTCAAACCATGTGTAACATGTAAAAACCGCTCTAAGTTTATTGTGAAAGCAGGTATGGTCACGCTATGACGTAACACCAGGCCTACATCATTTTTTTATGCACTTTGCTTTGTGCACACGTTGCAGTTGCCTAGTTGCCTAGTAAAATTGGATGTTGCGCTGCAGAACTCACTGAGTTTTGGCAACTTATCTTTGCAAAACTTTCAGCTGGCTCTCTGTTTTCTTTTTCTTTTCTCTTTGAAATCCTTGTGGTCAACATACCCAAACCGCGTGATCCGGTCTGCTTCAGTAATTGTACTTTGTCACAATAACATTTTTTTGATAAGTAAATGGTGGGAAATTTGAGTCAGAACTAGCGGCCTTAAACCACCCTCTGCTTATTCTTTGATCCCAGAAGGTGCTAAAGCCAAGGCCGAGATCAAGGCTGAGACCAAGGCCGAGACCAAGGCCGAGATCAAGGCCGATATCAAAGCCAAGACTAAGGCCGAGATCAAGGCCGAGACCAAAGCCGAGATCAAGGCCGAGACCAAAGCCGAGATCAAGGCCGAGACCAAGGCTGAGACTAAGGCCGAGACCAAGGCCGAGATCAAGGCCGAGACCAAGGCCGAGACCAAAGCCAAGATCAAGGCCGAGATCAAGACCGAGATCAAGGCCGAGACCAAGGCCGAGACCAAAGCCGAGACCAAAGCCGAGATCAAGGCCGAGACCAAGGCCGAGACCAAAGCCGAGACCAAAGCCGAGATCAAGGCCGAGACCAAGGCTGAGACCAAAGCCGAGATCAAGGCCGAGACCAAGGCCGAGACCAGGGCCGAGACTAAGGCCGAGACTAAGGCCGAGATCAAGGCCGAGACCAAGGCCGAGACCAAAGCCGAGACCAAAGCCGAGATCAAGGCCGAGATCAAGGCCAAGACCAAAGCCGAGACCAAGGCCGAGACCAAGGCCAAGACCAAGGCCGAGACCAAGGCCGAGACCAAGGCCGAGACCAAGGTTGAGACCAAGGCCGAGACCAAGGTCGAGACCAAGGCCAAGACCAAGGCCGAGACCAAGGTCGAGACCAAGGCCGAGACCAAGGTCGTCCAAGGTGGGCTCAAGGCCAGCCTCAAGACCTCGTATACTGATAGCGAGTGATTTAGCATAGACTTATCCAGCTTTACTTTGATAACTACTTGGTTTGATTGTTAATATTTTAATTACATGTTTTGTATCTCCTAGTATGCTTGATAAGTCAGTTGCTGCCAGTAATTTCATGCAAAGACAGTTTTGGTCTTGTGCCAAGGTAAGCTTTACTCTTGCTCTTGTTGAAAACAAATTTCAGAGGTTTGTATTACATAAGAATATCAAACCAATTTGACTGTCTTATTATCAAAATTTACCTGAAAGATTAAGCCCAAGTAGCAATTTGCTTCAATTCAAACTTTGAAATAGCACATTTGAAGTTTGTCATTTTGTGTCATCATGCCTACCAGCAAGACACTCGAGCCCCAAGTGGGTCAGTAAATTTAACCAATCTGAATGATAATTATAGACTGTGTTACATACATTGTAACCTGTGATAGTATTACATGGCCTGACACAATGTTACATGGCCTGACACAATGTTACTTGGCCTGACACAATGTTACTTGGCCTGACACAATGTTACATGGCCTGTAACAGTGTTACATGACCTGACACAATATTACATGGCATGTGACAGTGTTTCATGGCCTGACACAATATTACATGGCCTGTGACAGTGTTACATGACCTGACACAATGTTCATGAACTGAGACAAGGTTACATAATTTGAGATAATTTTGCCTAACCTGTGGCAATGTTACATGACTTCAGATAGAAACGTTAAGTAACCTGTGATACACACCTAAAAAAGGAACCAAAGAAACCACTCTGCATTAGTCAGAGTACCATGCTCATACAAGTAACTTCAAATAGACATACAGGTACATCGTCAAACTCCACTTAAAGAAATGTCAAGAAATTGAAGAGTCCATGGCACTTTTGTTCACTTTGTATTGTATGGTATAACATTTGTCATTTGCCTTTGATTTTGTAGTTGCTAGGGAACCTGTTGCTATGGCATGGCTTGATATCAGAGGTGCATCTTCTAGAGTTGGCTATTGATGGCCTACTAAACCGGTACATGTTGCTCTCACTACAAAACTCTGACGTCAATGATGAAAGCATCTTTAAATGTCAAAGAGTAAGACATCTCCTTTGTAATGTACTGTCAAACTGTTATATTCTGATTCATATAGACTATGTAACCTGTGACATCACGAAAGAGCCACAGAGCCTGGGTCAATTTCACTCGAGTTCAAATTGCTAAGTGTGATGTCACAATATAAATCACTAGGGTTATACTGACTGGGTTTGCCCTTAACTTTTTGTTCAACTAGCCAGCAGGACCAGTTGGCTTGATTTTTAGTTGGTCCACCAGGTTTTTGACTGGTCCGTCACATTTTGGAATGTTTTTCATACTGATTCAAACAATATCCTGATTTTTGATTGTTGCTATTTCAATTCAGTGAATTGCAACGTCAAGTTAACTGCATTGATAGCCATGCTTTATTGTGTTTAGACAGAGTGTTCTTTCAGAGTATGTTTATGTTTTGATGGCGTAAATGGTTTGTTGTCATCACTAAATGAATAATAATAAATTAACTTGGACACATGTCAGATTTGTCAGAGCAGATGTTGTATCACTGAACCCCTGAGCTTTCCTCGTAGCTAGAGTCAGTTCCAATCCTATGCTAGAAGCGAGTATACAACCAATTTTTGGGGGGTTTCGGCCATAAACCATCGTTGCTTTTAGGTCGAGATTTATAATTTGTAACACTTATTATTATATTTCTGTCCAAAGAAATCTCGCTGCTTTAACATATGAAACTTGTGAGCATTCGATCCCAGGAACTACACTCCTAAGTAACACACGCAATAAATCAAATCAAAGCCTATGCACTAACTTGGATCCTAAGCGACATTGCCTCATCAAGTCTTGCTCTTTTTTGGCGATGACCTGGTAATGTGACTCCGTTTGTACATGTTTAGTTGCTTTCAGCCACGTACAGAATTCACATTATTTCAAATCCAGTTGAAAGGTAAAATAAAACTCTTAACACAGAAATAAGCCCATCTTACACCATTTCCTACACAACAAATGTTTGATCAATTGTTTTGCACAGAGTTTTTGGTCGTCTCTCAGTTACAGGTTGACTTGTGCATCGTGATATGTAGCAAAGCCCTAGTCAACTTAAATGTTGGCATTAGCTGCAAAAGGGACCAGAATACATGTGACAAAAAGAACCACGTCCAACTTGTATAGGGCCCTCTCCCGAATTAGTCTCAATGGAATGGCATGACAACAATTTATAGTTTTTGCAACATACTGTAGCTCATTGCAAGTGTCACATTTTGTGCTTACACATGACCCAAAATTGACCCTTCCATGGTCCAAACCGGAAGTTCACAATACCAACCAAGAGTGTGGAAAAAAGATGGTTCTACAGCAAATTGAATGAAAAATGTTCAGATGGTTTGTCTGTAGAAATTGTCAGTCTAAGCTTTCTGAAAGTAGTCTTGTTGGTGTCATCATTTGTTATAGTGTCCTCTAACAAGAGGTTCACTTTCTATACTTAACTTTTCACAGGGAACAACTCATACACCATATTTAGATTGCAACACTTACTTCATTAGACAACAAACTACATTACATCACCATGACATCATACATTTCTCAATCGTTTATTTTCTATACCTGAAACCCCTGCAACAAACACATTTTGAGTATTAAATTTGGTATCATGGGACAAATTAATTGTGAGATGAAGCACTGCAGCAGTTTGTTATTAAAGTTGCTATTCAGCACTGCAAGTAGTTGAGATTGCTACATTGCTGTGATACTTTATCTTTGAGTACTGCTGATATTCTTATGTTTTGTGTGTTTTAGATTGTTGCTAGATTCCCACCACAATGGTTTAAGGAATTACAAGGTGATCAGACAATAAGACAGCTTGAACCATTCTGTCGTTACTTGAAAAATGCTGCAGAAACACTGAAGAAGAGAAGTGCTTTGGGAAATGACATAGAGAAAAGAAAAACAAGGTACACGATTGATATATATTTTAAACTAATACTTTGCTTTCCAAAGGTAGTCACTTGTAGAGTATTTCAAAATGATGAAATGGGACATCCCCAACACAGTAGCCCCTAAACACAGTCTTCCCCCAACACAGTAGTCCCTAAACACAGTCTTCCCCCAACACAGTAGCCCCTAAACACAGTCTTCCCCCAACACAGTAGCCCCTAAAGACAGTCTTCCCCCAACACAGTAGCCCATAAACACAGTCTTCCCCCAACACAGTAGCCCCTAAACACAGTCTTCCCCCAACACAGTAGCCCTAAACACAGTCTTCCCCCAACACAGTAGCCCCTAAACTCAGTCTTCCCCCAACACAGTAGTCCCTAAACACAGTCTTCCCCCAACACAGTAGCCCCTAAAGACAGTCTTCCCCCAACACAGTAGCCCCTAAAGACAGTCTTCCCCCAACACAGTAGCCCATAAACACAGTCTTCCCCCAACACAGTAGCCCCTAAACACAGTCTTCCCCCAACACAGTAGCCCTAAACACAGTCTTCCCCCAACACAGTAGCCCCTAAACTCAGTCTTCCCCCAACACAGTAGTCCCTAAACACAGTCTTCCCCCAACACAGTAGCCCCTAAAGACAGTCTTCCCCCAACACAGTAGCCCCTAAACACAGTCTTCCCCCAACACAGTAGCCCCTAAACACAGTCTTCCCCCAACACAGTAGCCCATAAACACAGTCTTCCCCCAACACAGTAGTCCCTAAACACAGTCTTCCCCCAACACAGTAGCCCCTAAAGACAGTCTTCCCCCAACACAGTAGCCCCTAAACACAGTCTTCCCCCAACACAGTAGCCCCTAAACACAGTCTTCCCCCAACACAGTAGCCCCTAAACACAGTCTTCCCCCAACACAGTAGCCCCTAAACATAGTCTTCCCCCAACACAGTAGCCCCTAAAGACAGTCTTCCCCCAACACAGTAGCCCCTAAACACAGTCTTCCCCCAACACAGTAGCCCCTAAACACAGTCTTCCCCCAACACAGTAGCCCCTAAACACAGTCTTCCCCCAACACAGTAGTGTCGTGGCCGAGTTGTTAAGAGCACCGAATTCAAACTCTGGTGTTTCTGATCAGCAGAGTGTGGGTTCGAATCCCCAGCCGTGACACTTGTGTCCTTGAGCAAGACACTTTACCATTGCTTCGTCCTTCGGATGGGACGTAAAGCCGTTGGTCCCATGTGTTGTGTAACGCATGTAAAAGAACCCAGTGCACTTATCGAAAAGAGAAGGGGTTCGCCCCGGTGTTCCTGGTTGTGGCTGCTTAATGCGCCGTAGCACCTTGTAAACCCTTATACGGTGCTAAATAAATGGGTCTCAGAATCCACCACTGCAATAACCTATCTTTCTGAAAGTTTGTATATACTCAGCGCCTTGAGTACCTTGTTTGGTAGATACGTGCGCTATATAAGACTTCGATATTATTATTATTATTAGTAGTCCCTAAACACAGTCTTCCCCCAACACAGTAGTCCCTAAACACAGTCTTCCCCCAACACAGTAGCCCCTAAACACAGTCCTCCCCCAACACAGTAGCCCCTAAAGACAGTCTTCCCCCTACACAGTAGCCCCTAAACACAGTCTTCCCCCAACACAGTAGCCCCTAAAGACAGTCTTCCCCCAACACAGTAGTCCCTAAACACAGTCTTCCCCCAACACAGTAGCCCCTAAAGACAGTCTTCCCCCAACACAGTAGCCCCTAAAGACAGTCTTCCCCCAACACAGTAGCCCCTAAACACAGTCTTCCCCCAACACAGTAGCCCCTAAACACAGTCTTCCCCCAACACAGTAGTCCCTAAACACAGTCTTCCCCCAACACAGTAGCCCCTAAAGACAGTCTTCCCCCAACACAGTAGCCCCTAAACACAGTCTTCCCCCAACACAGTAGCCCCTAAACACAGTCTTCCCCCAACACAGTAGCCCCTAAAGACAGTCCTCCCCCAACACAGTAGCCCCTAAACACAGTCTTCCCCCAACACAGTAGCTCCTAAACACAGTCCTCCCCCAACACAGTAGCCCCTAAACACAGTCTTCCCCCAACACAGTAGCCCCTAAAGACAGTCTTCCCCCAACACAGTAGCCCCTAAACACAGTCTTCCTCCAACACAGTAGCTCCTAAACACAGTCTTCCCCGAACACAGTAGCCCCTAAAGACAGTCTTCCCCCAACACAGTAGCCCCTAAACACAGTCTTCCCCCAACACAGTAGCCCCTAAACACAGTCTTCCCCCAACACAGTAGCCCCTAAACACAGTCTTCCCCCAACACAGTAGCCCCTAAACACAGTCTTCCCCCAACACAGTAGCCCCTAAACACAGTCTTCCCCCAACACAGTAGCCCCTAAACACAGTCTTCCCCCAACACAGTAGCCCCTAAACACAGTCTTCCCCCAACACAGTAGTCCCTAAACACAGTCTTCCCCCAACACAGTAGCCCCTAAACACAGTCTTCCCCCAACACAGTAGCCCCTAAACACAGTCTTCCCCCAACACAGTAGCCCCTAAAGACAGTCTTCCCCCAACACAGTAGCTCCTAAACACAGTCTTCCCCCAACACAGTAGCCCCTAAACACAGTCTTCCCCCAACACAGTAGCCCCTAAAGACAGTCTTCCCCCAACACAGTAGCCCCTAAACACAGTCTTCCCCCAACACAGTAGCCCCTAAACACAGTCTTCCCCCAACACAGTAGCCCATAAACACAGTCTTCCCCCAACACAGTAGCCCCTAAAGACAGTCTTCCCCCAACACAGTAGCCCCTAAACACAGTCTTCCCCCAACACAGTAGCCCCTAAACACAGTCTTCCCCCAACACAGTAGTCCCTAAACACAGTCTTCCCCCAACACAGTAGCCCCTAAAGACAGTCTTCCCCCAACACAGTAGCCCCTAAACACAGTCCTCCCCCAACACAGTAGCCCCTAAACACAGTAGCCCCTAAACACAGTCTTCCCCCAACACAGTAGCCCCTAAACACAGTCTTCCCCCAACACAGTAGCCCCTAAACACAGTCTTCCCCCAACACAGTAGCCCCTAAAGACAGTCTTCCCCCAACACAGTAGCCCCTAAACACAGTCTTCCCCCAACACAGTAGCCCCTAAACACAGTCTTCCCCCAACACAGTAGCCCCTAAACACAGTCTTCCCCCAACACAGTAGCCCCTAAACACAGTCTTCCCCCAACACAGTAGCCCCTAAACACAGTCTTCCCCCAACACAGTAGCCCCTAAACACAGTCTTCCCCCAACACAGTAGCCCCTAAACACAGTCTTCCCCCAACACAGTAGCCCCTAAACACAGTCCTCCCCCAACACAGTAGCCCCTAAACACAGTCTTCCCCCAACACAGTAGCCCCTAAACACAGTCTTCCCCCAACACAGTAGCCCCTAAACACAGTCTTCCCCCAACACAGTAGCCCCTAAACACAGTCCTCCCCCAACACAGTAGCCCCTAAACACAGTCTTCCCCCAACACAGTAGCCCATAAACACAGTCTTCCCCCAACACAGTAGCCCCTAAAGACAGTCTTCCCCCAACACAGTAGCCCCTAAACACAGTCTTCCCCCAACACAGTAGCCCCTAAACACAGTCTTCCCCCAACACAGTAGTCCCTAAACACAGTCTTCCCCCAACACAGTAGCCCCTAAAGACAGTCTTCCCCCAACACAGTAGCCCCTAAACACAGTCTTCCCCCAACACAGTAGCCCCTAAACACAGTCTTCCCCCAACACAGTAGCCCCTAAACACAGTCTTCCCCCAACACAGTAGCCCCTAAACACAGTCTTCCCCCAACACAGTAGCCCCTAAACACAGTCTTCCCCCAACACAGTAGTCCCTAAACACAGTCTTCCCCCAACACAGTAGCCCCTAAAGACAGTCTTCCCCCAACACAGTAGCCCCTAAACACAGTCTTCCCCCAACACAGTAGCCCCTAAACACAGTCTTCCCCCAACACAGTAGTCCCTAAACACAGTCTTCCCCCAACACAGTAGCCCCTAAAGACAGTCTTCCCCCAACACAGTAGCCCCTAAAGACAGTCTTCCCCCAACACAGTAGCCCCTAAACACAGTCTTCCCCCAACACAGTAGCCCCTAAACACAGTCTTCCCCCAACACAGTAGCCCCTAAACACAGTCTTCCCCCAACACAGTAGCCCCTAAACACAGTCTTCCCCCAACACAGTAGCCCCTAAACACAGTCTTCCCCCAACACAGTAGCTCCTAAACAGTCTTCCCCCAACACAGTAGCCCCTAAAGACAGTCTTCCCCCAACACAGTAGCCCTAAACACAGTCTTCCCCCAACACAGTAGCTCCTAAACACAGTCCTCCCCCAACACAGTAGCCCCTAAACACAGTCTTCCCCCAACACAGTAGCCCCTAAAGACAGTCTTCCCCCAACACAGTAGCCCCTAAACACAGTCTTCCTCCAACACAGTAGCTCCTAAACACAGTCTTCCCCGAACACAGTAGCCCCTAAAGACAGTCTTCCCCCAACACAGTAGCCCCTAAACACAGTCTTCCCCCAACACAGTAGCCCCTAAACACAGTCTTCCCCCAACACAGTAGCCCCTAAACACAGTCTTCCCCCAACACAGTAGCCCCTAAACACAGTCTTCCCCCAACACAGTAGCCCCTAAAGACAGTCTTCCCCCAACACAGTAGCCCCTAAACACAGTCTTCCCCCAACACAGTAGCCCCTAAACACAGTCTTCCCCCAACACAGTAGCCCCTAAAGACAGTCTTCCCCCAACACAGTAGCCCCTAAACACAGTCTTCCCCCAACACAGTAGCCCCTAAACACAGTCTTCCCCCAACACAGTAGCCCCTAAACACAGTCTTCCCCCAACACAGTAGCCCCTAAACACAGTCTTCCCCCAACACAGTAGCCCCTAAAGACAGTCTTCCCCCAACACAGTAGCCCCTAAACACAGTCCTCCCCCAACACAGTAGCCCCTAAACACAGTAGCCCCTAAACACAGTCCTCCCCCAACACAGTAGCTCCTGTGTCAGCGGCCCACTGTGTCGGGGGCCACTGTGTCGGGGGGCCACTGTGTCGGGGGGCCACTGTTTCTGGGGCCACTGTTTCTGGGGCCACTGTTTCAGGGGCCACTGTTTCTGGGGCCACTGTTTCAGGGGGCCACTGTTTCAGGGGCCACTGTTTCAGGGGCCACTCTTTCAGGGGCCACTGTTTCTGGGGCCACTGTTTCTGGGGCCACTGTTTCAGGGGCCACTGTTTCTGGGGCCACTGTTTCAGGGGCCACTGTTTCAGGGGGCCACTGTTTCAGGGGCCACTGTTTCTGGGGCCACTGTTTCAGGGGGCCACTGTTTCAGGGGCCACTGTTTCAGGGGCCACTGTTTCAGGGGCCACTGTTTCTGGGGCCACTGTTTCTGGGGCCACTGTTTCGAGGGGCCATTGGTCGATGACAAGTCTCCTTACGTGGAAATCTTAACAGATTGATTTGTTGTTTTTGTTGAGTCTACAGAAGTGGAATAAAGGTGGTGACAAAGATGCTGGTTACAATTCATGCAATGGACCACGCCATACACATCTCTGAAGGATTCAGCCTGAAAGACATGACAGAATAATTTCCTTTCATTTTGAAAGAAGTGGATCATTTTAGTCTCATCATTTCATCCATTCTAAGAAGAGTTAATAAGACTGTGCAAGTCTTGCGCGTATTCCAGGACCATTGAGAATTTATTATAAAACCTAAAACTCATTTTATGAGTTTTGTAATGAGTACTTTTGTTGTCTATTTTTTTTCCATAAATATAATTTAAAACAAAGATTTGATTTCAGAAAAAGGTGTCCTTTGTTTGACAGATTTTCTCGTTCCAATACACGCAAGACTTGCACAGTCTATGGTTACAAGGTGTATGTGCAAACTACTTGATTTAAGTGTTTCTAGGATAAACAGTTTATAATATGGATTTTGTTTACACCATTTGGTTTCCTCAAATTTCCAGATTCTGTGCCAACATTCTTGTTTATGTAAATCAATGCACAAACACTACTGATTGATATTATGTTATTTCTTTAAAAAGTAAATAAATGTCCGTTATTATGAGATGTGAAACAACAGATGTTTATCTACCCATCTACACTATGGGTCTTGTGTGGGCAACAATTATGTCATTGCAATGATTCATTTTGAGTTTTAAATTTTTTTTTTTACAATATTTTTTTAAACACTATAAACTAGTACCTTAAAATCAAAGCCCAAAATACTTTATTATTTCTCAACGAGTCAGTTATCATTGTTATTCTGGAATGGACCAGAAACCACAAAAAACTTCAACTAAAGAATGCTTCATTTACATCCACAAACACTCATTTTTACCTTGGGAAATTACCAAAAACAAACAGTCAAGTTTATGATTAATGTTTGTATTTTTCATCACCATCCTGCTAAGTCTTGGTTTGATGGCCGTTTTCTTGGCCATTTTCACTTTCATGCATTTGTATTCTAGTGATTTTGCCTCATTTGAAACAATAATTCAACTTAATGTATAAGTCGTTTGTTTTAGCCGTGCAAAACTGGCATTTAATGTAGCAGAGTAGGCGCAACTAGAGATTTCTACCAGATTGTCACTTTTGTTTCTGCTTTTTTGACAACCGATTCGCAAATTGAGCAAACAAAATGAATGCACACCATGATTTATTTATTTCTGTATTGTTTGTTTGGTATCTTTTGTTTGTTTAATTTTGTATTCTTTAATTCTTGATGTTTCTTTCTTAAGTGGTTTAGCTTAGGATGAACACAAGATATTGGACAATTTCAAGAACCTATGTGTAATTGTTTTTGTAAGGTTGTTTTATTCTCCATTGTGTTAACCATCTGGGCCCAATTTGTAAAAGCACAAAAACTTGCTAAGCACAGAAAAATATTGCTTAGCAAAAACTGTTTACCAGCAAAAATTCCATGAAGTTTACACATTGTTGTGACTGGTGCCCAACTCATTTTCTGCTTAGCATAGACAATTGCTAATCAGTATTTTCTGCTTAACAGCTTTATAAAATTGGGCCCTGTTGGCGTGCAGGTATCTGGGCATGTATGTTTGGCTAATAAGCGGCCAATTTAAACATTGTTCATTGTATTACAACACTGTGTACATGCGAAAAGGTGCAGTGAATTTGAATCACCTCAAAACATAAGAGTATTTGCTGCACATTAAGTGAAATCAAATGACAGTTTTGGGAATAGAATGAACAGTATTGAAATTGGCCACTTATTTGGTTTTTTAGTTTCTATGGTTAAAAGATTGGGGGTCAGGAAACTAAGCAACCTAATTTTTGCTAAAATGGCCAACATTTTATTCTTCCTGATCTAAAACCCTTTTTATTGTAATTATTGTTAATAACCTGAAGGCAGTACTACTGTCCCACATTTTGAAAATGTTATTTAAGAGAGTGAATTTGTACATGAAAAGGATTTCTTTAATTCATTTTGAACAGAAATCACTTTAAAGGGCGGTCTTGCCTTGCCTTTCACCTCTGGGACCCCGGTTCAAATCCCAACGGGGGCACTATGTGGATTGGGTTTTCAGTCCCTGCCTGATTGTGGCTTTTCCCTGGAATAATTCTCTGGGGTTTTCCTCCCACATCTAAAACTGAAACATCATTCATTGTCAAATAAAGGTTGTGAATTTCTCTAATGCAAATAAATCTGGCACTCTTGATGCTTGCCCAAACATTGGTCCAAAAGAATGCCTTTTCCATGACATTTTAACAACAACACCAAGGAACAATCTTGTGAAAAATGATGGCCAAACTTGAAGATCAAATTAATCGGTTTTATTAGTGCTTTACAACTTGAAAAATAATGTACATATATATTTCAACAGTCTACTTCAATAAAATGATAACTAATGAAAATTAAAACTATGTGTTATCCCAAATTTATGTTTTTTGCCTTGAGCTGTTGAAATAATGTTTCACGAAAAAAACTGAACATCGGATTTGTACAACTTGATAACAATGTTACTATTTTCAGCACACAGACTGGTTTACACTCAATTCAGACAGGCACTGGAGCGCTGAACCAAACTATTGAATTAAGTTCATGAAAAGATCAAAAGATCGACTGTTGCAG
The DNA here is from genome assembly GCA_023634235.1 of Pisaster brevispinus. Taxonomy (NCBI): domain Eukaryota; kingdom Metazoa; phylum Echinodermata; class Asteroidea; order Forcipulatida; family Asteriidae; genus Pisaster; species Pisaster brevispinus. The sequence goes on along the minus strand of JAMKCF010000007.1, from coordinate 18,523,066 downwards.
CGTCTTGGTTTCAGACATCAATCTTGTCATGAGCTCAACCTAATGTAAATGTTATGGTAATTAGAAGAAATTCCCTTTAAGCATCCCACAATTCACCGGGGCGCCATTAGGGGAAGCGTGAAAAGTAGACATCGAGACGTCTCTTATCGAGAAAGTGAATGCAACAAAATTATGCACAACATAATGACAGCTGATGTAAGTATTAAAAGATATGTGTTGAGTCCATACTCACCTGTCACTTTCAACTCTTCCCTCTGTAGGACAAGATGTGCATAATGTAGTGTGTTGTGACTCCAGTCACAACACACTACATTATGACAGTACAACTCGCCATATTTAGGCAGCAGCACGTTTATGTGTCTGAAACCGAAATTTGGATCCACCTAGAGTCGCCCCAAACCTATTTACTTTGGCGCGACTCTGGAGCGCCTGTCTGAAATGGGTGCAAATTCAATTATAGGGCTATAAGAAAGAAATGCTTTATCTCAAGGTTAGGGGGCAAGCTTCTACAGATGACAGCTTGGCACATTCATTAGAAACGTGCAGTGTTTCAGTTTGATGTCTCCTTGCAACAAGGCAAAATCTTGCCCCAAACCTTTTCTGAGTTCATGGCTTTGGCAGTGGCTACGGTGGAATTGCTGAAAAGTCCCATTCTTGCAACCAGCCATAGCCGTAGCCGAAGTCGCTCATTGTGGATTACTTTGGTAGCTACATGTAGTAATACAATGCTGCAGTACAATAATAACCCTGCTGTTCTTTCAAATGCCAAAATAAAGAAGGGCTCCAAGGTCAAATTCAGTTTTGTGATCCACTCATTGTCCAATAGAGTCCTTATAAAAATGGGCAAAAATTACCAAGTCTCAAACCTCATGATACAATGCCAGTGTTAGATAACCTTCAAGTCTTAAACCTCATGATACAATGCCAGTGTTAGATAACCTTCAAGTCTCAAACCTCATGATACAATGCCAGTGTTAGATAACCTTCAAGTCTCAAACCTCATGATACAATGCCAGTGTTAGATAACCTTCAAGTGCAATTTTTTTCCAAAATCCTAAAACCTTTGATGACATCACATTTCAAATTATATGGTCTGTACATTTTTGCACGGAGAATTTTCAGTTTATTCCTGAATTTTGATATTCATTCAAAATGACATTGATTTTGACCTTTTAACTGGTGCAAAAATTCCTCTTTGACCCATTTGTTTGTTATGTCTGATGATGTGTTAAAACATTTGCTCTGGAAAGAAATAAAACAACATTTTAAACCAATTTCACATGAGTTTAGAGACTTGTCATTATTGTCCTGAGGCCTCCATCTATTAGAGAATAAGTGCATCTCTTAATTCATACTTGGAGACCTTTTGTATGAACAAATTATATTAAATATCTGTTAAAAAACTAGACAGGTTAAGATTTTGTATTCATTTCTCAAAACAGTACTTTGTTTCCTTCAACAAATATTTTGTTCCTTCAAAATATCATTTGAGGTAACAAAATGTTATTTCATACTGCTGTCTTCAGCAAGATTAGCTAGAAACTATAGGCTTTATACCAAACTCATGTAACTCTTAAAGTCAATGACTGTAAACATTAATGCTTAACAACTCACATCACACACCGTATTCATTCTGATAAATAGGACTAAAACTCAGGACCTGTGATGTTTAGAACAAAATGATGTTTCTTGAAAATATTGTGGTTTGTGTTGAAACCTACAAAAGAAATAGGATGGATAGCTTTTTAAATTGGACTAACCACACAAACGTGTATCATAATGGGAAAAATTGACATCATTCTGTTATTACCACATAAAGAAAACCATGAAACGTTCAAGTCAAGTCTGTTTAGGTCAATTTACTGTGTGTGTAGACTTGTAATGTCCAATGGGACAAATGGTTGCCTGTTTCAATTAACGTTATATGAAACAGTTCAGATGTTGTCTCATGATGAGATAAAATAAGTTGCTCTGATTCAACTCCAAAGCGCTTTTCAAAACCACGGCTAGGGCATGTATTATCAGTTTTTAAAACAGGACATATAATATGCTGTTGAACTGTTGGGACTTGGTACATGTAGCTGATGATGGTCAAGCGTTACTCCAATCCGATGGACTCTTATCTGTCTGCAATGTTCTCCAGATTGGCTGAAAGAAATTCAACAGTTTGAAAAAAAAAATGAATTCAGTGAATAAATATTTGTCTCTCCAGCAATTTAACAATTTGTAGTCATTAAAGAAACAGATGCATCACCCCATTTTGGACAACTCCATAAACAAATTGACTGAAATGCTAAATTCTGTAAATGTTGAAAGTTAATTAAAATTACACACAGATTTTTGTTAGACCAAACTTGTCTCACATGACGGTCTATGTGCATTTTGTCCATACAGAAAGATGGAAAGTATGTGTACAGGGAAATGTCTAAACCTTCTGTGTGAGCTCGCCCTACTGCACGTTTGGAGGATACAAAAAGGACATTGGATCCTAAAATGATGGTTCTACCTTCAGACTGAGTGTACGTGTACTCAATGACACTGACCAATTTAAAGGAACCCTACCCCACAACACAATGCTAAGAAATGATGGTAATTCAAAGAGAAAATTATGAAGACATATATGACCACAATAAAGTTGCTAACTAATCATATTTAAATACATGTAGGTTGTTGGCATACATACATGTACCGGTCGTTATGTTTAACATGCAGTGCATACACTTCTTGTGTCTGTCTAAAGAGCTTTGTTTATAACAGACTTCTGTTATGTGCTCTAAAATGCATAGCGCCTTGGTATGTACTAATTAAGCAAAACAATAAGCTCATATCATTAGCAAGTGTGACATAATTTTCAAAATCAAACCCACATTTTCCACAAGAATTTAACGACAATGCCGGACAAACCAGACAAACCAGACAAACCAGACAAGTACCCTGCATAAAGGTTGGGTGTCTATGTCTAGTTGTGAATGTCTAAACTGACCAACTTGTGGCCCATTAGATGCTGTTTTTGAAGTAATCGGCCAGGGAAAACTGACTGGTGATCCCTCTGCTGCTACTTCCAGGTTGTATCATAAACTTTGGTGCAATTCCTGGTTATATCGTAATTTCCTGCGGATAAGACGCATCTTATCTGACTTTCTATATCACAAAAACATGGCTGCGCCTTATCTACAGGTGCGCCTTATCTAGTGTTGCTTGAGTTCAAAGTGACGGTCTTTGTGTGAAGAATTCTTTCAATGCCGCAATCTTACTCAATAATGCAGTCAACCAAGGCTCATCTCTCCAGACATTGTGACCGTATTTTCATTCCAACAATGCCGCAATGCGTTGATCCCCTTAATGATCGTGCTTTCGTTCCAACAATGCCGTCATACAAACGTTTTTCTTTGTGGCCGTTTTTTCATTCCGAAAATGCTGCAATCAGAATTACTTAAACGTTTGGAAATCGCATTCACCCAACCTCTAGGCCTACTGTGAACGTTGAGTCTATTGTGTGAACGTTGAGGGTGTTTATTGTACAGGATATCTTTGAAGTCTGCTGTAGACTTAACGTACTATTTAGGTAAATATGAAGTACCAATGTTTATTTGACTTGTCCGTCAACATGACAATCGGCATCATGTTGAAACCGAAGTCAAGAAGGTTCTTCCATTCACCGCGTTTTGGTATTGCTCAAAGGTGTGCGGTTGGTTTTTTCCGCAAGCCTGAAGATGAAGATGAAATTCGGCGTATTCTCTCCACCAGCCACCTGACATATAGCTTCAAATAAATTTTGAAGAGTCCAACAAAACCAACCGTCCTTATCAGGACGACCAAACGAGAAAAGAGATGGTTCATGTGTCTGTTTCGTTTATTTTATTAGTAAGATATAAAATAAGTTTAATGATCTTGAAAACAAAACTTACACTAAGAGAAGCGATGTATTAAACAAATATCTTATGAACGTGATTAACAAATTATAGGTTTGAAATAAAGGAAAAGAACTTTTAATACAAAAAAACATAACAACAATTTTAAAAAAAATATCATAAAACATTTTTGTTACATCTCCCCCGGTGTGACGGGATTATTTGCGTATGGTATATATAGGGAACGCTAGTTTTTGTATTAGTCACCGGTAGAGGGCGCAACATCTACTGGCTCGGAGGGACTGGGCAAGTCTACGAATCTGATCCAGCGATGTTCATGTTGCAATATCTTCAGACAGTGCGTGGACCATCGTTTCTGGTTGCTGATTGGGCCGGACTGCATTAACAAAAGGAAGGCCAAGATCGGAAACCGCAAGCAAGCATGCACAGCGTTGGCTGAATGGATGAAGGTCGGTATCAATTTACATTGATTTTTTCTTCATGGCTGTACATGTGACCAGCCCATGTGGTTACGGTTTAATTCATGCTTCGAATAGTGCGATCGCTCGGCAACAAAATGACCCCTTTGTGTCGATGTACTGACACCGGGTGGTGCCTGGTGTTCTGCTGTGTGCCGTCAAACATGCATCTTATGCGGCGGTGCGCCTTATCTGTTGGCGTTTGAATTTGTTTGGGTGATTTTAGGGACCTGCGCCTTATCCGCCGAGCGCCTTATCCGCAGGAAATTACGGTACACTAGTTACAGGTTGAATGGGTTCTGACTGGCACCCGAACAAAGATATTGACAAAATAGAAAGACCGCCAACATAAGGGCTAATGATTGGTACAGCACCGGCGCCGGCATGTCATTCTGGAGTTCACAGGTTCAAGTCTTGCTCTAGTCATGAACCATATACCAGAAGTTTTTGTACTAATGCAAAATTTGTGTTGTTCTGAAAAAGGCATGTTTTGTATAATAAGCTACATGTATATAACAAAAGAGCGAATGCTTTAACAACAAGGATCTGGGTGGTTTGACAAACTGAGAACACACTTGATTTGATTTTGAGTACAAAACCAATGTGAATGTCACTGAAAACATGTCAACACAATCAATTTATTGGGTCAACAAATGTGCACTTACACACCAGAATTACACATAAATAAGCAATAGAGCCAATGAACATATGCAAGGACATTCTTGAGAAAGGGACAATAGGTTGAACAATGCAGGACACCCACAAACCTGATATGTCAGGATGTGTGACTTCACTATTTATACACGTACATGATAATGTGCCTTACCTGTTATGGTAGCAATGATGTTTTCCACATACTCTTCAGTGTTGAGATTTGGTCGATGAGTTGGGGAGATGTCAAGTTGGTAGTCTGGTCCATATTCAAGGAAATGCTGTCAACACAAAAATACGTTCAAGTTAAAAAAATGTTTACCTCATTCGAAACTTCATCTTGAAATTGACATTTACCATTCATGTAGGTTCCAATTCATTGAATTCCAAATCAATCAAGGGTAGTACATTTCAGACCTTCAAACAAAGTGAATTTAGATGTGAAACTATGACAATGACATTTTAGATAATAGAATGAGCCATATTTAACAATAGTGATTATTCAGATGATCATTATGTATAAAAGGTCTGTAACTTTATATTTAGATTAATTGGTTTCTGCCGCTCCAGCATAACTCAAGATTGAAACTGAATTGAACCTTGAAACTCATCAGACAATTGAACCTCAATGTGAAGACAGCACAGTATTCATGACGTCATGATGACGTCATCAGGTGTCGAATTACAAGGTTTTTAAAGTTGAAAATGACGACGGAAATGACGGAGCTGTCTGTTTTCACCTTTTTAAGTCGCGCCGCCGCGCAACAACCTTTGACTTTAATTTTCCCAGAGTGCTAAGCGAAAACACCGCAGCATTCCATTAGCCTCGTTCTGTGGTTACAAGTGTAAATCCCCGCTGGTACACACGGATGAAGCTAATCGATCGCAACCAATAATTCAAAGTTTAATTTTTGTAAAAAATCCTATCTCATGAACCACAAATCATCACACAGGTTGTTAATAGTGCAACAAAACACAGAACATGACTCCATTTGACCTTGACTTCCGGTTCAAACCCCAAGTTGAAAATTTGCATCCTCAAAAACTGCGAATTGTTTCATCATAATTTTTGCATCAAGTTATAGATGAGTGAGTCTGCTCAAACTTTTGCACACAGATGACAACATTTTGCATGTGGTCAAAACTAGACAATGAAGCGCACGTGTCTTTTGACCCATATTGACAATGCATTAACACATGTAGGCTAAACCTGTGCATCCAAGGGTAGTTTTAGGCCCAGGTACCCAAAGTGAATACCGGTCGGGTACCCTGGTACCCGAATAGGAAGCCAGGAAGTACTGAATATTCATTGTACTAAACACCTACGCAAGTGAATCACTGTGCAATATGCATGCCTGTGAAAAAGGAACAACACACACAAGTGCTGTGACTGCAGATGGCAAAATATAAGCACACACAATCAAACACTTCACACAGTAACACATTTCTTTAGGAATGCAACAATGAAAAACACAACATGTTTTATTTACAAAAACCTTTTTAAACACGAAACTGGAAATATGCAAACCCAGTCCCAATCGGATGACCTAAATACAATGTGTAAAGTTAACAAGCATTCATTATATAATACAGAAACTTTTACCTCATGTACTTGTCTCCCTGCCATTTGTCCATTCAGCGCCCGTTCCATTAATTGAAAAAAGAGTGTTTTTCTCAGTTAGTTTATACTGGTACAAGGGTTGGCCTATTGGTGCTTTGTTGCGCTATGTTCTCTTCCACTAATTCCCCCTACACTGCTACATGTAGTATGTATGGAGCAATATGACATTGACAATACACCTGTACATTAAGCCCACTCCTCACGCAGACTGTGTTAACTGTGAACTCAACTAATACCATTTGTTGCTGACCATGATTTTCCTGATGTGGCCAAAAACGTACGTTGAAGCTGGTTTTATTCCACAAATTCCCCCTACGTGGCTACATGTAGTAATACGCTACGACATGACAATACATCAATCCCACTCACAGACCTCATGCACCACATGTGAACTGTGAACTGAACCATTTGTTGCATGCTGACCTGGATGTTCTTTTTATGGCAATTATAGCCATACACATGCGCAGATGCTTTTCACTGGGTATTAGCCAAAATTGAGCAGCATCACAATGGTGTCATGCGTTTAGCTCATGATGGGCGTTGCCGTCTTGCCTCAACTATAAATCTAAACATGACTGCATATGAGATAATGGATACACCCCCACTATTACTGGTGTATTGGTAAAGCGGTCAAACCTCAAATTATTGCAATGGTAACAACTAAGTTAACTTAAAACGAAAAGCAGAATAATGTTGTAATTATAAAACGTAAAAGCTTGAGGTAATTCCCGAACAAAGTATCACAAAATGAAATTGAAGAGTGTCTGCAAACCAGCCAAATATAATGTCATATTTTGTCATATAAGTTTGCTTAATGTTAGGCCTAATTAATGCAAAACTTGAACAGGCTGACAAACTGAACTTTAAAACTGCCAGCGTGGTACGGGTAGGCCTGTTATGTTTTAGAGTTCTTGGCAAGGAAACCAGCATATTTACATTTTCTGGTTTTAGACAAGTAGGATTTGAAACTTTGCATGGTGGAAGTATAACTAAGTAAGGCTTGCGGTAACACCATGTGGAAATCTCTTTTGAGTAGTGTAGGTTCTGGTTAACGACTCAACGTTTCGATCAGTATGCTCTTTCTCCTGAAGAGGATCAGAGCATACTGATCGAAACGTTGAGTCGTTAACCACCGGTTCTTTTCAGAACCTACACTACTCAAAAGAGATTTCCACATGGTGTTACCGCAAGCCTTACTTAGTGGTTTTAGACAACTACGTTTAGTTGGTTTTAGACAACTACATTTAGCGATATTCCCTGCAGTTGAAAACACTCACTTAGACGGTACAGATGTTCCAGGGATGCTTAGATATTTGTCGGCCATTTTTTAAACAGACGGAAAACGACTACAGTTCTCTCTCCACTAGTCACAAGGATTTTTTGCTCAGCCCAGGTGGTTTTGGTGCACAAGTAGTTTTCAAATTCCTCTGTGGGTGACTTCTCTGCTTACTCAACTTCCAGTCCCTCCTCTGTGCCCTCTTTGTCTTTGTCTCCTGCGTCGGTAGCCTCAATGCCACTTAGGTCTTCACGGGTTGCTTTCTTCAAAGCCAATACAGCCGGAGAGTCTTTATGTTTGTCTTGAAGGTGTCATCTGAGGCCAGTAGCAATAGGGTAGATGCAGCTCCCACTGACATTCACCTCGTGGTAGCTACCTGAAAAAATAAAGGGAGAGACATTCATAAAATTCATTGCTACGATTGCTGAATAAATTGTTATTTATTTATAGATTTATTTAAAATCTTTGGACCGGGCCCGTAACCAGGAAATATTATTATTATTTATTTAATTATTATTTATCATTTTTTTCTTGAGGGGTGGGGCGAATATGAAAGCAAAGTACATCGGCGCATGAGCACCGCCTATCACGCAGGGATGTGGAGACGATTTATAAATTGTTTGACAATGAAGGCCCAATTCAAGCCAGTTGCTCCATTTGTTTGCTTATTTTTGTAAGCGTTCAATTGGGTTTTTTTGGGGGGGGGCAACCCACCCACAGCCCCAACCCACCCCAGCCCCCTAGTTACAGGTCTGCTTCAGACATATATACATTAATTTGAAATTATATGGGTCAAAACAAAAGTTTTCTAAAAACTTTCATCATAGATATGTCAGACCCATAGGCCCTGTATGAGTTTGTTGACAATTATTTTATGTACGATAATATACACAAAATATAAATGCCATGTATTTACCTGAAGTGGCTTTAGACTTGTGACGAGCTCATCCACTAATTCCCATTTAGTCAGTTCAAGAGTTTTGGCCTCCATCAGTTTGGTGATGTTCGTGTCACTGAGCACAGCGCTAATCGGCCATTGCTGCTCCTGACTTGGAGCATGTCGTGTTTTGCATGATTGGACAAGGCGATGGGGTACTACATTCATAGATGCTTGCTTTGCTGCCAGTGACTTAGTTGCAATTGTACTGTGATGAAAATGTTCTACCAGCCTGCTGAAGGTGCCGATCAGCACCTGAAGCAATCTCAATGCATCCAGACCCTTGTTAACATGAAGTTGTAATTTGTGGCAGGATTCAAACCCACAACATTTGCACTGCTAGGGCAGATGTCTTACCACTCGACCACTGAGCTAATATGTCTTTGTTGGCCGAAAAAAGGACTCGCATTACATTTTTGCATGGATTAGACTAACACAGCCTCATGCCAAATCAGGCTTTGTGGAATTTCTGATCAGTAAACTGTCTGATCAATGGCATGAATGGAGTGGAACAGCCATCAGCAACAAAGCCTTTGTATTAAACACAATAAATGGAGGTCTACACATACGTAATGTAGCCTTTAACAGCCATTTTCGACCAGAAGTTAAGGTCAAATTGGTATCTTCTCTGTGCAAATGTTTGAACAGGCTTACAGACCTACAACCTGATGTAAACATTGTGATGAAATGATAAGTAGTCTTTGAAATATGAATTTTTGAAATGGTCAACTTCCAGTTTGAACCGGAAGTCTGGGTCAAATAGGGTCACCTACTGTGTACCTATTGTTGAGTGTTCAAAGTCCTTTCCGATGATGTATAGATTGTAAAAATGCAATGTGGCGTTCAGGAGTTATAATTTGTTCAAATATTAAACTTTAATTTAATGTAATTCAATAGCTTATAACATCATCATGACATAACTGAAGAGGTTTCATCTCCTAATAAATATCTAATTATATGTGAAGTTTCAAGTTTATATCAGCTTTTGTTAGCTGACAAGCGACGAGGAGAAGAAAAAGAAGAAGTATTAAGGGGAAAAAAAAGAAGAAGAGGTTCTCCAGGTGAAATGCTTGAACACCTGTTTAAAAAAACGTTTATTTGCAAAGCCATTAATAAACAGTATTTTGATCATCAACCATTTCCATGGACTTGTGATTTGGGGATCGGTTTGATAAGAAATTCTTTTACACTGACACCTTCGCGATTCTACGATTGGTCTTCAAATTTTAAAGGTTCAATTCTATCAAGAAGCCACATGTAATGACCATGCACACTGATAAAATAATGAACTTTTTCCCGCATCACACGCAGTGCTTAAACAAGGTCCTCTATACATGTAGGTGAAAGTGTTTGATGTCTTAGCAGCCTTGATGCAAGGCTGTGTGTAGAACAGAGGTCTGCACCACACTGTGCAGCTATTTTTTAATAGCTTGTTAACGAGTCCAGCTAATCTTTCTTATGAAGATGGGTATTTCTCAACAGCCAATCACAGCGTGACTGTTGGTTAGCTTGGACTTTGGACCTGCTGTATCTTCAAGATCATTCCAACACATGCTGTACACTGTGCACGAATGTGTTGTGGTGTGTATGAACGACCGGTGACCACACAGTCAGTGAAAGTCACAAAATAAATGCAGTATTTGGTTATATGTTTGGGTGTTTGTAGTGACAAATCTTGCAAATCAAGACTTGCCAAAACATTCTACGAAGATTTTTGTAAAATTTATACAAAAATTTGGAAGACACAGCAAGGTTTTTATAAAAATCCAGAAATCCAGAAATTGCAGACAAATCTCCTCCCTGCCTAGCACATGAAGGGCAAAGCAAGTACATGTATGGTAAAGAATCTTGCTCAAAGACACAAGTGCCAGGACAAACACTCTGATCAGAAACAACAAAGCTTGTGTCCAGTGCTCTTAAACACCTACACATGTACTTGAACAAAAGCGTCAACAAGTGATCTTTGCTGAAATTCATTTCAGGCGTTTTCAATCAATAAGAAAATTGAGTTCACATGAGATTAGACAGATTTTAAGTCTGTACAAAATAATCATTTTCAATACTGTCATACTTCTCCGGTGCTTTTCAGACAGATTCGGGAAAAGTCCTGTTACATCATCACTCATGTTACATCATATATGGGAGCTCCGTTTTGTTAAGCCACCTTGTTGGAGCATGGAGGTATAACAAAGCAACATCCCACACATGAGGTCAAAGAATTGTCAATTGTGTTTTTTTTCCCAGAACTCAGGAAAGAGCTGAGCATACAGTGCTTAAGACACATTGGTGTAAGGGTAAAACCAAATTATATTCTTTATCCCCGATGCAAAAAATTACATCTATTAAACTGTTGCAGAACCCACTGCTATGGATTCGAGCTGCCTCTAGCCATCGGCGTATTTGGGTGGTCGAGTGGTAAGACATCTGCTCTAACAATGCAAAGGTTGTGGGTTCAAATCCCACCCGAGTGATTTTGCCTGTGGATTTTTCCACAGAACTCAGGAAAGTACTGAGTATACAGTGCTTAAGACACATCGGTGTAAAGGTAAAAACCAAATTCTATTCAGTATTGACTCCTAGACGACCATGTACATGTAGTTGTGTAATGGAATACACACTACACTCACTACATGTATGTACAGTACTCACAGAGGAAAAATCAGAATCACATTTCACACCTTGATCAGTCAAAACAGACTCCAGATGCAAACCTCACACAGATGATACTTTCAAAGATAAAATGTATCAATATGAACGATAAAACATAACAATCGGCAAAAAGCCGGTGACATTTTCGAGACATAATGGGTTGCAGCTCACTAATTGTCCATGGGCTAACTGAAATTTGAAGACTTTGGGTAGTCATACATGCTTATTTTACATCCAGGTGTGGTACAGCATACATGTATGTACTTGGAGATCCTTTACACCGCGTTTACACTAGATCCAGAAAGGTGGATTGAGATCCGGCAATTTTTTAATGACCGCAGATCAAGATCTTGTGTCACGTTTACACCAGCGCTTGATCCGGCTCCGATCCCACTTTTGAACCGGATGTATATTGGTCATGACGTCACCGCTCCTCGCAAAGAGTTCAAAGGTCATGATTACAGCGCGCCACTTCTAGAAATAATTATTATCAATGCGAAGGTAGAATGCAGAAAATACAGTACAGCAAATGATACGGATAACAACGACCATGCAGGTAGAAATATTTTGTAGATGGGAATTAACAAAATACAGTAACAAGGCAAGCTCCGAACGTAACGATGTACATTATGTATAAAAACAACAAAACGTTTCACACACGCACAGTCCATGTGCACACAGCACACACAAAAATATAAACAGGAACGGATATCCCACCAAAGCACAAGCAAAAAGCGTGCCATTCGTAGCGAAACCGGAAATGACCACATCGAATTGCGGTGTCTGATCCACCTTTGCGTTTACACTTGTATTTGGAATCCACTTTGCCGGATCTGATCCACCAATTGCCGGATTCAACCCTCCTCGAAAGGTGGATTCAAATTGCCGGATCTTGAACCGGGTCTGATCCGGCTTTTTTGCGTTTACACTAGCCGTCAATCCACATTGCCGGATCAGACCCGGGTCTGATCCACCTTTCTGGATCTAGTGTAAACGGGGTCTTACAAAAATAACAACAGGGGTCCAATAATGAATCCCTACATGGTCTAGAAAACTTACATCCTTTTGCAACTTGAGACAGGACCTTGTCCACCTGTGTGGTCTGCGTGCTTCTGCCAATTTCAGATTTGAACCAGTAGAGTTCAGGGCCCAATATCTTCCGTTCAAACAAGAATATTTGGTGATCAACAGTGTCAAAGGCCTTTTTAGAAATATATGCAGATGGTTCTAGATACAATTTCCAGAGTCCATTTTATTGAAAATGTAATGTCCAGAACAGAACTTTGGGTGGAATGTGGTGGCAGCACAGAACACTTGTTCTGTTGCTTCAGCTGATGATAGATACTTGCAGTAGGTTTGTAAAGGTTGATAACTGTGCTATATTTAATTTAGTTTGTAAAAGTTGGCCATTTTTCTTGTAACAAAGAAAGTCACTAGTACAGCAGAATTCGAGTCAAACATACCTTGGCTTTTGATACTTCTGCGGCAAAAAATTACTTTACTAACCTCATGTTCTGGAATCTCAGACGGTAGTCGACATCCAAGGACTGTGGCTGTTACACTAGCCCAACACCTTGCTGTATTAGCAAGACGGTACCCACCACCTCCAAGTAGCAGAGTTGGTAGCTTCCATGATGTAACATGGTGGATGCATTTAGCTAAGCCTGATGATGTCAGATTGAAAGACTGCATTGGATCATCAGCCAGTGTGTCAGCCCCACATTGAACAACAACAGCACTTGGGCAATAACACTTTTTCACTTGTTCAACAATCCTTAAATATAAAAAGACATTTTAAGATTGACTAGAGAGTGTATTGAAATGTAGCTTGAGCGTTGGAAACCTACTCTGATTTCAAAGTCCGGTTGGAGGTGCTAGCATGACCTAGGAGAAGGAAAACGTTTGATTTCAAACCCCTTGACAATGACTAAACACAAAGGTGTTGCATGTGCCTTCAAGGGTAACACAGGTAATTGGAATACAGTAAATGAATGTAAATAGTAATAATACCTAAAAATTATATAGTATATTGTAACTACTGTCAATGTCATTGTACCGCTCCAAATTTACAATCGTCCCAGCTATAGTTGGGATCACATTAAACACAGAGCACCACCCTCCATGAATAAACTAAAAACAATAAATAGTAAGTATGTAGTTATTAAGACCACTTTACACTAGTACTTGAGAATATTTGAATTTAAATAGAATCTGGGTTTTCCGAGAGAAGGGAAATTAAATGCGTAGGCCTACTGAAAACATTGCCGGGCATGTTGCGCTGTCAGAACCCTCTAAAAAGACTAAAACCTAGAGTAAGCAGCCCATTATCAGCGAAACTATCATTCAACCAGGGTCTAGCTCCATCATCAGTTTTGACATGAGTTTTTAGAGAGCCGAGACCCAGGTTTGAAACGAAGAATCTTGTTAGTTAATAAATCCTTCACACAGATCGCATCGGCATGTGCGTACCATCTGCAGTAGTGTCACACGGCAATCCACCATGATCGATCACGGTTATCCTGTTGAGCTCTATAGGCGATCCCAACTATAGTTTGGAGCCAAAAGTTGTAATAACGTCGTCTCGCTAATCAGCCATCTTGGATCGTGAGTGTCGTGAAGTCCCGACGGCCGTTGCATTAGTGAAACAAGTATAAAATAGCTGTTGCACTAGCTAATTCAGCCTCGTCCGAAAACTTGTTTGTTGTTTTATATTATTTACAACTCGTCCTACTTAAGACGCTTTTTGTGAAATTGATCTTAGGATCGATCTTACGGCTGGGACTCGTCCAAAACCCTAGGATCGATCCTAAGTTAGGAAGAGTTTTGTGAAATCGGCCCCAGGTCTCTTTTTTTTCTTCTTCTTTCCACTGCGAGGTTCCTCGGGACTCCTGCCTCTAGAAGTGCAGGGTTTGTTTTATGTGTGTCTGCCATATTATTTTCCTTACTACGTGAAAGTAAGTGACAGGGTTCGCAATCTCTATTGTTCGCGATCTGTATCTGCGGTAACACCATGTGTATATCTACTTTGCTGTGTAGATTTGTACTTTGGGAACTAGGTCTTGCTTTATTCTACTGCCGCGGAGTACATATCGGAATTCGGGAGACTACTTAGTTCTGAGAAGAACTGTCCTACTTATTAACTACTACCTGGGCAGAAGGTAGGAAATCGGCTGGGACTACTACTTTTGCTTAGTGGATCGAGGGGACTTCTCGTTATTAACTTCACTGCTGCAGAGTGAGTTCTAAATTTGTCTCAACGTTTCAACTAGCTTCATGAGCTTGCTCCAGTCACCGTCAGGAGACTGAAGAGTGTGAACGTGGTCTATTCATAAGGATTTGGAGGTTTTAGTGTACTGATTGGTTCTTCTCTTGAAGGAGAACTGTGATTGGAGGGCTCAGAGTTATTGTGTGGGTTGCCCATTGTGTGTGATTGCCCTGTGTAGTGGGACAGTAGACTGTGGGATATCAGTGGAGTAGGGTGGTAGAATTGTGTGCCAAATGCTGCTTATGAAATAGCCAAAGTCTTGAGGCACTGTATTGCGCAATGATTATGATCATCAGTGTCATCAATAACTAGTCACTGATGCAGCTATTAACAGTACTCTTTTTTATTGCAAGTCAAGCTTTCAGTCGCAAGACCATCACATGACCAACTTTAAACTGCCCTGACAAAAACATCACTTGGTAGTACTCACCTGCAGAATAGACTGAAGTACTGGTTATCCTGAATACCATCTTTCAAAGGAACATTGATGGAATAGAACTTGCCTTTACCAATTCCAATATCATCAATAAAGCCAGTACCTGAGTAAAACAAGCACAACCACTAATCAATCTACAGTGCAATGACAGTACAAGTTAACATGTATTTTATAAATAACAAAGCAAGTGCACTAAAGTACAGACAGACTATCAATTGTATTTAACATCCATGCTCATCTCTTCTTGACTATATCGACCTGACCTGACTTGAACAAATCTGAATTGAACAGACCTGATCTGACCTGGACCCAATTTCATGGCTCTGCTTACCACCGAATTCTGCGCTTCCATCAACATTCTTCAGTTACACTAGGGCAAGAGTCAAATTTTTGCACTTAGCTGCATAAGCCAAGAACGCCTACTGTAGTAATGTTGAGTATGCACGTGCACAAAAATTCCATGCTAGCCTGAGATACGCTTGATGTAAGTGCGCAATTCCCTGCTTTTGTAAGTGTCTATTCTTTGCTTACGGTAAGCAGAGCCATGAAATTGGGCCCTGAACTGTAGAAGGTAAGCAGAAAATGAAAATGGCAAAAAAAAGCTTTATCCTCACATGCGCAGTAAAGGAGTGGGATCACAGTGTGACTGTGATTTAAAAAGATGTACACAATGTATTGCAACATATGTAAATTGTATAATAATCAACTGGTGGTGTTGTTATACACCACATCATTTCAGTATTGTGGGAGATAACCCCCAAAAGGTGGAACTATGTTTTAGGATTGAACAGACCTTTCTAAAAACAGAACTTGATATTCCAGATTTTCCAAGCATCTGTATGTTTATTTTTGGAATCTGATATAACAAAACTTGTAGAAATTTCCCTGCATCAACATGTTCTGCTATGTTGTCAAACAACCAATTACCTGAGTGTGTGTCACATATTTCTGAGTTTGAACCTGCTACTGTGTCTGAGATCGTCAAATGAGTAGTTCTCCTTCTAAATCATATGAACTGGACCATGTACCTACATGTTCTAGTACCTCTTATTACATGTATTACTACTATTGTGAACAAGTCTTTTGAGCAAGGTATTTTTCCAGACAGTCTTAAGACAGCTTACATTCGTCCCCTAATCAAGAAGCCAGGTTTAGATTATGGAGACTTTGTCTAACTACAGACCAGTGGCTAATTTGAAGTTTATTGGCAAGACCATTGAGCGCATTGTTGCCTCCAGCTTGAATACTGTTATATCTGACTCTGGCCTTGCTGATAAATTTCAATCTGCATACAAGTCTGGGCATAGCACTGAATCGGCACTTTTGCGGGTGCAAAATGACATTTTATGTGCTATGGATGAAGGCCATGTGACTGCCCTGATTCTGCTTGATTTAAGTGCAGCTTTTGACACCGTGGATCATGCACTATTTTGCTCAAGAGACCTTCAATGGTGCCAATTCTATTTGCAAAACAGACCACAACATGTTCGCATTGGAAATTCCACATCAGATCCGGTTGTTCATGATTTTTCGGTCCCTCAAGGGTCAGTTCTTGGACCGCTGTGGTTCACAGTGTACACCTTATCATGAAACACAAATTTAACCATCATTTATGCAGATGACAATATATGTTATACTTAGGTCACACGTCTCAAAAAATAGGTTCTCTTGGAAACTGTTTATGGAGGGCAGTATTTAGCTTTACTATTGCTCTTTCTTGCAGGTTTGGTTAGGATCACTTTTGATTACTTCTCCAATCCCTTTCCCTACACTTTACATGTAGCTATAATGAAGAAGCCTAGATGTATCTCATCTAGACAAGTTGACCTCTAACAGAGAGAGCACCCTAAAATCTTGAATATTGTCAACAAAAGGTGTACAACATTTTGTTTAAACTATTGTTTACGAAAAAAGGTGCACGATGCGCTTGTTTTTAGGTTTAGGTCTCCATTTTATTTTCAGGTGAATAACCTGAATTCTGTGCATTTCGAGTACAATCTAACGTGTACAGACAGAGCCTTTTTAAACCAAGTCATACACGAAAAATCAGCTCACCACAGATTAAAAAAATCATCTATAAACCAAGAAACACTGATGCAATGGTGACATCAAATTTTCATACAACTAAGTCAAGTTATAAGCTACAATATGGTATGTAACTTGTATCGATCGGAAATTGTCAAGTATAAGATACATGTAATCTGATAACAAAATCAGTGTACAAACCCTATGGGAAAAAAGTGTCGGTAAGAAAAAATAGGAAGAAAAACAAAAAATCTTAACCAAAACCTAATAAGTGACAATAAGAGGGCAGCTCCCTCCCATCCCTCCCCCGGCTTGTACAACATGAGAAAATTATCATCAATTTGACAATCAATTTATCCAACAACTGTATCCAACAATTTCCAACAGTTCGTTCATAACGAGAGACTTTTTGGAAGTCAAGGTTAAATGGCATAACATTTTGTGTATCGTTTCTTCACTTGTTACCTACCTTCCAAATGATGCATAGATTGTAAAAATCCAATGTGTGGTTCAGAAGTATGTATTCCTACATGTAGCTCTACACAGTACATGTCAACCTTAAAGGGACACGTTGCCTTGGATCGGGCAAGTTGGTCTATAAAAAGCGTTTGTAACCGTTTGAATAGACCAACTCACCCGATCCAAGGCAACGTGTCCCTTTAACTACACGTGCATTGTACACATGCGTGGCTGGTACAGGTTTGACTACATTGTATTTACGTGTAGGCCTACACTACCGTGTGTTGTACAATCCATGCGCTTTGACGTCCAGTTTTAACCAAATGCAAAGGTTAAAAGGTTATTATCTGTGTGCAAAAGTTTCGGCAGGATAATTCATCTGTAATCTGATGCAAAATTTATGTTAAAATATAACATAGTTTTTGAGATATGAATTTTTTTAATTTTCAACTTCCGGTTTGAACCGGAAGTCAAGGTCAAATGGGGTCAATTTGTGTGTAGCGTTTGTTGAACTTTTAACGACCTACATGTATCCGATGATGTGTAGGTTGTAAAAATCCAACATGTGGTTCATGAGTTATGATTTTTTACAATTATTAAACTTTGATTTAATGTAATTCAATACCCAATGACGTCATCATGACATCATCAAGTTTGTGTCGTCTTAATACTGAGGTTCATATCGTCGCCATTTTCACGAACCGGCGAATCCGCCCACGCAGCTGAAACACAACGTTTCCAGAAAAACGCTTTTGAAGTTATTCACATTTTGAAAAAGTGTTTTCGCCGGTCTTTTAATTGAAAATGTAAAATATTTTCTAGTGGCACGGTAGTGTATAAGTTGAATAACATGACTAGATACTTATTTCTTTATTTGGATGCTCTTTTAGAAAGCTGTTAGGTTCCAAACTTATTCGCCAGGTCGTGAAAACGCACTAACCGCAGCAACCCCTATACGCCACACACAAAAGGCGCGCGGATTCGCCAGTTCGTGAAAACGCAAAATGCCAAAACACCCCGGATTCGCCACACACAGGGTCGGATTCGCCAGTTCGTGAAAACGCAAAATTCAAATAAACACCGGATTCGCCACACACAGCTAGCCTTCAGTCGGGGCGCGCGCGCGCCACACAATAAAAGACCAGCGCCCGTTGGTCTTGTTTGTACAGTAATGGGATGGCGCGCGCCTTGACTAAAGACTACCACACACAGTGCGTGGCTTTAATACACGTTCCAATGTGGAACGAGGTGACAACTCAACAAGCGCGTTGCAATACAATTTAACCCTGGGGAAAAGGTTATTCGCCGGTTCGTGAAAACGCAAAAGGGTGATTGCAGACGATTCGCCGCTTTGGTAATTAGCATAATTAGTAAACTATACATTTTCAAGCCTTAAAATTTTGCAGGAACGTTAAGGACACTAAAAACATTAAGAAAATGTAAAAAAACGAAAATGCCCCAATGGATCATTTTGGACGGATTCGCCACTTCGTGAAAACGGCGACGATATGTCTGATGAGTTTCAACCTTCCGTTCAATTTGAATGTTGAGTTATGCTGTAGAAAAGCCCAAAACATGACTTTTTGAAGGAAAAAAATTGAAGGCAAACTTTGACCTAAGGTGACGACCCGGAAGTAAAGGTCGTACGATTTTGGCGTTAACTTTTCAAAAATTGCCCAAGTATTGATCTATCAGATGCCCAATTATGAGCATCATAGCTTTAAAATTCAAGAAGATACGGCGAATAGAAAATGGTCATTTTCAATTTTAAAAACCTTGTAATTCGACACCCGATGACGTCATCGTGACGTCATGACAAGTGTGTTGTCTTTATATTAAGGTTCAATTGTCTGATGAGTTTCAAGGTTCAATTCAGTTTCAATATTGAGTTATGCTGTAGAGAAGAGTTCGGGAGAAGAAGATGGAGAGGAAAACTAGACATTCAGTTTTTGTTTACTACAAAAACAAGGTGTTCGTGATCGATGTCATCAAATTATGATTTAATGATATTTTATTTTATCAACCCGATTTGTGGTTCAGGAGTAAGGTTTTGTTCCAATAAAAACCTTCAACTTCTGGTTTGAACCAAAAGTTAGGTCAAATGAGGTCATACTGTGTAGCGCTAGGAAAGTCCTTTATAATGCCGTGTAGTTGATAAAAATCCAATGTGTGGTTCGGGAGTTATGATTGTTTCAAGTATTGAATTTGATCATCAGGTTTGAACCGGAAGTCAAGGTCAAATTGGGTCGCATTCTGTGTGTCAATTCTTAAGTTGATAAATACTTTGCCAATGATGTAAAGATTGCAAAAAAAAAACCAAAAGTGTGCTTTAGAAGTTATGATTTTTGGAAACATTAATTTTTAACTTCCGGTTTGAGCCGGAAGTCAGTGTTAAATGAGGACACACTGTATATCGTTTGTTAAGTCTTAGGAGCTTTTTCTTGATAAAAATATAAAGAGTGGTTGAGGAGTTATTAATTTGTTAATTATTAAATTCATCTTCCAGTTTGAACCGGAAGTCAAGGTCAAAGGGCATAACATTTTGTGTATCTTTTCTTCACTTGTTATCTACCTTCCAAATGATGCATAGATTGTAAAAATCCAATGTGTGGTTCAGAAGTTATGATTTTTTAAACATTAAATTTCAACTTCCGGTTTGAACCGGAATTTAAGGTCAAACAGGTCACAATTTGTGTAGCGCGTGTTTAATTTATCAGAACTGTTCAGACGACGTATGGATTGTAACAATCCAATGTGTGGTTAAGGAGTAATGAATTTTTCAAATATTACACGGACTATCATTATTTGGATGTGCAATATACAATGAAATAGCGAGCGACGGCAAATGTATTCCTATATGTGGCTTTACAGTTTCAATACAGACATGTTAACTTAAACCACACGCGCAATGTACATGTGGCTGTATGGACGTGTAGCGAGACCTTAACTACAAGTGCATCTGTGGCTGGTACAGGTTTGACATACTGTACATTGTAACTACGTGTAGGCCTACACTACCGTGTGTTGTCGTACAAGGTCGTTCAACAGACACTTGCGCTTTGACGTCCAGTTTTAACCAAATGCAAAGGTTCAAATGTTATTATCTCTGTGCAAAAGTTTCGGCAGGATAACTCATCTATAACCTGATGCAAAATTCATGTTGAAATATTACGTAGTTTTTGAGATATGAATTTTTCAATTTTCAACTTCCGGTTTGAATCGGAAGTCAAGGTCAAATGGGGTCACGTTGTGTGCAGCGTTTGTTGACCTTTCAACGACCTATCCAATGATGTGTAGATTGTAAAAATCCAATGTGCGGTTCAAGAGTTATGATTTTTTACAAATATTAAACTTTGATTTAATGTAATTCAATACCCGATGATGTCATCATGACATCATCAAGTTTGTGTCGTCTTGATACTGAGGTTCAAATGTCTAATGAGTTTCAATGTTCAGTTAACTTTCAATCTAGAGTTATTCGTAGAAAAGCCCAAAACATGATTTTTTAAAGAAAAAACGTCGAAGGCAAACTTCGACCCAGGGTAACGACCCAGAAGTAAAGGTCATACGATTTTTGCGTTAACTTTTTAAATGTTGCCCAAGTATTGATCTATCAGATGCCCAATTATGAGCAACATAGCTTTGAAATTCACGAAGATACATCGAATAGCAAAAGGTCAAATTTCAACTTTAAAAACATTGTAATTCGACACCCGATGACATGACAAGTGTGTTGTCTTTATATTAAGGTTCAGTTGTTTGGTGAGTATCAAGGTTCAATTCAGTTTCAATCTTGAGTTATGTTGCAGATAAGAGTTCGGGAGAAGAAGATGGAGAAGAAAAAACAAAATAATGATATTTTATTCTATCACCTCAATTTGTGGTTCAGGAGTAAGATTTTGTTCCAATATAAATCTTCAACTTCCGGTTTGAACCAAAACTTAGGTCAAATGAGATCATACTGTGTAGCGCTAGGTAAGTTCTAGGAGCTCTCTGTAATGCCGTGTAGTTGATAAAAATCCAATGTGTGGTTCGGGAGTTATGATTGTTTCAAGTATTGAATTTGATCATCCGGTTTGAACCGGAAGTCAAGGTCAAATTAGGTCGCATTCTGTGTGTCCATTCTTAAGTTGATAAATACTTTGCCAATGATGTAAAGATTGCAAAAAAACCAAAGTGTGCCTTAGAAGTTATGATTTTTGGAAACATTAATTTTTAACTTCCGGTTTGAACCGGAAGTCAGTGTTAAATGAGGACACACTGTGTATCGTATGTTAAGCCTTAGGAGCTCTTTCTGATGCATTTACTTAATAAAAATACAATGAGTGGTTGAAGAGTTATTAATTTGTTAATTATTAAATTCATCTTCCGGTTTGAACCGGAAGTCAAGGTCAAAGGGCATAACATTTTGTGTATCGTTTCTTCACTTGTTATCTACCTTCCAAATGATGCATACATGTAGATTGTAAAAATCCAATGTGTGGTTCAGAAGTTATGATTTTTTGAAACATTAAATTTCAACTTCCAGTTTTAACCGGAAGTTAAGGTCAAACGGGTCAGAATTTGTGTACCGCGTGTTTAATTTATCAATACCGTTCAGATGATGTATGGATTGTAACAATCCATTGTGTGGTTATAGAGTTATGAATTTTTCAAATATTACACGGACTATCATTATTTGGATGTGCAATATACAATGAAATAGCGAGCGACGCCAAATGTATTCCTATAGGTGGCTTTACAGTTTCAATCAAAGATCGTATAGCGCCGTAGGCGCTAACGATCTTTGGTTTCAATACAGACATGTTAACTTAAACCACACGCGCAATGTACATGTGGCTGTATGGACGTGTAGCGAGACCTTGACTACACGTGCATCGTACACGCGTGGCTGGTACAGGTTTGACATACATTGTATTTACGTGTAGGCCTACACTACCGTGTGTTGTCGTACAAGGTCGTTCAACAGACACCTGCGCTTTGACGTCAAGTTTGAACCAAATGCAAAGGTTAAAATGTTAGTATCTCTGTGCAAAAGTTTCGGCAGGATAACTCATCTATAATCTAATGCAAAATTCAGGTTAAAATGTTACGTGGTTTTTGAGATATGAATTGCGAGTTGGTCTAAAAAAGCGTTTGTAACCGTTTGTATAGACCAACTCGCTCGATCCAAGGCAACGTGTCCCTTTAATTACATGTGCACTGTACATGTGCGAGGCTGGTACAGGTTTGACATACATTGTATTCAAGTGTAGTCTACACTATAGTGTGTTGTCAGACAACATGGTTCAACAAACACGTGCGCTTTGACGTCCATTTTCGACCCAATGCAAAGGTTTAAATGTTATCATCTCTGTGCAAAAGTTTGAGCAGGAGAACTCATCTATAACGTGATGCAACATTTTTGTTGAATTATTAAGTAGTTTTTTGATTTGAGATCAGAATTTTTGAAATTTTTCAACTTCCGGTTTGAACCAAAAGTCAAGGTCAAATGGGGTCACGTTCTGTGTAGCATTTGTTGATCTTTTATCGACCTGTCCGATGATATGTGGATTGTCCAAATCCAACATGTGGTTCATGAGTTATGATCTTTTTAAAAACAATAAACTTTTATTTATTGTAATTCAATACCCGATGACGTCATCATGACATCATCAAGTTTGTGTGGTCTTGATAATGAGGTTCAATTGTCTGATGAGTTTCAATGTTAAACTCAATATCAATCTTGAGTTATGACAAAAAATTGAGGTTTTTACCTCAAAGGCAGACACAAAGGCAGACTTTGACCTTTTGGTACGACCAGAAGTTAAGGTCATACCATTTTGGCGTAAACTTTTCAAATGTTTTCCCAATCTTGATCTATCAGATGCTCACTTATGAGCATCATACCTTTAAAATTCACGAAGATACAGCAAATAGCAAATGGTCAGTTTTCAACTTTAAAAACTTTGTAATTCGACACCTGATAAAGTCATCATGACGTCATCAGTTCTGTGCCGTCCTCATATCAAGGTTCAATTGTCTGATGAGTTTCAAGGTTCAATTCAGTTTCAATCTTGAGTTATGCTGTAGAGAAGAGTTCTCCGGAAGAAGAAAAAGAAAAAGATGGAGACGAAAAAAAACCCAGAACAATATCAAGAGGTGTTCGTGCACATATTGCACGAACACCTAAAAAAACAGAACAAAAACAAGAGGTGTTCGTGCACATATTGCATGAACACCTAAAAAAAAGAAAAAAACTAGACATACAGTGTTTGTATACAACAAACACACAGGTGTTCGTGAGTGATGTCAGATTGTGATTGAATGAACTGGTGACGACATTTTACCATATCAACCCAATGTCTGGTTCAGAAGTTAGATTGTTTTCCAATTTAATACTTCAACTGCTGGTTTAAACTGGAAGTCGAGGTCAAATTGGGTCACACTTTGTTTAGCGTTTGTGAAGACAATTACGATGATTTATATATTGTAAAAATCTAATGTTTGATTTTTCCGAATAATAAATATTAACTTTCAACTTCTGGTTTGAACCGGACGTTAAGGTCAAACGGGTTACATTTTATGCAGCACGTGTTTAATTTACCAAGACCGTTCAGACAACGTATGGTTTGTAACAATCCAATATGTCTGTCATTGATGATGTCATCAAATTACACGCCGTCCTCTTGTGAAAAATAAAATCGTACATATTATTTGAAAGGGCAGAGAGTCAAATGTTTTCATTTTATATGTAGCGACACTTTCCGACTTCCCTTTCATCTTGGCTACAGATCTCGATACGAAGCTTGAAAATCCTCACAAGTACAACTATCAAATATGCCATTCACTGAATCAAACTTATTTTTAACAAAAATTGATTCTTTATTGATTAATAAATCACAATTAGTTTACACAAGCTATGTTATTCATATTGACATTATTATGTTAATAATTATTAGAATTTTTCAACAGGAATTCAATTAAAGTTGGATTCTCATTACATGTACACTTGATGATGATGTTGTTAAAATAGGTCAAGCAGTTGTATTTTGTCGGTTGTATTTTATAAATGGCTGGCTTGATTTTTGGACATTGTTTTCCGTACGGAACGGTTTGTTTATTTAAGACCTTTGATAGAATGAACTGTAAAAGACACTTGTTTTGTATAAATATGCAAAACAAAGGCGCGTCGCGATGATACAAGTCTAAGCCTCTCGTAAATTTGGACTATTAAAAAATTTAGTCAAGTACTATTTCTACCTCTGTGGTGCATCATACACTCGGCAAGAAAATAAGGAGAGAAACACAACATGTGTGTAATCTTTCACTGGAAACCAATCCGATACTGGATGTGCTGTATTCTGAAAAAGAAAAACAGTATTAACAATAAACAAACTAATATCAGGTCTCAAACTAATATCTTCTTGACACTAATACTGTATAAATCATAGCACATTATTTTCAATGCATAAACAAAATACAATAACTTGTGTTTAGAATAATATAAAAAAATGTTTGTATTTCAACAGAAAGTCCCACAGTAGGCCCTACATGTATTACGCACAGTCATGTTATCTATGTTTAACATAATGCAATAATTTAAATGGAAAATGGGCTCAGCCAGCAGTTTTATTTCAATTCCTTTGGAAACGTTTGACCTTGCAAAATAACTTTGTGAAATTTTGAACTTTGAATAAACTACTGTAAATTTATCTCTCGGAAAAGTTACAGATCAAAGAAGCACACAAGTGAAGATTAGAAGTCAAAGCCTTGCATGATTTTGGACTCTCCATTAGCATGATTTTATTGAGGAACAATCTTAGTAGACAACTAACAGAAGCATTGAAGACTGAAGATGGCTCATATTGAAAGCTGCATCTCCAGTTTCTGTGTTCCACTCCTTCCCAGGCATCAGACTCTTATCCTGCCATCAGACTCGGATGAAACTTGTAAAATAAACAAAATTCAAGACATAAAACATTTCAAGATTAGATAGTAACAAGTAGAAGGTGCGCATACTGTTTTAGAAGTGAACAACTTATGAATGGAAACCTTTCATCGAAGGGTTGTGAAATATTTATTATTTATGCTACAATACGTAGTTGTGTCAAATATAACTGACACTAGTGACAGTGCCAGCAATCATACCATATTGCCCAATTCTACCTCCTCCATGATCATACTAAACGTTCCTTAGTTTTAACAACCTCACTACTTGATAATTTAAGGATAATCTTTATTAACATAACTGTGCATAACATACGGAACACACAATCATTCTGAAAAGCGACGATGTTGAAACGAAGCTTACCGTTTTATTCACCGTGTCGCAACGATAAACACTGCCGTGAGTGCCGGTCTGAAACCCCCTTGACAAGCTGATGTCACGTCCGTGCAATCTCGGTGTGTGATCAAAACATAACCAACGTTGGTCCTTTTCTGCTTGCATTTTCTCATACAATAAATGTCATACGAATCACTGAAGCAGGTGAACATCTCAATGAAACTTCGTCTTCAATTCCATATTCACCGTTGAACCATCAGAAGGGCGAAAAGGGAAACAATTTGACGCTGAACATAGCACAGGTTGAAAGGAATTCATTTCAGCTGCGTTGCGCCATTGATAAGCTTTCGTTAAAAGTTTGATGAACTGTGACATGTCCAAACGTGCACAGAAAAATCATGCCATACTTCTAGCCTTTAGTGAAGGCGCACATGGTACTGTAGTAAACACAGCACAGCTTGTCGCAACTGTTGTTACGTTGGTCTGATTTTGTGCTGCTTTATATTAATAGGCAACAAGCGTCTTGACATAAGGCTAGCTTCCACTCCGTTGCACTGGAATCAGTTGCGAGTAGTATGCCACATGCCACGTTAGGTATTGGATCGAATTTTTGATATTTTAATGGCCAATTTCACTTAGAAATATATCTCAGGTCGTATGGGGGTCACCCTTTGAATGTGAGTTGTATAATTCGGCCGGAGCTTTTTTATGGTGCAAGTACCTTACATATAGCATTTATAGTTCTCCGATTATGATTTTTTAAAATATTAAACGTTGATTTATTGTTATGATGTCATCGATGACATCATCGCACCAAAACAATTTGGGTGTCATATACATACTACAATCTATATACACAGTAAGTTTCAAGACAAAACCCTTCTTGGTTTATGAGAAATGAGCGTTTGAAATCTGAATTTTGAACTTCCGGTTTCAACCGGAAGCAAAGGTCATATGGTGTCACATTGTGCATGTGATTTGCATAATTTGGCAAGAGCTTTTTTATTGTGCAAGTATCTTACATGTAGCATTTGTGATTCTCCAATTATGATTTTTCCAAATATTAAACAGTGATTTATTGTTATGACGTCATCGATGACATCATCAAACCTAATTTCACACATATATATTTAAACACAAAGATCTAAGTATTTGTCAAGTTTTAAGTCTAAAACGTTTATGGTTCATGAAATATGACGAGTTTACTTTATAAATTCAACTTCCGGTTTTGAGCGGAAGTAAAGGTCACATGGGGTCGTACCTAATGAAAGATTTGTAGAACTGTTCAAGGGCCTTCAGATGATACAATGATTTAAGGTGTACCATATTTGGTTCAGAAGATACACGTTTCCCCCAAAAAACCTTAAACGTCCGTTTTCGACCAGAAGTAAAGGTCACATGGGGTCACATTCTGTGTAAGAGTTGTAAACAAAATGTTGAACTTTCATATGAAGCAAAGATCTTGTATTTATCATTTATGGTTCTCTTGATATAACGATTTACAGTTTTTCTCATTAGGTGTTCGGGCATTCCGCCCGAAAACCTATTGTTATTGTTCTGGTTTTTTTTCGCAAAAAGTAAGTGTCGTAAAGACTTGAAACTTGGCATGCACTTAGACTTTGGTGTCTAGACGGAACAGAATCTTTTTTGGGTTGATGACGTCATTGATTACGTCATTACGTTAAAAAAACGTCTAATAAATTGAAAAATTCATATCTTGAGAACTAAAAATGCTACACACAAGATCTTTGTTGCATATAAAAGGTCTTGAAATGTTGTACATTTGGAAAGCACATTATGACCTCATTTGACCTTTACTTCCGGTCGAAACCGGAAGTTAAAGTAAAAATTATGTTATTTTAGGCACTGGAGCCTAGATGAAATAAAATATGAACAAACTTTCAATGCATAATATTTTGTTTAGCTCATGAGCATTCTAGAAATATGATATATGACGTCATAGCTACGTCACAATGAAAATCATAGACGAGGTAGATTTTTTTTTAATTTTGCTATCTCCAAAATTAAAGCTTGTATGGACTTGAAACTCACTATATACCTAGATCACAGTGTGTACACAACAAAATAAAAATTGTGGAATGATGACGTCATCGATGACGTCATTACATCAAATTGAAGTTTTATAATAAAATAATCATATCTCAAGAACCATATTAGCTACATACATGATGTTTGCATCATCTAAAAGCTTTTGAAGTATTAAACAAATCTTACACAGAGTGCGACCCCATTTGACCTTTACTTCCGGTCGAAACCGGAAGTTCAAAATTCAGATTTCAAATGTTTTATCTCATTAACCAAGAAGGGTTTTGTCTTGAAACTTACTATGTATATAGATCGTAGTATGTATATGACACCCAAATTGTTTTAATTTGATGACGTCTTCAATGACGTCATAACAATAAATCAACGTTTAATATTTTAAACAATCATAATTGGAGAACCATAAATGCTACATGTAAGGTACTTGCACCACAAAAAAGCTTCGGCCGAATTATACAAATCACATTCAAAGAGTGACCCCATAAGACCTTTACTTCCGGTTGAAACCGGAAGTTGAAATTTCAGAATTATTTATGAGTTTTTTAAAAAATACACACAATCGTTCTCCTTAGACTTTGGCATTTTTCCTAAGGTAAAATGTCGTCACCAGTTCATTCAATCACAATCTGACATCACTCACTGTATGTGTAGTTATTTTTTATTTTTGATGTTATGACATCATCGATGACGTCATCGCCCCGAAAAAGTTGCGGTTTCGTCTATACACTAAGGTCTAAGTACATGATAAGTTTCAAGTCTCTAGGAGTTATACTTTTTGCGAAAATTGCGAGAGAAGGTTCTCAGATAAAGTGGAAAAAAGAAAAAAAAACTAGACATTGAATTTTTGTTTGCTACAAAAACACGGTGTTCGTGATCGATGATGTCATCAAATTATGATTGAACAATATTTCATTTTATCAACCTGATTTGTGCCCTCTGTAATGCCGTGTAGTTGATAAAAACCAATGTGTGGTTCAGGAGTTATGATTATTTCAAATATTGAATTAGATCATCCGGTTTGAACCAGAAGTCAAAGTCAAATTGGGTCGCATTCTGTGTGTCATTTCTTAAGTTGATAAATACTTTGCCAATGATGTGAAGATTGCAAAAAACCAAAGTGTGCCTTAGAAGTTATGATTTTTTGAAACATTATTTGTTAACTTCCGGTTTGAACCGGAACTCAGTGTTAAATGAGGTCACACTGTGTATCGTTTGTTAAGTCTAAAGAGCTCTTTCTGATGACGTTTACTTGATATAAATACAATGAGTGGTTGAGGAGTTATATTTTTTTTAATTATTAAATTCATCTTCCGGTATGAACCGGAAGTCAAGGTCAAATGGCATAACATTTTGTGTATCGTTTCATACCTTCCAAATGATGCATAGATTGTACAAATCCAATGTGTGGTTCAGAAGTTATGATTTTTTGAAACATGAAATTTCAACTTCCGGCTTGAACCGGAAGTTAAGGTCAAATGGGTCATATTTTGTGTAGCGCGTGTTTAATTTATCAAGACCGATCAGACGACAATTGGATTGTGAAAATCCAACGTGTGGTTAAGGAGTTATGAATTTTTCAATTATTACACGGACTATCATTACTTGAATTATTTATCACAGAGCTCTGTAAATAATGACCATTCATGTGATATAGCGCCCTTATGTGACATGTACATGTACTGGCAAGGCTGCGTGGACTTTGAACCTTATAAACAATAGAGCGGAACGGCCAGCTACAGTGAATCGGCAAAATACGCAATTTAAATGTGGTGGCTGTGTACAGTGTCGGCGTATTTTGGCCTACACTATCGTGCGTTGTCACACGATGAAAGTCAACGGACACATGCGCTTTGACGCCCGGTTTTGACCAGATGCAAAGATTAAAATGCTATAATCTCTGTGCAAAAGTTTCGGCAGAATAACTCATCTATAACCTGCTGCAAAATTTATGTTAAAGTATTACGTAGTTTGTGAGATATGAATTCTTCAAATTTTCAACTTCCGGTTTGAATCGGAAGTCAAGGTCAAATGGGGTCGCGTTGTGTGCAGCGTTTGTTGACCTTTCAACGACCTATCCGATGATGTGTAGATTGTAAAAATCCAAGGTGCGGTTCATGAGTTATGATTTTTTACAAATATTAAACTTTGATTTAATGTAATTCAATACCTGATGACGTCATCATGACATAATCAAGTTTGTGTTGCCTTGATACATAGATTTAAGTATCCGATGAGTTTCAATGTTCAGGTAACTTTTAATCTTGAGTTATGCCGTAGAAAAGCCCAAAGCATGATTTTTTTAAGGAAAAAAATCGAAGGCAAACTTCGACCCAGGGTCATTTTCCGAAGTAAAGGTCATACGATTTTGGTGTCAACTTTTCAAATGTTGCCCAAGTCTTGATCTATCAGATGCCAAACTTTGAACATCGTAGCTTTCAACTTCAATGAAATACAACAACTAGAAAAGGGTCATTTAAAAAAAATTGAAAACCTTGTAATTCGACACCCGATGACGTCATCATAACGTCATCAAGTATGTGCCGTCTTCATATTAAGGTTCAATTGTCTGATGAGTTTCAAGGTTAAAATCAATTTGAATTTTGAGTTATGACCAAATTTCGAAAAAACACAAAGGCAGACTTTGACCTTCCGTTAAGACCGGAAGTAAAGGTCGTACGATTTTGGCGTTAACTTTTCAAATGTTGCCCCAGTCTTGATTTATAAGATGCCCAAATGTGAGCATCCTAGCTTTTAAATTCACGAAGATACAGCGAATAGCAAATGGTCATTTTCAATTTTGAAAACCTTGAAATTCGACACCCGATGACGTCATCATGACGTCATGACAACTGTGTCCTCTTCATATTGAGGTTCAATTGTCTGATGAG
This sequence comes from Pisaster brevispinus, assembly GCA_023634235.1. Lineage (NCBI taxonomy): Eukaryota > Metazoa > Echinodermata > Asteroidea > Forcipulatida > Asteriidae > Pisaster > Pisaster brevispinus. The sequence goes on along the minus strand of JAMKCF010000007.1, from coordinate 18,492,199 downwards.
TTTCAAGGTTCAATTTAGTTTCAATGTTGAGTTATGCTGTAGAGAAGAGTTCTAGGGAAGAAGAAGATGGAGAAGAAAAAAAACAAAAAAAAAAACAGAACAAAAACAATAGGTGTTCGTGCACATGTTGCACGAACACCTAAAAAACCAAACTAGACATTCAGTTTTTGTTTACTACAAAAACAAGGTGTTCGTGATCGATGTCATCAAATTATGATTGAAAAAGATTTCATTTTATCAACCCGATTTGTGGTTCAGGAGTAAGATTTTGTTCCAATATACATCTTCAAGTTCCGGATTGAACCAAAAGTTAGGTCAAATGAGGTCATACTGTGTAGCGTTAGGTAAGTCCTAGGAGCCCTTTGTAATGCCGTGTAGTTGATAAAAATCCAATGTGTGGTTCGGGAATTATGATTGTTTCAAGTATTGAATTTGATCATCAGGTTTGAACCGGAAGTCAAGGTCAAATTGGGTCGCATTCTGTGTGTCAATTCTTAAGTTGATAAATACTTTGCCAATAATGTAAAGATTGCACAAAAAAACCAAAGTGTGCTTTAGAAGTTATGATGTTTTGAAACATTCATGTTTAACTTCCGGTTTGAACCGGAAGTCAGTGTTAAATGAGGACACACTCTGTATCGTTTGTTAAGTGTTAGGAGCTCTTTCTGGTGACGTTTACTTGATAAAAATACAATGAGTGGTTGAGGAGTTATTAATTTGTTAATTATTAAATTCATCTTCTGTTTTGAACTGGAAGTCAAGGTCGAAGGGCATAACATGTTGTGTATCGTTTCTTCACTTGTTATTTACCTTCCAAATGATGCATAGACTGTAAAAATCCAATGTGTGGTTCAGAAGTTATGATTTTTTGAAACATTAAATTTCAACTTCCGGTTTGAAACGGAAGTTCAGGTCAAACGGGTCACAATTTGTGTAGCGCGTGTTTAATTTATCAGAACTGTTCAGACGACGTATGGATTGTAACAATCCAATGTGTGGTTAAGGAGTTATGAATTTTTCAAATATTACACGGACTACCATTATTTTGATGTGCAATATACAATGAAATAGCGAGCGACGCCAAATGTATTCCTATATGTGGCTTTACAGTTTCAATACAGACATGTTAACTTAAACCACGCGCGCAATGTACATGTGGCTGTATGGACGTGTAGCGAGACTACACGTGCATCGTACACGTGCATCGTACACGTGCGTGGCTGGTACAGGTTTGATAACATTGTATTTACGTGTAGGCCTACACTACCGTGTGTTGTCGTACAAGGTCGTTCAACAGACACCTGCGCTTTGACGTCAAGTTTGAACCAAATGCAAAGGTTAAAATGTTATTATCTCTGTGCGAAGTTTCGGCAGGATAACTCATCTATAATGTGATGCAAAATTTACGTTAAAATATTACGTAGTTTTTGAGATATGAATTTTTCAAACTTTCATTTCCGGTTTGAACCAGAAGTCAAGGTCAAACGGGGTCATGATGTGTGTAGCATTTGTTGACCTTTTAACGACCAATCCGATGTTGTGTAGATTGTAAAAATCCAACATGTGGTTCATGAGTTATGATTTTTTTACAAATATTAAACTTTTATTTAATGTAATTCAATACCCGATGTCGTCATCATGACATCATCATTTTGTGGCGTCTTGATGATAATGTTCAATTGCCTTATGAGTTTCAATGTTCAAATCAATTTCAATTTTGAGTTATGACAAAAATTTGAATTTGTTTACGAAAAAACACAAAGGCAGACTTTGACCTTCCGTTAAGACCGGAAGTAAAGGTCATACGATTTTGGCGTAAACTTTTCAAATGTTGCCCCAATCTTGATGTACCAGATGCCCAATTATGAGTTTCATAGCTTTCAAATTGACGACGATACAGCAACTTGAAAATGGTCATTTTCAATTTTCAAAACCTTGTAATTCGACACCTGATGACGTCATCATGACGTCATGACAACTGTGCCGTCCTCATATTAAGGTTCAATTGTCTGATGAGTTTCTAGGTTCAATTCAGTTTCAATCTTGAGTTATGATCCAGAGAAGAGTTCGCCGGAAGAAGATGGAGAAGAAAACTAGACTTAGAATGTTTGTTTATTACAAAAATACGGTGTTCGGTGGAACGTTACATGATGACGTAGTTCAAAAACATTGAACATAAAAAGATGAATTTTTATACAATGTGTTGTTTTTATAGTTAATCTTGTACCACACTTTGTAACAACTCCGTTTCTTGACAAATGTTTATTTGTGTTACATTGGCATCAGGTTTTTGGTTTTATTTTGCACCTCAAAGCCCTTTAAAAATGCCAGTTGTATTATGTTATTTCAATTAATTATTTGTATTTTCCTGTTTAACCGGAAGTCAAGGTTAAATGGTTAAGTTGAATGTTGTGTATGTCGTTTCTTAAGTTTCTTAAGTTATTACTATCAATAAATAAAAATTCAAATGTGTTGTTGAGAAATAATTTTTCTTGTGTACCACGTGTTTAATTTATCAATACCGTTCAGACGACGTATGGATTGTAACAATCCATTGTGTGGTTAAGGAGTTATGAATTTTTCAAATATTACACGGACTACCATTATTTGGATGTGCAATATACAATGAAATAGCGAGCGACGCCAAATGTATTCCTATAGGTGGCTTTACAGTTTCAATCAAAGATCGTATAGCGCCGTAGGCGGTAACGATCTTTGGTTTCAATACAGACATGTTAACTTAAACTACGCGCGCAATGTACATGTGGCTGTATGGACGTGTAGCGAGACCTTGACTACACGTGCTCGTACACGTGCGTGGCTGCTACAGGTTTGACATACATTGTATTTACGTGTAGGCCTACGCTACCGTGCGTTGTCGTACAAGGTCGTTCAACAGACACTTGAGCTTTGACGCCCAGTTTTGACCGGATGCAAAGATTAAATAGCTATAATCTCTGTGTAAAAGTTTCGGCAGAATTACTCATCTATAGCCTGATGCAAAATTCATGTTAAAATATGACGTAGTTTTTTAGATATGAATTTTGTGAAATTTTCAACTTCCGGTTTGAACCGGAAGTCAAGGTCAAATGGGGTCATGTTGTGTGTAGCGTTTGGTCAAATGGGGTCATGTTGTGTGTAGCGTTTGTTGACCTTTTAACGACCAATCCGATGATGTGTAGATTGTAAAAATCCGACATGTGGTTCATGAGTTATGATTTTTTACAAATATTAAACATTGATTTAATGTAATTCAATACCCGATGACGTCATCATGACATCATCATGTTTGTAGCGTGTTGATGGTAATGTTTAATTGCCTTATGAGTTTCAATGTTCAAATCAATTTCAAATTTGAGTTACGACAAAAACTTGATTTTTTTAACGAAAAAACACAAACACAGACTTTGACCTTCCGTTAAGACCGGAAGTGAAGGTCATGCGATTTTTGCGTTAACTTTTCAAATGTTGCCCCAATCTTGATGTATCAGATGCCCAATTATGAGTTGCATAGCTTTTAAATTCACGAAGATACAGCAATTAGCAAATGGTCATTTTTCAACATTAAAACCCTTGTCATGACGTCATCAATGTCGTCATCATTCTAAAAAAGTGGCGGTTTCAGCTACTCACTATTGCCTATGTACACAGTAAGTTTTAAGTTTGTACAAGCTTTACTTTTGTTTAAAATTGCTGGAGAAGGTTCGGAGGGAAAGAAGAACACGAGGAAAAAAAAAACAAAACAAAAAAAACATAACAATAACAATAGTTGTTCGGCTGTTAGCCGAACACCTAAAAAAAAAACAGAACAAAAACAATAGGTGTTCGTGCACATGTTGCACGAACACCTAAAAAACAGTAACAATAGGTTTTCGGGCGGAATGGCCGAACACCTAAAAACGGAACAAAAACAAGAGGTGTTCGTGCACATATTGCACGAACACCTAATAATATTATTTTAAAAATGAAGAGTCTCATCCCCTTGAAGTGATCGCCTGGCTGTAGCTTCCCTAGAACCACCTGATCAACAAACTTTAATAATAACAATAATAATAATAATAATAATAATAATAATAATAATAATAATAATAATAATAATAATAATAATAATAATAATAATAATAATAATAGTAATAAAGCACTCATATCCGTCACTCTGTGACGCTCAAGGCGCTTCAACATTAAGTATTTTCCTGCAAGGTATTTGGGGGCTACGTTTACAGTAAGAGACCTACTCCTTTACATAGCACCATGTAATGGATTACAAGGTGCTGTGGCGCAATATGCTGCCAATCAAACCAGGAACACCGGGGCGGACCCCTTCTCTTTTCGATAAGCGCACTGGGTTCTTTTTCATGCGTTACACAACACACGGGACCAACGGCTTTACGTCCCATCTGAAGGACGCAGCAATAATGGTTAAGTGTCTTGCTTAAGGACACAAGTGTATCAACCGGGATTCGAACCCACACTCTGCTGATCAGAAACACCAGAGCTTGAGTCCAGTGCTCTTATCTGCTCGGCCATGACACACCACATTACTGTTACAGTTTACTGGTAAGTGGGGTCATGTTCTAAAATAAAATGGCCAACATGTCAAATGTTACAAGACAGCACAACAAATATGACTTTTTGACATGTGATTCAGGAGATTTTTTTACTTTTAGATATTTCTGTTCGGACTGGAAGTAGGAGGTCATATTGGGTTTATTCTTTCAAATGATATGTCACAAGTCGTCACTGTTTTCACGAAGAGGCAATTTTACCAAAATCACACATTTTGGCAAATTGGTGTTTTTACATATTTTGGATGTTACAATGTATTAGTGACATCAACATTGTCAATTGTCATGTTTCAAGTGCTAAATCATTATATTTTTCTAGTTACGCTAATTAGCACAATGACCATTTTACCAAACTCACACTTTTGCGTTTTCATGAACAGCCACATTTAGATTTGTAATTTTTTACATTGAGCTACATTACATAGTGCTGGCACGGTGCCAAAAACGACTACTCTGCATTTTGAGTTTTCACAAAGAGGCAATTTGTTTGACCTACATAAATAATGCATTGTTTTGTACACGACACGCTGCACACAGACCTTGTTCGCGCAATTTTCACGAAGGGAAACTTGTGTTAAACAGTTAATTACTCATTAATTAAACTTACTGTGATTAAAATAACAACATATTTGCACAGGTTAGTTTTACTGTATACATGTACATCTACATTTATATAGGATTTAAACAATCAAATGGTTGCAGAAACCAAAGGTTTACTTTGCCCTCGTACGACCATCCCCCAGAGAAAATTGTAGCCATCGATCAGGTCAAGACTTTATAAAAATCATTCAGAACATAGGCATCCAGATGTTGTAGTCTAAGATAAGATGTTTAATATCATTGACATAGCTTTGCCAGGTGATATAATGGTAGCTTCCAAGGAGGTAGAAAAGATCCCAAAGTACCAAGAAATGGCCAGGGAACTTTGTAAGCTTTGGCAGGTGAAAGTGAAAGTAGTCCCCGTGGTGGTTGGAGCACTTGGCACCATTCCCAAAGCACCAGGGAAACATCTAGATGAAATAGGTACAAATGTGAGGGTACATCAGCTACAGAAAGCAGCACTTTTGGAAACAGCAAGGATCCTGAGAAAGACCTGTGAGATCTAAGGCTACGGGACATAGTGCAATTCATGGAGTTACCGGCACACAGGAAAATCTTTCTTTTGCATGCTGTGATAAAATGAAATAACTAAAAGGAAATTCATTGACAATTATTAAGCTTGACCATTTTATACACCCTTAATGTTCAAAGATACAAATACCACGAATTACCACCCACTGATTTGGCATACTTATGGAGTTTAATTCTTCAATTGAACCCCACTATCCTTTCAGCAACAACCATTTTATAATTGGTCAACTTCCTTTCAAGGCTGTGTGGTCAGCACAAATCTCCTTCTACCATTTCCATCAATAATTGACTCCTTGTAGGCTCCGATTACAAATGGAAAGGAGAGACCCCTTGATAACACTTGCATCCATCCACTCCTGCATGCAATCACCCCAGTCTCACTTGGGAAACTCATTTTCAGTCACCAGTTTTACCGTGTGACATGTTTGTACTTGTTCCTCATTTGGATAACTTCCTTTATGTATATCATCACTGTATGAACTACTAACTAAACACACTCTTTACAGAACTTCTGTTGAATGATCTCTCCCTGAGTCAGCAGGGACTCATGGAGTCTTACAATCATAACCAAGACGGACTGTCATTTGGGTATGCGAAATAATAAAGAAGTCATCAAGGCCTACTTTGATAAGAAGCATAGTATCCCATTGTATAGTGCTAGACTTCTCATAATGATGATGTCACATTGTAACGTTCCAAGTCCACACACACTCAATATTTATGATTCCATGCACCTTAAGTAGTGTTGCAGACAATCATGACAATAGTGTCGACTTTAAATGTCCAACAAACTCACCTGGGAAGAATCCCGGACAGTACTTGTGAAAAGAGCAGGTCAGAACCTTGGGGGTATAGCAAAATGCATCCTCCACACCTTCAAAAGAATCATATCAAGTGCTGAAATTGATTTCTCATAAAAAATTTAAAAATGTTCAAGGTAAAAGTCATGCTGGGTAAAGGGCTACAAGAAAAACATATTTAAGATGAAAAACAGCCTGGATTGGGCAAGGAGTTCAAAAGAGATGCAGTATGTGGACAACAAAGTGTTGAAATGGCTCTTTGTTCTACATTTTGGCAAAGTTAGAGTATAATTATGAGTGAGAAGTAGAAAGCTTAGTTTCATGGTCAAACCCCCTGATGAGAGGAGGTAGGTCAGACACACTGGTGGCACATATACCATGACAATATCTGTAGACAAGACAGAGGCATGGTCTGCAGTCTGTTCATCCAATGTACATGGACAGTGATGTTAGAACACTTTTAAGAATTTCTGAATTACACAACTTTTGCAGAGTTGCGCATCATTGTAACTTTGTCAGTATACTTCAAACAGTCTATAATCGATAATAACAGAGGATTATTTCCCTTGTTTCATCATGATTTAAGACAAAATAATTGTATTCAATAATAATATCTTCTTTCTTTGGTATTTTTTGGCTTTGGTCATTTACATGTATTATGGGTGGCTGCAATGTCTGCTTTAAAATAAGTTTCATTTTGTTATGATGTGTTCTTTTACCCCAACTCATATACCCCACTCAAATAACCACCCCAGAACCCCTCAAATACTCAACCCCAAAAACCTGATTCAAATAGTCAACTCAAAAACCTAACTCTAATACCCAACTTGAATACTCAATTCAAATATCCAAAACCAAATTCAAAACTCAAATACCCCACTCAAATACCCAATCCAAAAACTCAACTCAAATACCCCACTCAAATACCTAACCCCAGAACCCAACTCAAATACACAACCCCCAAACCCAACTCAAATACCTAACCCCCAAACCCAACTCAAATACCTAACCCCCAAACCCAACTCAAATACCTAACCCCCAAACCCAACTCAAATACCTAACCCCTAAACCCAACTCAAATACCCAACCCCAGAACCCAACTCAAATACCCAACCCCAGAACCCAACTCAAATACCCAACCCCCAAAGCCAACTCAAATACCCAACCCCCAAACCCAACTCAAATACCCGACCCCCAAACCCAACTCAAATACACGACCCCCAAACCCAACTCAAATACACGACCCCCAAACCCAACTCAAATACGTAACCCCTAAACCCAACTCAAATACCCAACGCCCAAACCCAACTCAAATACCCAACCCCAGATCCCAACTCAAATACCCAACCCCAGAACCCAACTCAAATACCCAACCCCCAAACCCAACTCAAATACCAAACCCCCAAACCCAACTCAAATACCCAACCCCCAAACCCAACTCAAATACCCAACCCCCAAACCCAACTCAAATACCCAACCCCAGAACCCAACTCAAATACCCAACCCCCAAACCCAACTCAAATACCCAACCCCCAAACCCAACTCAAATACCCAACCCCCAAACCCAACTCAAATACCTGACCCCCAAACCCAACTCAAATACCTAACCCCCAAACCCAACTCAAATACCCAACCCCAGAACCCAACTCAAATACCTAACCCCCAAACCCAACTCAAATACCCAACCCCCAAACCCAACTCAAATACCTAACCCCAAAACCCAACTCAAATACCCAACCCCCAAACCCAACTCAAATACCCAACCCCAGAACCCAACTCAAATACCCAACCCCAGAACCCAACTCAAATACCCAACCCCAGAACCCAACTCAAATACCCAACCCCAGAACCCAACTCAAATACCCAACCCCAGAACCCAACTCAAATACCTAACCCCCAAACCCAACTCACACACCCAACCCCAGATCCCAACTCAAATACCCAACGCCCAAACCCAACTCAAATACCCAACCCCAGAACCCAACTCAAATACCCAACCCCAGAACCCAACTCAAATACCCAACCCCCAAACCCAACTCAAATACCCAACCCCAGAACCCAACTCAAATACCCAACCCCCAAACCCAACTCAAATACCCAACCCCCAAACCCAACTCAAATACCCAACCCCAGAACCCAACTCAAATACCCAACCCCCAAACCCAACTCAAATACCCAACCCCAGAACCCAACTCAAATACCCAACCCCCAAACCCAACTCAAATACCCAACCCCCAAACCCAACTCAAATACCTAACCCCCAAACCCAACTCAAATACCCAACCCCCAAACCCAACTCAAATACCCAACCCCAGATCCCAACTCAAATACCCAACCCCCAAACCCAACCCCAGAACCCAACTCAAATACCCAACCCCAGAACCCAACTCAAATACCGAACCCCCAAACCCAACTCAAATACCAAACCCCCAAACCCAACTCAAATACCCAACCCCAGAACCCAACTCAAATACCAAACCCCCAAACCCAACTCAAATACCCAACCCCCAAACCCAACTCAAATACCCAACCCCCAAACCCAACTCAAATACCCAACCCCCAAACCCAACTCAAATACCCAACCCCAGATCCCAACTCAAATACCCAACCCCCAAACCCAACTCAAATACCCAACCCCAGAACCCAACTCAAATACCCAACCCCAGAACCCAACTCAAATACCGAACCCCCAAACCCAACTCAAATACCAAACCCCCAAACCCAACTCAAATACCCAACCCCAGAACCCAACTCAAATACCCAACCCCCAAACCCAACTCAAATACCCAACCCCAGAACCCAACTCAAATACCAAACCCCAGATCCCAACTCAAATACCCCACTCAAATACTCAATTCAAATATCCAAAACCAAAAACAAAACTCAAATACCCAACTCAAATACTCATTCCGCATAACCCAACTCAAATACCCCACTCAAATACCCCACTCGAATACTCAACTTAAATACCCAATTAAAAAACCCCACCCAAATAACCAACTGTAATACTCAACTCAAATACCCCACTCAATCACTCAACTCAAAAAACCAAATAGAGTACCCCAACTCTAATACCCAACACAAGTACCCAACTCAATATACCACTTAAATACTTGATTGAAATACTAACTCTATTAACCAACTTAGACAAGTCATATAGTGACCTTAAAGCAGTATTTACAAAGAACTTGCGCTGAAAGTGCCCCACTTACACATGTACTTTAAATTTTTAATTGTCATTGTAATTTACTACATGTATGTAATTCTCCTGTGTCACAGAGAAATTAAAGAGCAGCCCTAAGATGCTTTTAGTGTTTTAAATACCACATGTACCTTTTTATTGCAGAGTAAACATTGTACAAACCGGTTAATAACTATTTTACACTTAAAATTTGCATTTTGTAATAAAGAAATCAAGCCAAAAATTCATATCTCCGCACGTTTTTTTCAGCCGAAAGTAAAAAACTGCTTATCTATGATAATGGTATGCACTGACCCCTTGACGTCACTGATGGCTAGAAACAAACAGTCAGCATTTACACACACACACACACAAGTGTGTAAACACCTCCAATCGGGGACCTCCTATTGTCCCTCTTTTGTTTGGACTCTAACTTTTTGGCAACAGCTCCCATTGGTTTTGTACACAATTTCTAACTGGGGACCTTTACCCAACCGGGGACCCTATTGTCCTCTTTTGTTATAGGTCCCCGGTTTGAATGTGAAAACACACACAGTCTTTTGCACGCAGAGTTGTTGGGACTTGCTATTGTTGTTCTATTATTCCCTTTTCTAAAGAATTACCTTGTGGGGACCCGGTTTAACAAAGAAAAACGTTGTGGGGACCTTTGTTCCATTGTGTAAAAGTCCCCACAACGGTGTGTGTGCTAACCCACACACACACACACATAAAACACACACACATGTAAACGCCTATTTGCTTGAAAAACAAAACAAAATCAAGAAGAAACCCCATCCAGGGTATCCTAAATTGTGTAAATTTTGCAAAATGAAGCACACACGCTGGGTAGTTTTTCGTAAACAAGGTAAAATTTCCAAGGAACTGTGCTCTGTAGACCGTGTGCATGCGGACCAGTGACGACAGCACTGTATAGGGTTTTGGCGCACACACCAGCGATGATGATACAAACCTGTAGTTGCAATGTTAGGGGAATAATCATTATTCCTAAACATGCACAGACACGTTAAGTCTTTAGGCAAGGTGTTTGTAACTGATTTTGTATCACCAAAAGAGGGAATTTACTCTCGTGCTGTAACATTGTTCTTAAATTTTAGCAAGCAAGGTAACAAGATAACAAGGACTATGACCCTGCAAATTGGAAACAAAGCGGTCTCCATTTCGCATAGACAGTTATCCAAACCGGAAAAATGTAAATATGTAACTTGACGATTGGCCGGTTAAGTGTGTAACCAGCACAGGCTTAGCACTGTGTAGTGCATTGTCCTGTGTCAGTGTGTAGTACATGTATATTAGGGTTGAATGTTTGACATGTAGATTGATACAGGTACTAAAATCAAGTCAAGCTTAGCACTGTGTAGTGTATTGTCCTGTGTAGTATTTTATATTAGGGTTGAATGTTTGACATGTACATGTAGATTGATGTACTAAAATCAAGTCAAGCTGCAGAATCGCCTTGCCTCAAAGAAATAAAATCCCCAAATCACAAACCCTTTGAAACTTGGGATGCTGATTATGTGCCTGTTGTATCATCCTTTCAACAGTCACATTCACAGCCGTACTGCATGTACTGCATGTACTGATTGCAAATGGGCAAGTTTGGGGGTGTATTAGCGTTAGCTCCGTACATCCATTTAGGCAGGTCCAAATCAACTAGCCACTGCTGCATCACAAGACCTTTGTCACATGGTTTGTTTGACCTTGCGTTTTTCAGATTTTGGGCTGGGAGTATTTCGAAGACATTTATTGTGAGGTAAGGGACTCATAAATAATTTTATTATGTTTCTTGTGGACTTCATCTCTTGGAAAATTACAAACATTGAATATTTCAGAGCATCTTAGAGCCACTCTTTAATGAAAAAACCTTCAAAAACAAATAGTTTGTAGTAAACGGTTCAATTTCTCTTGCTGAACAACATTATACTCAGTGTAGATTTAATAGAAATGGTACTTCATTTATAACTGATCTAATACGAGAAAAAATGCGACTCACTGACTGAAAGAAGCAGCGCTCTTATTGAAATCACTGTACATGTAGGCCTACTCATTGCACTGCAGTTTTATGCATGTGGTTCTATGCGCTAGGCATAGCTTATCATGGAAAATCTCGGACGCAGCAAGTTTTCCCTCTCTCCCACTCAGTAAGAAATTGCTCTCTCTTCATGTCTTCTCTGAATAATTTGACTTCCAGACTGGCTTCTCTTTAGTGCCATTATTGTAATACAATTTGATGATACAACGTACATGTATATCTGCAGTGAATCTTGTAGATTTGCCAATGGATCACTGTATAAACGTGCGCAATCAATGTTTGTTTGGCAGAGCTGTAGCGTTGAATCAATGGGTTTATATAATTATCACAAACATGACAAATGGTGTGTGAAACACTCAAGCTTTTTATGTGGATGCATACAAAACTTCAATAATAATTATGCATGATGCAAGTGAACTTTGGCAAAGTTATGTAAATCTGCCCCTGGTATGGTGTCAAACCTTGTACAATGTATGGACCAGTATTACCAACCAATGAGGGCTAACTATATTTACCATCTCCATGATGAAGATCAAGATCAAGATACAAAACTCGATCAAACTTCTCCCTGAGTTTAAGAATACCAAGAACTACATCATTGACATAGCAGAAACCGCAAGCTTCATCCCTGCAACAAATCAAAACAATCCCTCACTATTTCAGTTATGTACAAGTAATCGGTATATTCAGTCCAGTTCTAAAACTTGAACACTTAACCCGATTTTGGCTTGTGAACAAACTTCTTTCAATTTTGATTGACTAGACCAGACTTACAGACAGACATATATTGTCATTACATAGGCTCACTCTGCTACTCGAAGTACATTTGGAACATGTGCAAAGTAAAAATATCCGTATTTAATTTTCCAAGACACTTTTGTAGTTTTTCTCACAACTCGGGAAAACAATACATGTACAGTGTGTATCAACAGATAGATGGGAAGTTCTTGGATACTCAGAGACAATGACTTGAAGGAGAAAGAACAAGAGCCCAATTTCTTGGCTGTGCTTACCAAGGAATTCTGCGCTTACAGCCCATAGAATTTAGGTGGCATAAGCAAAGAAATCAGCAGAAAGAAGAGCCATGAATTTGGATCCTGATGAACACACACTCCTTAACACCTAAGTCACAATTAAAGTGGAGGCTGGGTGGCGTGTGCCATTTCTAGGTATCGACTGGCATGTAGAGATCACAGTAACAATTAAAAGTGCCCCGCATGCTGCCATAATGGAAATGGGGTCGAATTCTTAGCACGTTTATGGGCTGGTGTCCGGCAGGCACTCGTCCGATGTCCTGCCTATGTGTGATAAATTGTGTGTAAACTTGTAATCTCCTGTTGACAAGGAGATCAAGATGCTGGGGAGTTCTTGTTTGTCAGCTTTGTGAGAATTTTTGTCAGAAGAGAGATTAGAGGGAAAGTATACCCTTAAATTCTTTCCTAATTAAAGCTGAGGGCTGCCAAAGTCTGAACATGTAACAACCATCAACAGTCGATTGTTGAGTGGAAATAAGTCTATGTCAGGTATCTCCAAAGCTGTGCCAAAGCATAATGGAGAGACCAAATGTCAAGATATCTTCCTGCTAAGTGACATGTCTAGAAGACATTTTGATTGATGTATGTATATTGTAATGTACAGTGGTGGAGTTTCTGACTTTGTCCGCCACCAAGAAGTCTTGAAGGCCACCAAGTGTTTTAGGTGGTTGAACAAGAGGGGAAGATCTGAAAGAGACAGGGTCCTTGCAAGAAAGAAATTGCACAGGTGAGCTCCCCAAGATGAGCTCCCATAAGACTGAGTCTGAGGAGTCTGTCTTCACTGTCACTACGAGGGTGGGCACAGAAAAGGACATTTACGTTGCAAAAGAAGATGACATGCATCCTTAAAAAAAATACTTAATGAGATTAAGCCATACTGGGTCATTCAGAGCTGCGCATTGTTTTACTGATGGGGTAGCTCTGTCAATCATTTAACAAATCAGGATATAGCCCAATAATCTTGAAGGGAATCAGAATTTATTTCGTCCAAATGATGAAGATAAAGTCTGCTTTCCTCATTTACAGTTGATACATTTTTACATGGAAGGATCTTTCAATAGATAACTGAAGTGATGTAGCAATCACCTCATAACTCTGGTAAAAGTTAAAAGGGGCTAGAAGTATACTGGACAAGTGACTGTGTACACTGCTGTACAGAATCTGTTGTTCTGAGTGAGGGGATACATGTATCAGCCAAGAGTTTGTTAATAAGGTAACCAAACTTGTCCTCCAAAGACAAGTGAATCATAGGGGATTGAAAATAATGTATTACAATTTGAAGGAGATTAGATAAAACGCATTCCACAAACTCCTCCGGTAATAGCTGGGAATAACTTTTTTTTACTGTCGCTTCATTTAACTCTTGAAATTTGGAAAACCATTTTTGTAATATTTATTTTATGGTTAAAAAGTTAACCGGTTAAATGTCCCATTTCTAGTATCTGTGTTGTTAATCCATAAACCGATTTGTGCGAAGCACCGTTTACTCAGTAAACAATTCTTTCTCCCCGATGAAAATGTATATTTGTTGCCGTACATCGTTAATACAAGTTTCACAGCTAAGTAATTTTTTGCCTTTAGTTTTACTCTTTTATCTCATGACCAAGACCCTGCCAGTTTTAAATGCCTATTTAAGACCTCAATTGCCACTATTTTATTCACTTATTGAAGCAGCTTTTGATTGATTTAAAAAAAGATCTTTACATGCGGGAATATGCAAGTTTATAGAGTTTCATTAAGAAAGAGCTTCATAATTTCTGCTTAGCATATTTGTACAGGACCTTGAGAATACGACTAGTACTGAATACATGTATGAATACCTTTTAGCATGATGCCATCCTCCACACCAGTTAATAGCGATCTTACTCTCTTCTTGAACCAAAGCATGTGCTGCTCTTAAAGTAGCTCCTGCTGCTAAACAGACAAAATCAAACACATGGGGAATTGTCGGACAATCATAGCCTGCAGAAAAAAAACAAAGAGAAAAGAAACCACACGTATTCTGTTCATTTGTACTGCTTATGAATTACAAATATGTGTACAGTGTACATGTATATCTTCAGGAGAAATGCAATGTACAACTCTATAAAAGTTAAATGTAAGAAAATTGAGTGTCATGTAGTTAATGATGCACACCTGACGCCTGAACATGTACTTTGTACATGGTGTATATGATGTATATTGGCTGAATTTTAAGACTCACTAACCCAGTCCAAACTGCTGCTTGAGTTCTTCGTTCTTTTCACTGTCATCTTCTTGGTTCAATCGCTCCAAACAGTCAATAAAATCTTGAGAATGAAACACAGTCAGATCTTCCTTTGTTGTTTGATGAGGAGGAACAACTGTCATATTTTGCACAAGACCGTATGCCTCCAGAAGACTGTGCACCATACCTGCCTGGTTCAGTTCAAAAGAAGTTGCAAAAAAGTTCCACTGATTAAATTTACGTACTTGTACACTTTATCACTTTTAAACAACACTGTCCACTATATGTGTACATGCTATACATGTACATAGGGCATGTACAGGTGTAGGTATACATTAGCTTTGAAATGGTGTTCACTTTTAGACACACTGTAGTTTGTGCATGTCAGTGTTGTACATTGTACATTGTACATGTACATTGTACATGTAGGTCTCAAGACTAGTCTCAGCCTTGTCTCGCTATGGTATCATTCTTTAAGCAATAATGACCTCACGGACATGAATTAAACTTCAAAGCTGCAAAAGGCAGTGATGGAAGAAGTATCCTTTTTAGTCATTAACTGGTCACACAAAGTCAAAATGTTAGAATAGTATCACATAAAAGATTTGATATTGTACATTACATGTACGCTTCTAAAAATTTATTGGCCAAACTTTAGTAACTCCATAGCAAATTCTAATCACAGGAAGATCCTGCACCATGCCTTCCAAAGTTGGAATGGGAGACTGTTCTAGGCAGTTACATATCTTGTAGTTCCCACAGATGCGAATCTATCCATTAGGCTTAGAGGCAAACACAATCGGGCAGGTGTACGTAGTCAGAGAAATTAACAGCTTCAAGTACCCCTTGCTCTAGCATTTCATCTAGTCTCTTATCAATTTGCAATTGGTGCAGCTTTGAAGAATTTGGGCTCTTCCTACAGGGTAGATTTTTGGCCTTGAAACCTTTTATTTTTAAGTATTTTATTCAACTCTACTGTTGTGCCAATGTATATAATAGTAGCAACTGATGCATCAGTGTTGAAACTAATGGCATGGCAGGGTGAAATCTCTGTTAATGTCTATCAGACTTACTCTTTCATCTACAACGAGCAGTGGTAAGTGTTTGGCTTGGTGACATGCTTGCTCAACAGAAACCATGGCTTCACCTACAATAGGAACTTTGTTTCCTGTATACATCCGAAGTCCCACTTTGCTAGGCTTCAGAAATCTCAATTTCCCAACCTTACTATAGATCTTTGATGAAATAATCTACAAATACATACACGTAGTCATGGGGCTTCCTGTGTCCAACTCTATTAACTTCTTAACTATTTCTTGTCATCATTAAGTGATAGGGTTTAGACTTGTTGAGAGTGCAATCCTCCCGGTGACTTGAAGAGGCAAGCTCCATTTCTTCCACCTGGTCTGCATCTTCTTGCAAGTGATGAGCCTTTGGCTTAAACTTTCTATTGCTGTAGTACAATGTAAGCGGTAACCTTCTCACATTGACTTTTTGTACATGTTGTATGGCCTGTACATTGGCACTTGTGGCATTGCTCTGTTTTGATTTGGCATAATCCTGGAGCATGCGCTCCACCGCAACGCCAACATTTGCGGGTGCTAGCATCATGTGTTGCTACTCCTAGTGACCTCAGTACTTTTATGTCTGGGCAGTTGGTCACCTTTAGACTTGGCAAATGGCTGGCTTGGCTTTGACATCTTAAGATGCATTTTGTTAACTGTAGTGCTCTTGGCTGGATTGTTTATCTGCTTGATATTTTCCACACCTTTGTTAGCCATTTTCATTGCTGTTGCCAATTGCAGTGCTCTCTTGAACGTCAAACTGGCCTCACCGAGAAGTTTTCGCTGTTTGGGAAAGGACTGAGCAAGGATGTTTGCCCTGCTAAATGCAACAGTATGCACATTATTAAGTGTAATGTTGAACTGTTATTATACAGTCTTTTGAATATGATTTGAATTATGATTCTTACCTAATATTACATCATACTTCTCTATACTTTTCCCATAAAAAATATTTTGAAACACCCATTATAAGTTGTTCAGATACAACAGAAGCACCCAAACCTATATGAAGTCACTTCACTGCTGAATGCAACAAATTCAGTCCAAAAATGACATCTGAGTTGACTGCCAAATGCAACAGATTACAACAACTATTACCATTTGGTGCATATTGTTGCATTTAGCATGGTTAGGGTTAAGAGAAGATTTTTCTCATTGTTCTTATGGGTAGTACAATGTACTTCAATACTCAACGGAATTGAATTTGTAACTTGATCATTAAATTAAAAATACAGTGAGGTGTTATTAAAAAACACAAGACCGTCGGACTTGTACAACCGTATGTTTACTGGCCCGATGCTAAAATCACTGGCCTCGGGCCTGCGGTGCAGTGTAAAATTCGAGCCCTAGCCATGATACAATGTATGCCAGAATCTTGGAATGCTCGGACCTACCTCCAGACCTCCATTTGATAAGCAATAAAGGAATCCAGGACCATTCTTCAGAGTGTTCTTGTATGCCACATGTAACAAAAGGACATATGTCTGGAATCAGACATTACACAATACATGTAACCCCCAGAAAAAAAATGAGATTACGAGCATGATTTCCAATACCTTCTGTCCCTCTTTGTACCAAGGATGTAAATGTAAGTAGGGGACTGCTCCATTTCCTTAAACATGCAACCAAGCAATCATTGCAAGAGGGGTCCAGTTATATGGAGAAGCATCCACTTCAAAAGGATAATTTTGCTGTTTGCTACAGTAGGTAAAAATAACATGTTTCCTTATAAAAATTCATTGCATAGGGCCTACTTATCACGCAGTCTTTTCTTTCGCATGAAAAAAATTAAACTTAAATATTTGTCTGCATTTTACATAGGCCGGATGGCGTCATTATGTTTTTCCATATCTTGATTTAATCCAAGAGGACTGCATTCCGAACATTCCCCTCTCTATTGATGTGTCATTGCACCATGACCATCTAAAACTTCAAATTGATACCGGCACATTATAAATACTCATTATTTTAATCAGAAAGGAAATGTCCCCTACTGTCTTTATCCAAAATCTATGACCACTTGAACTTGTTTTTCACGACCTTAAATCCATCTCCTTAAGGCTGCTTTTCTGTTCACTTCCAAAACAATCCAAGAATCGTGTCAAATGATGCCCATACACAATGTAACTTGGACTAAATATTCCAAACACAAAATTAAACGCCACAAGGCTTCCATTAAAAAACCCCAATGTTTTCGTCATTGTGGAATCATCAGGTTACCGTACTGTAAATAAGTTAATTCATAATTTATTGTTTAAAAATTCATACATCTCTTGAACATGTTGAACCAAATGTGATAGAGTCACATTTTGTGTGCCATTTCTTAGTAAAGAGCACCTTACAATTTATGTAATAATGTGACCCATTTTGACCTTGCCTTTCGGCATAGCCGGGTGAAGCAGGAAGCTGTGAACTTTAAAAAATCATATCTCCTGACCACTTGTCACAGAGTCATAATCTTTGTGCTGCCTTGTAACTTTTGACACATCGACCTTTCCTTGTAGTCCAACCAGATAAACTAAAAAATAATTGTTTAAGGGTTTACGATGTGGTATCACATGTACAATGTATGTAAGCTTCAGTATGTAAGCTTCAGTATGAAATCATCTTTATCTTTTTGATCCACCAACTGAAACCCCTCTGTATTCATTTTTATGAACACTTATTATTATTATTTTTAAAGCTTTGCTTTTGATTTTTATTCTCTCGGTGGTACGTTTTTCTAAATCCTTAAAAAAAGGCCTTTGGACACAATTTCCAAAGACTTACATACGTACATCCTAGGTGAAATGAAGCATAGCACGAAAAATTGAGGGCACTCTTAAGTTGTTCCAATCAACCAACAGCGTCCACCGTAAGTCAGTTAAAAAATATTTACCAGACGCCATCCTACGTAAAGTGGTTAAGCACAGCAAACAAAACATTCAATACAATATGTAGTTTGACTTTGACTTACTCTCTTTGGAACTTTTAGCAGAGTGTCACTGAGTCTAAGAAGCTGCTGGCTATGAATGTACACAACACCACTGGATGACGACACCTGGTTGAGTTTATCTCCAATGATGTAATCCCATCGACCAGTGCCCAAGCTGCGCCGCTTTAACCTTGGAGCTAGTCGATTCAAAGGCTTTAATGGTGATGGAACACTTCTCTTTAGTTGATTTGATTTCTCAGCTGACAAAACAGGACAAAGGGAATGCCCTGGAGACAGTCTACGAGCAGAACCAACAGCTACTCTAGGCAGTTGTTCCAGACGTTTTGAAACTTTTTCTGATGTCGTTGAGGAGGCAGATGAACTACCCTCAAAATCATAAGTTGTACATGAGTCATCAGTTGTTTTCAACAATGGTTTTCCTATAGACGAGTTGTCCGGTGAGGTAAGAAAAGATCCAGGAGGTATGTTTTCAGACAGTTCTTCCAGTCGTTGAAGAAGTTTCTCAGATGAACTTGAGGTGGTTGATGAACTACAATCAAAATCATACAAGGTACTAAATGTCTCTGTACGCTTCATAGAGTAATACATGTGTAAAGATTTCTCAATAGACAAACTTGCTCTAGCAGGAGAAAGAGGAGCCTCTCGTTGGGGCACACTTTCTGCCAGGAGTTCCAAATGTTGTAACAACCTGTCTGATGATCCTGAAGTTGATGGTACACAGTCAAGTGAATCATTAAGTATAGTAGCAAGTGGTTTTAAATGTACTTGGTCCTCCTGGGTCCTAGTGTGACAAGATAATGGTGATGAGATTGCATTATCCCCAGTAAGCTCCTCTCCTGTCTGAGAAATTATATCTTCATTCATCCCAGTTGAACAAGCCATAATTGCTTAGTCCTTGATGCTTCTTGAAAACCTGCACATGAAAGTGAAGATAAACCAACTAATTAGTCCAAGAGGCAAGCTTTCAAGTAAGCAAATGAAAACAACTACATCAATACAGCCAAGAAAAATGGCATAAAACACAATAAACATACATGATTAATCAGTGAGGTAAAAAAAGGAGACCCAACAAGAGTAGTTCCATGGCGCTGTGCTTGTGTAATGGCAATTTAACAACATTACTACATATGTAGACATTCAGTTTTTGTGACATCACAAAGAAAAAAACAAAGGCAAACTTCGACCTTCTGGTACAACCAGAAGTAAAGGTCATGCGATTTTACTTTTTAAATGTTGCCCCAGTCTTGATCTATCAGCAGGGTTCTGCCCACGGTGGTCGGGGCCGGAAAACCCGCCCGGCACTCATGATTCCCCGACCACCACTGACAGAATTTTCTCTTTTTTCCGACCACCACAAATTTTCAAATTTTGAGAATTAAATTAATTACCAAATTACGACCGTGCTCGTATCTTCCGTTTTTTAAGACATAGAAACACGCATGGGACAGTTCGGGACCAGTGAACTACCTCGTATAAACCGGCGTCTCGTATCTTCCAAGCTCGTACTAACGAGAGTCAACTGTAGTTACATAATTTGTAAATTATGTATAGATTGTAAAAATCCAATCCTCGGAACTAGGAAACATTAAAATTTGACCAACTTTGTTGATCGCCTGACGGACAAAACAGACAGCAGGTACTTTCGAGTTCCGGGGATATTTTTGGGAAGAGTTAAGTGGATATTATGAAAACAGCTAATAGTAATACTAATAATCTTTGACTATTTAAATCTGGCTGCCTCTGTTGCCAATTCTTTAAAAATAGTGTATTCTATTTCGAGTTCCGACCATTTCGGCAAATCAGGCAATTCCGGCTTTTACCCACACCCCCGTTTTAAGCTGCTCTGACTGGGACTAATTGGGCTGGAGTCTAGAGTCTAGGAGTAGGACTAGCGGCGTGTCATTAGGCCTAGATCTAGTCCCATAAATAGCGCCAATACGCTGGATTCCCTCCGCATAAAAACATGGATTTCTATATGAAAAATTATTACACCTCCTGGCATGCCTGGAGGGCCAAGAAGCAGAGGGAGTCCAGCGTATTGGCACTATTCATTTAAAAAAAATACATTTTCGGACGTACTACTACTAAAGTACTATTAATATTGATATGAA
Source organism: Pisaster brevispinus (assembly GCA_023634235.1). NCBI lineage: Eukaryota > Metazoa > Echinodermata > Asteroidea > Forcipulatida > Asteriidae > Pisaster > Pisaster brevispinus. The sequence continues at coordinate 18,471,122 of JAMKCF010000007.1, read as the reverse complement.
TATGTCAAAAAAGAGTGTCCCAGTGCTGAGTGAGTGTACATAGACAGTACACTACCGACAACCGACTGGCGACTACAGCATGCAGACAAGTTTACTACACTGGGTCTTCTAAGTTCTATTTTTCTAGTTTGTTGCTCCAGGGTCTCATTTATCTCAGGTGAAGGCTCCTTCTCATTCTGAGGTTAAAGTACTCCTTTGACATCTCGACCGAAGATGTAGAAAACAAAATGTAAAAGAAGTATGCCCCGTCAGTTAGGCCAAGGAGGAAGGAATTCCTTCCTCCATGGTTAGGCCTAACTTGTTAGTTACTGTCATGACTGTACTGCTGCTATGCTAGTGCTACCCAACTGTACTTTACTGCGACTAACTACTGGACTGGGTCTATTCTAACCATGCCCATGACAAAATTGACATGATCATGGAGGTAGGTACATGTTTTGATGTACTAGGTAGGTCTAACCACAACTTTACATTACATGTACTTACTAATTAAATTAGTTCTTAATTTGGTCATATTTGGCTTTAAAAAACAGTAACACTTGTCTTTTGAGGATTGAGTTACTTACATTTGTGGCCAGCACTCAGAATGTTCAGCGAGGCTGGTTGCTTTATATGCTTACAAATGCCACATAAATAATCATCATCCTTGAATCCAACATTGTACCTAGAGTTATGTTTGGCGCAATCTTTGAAGATGGCCTTTTTAAAATTCGCGCAAGCCATTTTCGAATTTGCGCGCGCAATTTTCGAAGTAAACTTTGTCCACACCATAGAGTTATATATAGGAACCTATATAATAACTCTATGGTCCACACAGAAAAAAAATGCGCGGAAGGCACGGAATTGACACAGAGCCTGCACAGATGTAGCAGCCTTTTGTCAAGACCTTAGTGGCTGGGAAAACCACGCATGCGAGTGGCAAAGTAGTCTTGGTTCAAGACTCTCCTGAATTTGCCACAAGAGGGCGCACTCTCACCATAGACCGCTATCACCCTGACGCGCTATCAACCACGAACCGCGCTATACACAGGATCCTGCCAGTTAGTTGCTCATCCATTCACACGGCGGAGAATCGTAGTCTACACAATGTACACGCATGGTGAATTACGCTCGAAAAGTTTCTGCTGACAAACACGCCACTTCGAAGCGGTTGTAACCACAGACATAAAATACCTATAGACCGACAGCAACTATGGAAATCAACGTCTGGATACCGTAATTTTGAAAGTACCCGACCATACCCAAACTATGGGCAAAATCCGCGAAAACGCAAGCGAAAACACGTGTAAAGCAATGGGCGAGCGGGTGGATGATGATAAAAAATTTGTGTTTTAAGGGTGAAAAAATCACCAACAGACTTGGAAACAATGTTTAATCAACAACTAGATACCTTTTCTCACGTTGGTTGTTTGCCGTTTCTCCTCTTTTTACTGAACTTTCTCCAAATCGATAAAAGTAGATGGAATTAGTCTTCGTATCAACAAAAATTCGTTCGTCAAACACTTTCCGGCCAAAGTGCGCGTCGGTGCGTGTTTTGCGCGGACGCTGATGACGCGTACCGCCTTTAGATTAACGTGCTACTGATATACGCGATTGTTTGAAGTGCATTCCACGCGAGCGTACGCAAAACGTGCCGAAGGCATGCATGCAAGGCGGGCCGAAGTGTGCACAACGTTGTGTTATAGAGCGAGTCCAGGGATTATTTCCCGAAAATGAAGTTATAGAAACGACGTTTTATACGGTTAAACCTCAACGCCCAACATTGTAAACGGCTGTTATATGGAATGTTCATGAAGTGAGGTTTCTTAAATTTCAAGGTAAAAGCTACATTTTCACAATGAAAACGACACAAACGTGTAGAAAGTGACAGTCCTGTAGGCCTTGGCCTAGGCTATATGTATAATAATTTTGTTTACAAATTTTTACGATTTCCTCCCCAAAATCAGCAAAAGTTAATCAAACAACTTTTTTGACGACTCCAGTTATTACAAGAATTTCCTTAAATTCCCTCACTTAATTTACAATTCATCATCGGGTCAATATCTCCTGAAAATTCAGAAAAAGTCCATGAAAACGGGACCACTGCCTCGCGGCTATGCCTAAACGTGTACAAAAAGTGTTGACGCGTCTTCACTTCCGCCCATAGTTTGAGAAAGTCCAAAATTTCAGTTTAGCGCCCCCTGCTGTCCGTCTATAGGTATTATATGTCTGTGGTTGTAACACAACGTCACTGCACGTTTATCCAATGAAATCATTGAGTCTGCAAAACCAGTGCCTGTCTAATTGCATATCCATACCAGTCTACCCAACCTCGTTCCAAGTGAAGTGGTGTACGATCATAGAGTAATGTATGTACGATCCACTGATCTCTATACACTGCTATAAAGAAGGATGGGGACCAGTTACAGTTGACGTGATCAAATGGTGGCGCTAAAATTATTGATGAATGCGGGAATCCAACGTGCACGCGGGCACATTGTCAATGTTAATGTCTCTGAAGAACTGTACGATTGTCTTTCAACTCGACAACTCGATCGCAGCTATAAAAGTTTGAGGTAACGTGGTTTTTAATTTTTGATTGAATGTCATTTTTAATGTTAGTGTTACTGTTGTTATGTGAGAGTAGGACTAGAATATTTTGTGAACTTCAATTTTTAGGCTCCCTGTTGTTTGACTTTGACTTTTTGAGTGACCAGCAGGCAGCACTACACTACTAACTACTCCTAAGTCCTAGAACTATGCGGTTCGTTCCGCTATCGTGGAGACGATACGAACCGCACAGTTCTACTTCTAGGAGTATACACTACCTACCAGTACCATGACTAGTGTCAGTACTACTGAGCTGAGTTAGTTGTACCAATTCTACCTCCATGGTTGTACCATCATGACCACTGTTAGTGTTAGTGTCCCAATAGTTGGGACTGGTCGCAACTATATAGTTGGGATCGATCATACATGTAGGACACCGTGATCGATCATGCGTGGATTACCGTGTGTGACCATATGAAGATTATTGCACTACTGCAGATGCACAAGCCGATCAGCGTTAATTGACAATATTCTTTATTTCAAATTCAAACCCGGGTCTTGGCTCTGTACAAACTCATGTCAAAACTGATGATGGGGCTAGTTAGAGCCGGTCGCGAACCGGTGCCCAGGACGAGGTTTGGAATGATGATAGTAATAATAATTAATATATCGCTCATATATGGACCGCTTACTCGGTGTATGTGTTTTTCATAGATGGTTCTGACAGCGGCGGGTGACGCTTTCAATCTCAAAGTAGGCCTACGCTTTTAGTTTTAGTTTCCCTTCTCTCGGAAATTTCAAATATTCTCTAGGGAAAGTGGTCTTAAAAACTTCATACTATAAATATAATACTTACTATTATTACAGTGTATTATGTTTTTAGTTTATTCATGGGGGTGCTTTGGTGTGTACTGTGACCCCGACTATAGTTGGGACGTCCCAACTTTAACACTCAAGTTGGGACCAGTCCCAACTATAGTTGGGACATTTGTCAAGTTGGGACAGAACAGCACTGTTCCGTCCTAGCCCTGGTAGGAAAGCTTCTCTAGCATGCGAATAAATTTTTGACTAATGTTTTTTCATATTTTTACCTGATTTAAGAAGCTGAAATTCTGTTGATATATTCATCAAAGGCCATAACTACACTTTTGAGGCATCAAAAAATAACAAATATTTCATGGATGATACTCATGTGGATGATATTATTCCAGAAACTTGTAATGTACTTTGTAGCACTGCAGTAGCACTTGGGTAGCAGTAGCCCAGGTTGGACTCCTCTGTTACATACAATGCGACAAGAGTCCAGCAGGGTATTAAAGAAAATGTCCCAAACCATCCATTGTGAAAAATTTATAAACAACAAAAATGTTTCAAAATTTCATATTTATACCCGATGCTGATGGCATGGATGGAGGAAGCTGAAGCTTTGACTTTCGCCTTCGTTCACTTACATTGAATGTTCCTTGTTGCGTCTGGAACTGTCCCCTGCATGCTGGGTAATTTTAACCTTTGGTGACAGGGGTTTCCGTTAACTTTTTTTTCACTCGCCCGCCGGACAAATCAACCAAAATGTTGGGTCGCCCACAAGTTTTTTTCACTAGCCCACATGTATTATTAAACGCAAATAATTTTGGTAGCATCAAAAAATATATATACAAATAAATTTTAAAAACACAAAAGTGAAGTTCGCAAATCTGCGTTTTTGGACAATCTTATCCCCTAATTTCTGCCAATAATAATACCTTTTTCATCAACATCCATCATGGATATTGTGATTTGAGTATCGTTTTTTTTAGAACTTCTTTTGCAATGAAATCTTTGTGTTCAACGATCAATCAACGACGCACATTGAAAAAAACTCAAAGAACCTTACCCCGTATCGCCCTCTATCGGCAAAAGTTGTCAATGCTTGAGTAAACTTAATCCAAGGCAGAATTCACTGGCGTGCGCCACATTGTGCAGCAATTCGCAGTCCTGATTTGAAAATCCCAGGCGTATGAAATAAAGCACACAGGATTCTTAATAATAATAATAATGGCTTCATATAGTGCTCATATCCGTCACTCAGTGACGCTCAAGGCGCTTCAACATTAATTTCCTGCAAGGTATGTGGGGCTTCGTTTGAAGTTTGAGACCTACTCTTTTACATAGCACCATGTAATGGTTTACAAGGTGCTGTGGCGCAATATGCAGCCAATCAAACCAGGAACACCGGGGCGAACCCCTTCTCTTTTCGATAAGTGTACTGGGTTCTTTTAAACTGTGCATTACACAACACACTGGGCCCACAGCTTTACGTCCCATCCGAAGGACGAAGCAATAATGGTTAAGTGTCTTGCTTAAGGACACAAGTGTCACAACCAGGACTCGAACCCACACTCTGCTGAGTTGGAAACACCAAAGCTTGAGTCCGGTGCTCTTATCCGCTCGGCCACGTCTTCTAGGCGTGTGATTTTTGTGGTACTGGCTGGTCACTTTAAAGTCGGTTTTCAGAAAACTAAACAGCGGGTAGCGATGTACATGTACTTGAAACAACATGGCAAGAGATCTTGTGAAAATAATCAAATAATGAATTGGTTTAGAAGAGAAAAATTTAAAGATGCAGTTTATTGTACAGTCAACTTACAGTTACACTTAAATACAAGAGACAAATTTGAATTATTTTGTATTGTAACAGAACTTCATTATATGAGGAGTGTAAAAGTAAAACAATACATTATCAGAGGCCCAGTATGAACTCATGCCGCATGACGACCCGAAGTTCAGCGCGACCGCTAAGCATCAGTGATCACTCATTGTTAGTGGGAAAACTCATGACTTACTTCAACCATGGAGGTAGAATTGGTTGTACACTGGACACTTTATCAACAAAATCTCCCATGATTGACAATTATTTATCTAAACACTCAAAGGTGCACACAAATGTCGAAGCTAAAAAAAAAAAGAATTCTTTGAAAGATCTTATCCCCTAATTTCTGCCCTTAATAATACTTTTTTCATCAACAACCATTTCCATAAATTCATGAATAAAGGATCGCTTGTTTAGAACTTCTTTTTGCAATAAATTTCCGATTGAACAATCGGTCGACAACGCACATTGGGGAAAAATGTAAGGCGAGAGCGATGTGCTTATGAGTACGAGGTTACAATTTTGTAATCACCCAAAGGAGGTCGCGATTAGACTCCACCGCACGTCTTCTAATCCCTGAAAAATCGAGTTGTGTGTTTCCCTACTCGCCTACGTATTGTAGTATGGAAAATGGAGGAGAGAGCCAGACTAACAATGTCCATGCGTGTTTTAACGTATTACTGAAATGAATGATCGCGGCTAGTAAATATCAAGACAAGCAGGACAAGGGACTGTATCGCCAGAATTTTGAAGGATTTAGAAAATACAAACAATTAAATTTACGATGTTATTTTATTTTACAAATTGTGAAGTATGAATATGCCGGAAATGTATGCCAAGGCGTGCGTTATACACTGTAGGAGGGATCAGGCGTGTGATTTTTTCATCGTGAGGAAGCTTTTAGGCGTGTGATGGCGTGCGGGTGCGATCGCACGCTTCAAATCAGAAGGACTGAATTCTTTACTCGGCTTGTGAACGTGTACCGAGTTCCCAATAGACGCCATCTTTACGGGCAAATTGCATTTTGGCTTGCAGGCGCATCAAGCGCTCAAATTATTAACGCAGCCGCGCAGTTTACTGAGCCAACCAATCCTGCAATGAGTTTTGTCAAATGTGCGCGTGCTGCACGCTGTTCTCGCGCAAAACGCATGACTGTGTGTTCCAAATTGCCCATAAAGATGGCCGATTTACGTCATATTGCAACCTATCTATGGGCCAATCACAGCATGCGGAATATTGGTACAAAGGGTGGACTTTGGACCTGCTGTTGTACTGTACAATACACCTTGTGTTGTGTGTGCAAGTGTGGACGACTGGCGAGCGAGCGAACGTTGTGTGGCTGGTGGATACTCACTACTCATTACCATGTGATTATGCGTGTGCGTGTTTTAAGGTTTGTATGTACATGTACTTGAACTATCAATATCATGATCATGATCACGATCATGATCACAATCTCGGCCACATTAAATCTAGCAAATATCAGGACTTGTCAAACCATTTTACGAACTTAAAAATAATCTTTTGGGATTTACCACTGTACCCCTCATTTATTTTGAAATGGAACAATTTTTTGACTAGCCTGGCGGACGAGTAAAGGAAGCTGCCTGCCGCTGTTTTCACTGCTATTTGGCGACTGGGCGACTGCTAATTTGGAACCCTGGGTGACATTATTTGTGAAAATAAAATGAAAATTTATGTCTTTGTTGTAACTTTCTGTACTGACTTCGTATGTGAATACTCCCATAGCTCAAGTTCATCACACTTGTTCTAGTCGGGTGCAAGACCCTCTTGTTTTGATTTGTCATAATGTTCCCTGCGAGGGGGCGCTTTCATCCAAGAACCACCTGCAGATGGTAGTTCCACACTGCCATCTCATGTTGAAATATTGTGACAAATAAAAACATGGTCTTACACCAAGACTACATTCGTTTGTGCTTTATTGACCTTGAAGTCGATGGAGTTGCTGTGCATTTCATAAATGCTCACCATGTAGCATTAGCCAGCAATGTGTCCGGATGTCTTTTGGATGCCCTATTTTATTTTTGGATTCCTGAAAAACTGTCGGACGCCCCTGTTTATTTGGCCAAGTAAATTTGTCATACATTTAACAATATTGCTGTACACCAGTACACTGCTAATGCTGTAGCGCGCACACCAGTGACATACCGGTGACAGGTACAGGTGTACTAGTCTTTATTTTTCAAGTTTTTTGTATGTTATCATGTAATGTGCTGGATTAGATTTCGTCAACAGAGGGCGTATGTTCTGTAAAAACGTTATTAAGAAAGCGCCCTCTAGCATTCACTGGTTCTTGCATGTATTGTAGCATGCAAAAAAGCGAGATAACTAAGACAAGCATTTGTGTTTAGTGCGCGCTTGTTGTCTGGTTGTGTAACAAGAAAATCATCAAGCTATGTTTTTTAGAAAAAAATCTTAAAAACGGAAATGACAAAATTAATAGTGAAAAAAACAGAAGTGATGTTTTACTCATCTTCATGATAAAAAATGTACAATCCCATTTACATTATGGTAAGTGTTCTTTCGTACATATCATCACAATGACCCCTGAATGACCCCTGTATGTGTTATGTGTTGATGTACATGTACCAGCAGTGAATGGGACCTGGCGAGCCTACGTGTGGTGAAAGTTGTGTTTCGTCTTATACCAGTCATGCCAGTATACGGCGGTGTACCTACATGTAAATGTGTAAGGACACAATACTGGCTGACAAAAGTGGGACAGAGGGGTAAAAAATTAAGTGTTGATGGAAGATTTTATTTAACTCAGAATTTATGAGAATGGACTACCTTCTACTGGAAAATAGCATTGGAAAGATAATGTGGCAAGTAGAATTTCCATCATGCAGTGTTTTTTCTTGATTGATGTGTAAATTTAACGTATACATAAGTTACGCGGTGTCCACTTTTCAGTCAGGTACCCAAAAAAAAAAGTCAAAAGAAAAAGATGTGAAGTTAATTTATTGCAGCTAATGTTTTGCTCCCATCTTCAAGTCTAAACTATAAAAAAAGTGCTTACCTTTTTTTAACAATTATATTAATTTCGTGTGGGTGTGTGTGGGTTTACAGGACCACCCTTGTGGGGTATTTTCAACAAGGGAACAATGGACCCCACAAGAGATTTTTGTGTTCAACCTGGACCCCACAAGAGAATTCTTTAGAAAAGGGAATAATAGACCAACAACAGCAGGACCCCACAAACCGGATCCGTAAGGGCATGTGTGTGTGGGTAGGTATACACATTCAAACCGGGGACCTATAACAAAAGGGACAATAGGTCCCCGGTTGCTATCACAAAGGAAAACATTGTGGTCCATGGTTGCTATCACAAAGGGTTGAACAAAGGAGGGTCAATGGAAACCAATGCGGTGCGCGCAGTTTAATACTTGCAGTCCAGACCAATAATAATGCAATGTAAATTGTTGTTCCATCTCTATACTTGAAGGAACTTCAACATTGTAATATTCCAGATAAGTCCCCTGTCCGATCCCTCTGCCTTTGTGTGCAAGCATCCCTGACACATTATGAGTGGGGTGACAACCATTTTGAAGTCACAATACCACACATCTTCATGCACGAAGCAGTGTGTGTCAAGCATGTACAGTGTAACTACCGCACACAACACAGTTGTTTGTGTACGTGTGCATTACATACACGTGTACTCATGTGCAGGGATATGATACATGACACATTTCAGTTTATGAAAAGTGGCCCTTGATTGCTTCAATATATTTTAATTTCTAGCAATAGAATTCAATGAAAACAGGTGAATGTTAAAGTTTGTAACCTAAGGAACCTACACATGATGTAATAAGGAAGCTTTTTAAAAAAAATTACAAAATTAAGCAGACAAAAATAACTACATGTAAGGACCCCAAAACAGAACGTCCGTGTTACATCAGCGGCAATGTTTTTTTGTAAACTGGTGTTCTACAACATTGTATGAAATTTTAAAACAAAAATCAGCCACAAGTCTTTTATGTATGAAACCTTGTGTGAGCCACTCGTGCTCAAAGTGCACTGCATGCACTGGCTGTCCTTATTTTTGGTGATCATGCAGTTGGACGTGTTTCATTGGCTCGTAGCCAAGTTAGGCTGCCAATGCTGAGCTGCATAATGAGACTTAAAACTGTAGTACGTGCATCTGGCAGTATTTGATTTAAATGTTGAAAAGATGAAAGGACAGATATTTAGTTGATTCTCAAGGAAAAATCTTTAACTTTTTAAAGAAGAAAACAATTGTGTTAATTAAAAGCAACAATTCCTTTATAAAGTGATAAACTAAAAGATAAAGAGTGTCCAAAAAATATTTGTTGTGCTTTAGGGGAGCCGATAAACCTTGCTTATCACAGACGGGTTTTACCAATGTTTGGAAACAGTCCAAGGAGTTCTAAAGAAACCGCAAGTAGAATGCACAATGCACTGCTTGTTTAGCAAATTGGATTAGTGACTTTACAACAAAGTTAACGCAATGATCTTTGCAGGACTTCGGAAACTCAAAAGGCAGATGAAATTTCTGTTTGTCCCAATGTCTGTTGGTTAATTGTGATGTCGGAAACATTTGGATTTTTCTTCTAATTTTAAACGTGCGGCAAAAGGTTTTGGTGGGTAATTGACGCAAAAAATTGGGACCGGGTACCCGGACAGCCGGTCATGTACCCTGGTACCCGGGTACGAGTCACAGGTCACAAGTCACAATTGTTTGAATTTTCATTCATGTTTTGTACTTGTCTGTTTGTACAAAAAGTGTTTAATTGTCTCAATTTCAAACTCTAACTTAAGCCTATTAAAAAAAAATTTGTACTCGTACTTTTTTTTGGTGATAGGATGTTACTAAGTTGACTTGCTTGTTATTCATTTGCTTTTAAATTTAAGAGGCCGTTTAGACACAGTACTAAAGTCGGTTTAACTCATGGTTCAACCCGATCGAGTTCAACTCTGTGTGTCTGAACAGTTCTAAAGTTAGTCCGAATCGGGTTTAACCCGGAAAAGTTAGACCGTCGAGCTGGGGGGTTTATCTTTAGTCCAGATTGGGTTTATCTTTTAGCACTGTGTGTGGACAGAATAAAAATGACCACATCCGGTTTAACTCACAACAGATGAACACCGCGTTTACATTAGATCGAGAATTAGGTGGATTGAGATCCGGCATTTTTTTAACGACCGCAGATCAATAATAATAATAATAATAATATGGGTATTTGTATAGCACCTTTAACAAAGATCAAAGCGCTGAACAATTAAACAAGACTAATGCAAAGAAACAAGAAAAAACAACAAAACAAAACACAAGACAACAAAGGATTAATGACGAGGCTGACTGAAAAAGTAGGTTTTGAGGTTTTTCTTGAAGATGGCAGTAGAAGATGATTCCCTGATGAGTTTACATGTAGGTAACTTGTTCCATTCCTTCGGCCCAGCCAGAGAAAAAGACTTGGAGCCGGCAGATCGAGAAGGCCTGTGCTCACAGAGAAGGGATACATATCAGAGGAGGACCGCAGACCTTCTCTGCCAGGGGTATAAGAGGACAACAGATCGGAAAGATAATTTGGAGCAAGACCCTGGGAGCATTTATAGACATAAAGAAGCAGCTTGAAAAGAATACGATCATGATAGGGCAGCCAGTGGAGTTGGGACAAAAGATTGGAAGCACTATAGCAAAGCGAGGAGCCAGGTATATGGAGTTTCTGAAGTCTGTTTTGTTCAGCCTGGGTAATACCATAGAGAATGGCATTGCCGTAGTCCAGACGAGAGGTTATGAGGGAACGTACTGCATGATGGCAGGTATCCTGGTCAAGAAATCTGTGGATACGATGAAGATTGCGAAGGTGGAAGTTAATTGATTTAGAAACAGCATTGATGTGATTAGACATGGACATGGATGGATCGAACATGATGCCCAAATTTCTGATTGACCTGGATGGCTTAATGAAAGAGTTGCCGATGGGGAGGACAACATCGGACAGAGAAGTGATGGCACGGGGGGATGCTGCGACGAAGAACTCTGTCTTTTCATCGTGATCTTCAGCTTGTTGGCTAACATCCATCCCTTAATGTCTGAAATGCAGGAGCAGAGTTTCGTCTGCATACATGTGGTATCGCAAGTGATGACGATCAATGATGTTGGAAACAGGTTTTGTGTATAAGGTGAATAAGGGTGGACCCACTACCGAGCCCTGAGGAACCCCGAAATCAACACTGTTCTCTTCAGAATGTTTGCCCAAGACAGAGACACAATTACTACGTCCTTTGAGGTAGGTTTCAAACCAGTTCAACACGAGACCACGAAAACATGTTCTGAGCCTGGAAATTAAAATCTCATGGTCAATCGTGTCAAACGCAGCCGACAGGTCAAGCATGACAAGGGATACACGGCGTTCTTCTTATCCAATTCGGTCATGATGTCGTTTTTGACACGCAGCAAAGCAGTCTCCGTGCTATGTTTGTACCTGTATGCTGACTGAAAAGGTTGGTTAAGAGAGTTAGACTCAATATGTTCATTCAGGCGACAAGAAACAACCTTTTCAATAAGTTTGGATGAGAAGGCAATGTTGGAAACCGGCCTAAAATTGTTTAAGTTGTTATGATCCAGGTTAGATTTCTTAAGAACTGGTGTGACAATGGCTCGGCATAATGAGCTGGGAAAGATACCCGTTTGAAAAGAAGTGTTGACAATATGAGTGATGTACGGAGCCATTATGTGAACTTGGTCCTTGAGCAACCATGTGGGCAATGTATCAAGAGTACAAGACTTGTTAGGTGAACCAACGATGACTTTAGTAATTTCTTCTTGATCAGCAGGAGTAAATTCAGATAAAGCACAGTTCACGGTAACATCATGAGAATCAAAGTCGTGAGCATTAGAAGTGAATTCACCTGTGGATATTACATCAAGCTCATTCCTAATCTTCAGAATTTTACCCCTGAAGAAATTAGCAAACTTATCACTTAATGATTTACCAGATTCGCCAACAGGGAGTTTGTTACATTTCGTGTTCAGAAGATTATGGATAGTTTTGAAAACATCTTTCACATTACCAGTGGCTAATTTATCAGAGTAAAAAGAGACCTTAGCACTATCAATAAGTTGTTTGAGCTCTGATAATTGCTCTACATACGCCTCACGATCAACATCCAATTTACTCTTGCGCCACTTACGTTCGAGGCGGCGTTTAACCCTTCTAGCAAGATGGATGTTTTCATTGTACCATGGTATTTTGGGACGTACAGTTCTACTACGGGTGTGGATAGGACAGTAATTGTCCAGAACCGCTTGAATAGTATTGTCATAAAACTGTACCTGGTCATCAACATTACCAATACTCATTACAGGAACTAGTTTTGATTCCAATTCCTTCATCATATTATCAATATCAACAGACCTGAAATCCCGACAATGAATATAAGATCTGGGTAGCTGAGGCTTCTTGCGATTAAGTTTGAAATGAACAGAGTGGTGATCAGACATTAGATTTTCATGAACTTTGCAATCCTTCACCAAATTGTCTCCAACAATACCAATGACCAAATCCAGCTGGTGACCCAATTTGTGAGTAGGGCCCTCTTATGGAGGTTGGCACTGGAGAGAATGTTAACAAATTTAGATACTTCAGATTTACTCGGTTCATCCATAAAATCGCCTATGTAGATAGGTTTACCAGGTAACAACGAAATTTCACCAATAAAGTTTTCAAATTCAACAAGGAATTCAGATGTTTTGAATCTATTGGCTTGAGATGGTGGCGGTCTGTAGATGACAATAAACAGTATGGATCTAGATTGATCAGTTATCTGGGTGTGCTCAAATGTAGTGGTGGCAATAGGACTACTTAAAGACATGAAATTTAATTGAGTCTTATAGAGCACTCCAATGCCACCCCCATGTGTCTCCCTCCCACCACGTGGAAAATTGAGAAAAGAGTAACATGGAGGTTTACATTTTCCGATTACAACATTGTCATCAACAAACAGCCATGTCTCTGTCAGGAACATGACGTCAATATCTCTCAATTACGTAATCACAAAGGATGTCGGTCTTGTTCCTGACAGAGTGGGTGTTCCACAAATGCATGTCAAGAGGTGTTTCATTAAAGTTAGAGACCATTTAATTGTAATCAAATTATCAACATTAGGTCCAGTTCTTGGTTTGAGCACTGCATCTTTGTTCACTCTAGGTTGGTTAATGACAGTAATTGGTTGTGCCACGCCATGGTCTTTCTCTTTAGGATGGTTGAGGACAGGTGTATAACGTCCATCCGGATGACCACGGCGACAGTTGTTTGCTGCATATGCTCGTCTTCGTTGCTGTCTAACTCCAGCTCTACGTCCTCGATGAGTAGAAGAGTTTATATGGAGAGACTGTAGGGTGGACCAGACTGAAGCGGATAGGGGAAGATTGCGTGGTTTAAGTTCTGATAATTCATCCCTTGTATTACACAGCTTGCTGGGGTCATTGGGGGAAAACAGATCATTTGTACCATGTTTGTGATTATGTGGGTCTGAGACAGTACAGCCAGTTGGGCCTGGGTTAGGGGATACATCACCTGCACAGAGAAGCTCAATTTGGAAAGATGCAGTTGAGTTCTTGTAGTAGAGAATCTTACGCCCCAGATAACGGCCATGGAAAAATCGAGTCATAGTTGGTAGTGACGTCGCAGTTGGTAGTGGTTCAGCACTGCAGACATGGTGCTGTAGACCAAGGGCTAGCAGTACAAGAATAGGTAGAAAGCCCCAACCAGGTATCGATCTTGGGTGAAGCCTCATTGTCATTATAGCTTCATTCAATGGAGATCAATGACTTGTAATGAAGCATCATTTGTTCAGTCATGTCAGTGATTGAATGATTGTGATTGAGTCATTCAGTGGCAATCAGTTGAATCAGTGGAGATCAATGGAGACAAGTGGAGTCAATCAATGGAGTACTCCATCCAGCTTCTGAATGCAACTTCTGTATGCACTTATATGGATCTGATGGGCATCGGTTGTTCGGCCGGTTTACACTCAGTAGATGGAAGTTAGAGTGCACAGGATCAGATTTTTCCAAAATATGACCCAAATGTTGCAGGTCAACTCCAAGAAGATATACCAAAATGATCACAAAGGTAGTTACAATGTATAGTCGATTGGTGTATCAATAAATCTCACAATCAGTTGCCTTCAGTAGAAAATCTTTGCAGAAAGCAGAGAGAAACATAGACACTGGCAGCCACTCCTACCGGCGCCAACAGATCAAGATCCTATGTCGCGTTTACACCAGCGCTTGATCCGGCTCCGATCTCACTTTTGAACCGGATGTATATTGGTCACGACGTCACCGCTCCTCGTAAAGAGCTCAAAGGTCACGATTACAGCGCGCCACTTCTAGAAATAATTATTATCAATGTGAAGGTAGAATGCAGAAAATACAGTACAGCAAATGATATGGATAACAACGACCATGCAGGTAGAAATATTTTGTAGATGGGAATTAACAAAATACAGCAACAAGGCAAGCTCCGAACGTAACGATGTACATTCATGACATTATGTAGAAAAACAACAAAACGTTTCACACACGCACAGTCCATGTGCACACAGCACACACAAAAATATAAACAGTAACGGATGTCCCACCAAAGCACAAGCAAAAAGCGCGCCATTCGTAGCGAAACCGGAAATGACCACATCGAATTGCGGTGTCTGATCCACCTTGCGTTTACACTTGTATTTGGAATCCACTTTGCCGGATCTGATCCACCAATTGCCGGATTCAACCCTCCTCGAAAGGTGGATCAAATTGCCGGATCTTGAACCGTGTCTGATCCGGCTTTTTTGCGTTTACACTAGCTGTCAATCCACATTGCCGGATCAGACCCGGGTCTGATCCACCTTTCTGGATCTAGTGTAAATGGGATCGTTATGCAACACATGTGAATTGATAAACACAATGGGTTTAACTCCATGCTGTCTGAACGCAAGGTCTAAGTAATATTTTTTACAATTTATTTATTTACATGTAAGTGCATTGTTTACTTTAATAATGTTAACTCAACCACTGATGTGTTTTAATATGCTTTATTTTATTCATTAAATATTTTAGAATTTATCTAAATTGACTATTCAGATTAACATATTAGGAATTCAAAAGTTACATGAATCTTAAATAGAAAATAGAATTAGCTGTTGCAAACTGCTTACCAAGATGCACAAATTTGTTAGCAGCCTGACATTTTGACTATATAGCAGAGTGAAGACTCTGCAAGAGTCGAAAAGTCAGACCGCAAACAAATTTTGCATCAATCTAAATTGCATACTAGAGCGCCCTTACTTTTTTTACACGGGGTGACTTTGTGGGAGGGGGCAACTGTGTTGGGAGGGGGACTCTGTAGGGGCAATTTTGTGTGGGTGCCTTTATACATGTACAGTGAAGGGCAACTTTGTAGTGGGGGACATTGCTGGGGAGTAAGTTGACTTCTATCTTTTTTCCACATCTTCTTTTCCCTGAACCTTTTCTACAAAGTTTTGCAAATTATAGTTCAAGTACTAGAGTAGGTCTGCCCATTTACGGACATTTTTCTGTCTGGGTATCCTTTAACCACAATGAGTGATTCTTGGGTACCTGAGCACTATAGGACTTGTTAAATGACATCACAACAGTTAAGATGATTTGAGAGAGGAAATGGATACGTTTACAAATTAATTACTCTTACACTCATTTGTAAACAACAAACAATGTGCCGTGGTCCCAGTCATAAGCAAAATTACTGGACGAGATCGTTTCCTGATCAATTTTGTCTAAGAAGTGTCCAAATTTTTCTTATCCAGTTTGAATACTCATCATGAAGTACATCCTTATATCTGGAGGTGTAATCAGTGGGATTGGCAAAGGTGTGATTGCATCTAGTATTGGTATGCTTCTAAAGGCTTGTGGACTGAGAGTCACCTCAATCAAGATAGATCCCTATCTAAACATTGATGCTGGAACATTCTCACCATATGAACATGGTAAGTTCAAGATAGATCACTATCTAAACATTGATGCTGGAACATTCTCACCATATGAACATGGTAAGTTCAAGATAGATCCCTATCTAAACATTGATGCTGGAACATTCTCACCATATGAACATGGTAAGTTCAAGATAGATCCCTATCTAAACATTGATGCTGGAACATTCTCACCATATGAACATGGTAAGTTCAAGATAGATCCCTATCTAAACATTGATGCTGGAACATTCTCACCATATGAACATGGTAAGTTCAAGATAGATCCCTATCTAAACATTGATGCTGGAACATTCTCACCATATGAACATGGTAAATTCTACACAAGTAATTACTTAAAGGTAAGCCTGGACGATGTCCAAAATTTTGACTGGCGATATATTGTCAAGTAAATATCGTGAAGATTTTAGAAAAATTTAAAATATACTACAGAATGAGATAACAATGACTCAATCGAACGTGGAAAAAGAGTTTTACCACATGGAGGAAATGAGCAATGAAATATACAAACCGCTGAGATAAAACACTGAATTAACATCCAGATTCCATGAAGACAGATCACCTTACATTTTTGTCAGTTTTTTATCACTGGTTCTGACTCAATTAATTCATGGTTGCAATCTCTAAAAGCTGGTGCCTCGATTTTTATTCCGATTCGTTCATTGACATCAATGCACAACCATACACGTTACGTATACATGTGTTTTTCAGTGTACCTGACACTATTGCTGCTATGCAGTGTTTTAGCTAGCAAGCCATGCAGCCGTGTTTTGCATGGCCAGTTTTCTGAAAACACTGCCTATTTTTTCAAGCTCGGCTTGGTGCTGTAAATCCAAGCTGTGCACCAACTACGTTTGTACAAAATAGGAGCTGAATTGGACATGTTGGATGTTTTTCCCCCTCAAAAAAGCAGTGACAAAAATAATTTACAAATTTAATTATTAGAGAAAGACAGGAAAACATTGTTGACTCCGATCCCCGTAAAAGACGCAAGTCGCAGCATCTGTTACTGTTACTGTTAGTCGGGTACTCTTTGTTTTAGTAAATGTTTTCGTGTGGAATTCATAACACCGTAAGGCAAAGTGAACCCTAGCATCCATACCACTCCCTTTGCAATTGCATGGATGGTGCTTAATCATGTGGGATCTGTAAACTTGAAAGCCGTTTCAACGGACGAAACAAAGTGGGAAAATGACATCAAAGAAATGCAAGTCCCCGTAACAGGTTCATCTCCAAGGTAACGGTTGACTCAACTTTATCCCATTCTGTTTTTCATAATTAAGCGGTTGCCAAATGCGATTGAAAACAGCATCGTGTGAGTCAAAACCTTCTTACCAAAGTCTGCTGTCGTGAGAAAAACTTCGTTCCTTGCCACAATAAACATTACAAATAAGAAGGCCTACGGTGGTCAAATCTTCTATTACAATCTAGAGAGGTTGTTTTCAGCCTGTGCAATGTCCAAAAAAAATTCTACATTTCACTTTTGACATTGTAGATTGGATGCTTGTTGTAGCAATCACTCACGATCACCACTACATGTACCAAGCACAGACCTAAACAGAAAACCATGTGTTTATGCAGCACACCCACAGGGTCCAAAGTACATCTACAGTACCGCCCAAAGTATAAGCCCACACCAAAACACTATCATCGTGTCGTGAAACACGAACACGAAACACACGGCCGTAAAATAGCGTGTCTTAATCCGTCCAAAACACGATCCCCTGCAGTTAACCCATTAGCCAAGTTGGACACAAGTTCTTCCATATAAAAAATATCAAAGTGTTTGGAAGAGCGACAAGTCGCGCTTGAGGGTAGAAGAGGCCCAGGAATTCCCGCGACAATTCATTTGAAATTAATGAGTTATTACTCTGGCCTATAAAAAGTCCAATAACCAGGGTGCGGTGTAGCCTGGTTCAAGGTATCCCAATAACTTGCGGAATCCACCAGCTTTCATCCAAGCTAATTGGTAAACTTTCTATGGCAATCATTTCTGCAATCAACTCGGTAATTTTATTAGTTCCCGCTTGATTACAACTTTCCCGCCTCAAAAACGACCCTAAAGTAGCCTGACTACTACACTTGCAGTTTTCCCGCTGAAGTAGCCTGACTACTACTTGCAGTTTTCCCGCTGGCTGCAGAAGGATGTTTCATTTTGAGGTGGTTCAGCATAGAGCCGGTAGATCCCCCACTGAAGCTTAGAGTAGCGCTGCAGATGTTACATTTCACACTGTCTTTGTTGATCTTTTCGAAACTACTCCAAACCGGGCTGATTGACTTGCGAAGCATTTTGATTTTTGGATCGGTGTAAATTAATTTTGTAAGGTGGTTTATTATGAGTCAGAAACAATTTAAAACACTATCAAAAAAAGAAAACTCTTGAGTCAGTTACGGGACACACGAAATATAAAGTCGAGGCTCACTTAAATGTTGAACATAGAAATGTGACTGATCAAGATGTTTAGGAGACATGGGACACCCCTCCACTCAATAAAAAAAAGCTTACATTTTATTTTGTAAGATTGTTTATTGAGACCATCAGTCACACAGAGTGGTAGACAAAAACTCAGGCCCATCATCTTCAGCATCTCTGAAGGAGCGGTATTGTTTACACTGCGATCCCATTTCCTGTTTCCAGCTTAGGTCCGCTGAGCAAGTGTCAATCACAGGCGCTCACAGTTGAGCCGACCAAAAGCTTGTCGGCAAATTATTGAACCACAAAAAAGTTATTTTCAGCCTTCTGAAAGGGCCATTCAACAGTAGTTGTCGGGCAATTTCAATTAAACTAAATTGTTTCAAGCAGAAAAATACAGCGATAAGGCAGCGAAAACGAAAGGCTTATTTTTTCATTTTTCGTTTCGTTTAAACGGTAAGTAATTTATTAAACGGATAGTGATACTGTAAACGTTTAAACGTTTAAATGTTTAACCGTCACAGGTTTACTTTTTACACAATTACATCCACTCAGTTCAAACACTATCGGCAAACGGGTGTCACTCTTGAGGTCATTGTTTACGCATGAGCACTCCTCGTAAGCCCACGATCAACATGGAAAAGGGAGACCTCCCCGAGAAAACCCGCTCCTGCTCGCAATTGCTCAGTTTCGCTCGGAGAAATTTGTAACAAGTTGTCCCGAGTAACACGCGTGTACCCGTTCCTCGTTTGGAATAACTACTTTAAATCATCACTGTAGTGCAAAAGAGAAACCCCGAACAGGCACGGAAGCCAACTACAAAGGTAGACCCTTGAGCACAAATCAGAATAAAACAAACAAACAAAGACAACAGTAAAAATGAAAAAAACAAAACTGTAGAAAACATGGAATTGGAAACTGTATAGTAAAAAAGGTTATCAAATCGCAATTAGAGATCAAGTGCTTTTCAGGTGCAAGGTGCTAGTGCTGTCCAGCATGTATTTTGAAGGACCTGAAGAAAGATGGTGTTCACGTACTCAATATCACGACCTGTTTCCTAAAATCAAACACCGCCAGCCCTTCTCAGGCAGTCTGGTACATGTACATTGCCTAATCAGGGAACATTTATTTAACAGTCCTTCTGATTTGAAAATCCTAGGCGTGTGAAAAAAAAGCACACATGGATTCTTCCTAGGCGTGTGATTTTTGTGGTACTGGCTGGTCACTTTAAAGTCGGTTTTCTTAAAAATAAACTTCGGGTAGTGGTGTACTTAAAACAACATGACAAGGATCTTGTGAAGGTAGAATTGGTTGTACACAGGACACTTTATCATCAAAATCTCCCATGATTGATACTTATTTATCTAAACACTCAAAGGTGCATACAATTGTCAAAGCTAAAAAAAAAAATGAAAAAAAAAAAGATTACAAAAAAACCGAAAGTGAAGTTCGCAAACTTGCGTTTTTGACCGATCTTATCCCCTAATTTCTGCCCTTAATAATACCATGGAGGTCTACTTTTCCTCCTTGATAATACTTTTTTCATCAACAACCATTTCCATGGATTCTTGAATAAAGGATCGCTTGTTTTTAAAACTTCTTTTGCAATACATTTTCAATTGAACGATCGGTCGAACGATCGGTCGACGACGCACATTGGGGAAAATTGTGCGGCGAGAGCGATGTGTTCATGAGTACGAGGTTACAATTTTGTATAATATACATTACCGAGAGGAGGTCGCGATTAGACTCCACCGCACGTCTTCTAACCCCTGGAAAATCGAGTTGTGTGTTTCCCTACTCGACTACGTATTGTAGTATGGAACATGGAGGAGACAGCCAGATTAACAATTTGCATGCATGTTTTAACGTTAGTATACTGAACTGAACGATCGCGGCTAGTTCGGACTAGGGACTTTATTGCCGGAGTTTGAAGGATTTTGAAAATTACAAACAATTAATTTTACGATGTTATTTTATTTTACAAATTATGAAGTATGATTACGCCGGAAATGTATGCCAAGGCGTGTGTTATAGAGGGATCAGGCGTGTGATTTTTTGCACGCATGAGGAAGCTTTTTAGGCGTGCGATGGCGTGCGGGTGCGATCGCACGCCTCAAATCAGAAGGACTGATTTAGCCTTAATCCAAGGCTGTATAATGTACCAGTCTGCAGGCGTGCAGCACACCATGCGGCAATTCTTTACTAGGCTCGTGAAGGTGTACTGCGTTAAAGACTAGCCAAGTTCTCTTATGAATATGGTAATTACAACGGCCACCAACGGCCAATCACAGCGTGCGGAATGTTGGTTATCTTGGACTTTGGACCCAGCTGTTGTGGATGCGCTATGCATGGACTACCGGCAACCGACCGAACGTTTGGGGGCTTGGGCCAATGCACATGTGGTGGATACTCGGCAGTCAGAACCATGTGGTTGCTGTGCATCGTGTTTTAACGTTTGTATTTTGAAATGAACGATCGCAATTCCAATGCTGTGGTTTGGAAGTCGGCATGGCTCGTCGGCTACTCGTTTGATCTTATTAAGTGCAGGCAAAAAATAGTCTGTGTGTAAAGGAAGCTTATACCTGTGTGCGGCACTGCCGTCGAAGTTGCTTTCGTTCCGTGATTTGTCATATTTTTGGCAGGGCAGCCAATTATTTTTGCAGGGAGACCAGTTCTTTGGCAGGGCGGCATTAAACTTTGGGAGGGCGGCAACACTGTTGTCTGTGACTGGAATGAAATACTACCACGTCACCATTCATCTTTAAATGTGTAATTAATTTTACCGCTAAAGAATCACGAGGACAAAAGACTCAAAGGGTCACACGTCTTTCCCAAAGACTTTATTAATTGTAGGAAAAGCAACAGATCTATGAACCCTCCAGTACATTGTTTTTTTTCTTACAATCGTTATGCGTGTGAGTCATCATCCGTCATGTGTGGATTCCGTTTTGAATTTTTACTTGGGTTAAAGATCTTCAGTTGAGAAAAGACAACATCGTTCATGAGTCAGTGAGCCCTCGAAAGTGCTCGCATTGTTGGCATTTCATTATCGAGTGAGAACGAGCGATTGTGTGCGGGAGCAGGCGGGTGAGGGTAATTACGGGTACCTCGTTCTAGCTCACTAAAACTTGTTCTCGCTCGTTTTACTCGCCTGTTTTTTGGATAACTACCTTTAATCATCACTGTAAATGTGTAAGGACACAATACTGGCTGACAAAATTAAATCCAGATGCAGTAGAAAAAATTCTGAAAGTTTGTTTAGTTTACTTTCTTACAAAAAAAGGTACAATTAGAAAATCAATGAGTTTGATATTGTTATGCAATTATGTGTTAAGGGAACCAAAAAATAAGTGATGAGGTCTTTAAAGGGGCACACCGGCTTCGTTGGGCTACAAAATAGGCTAACATATGACTTCAAAGGTCTTCCAGGAATGGACAAGAACGGTTCCTAAAATAAACCATTAAATTTTGCCGTTTTCGAGCATTTTTCAAAAAATGAAGGTCATGTGATTTATCCGAACCAAAAAAGTGGTTCGGATAAATCACGTGATCTTCGGAGTTAGTTCATGTAGTTTTACTTTCAGCCGTATAAAAGTAAATTACTAAACCAAATTTAAATCTGTTTTTTTTTTACAATTATTCATGATTATTTGACAAAAAAGACTATGTATTCAGATTATTGATACAATTTGTGAACAATGATGAAAAATCTAACGTAAGATTCGCATTCAGAGAGTCCGTGCAACCGATGCGTGTTTTACGGCGCACCAGCGTGGGAGCTAGCGGAATGTAAACCTTGGGGCATATCCCGTACAGTCGGTGCCGTGTCTCGTGGAGCCAGAGAGACAAACCCCGGGGCATGAACTCCCCAGCTTGCCAGTCTAGCTGTGAGCTTGGGAGCTTGTCGGAGGGGTAGGGAGCCAGACCAACAATTACGTTTTTTTAGGAGGGTTTTAGTCTGTGCCCCTAGCTATTATTCCCTAACTATTGTAACATGTTGCCTGGCTTTCCCTTTGGATTTGTCATGTTTTTTTTTTACTTTTTACTTTTCTTTGGACCACCTTCTGGGTGTTTTTCCTTGCGATGTTTTTTGTACCGATCCTTGGATGTCGAAGAAATGTTCTCCATTGCAAGTAAGTTCGTCCAGTTCGTCATACACAGAATACAGGTTGGGATGCGTTTTCGCGGTCGTAAGCAATAACTGTTTCAATTGCAAGTTCAACCGAAACAGTTATTGGTTACGACCGCGATCGGACTTCCACTAGGACTGACCATACAGCAAGGAACCTTGCTCTAGTATGGACTGACGTCCGTTTATGTCTGTTTTTTTTATTTACACGTAGATATGAAGTCTGGATCCTCATGCCTTGCCATTGTTATAATTAATACATAAACAGAGCACCAGTCTACTCACAACATTGCGCAACATTGTCACGTAAACTTGGCAGTTGCAACGGCTGGAAAAGCGTATAAGCTGACCTTTGACCGCGTTTCTTCACATTTTTCGTTAATTATGTGATATTTTGATGAATTTTTTTTAACAACAACCATTTAAAAATTATTGTCTGTCATTCCACATCACTAAATTAGGTAAACAGTAAGCCGGTGTGTCCCTTTGAGCCATTTAAAACCAGCAGTGTCCTTGCCCTTGTGATAAAGAACCAAACCAAATGCAAGGTCCTTTATTGAACCTCCACAATCCTGCAAGTTTTATTCCCATTCATAAATTCATGTTACGTCCTTGAGCTCCATTTTGCGTAATGGTTGTGCAAACGCGAGCACCTGCTAATACATTTGTAGATTTTACATTGAGTACCAGTATGTATGAATTATGTTATGCAAATTACATGCGTAATTTTGCACTCCAAGTGTACGTGTTTTTATACGTTTAAAACATTGCCACATGACCATTCAGAATGGATAAACTGTCCCAGGTAGCGTGTCATAGCCGAGTGGTTTACTGCATCGGACTCAACTTCTGGTGGTTAAGTCATCATGATGTGGGTTCTAATCCCAGTCATGACACTTGTGTACTTGAGCAAGACACTTAACTTTAATTGCTTCTCTTCACCTAAGAGTAATTTGGTACCTGTGAGGGCAGAGATGTGAGTGATTTAGCTTGGCAGCACATGTTCTATACTCACTCCCAAAGGAGGCAAGATTGTTTTAAACATGAAATAAATGGCCCAGTGAGCAGGGTAATAATGTTGGAGGGCCACTGAGTGAGTGAGTGCTATAAATAAGAATCCACTATGATTATTGTTGTTGTTAATGAATGTTTATTTATAGGGCACTAAGCAATGTATTCTTTACTCTGAACAGGAGAGGTATTTGTTCTTGATGATGGAGGTGAAGTAGACTTGGATCTTGGTAACTATGAGCGTTTCCTTGACATAACTCTTCATCGTGACAACAACATTACTACCGGCAAAATCTATCAGAGTGTTATTAACAAGGAAAGGAAAGGAGATTACCTTGGAAAAACAGTTCAAGGTACATGTACAATGTATTTAAAACTTTACTGATAATTAAAATATGTTAACTATAGAAATAAATGGAATAGTTACAGGTAAATCAATTACCTAACTTTTCAACAACTCCATCTGGCAGCTGGTCAGCAACAGACGGCATTACTGTTGTGTACTCTACAATGTAGATAACTGTGTCAATTGAGACTAACACACGGTTCAGACAGGCGCTCTAGAGCAGCACCAAATTATTCAATTCAGTACATGAAACAGTTAGGAGCTACTAGACGCGCTGGAAGTTGAAAGATCGACTGTTGGAGTTGTTCGATATGACTCTGGAGCGTCTTGGTTTCAGACGTCAATCTTGTCATGAGCCAATGTTAAATTCATCTGTCTGAAACCAACATTTATTTGGGTCAACCTAGAGTCGCTCCTAATCTGTTTGGTTCGGCGTGACTCTGGAGCGCCTGTCTGAACCGGGTGTAAGACACCAAGGCTGTAGGCACTGTAACAAATCAGATTCGGTTTTTATGAGTTTCAATCTATTGTAACAAGCTTGACATGCAGCCCTCCCAACATGTATGATCTTGGGATATTTTTAATCATTTTTCACCCTTTTTATGATTGTGTTCTTCATTTGTATGATTTTTGGCAGTGCCGTTTTGAAAGATTTTGTTTTATTATTTTATTTTGGCGCGCCATAGGATGGCCATAGGCCCTTCCCTGTAAGTCTCATGGGTGATACACATGTACATTACTTAACACAGTCTATTCTTGTGTGGACTGTTGTTCCCGTTGGTGCGGTTCATTTTATTGCATTCAGTTTAATATGTACAGTACATTTACACAAAATAACCCAAAACACGGTACATGCGTAGTTCTTTTGGTGTTTTTTGCTTTGTTTTTTAGGGGGGGGGGTAATTGTGAAAGAGTAAGTTTAGTACAGTTTTTAAAATAATGAGAAAGTGATTTGTTGAAACATTGGATGCTTGTTTGATTGTATTCAGTTGTACCACACATCACCAATGCCATACAAGAGTGGGTAGAAAGAGTTGCTGTTATCCCGGTAGATGGAGACCAAGAATCACCCGAAGTCTGCATCATTGAGGTAATCAGTTAATTAACCCCAAGTGAAACATCCTCCTACAACATGGAGCTTAATGGGTGGTATTCACAACACCTTACAACTTGTAGGGTTCTTATCAAGGTGTCACAGCAACATGCACACCTTTGGACAATTGTCTTTTGTCACTTAAAGGGGCACGTTGCCTTCAAATTAAATAAAAAATTGCTGTTTGGAATTACTACATTTCCTTTTTAAGAGTTGTTCATGCAATTGGTGAGTAGTGATTTAAAAAACATAAATTTGCCTCTTAAAATTTAACTAGTGAATCATACGCTCAGCCATTTTGTGAAGTCAAATATTTGGGTCTACAAAATAGCGAATCGTGTTCGGTCATGAAATTTCACAAAAACCAAACAATTTCGAGGGATATTTATGTGAATCATTATCTTCTTCTAAAATATCTTTACAACCATGTTCATTTCAAATCAAATGCTTTTTGTAGCCCAAATCACCTAGTTCAAAGGCAACATGCCCCTTGAAATGTTTTTGTTGTCTCCCCAGGCCTGTATCTTCCCTCATCTTCAAATGAAATTAAATTGATTATAAACCAAGTCTTTATACTCAAGAAGTATTCAAACCTTATTATGAAACACAATAAGCAGCCAACAGACCCTGAAAGCTACAAGCCAATAAGTCTTCTCTATCCCATTTTGGATTTCCAACTTCCTACTGAACAACCTGGTTTTGATAAAGGTTACTCAACTGTTGACCAAGTTGCACATTTCTGACCACAGACATTGACAATTATGCCTTTTAGTGCCAAAGAGAAGGCTGGAGCTGTCTTGATTGACCTCTCAGCCCCATTTGATATGTTTGGCACCGCAGATGCCAGTGTGCTGGAGCTTTCCTCCAAACAGCTGCCCACATCACCAGTGACTGCATTGCTTCACAGTTGCACTGGCGAGCAGTCCGCAAAGGAGCTAGGATATCTTGCCACACAATGGCTAATTTACACCAATTGTATCATATAATCATTGTTTAATGAAACATTGCATTTGAACGGAGAAACTTAATAATAACCTTATTGCGACAATATGTGTCCCACATGAACTCTTGACTAAGGACAAAGTGTTTCTGAGTCCTCATGTGAAGGTTTATTTCCAAAAGCTATGGAAAAGTGTTTCATAACACATTTTTACTTTAATTGCCAGCTTAACATGAATTATGTCATGTTTTTGTACATGATGTCATTATTGTCTAAGCCTGTGACTTGTACCCGCCCGACTGTCCGGGTACCCGGTCTCAATTTTCCGGGTCAATACCCGCCAAAACCTTTTGCCGCACGTAAACAAATTAAAAAAAACAAAACACGTTTCCGACATCGCATTTTTATCGCAATTAACCTACAGACTTTGGGACAAACAGAAATTTCATCTGCCTTTTGAGTTACCGAAGTCCTGTAAGGATCATTGTGTTAACTTTGACTAGATCTTTTTGTTGTAAAATCACTAATCCTATTTGCTAAACAAACAAGCAGTGCATTGTGCATTCTACTTGCGGATTCTTTCTTCATTGGACTGTTTCCAAACATTGGTAAAACCCGTCTGTGATAAGCAAGGTTTATTGGCTCCCCTAAAGTACAACAAATCTGTTTGGACACTCTTTATCTTTTAGTTTATCACTTTATAAAGGAGTTGTTGCTTTTAATTAACACAATTGTTTTGTTCTTTAAGTTTTTTCCTTGAGAATCAACTAAATATCTGTCCTTTCATCTTTTCAACATTTAAATCAAATACTGCCAGATGCACGTACTACAGTTTTAAGTCTCATTATGCAGCTCAGCATTGGCAGCCTAACTTGGCTACGAGCCAATGAAACACGTCCAACTGCATGATCACCAAAAATAAGGACACCCAGAGCAGTGCACTGTGAGCATGAGTGGCTCGCACGTGGTTTCATGTATGAGTACACGTGTATGTAATGTACATGTACACAAACGACTGTGTTGTGTGTAGTGGTTGCTTGCGTCACATCAAACAGTGACTGCTTCGTGCATGTAGATGGTGGTATAGACTGTGCAAGTCTCGCGCGTATTCGAACATTGGGATCCGTTAAAGCGCGTGAGTTTGTTTTTTTAACGCGCTAAAGCAATGTACATGGGACCACAGTGGTCCCAAAAATGTTTGAATACGCGCGAGACTTGCACGGTCTATTGTGACTTCAAAATGGTTGTCCAGCCACTCATAAGTGTAGGGTGCTTGCACACAAAGGCAGAGGGATCGGACAGGGGACTTATCTGGAATATTATAATGTTGAAGAAGTTCCTTCAAGTATAGAGATGGAACAACAATTTACAGGCAGTAAAAATGGAACAACAATTGTAGTGGTGGAATTGATTACGACAGCGGTGCATGATTTAAATAACGAAATACATCGTTTTTGAATTAGGTTATGTTTAGTAACTTTTTTAAAAGTCATCTTAGTTTCTCAGTTTGTTTATAGAAACTGGATATATGAATACATAAACCTAAAAATGTACATTGTTACATTCTAATCATGCAAAGGAATCGCAGATCACAGTTTTATGATTTTGTTCACGTGTGTGCAAAACTGTTTATGAACGGCCGGCCGGGGCATGTTTTGTTTGCACTGGTACTTCCGGGCTTCCACTCGGGTACCCGGGTACCCGACCGGTATTAACTTCGGGTACCCGGGTCTAAAAGTACCCGTGGATGCACAGCCTTATTATTGTCACGAATATCCTGACAGCCATTTTGTTTGTCACGAATATCCTGACAGCCATTTTGTTTGTCGGGTGACAAACACTTTTTGCTCTCATTGACTTTTTCTTTTTCTTTAAAGTTTGTTATATTTTGTGTGTTAAGCTTGGTGGGACAATTGGTGACATTGAAGGTATGCCCTTTGTCGAGGCTTTCCGCCAGTTCCAATTTCGTGTTCATCAGGATCATTTTTGCTGTGTTCATGTGAGCCTAGTTCCTCAACCGAAATCCACAGGAGAACAGAAGACTAAACCAACACAAGCAAGCATCAGAGAACTGCGTGGATTGGGACTTTCACCTGATTTAGTAAGTATAAAATGTTTGATGTACATGTAGCTGAGTCACACATAAATATTTCAAATCAAATGCAATTTACTCACAGTGTACTGCATGAAAAACTTCTTTCTTAATTTTCTCTTCCCATGATACAGAAGCCTTTGAAAAAGGAAAAAGATAAACCCGTAATATCACATCAGGGTTCTCCCCACGTACAAGCTAGCGTATCGGCCCGATACGCAATTTTTTTTGGCCGATACGCCGGCAAAAAGGCCGAGCACATTTTTTTCCGCCCGATACGCTTTTCAATTTTTGAATACCTTTTTTCATTGACCGCAGCAAACGGTCATACTATCACAGTCTCTGTCCAGTGCCTTGGCCAACGTAATTTATAATCCATCGGTAATGTTTTCTTCGTGTGTGTCTTTGATCTACGTTACGATATGCCGTCCCGGCCGCTGAAATCAATCACGATCACATACAGAAAGCAACACATTCCTGTCCATTACGTGTGTGTATAGCGAACGATCGAGAAAGCATGCACACATGGCCGGCCACTGAAGTCAGTTAACTGTTTCCCTTCGATGCCGCGTGCACTTTTTCCGAAGACGGGTACCAGCGAAACCATGTTCATTCTCGACCCCAAAAGAGCAAGCACGTTGATCGCTCAATCCCACATGCGTAATCCGTACTACAAAAAAACATGTGCATACATGTTTAGAGCGGCGTTAGAGCTAGTCTTGATTCAAGCCAGCGTCCGACGGTGTGGCTATTGTATTGAACTTGAAGTGATTTAGTGCGCCGATCAAACGCAGGGTTCCGAATCAAAAACTTTAAAAAAAGGAAGAAGGGAGTGGACCCTAATGGTACAACCATTTGGCTGAGCGTGACTCCAGATGAGAAAGGCTTATTTCTAGATAATGTTCCATTATTTGTTTTATTTATTGATATTAAATATATTATTTTATTATGTTTTATTATATTAATTGGGGCTTATTTTGACTTCTCTTTAATTTACAGAGAATCTTATTTTCAGTGTAAACTGAAAATAAATCAGAATAAATCAGTTGAAATGGGTTCACCACCCGTAGGGGAACCCCTGGCCATTTAAAAAAAAAATGAAACATCTATTTATGCTATATAAAATAAAAATTACTGATGGTCACACATTTATATTCATTTATTTTGTTACTCAACATAGAACATTAAAATCAAACCAATGGTAATCAGATGATGTAAACTGTGTAAGTCATTTTGTCAGTTTTCTCCAACAATAAAATTTTGTAAAAGTAGCAATTTCAAAGGCTCTAAAATGCACCAGAATGCAGCAGAGAGCATCTAGAACTTCAAATTTTCCCGGGGCCCTTAAGCGGGCCCCGGACCCCACGCCGCAAGGGGCTTCGCGCTTCGCGCTCGCATGCTTGGATTGTAACTTAGCCAGATTGCAAAGCCCCACAGTTTTCAAAAATCCTGGGGAGAACCCTGCACATGTTTTTGTTGGAATTCATTCTGATGATCAATCGTTCCAAATAATATTGTCGATGAGATCCATTAAACATTCAGAGATACATGTAAGAATAGTAAACATGTAATGTCCAAATCAGGTGACTTTTGCTGCAGCTGGCAGCATCATTAACAGCAATGTGGCTGTAGCCACCGCTGAAACCATCAATTTGACTTGGTCTAAATACATAAATGCTGTTTGCTTGATTGAATTAAGTACTGACAGCATTAGTTATATTTGTGATTTTTTAAGGCTACATGGTGAAGTTTCAGGGTTAGGTTTCAATCACTTTGAGCCCTTGAATATGCTGTGAGACTTAAAAATTGTTGTCGTTACCAATGCCTCCACTTGATTATTGGTCTAAAAAATGATAAATCTCAACATCGTTCCCGTTATATTCAGGCATGAGAATCTTCAGGATTTTTCCTGAATTCCTGATTTTTCACTTCAAAATAAGTGGTCTGTGAGTTCAGTATGAATTTGAGGGGTAGGTCCAGGTGGTGTAAGGTCAAGTGTAGGAAAAATGTGTGAAAATTTAAATTTTGTCGCCTGTTTACGACAATATTGTATTTAAAAAAATCGTATTTACTATTGATACCAGATGAAAACCGAGTTAGAGGCTAGCCAAGCTTTCTTATGAATATGGTAATTATCAACGGGCCAATCACAGCGTGCAAAATGTTGGTTAGGGTGGACTTTGGACCTGCTGTTGTACTGTACAATACAGCATGTGTTGTGTGTGTGCATGCGCGCGTGGACAACCGGCGGGCGAATGAACGTTGCGGGGCCTGTGGATGTGCTTGCGTGTTTTACTTATGAACGATCGCTATCGCAGCCACATTAAATCTAGCAAATATCATTACTTACCAAACCATTTTACAAACTTAAAGATAATCTCTCTTTGGGATTTGACTATTGTACCCCTCATTTATTGTGAAAAGGAACAATTTTTTACTTGCCTGGCGGGCTAGTAGTAAGGGAAGGGTTTTGACTCGCTCGCTGCTGTTTTCACTAGCATTTGGCTACCGGGTGACCGGTCAGATGGTACTCAGTGTTGCGTTTGTGCAACGTGAGGCCGCTGTTGATGTCAAGGAAATTGACAAAACGATTAAGAATATATGGAACTGGAATTTCTCTCAACTCTTGAGAATTTTACTACATGTACCGATAGTGAAATTGCTGTCTTTTTGTAAGTTACAAAACATTGCTGAAGCAATGTTACATGTACAGTATGTGTCAATACTTGACTTTAAGTATTGACTATTGGTTAGCGTAATAAAAACAAAGCCTTTTTAAGAACTCAACATTGTTGGAACTTTTATTACATTTTTAAGGAACTAAAACAGGACAGATAATGCTGTACTGCATTATAGTATTACTTTTAAAACATTCTAGATACATTTAATGGGTCAAAAATGTATCTGAAAGGGCCAAGATTGCACCAGAGAGCATCTACGGCTTTCTAAAAGGGCCTAGATTGCACCACAGAGCATCTACTGCCTTCTGAAAGGGCCTAGATTGCATCAGAGAGCATCTATGGCCTTCTGAAAGGGCCTAGATTGCACCAGAGAGCATCTACGGCTTTCTAAAAGGGCCTAGATTGCACCACAGAGCATCTACTGCCTTCTGAAAGGGCCTAGATTGCATCAGAGAGCATCTACGGCTTTCTGAAAGGGCCTAGATTGCACCACAGAGCATCTACGGCTTTCTGAAAGGGCCTAGATTACACCAGAGAGCATCTATGGCCTTCTGAAAGGGCCTAGATTGCACCAGAGAGCATCTACGGCTTTCTAAAAGGGCCTAGATTGCACCAGAGAGCATCTACTGCCTTCTGAAAGGGCCTAGATTGCATCAGAGAGCATCTACGGCTTTCTGAAAGGGCCTAGATTGCACCACAGAGCATCTACGGCTTTCTGAAAGGGCCTAGATTGCACCACAGAGCATCTACGGCCTTCTGAAAGGGCCTAGATTGCACCACAGAGCATCTACGGCCTTCTGAAAGGGCCTAGATTGCACCAGAGAGCATCTATGGCCTTCTGAAAGGGCCTAGATTGCACCAGAGAGCATCTACAGCTTTCTGTGTGTGTATCCGTTTGAGAACAATTTTTCTTAGGCCTTGAAAAGAATCACGGTCGTACTTTATCACCAAATGCACGGTATGGACAGAGATTCAATTTTTCAATGTATATGTAGTTGGATCATCACTGGTCACCCTAAGCATGCTGGCAGGAAAACAGCTGCTTTCTGCAAGGTACCAGTCATCCATGAGGCCCCGGTAGCGCAGCTCAATGCAGGAGCAGTCATGGCCGCGCAGCGCAGGGATTTGTTTACACGTTTTCTTTCATTCGACGTTTGAGGTTTTGAGAGTTCAGCTTAAAGTTGAATAAAGCACGGAGGAATTTATTCCTCCATGGGTGAAGCATGGAGGGGGTGAAGTACATGTAAGTTTATTAGAATGATATTACATGTGTGTGTACGAGTTCGTTGCAGGACCTTTACAGGTCCCTGCAACGCAGGTCCACGACACGTTCCCCGGCTTGCGGGGCCCCGTTCCGTCCCCGCAGAATCCCCGCGGGGCTTCGGGGAGCCTCGTACCCGCCACCCAGTTTACCCGCGGGTACTCGCCCGCAACTCGCAGGGTTATGGAATTACTTGTGGCCGGTACTGTACATGTTGGCTAGTGAAAAAACCTGCTGGCCCAAAATTTTGGTTGACTTGTCCAATTTTGGTTGACTTGGCAAGTGAAAACAAAAGTTAAGAGAAACCCCTGTCAAGCAATAATGGTTTCATCTTGAAGAATTGTTTGAAAAGTACATCATGTTCTTGTGATTTAGTAGATGAAGCAAATAATTGCGACTACTTTTTTAGTAGTCATGGCAACTCGACAAAGCAATGAATAGTTGTGACTTTGACACTAGTCACACTAGTCTCGCCCTCTACTCAATGGGGAGACATATTCTTCAGTGCTGCATCAGCCCAAGTGTGGAACCAACTCTCACTGAACCTGAAATTATCCCCATCTATTACAACATTGAAGACTAGAATCAAATACCACCTGTACGAGCCAGCTCATGACTGTTTCTTCCTCTAGTGCCATCAGAGGCTGTCTACAATGTAGGTGGAGACTGGCTTATTTAATGTTCTCATTAATATTATTTGACATGAACAATTCATGTGTATTAAACCATTTACATGTATAACGTTTTGCTTTAGATCGTTGCCAGAAGTCATAATCCAGTGGCTGAAAGTGTCAAGGAAAAGATCTCAATGTTCTGCCATGTGTCTGCACAGCAGGTATTTAAATTATGAAAATTTAAAAAGTGTAAATTGAAACAACAGTTTTTATATGCATAAAGAATAACATCATGCTTTTCTAATATTCAAGACTGGGATATACATGTAACAAATAATTTCATTTTCAGTTTTAACCCCTCAGTTAGAAATGGCATTTGGATTTGAGTGGGGGTTGCCCAAAGGAAAGGAAAGTTGGGGTTTGATTTGGTATAAAGAGGTCAAAGG